>CM060920.1:685052512-686302512 GCA_030737875.1 Allium sativum
CGGGTTCCAAGGTTCGGGCTCGAACCTTTTTGTTGTAGTATCGAGCGATATGTTGTTTGCATCTCAAGGCACGCAGGTCTGCTTCATCCCTCTTTTCTTCGATCATATCCAGGGATTTAAGGAGCAACTCGTTATTAGTCATCGGATCGTAATAAGTCACTCAGTGAGAAGGTACTTTTATCTCAACCGGGATGACTGCTTCTGCTCCAAAAGCAAGGGAGAAGGGGGTATGCCCTGTTTCCGATTTATACGTTGTTCTGTAGGCCCATAGTGCCAAGGGTAATTCATCAGCCCACATGGCTCGGGCCCGCTTCAGTCTTCTTTTCAGAATGGACTTAATCACTTTATTCGCCGCGTCGACTTGTCCGTTCGATTGCGGGTGCGCCACAGAGGTGTATCGTTTCTCAATGTGGTATTTCTGGCAGAAGTTTCTGAATTCAGTGCTATCGAACTGAGTTCCGTTATCAGTTATAACAATCTTTGGAATCCCAAATCGACAGATGATGTTTCTAACGATAAAATTGATCACTCGTTTGGTTGTGATTGTAGTCAGCGGTTCAGCCTCGACCCACTTAGTGAAATAATCTACGGCTACAATAGCGAACTTTGCTCCGCCCCTAGCTATGGGGAGACTTCCGATGATATCAATTCCCCACACAGCGAAAGGCCATGGGCTCGTCGTTGTTTTTAACCGATTAGGAGGTGCTCTAGGTATCTTTGAAAATCTCTGGCACGCATCACACCGTCGTGCGTATTTCGCCGCATCCTTGTCTATGGTAGGCCAGAAATAAGCATGCCGCAACACCTTTTTCGCCAATGTTTGCCCTCCAGTATGATCGCCGCATTCACCTTCGTGTACCTCCTGCAGCACGCGCTTGATGTCATCATGAGCTATACACCGAAGAAGGGGCATCGAAAATCCTTGTCTGTAAAGAACTCCACCTTGCAGAACGTATCGGGCAGCTTTACGAATTACTTTACGCCTCTCGCTTTTCTTGGTCGGAAGCGCTCCATTCATCAAGAAATTCTTTAGAGGGGTCATCCACGACTCCCTTTCTGGTTCCGTCTCTAATATTGGATCGATTTCCATCTGATCTATACTAGGGGACCGAAGTACTTCAACGGGGGCTAGCCCGGTCTCTTCAGGATTGTCGGAACTAGCCATCTTTGCCAATTTATCCGCATGCTGATTCTCTGACCGCGGAATGTGAGATATGCTGTAGTGATAAAAGTCGTTCAGCAACTCCTTCACTTTCTTCAAGTATAAAATCAATCTTGCACTTTTGGCATGGAAATTTCCAGTAACCTGGTTCACAACTAACTTGGAATCGCAAAAGATGTCCAGCTTTGTGACTTCTAACTCCTTTGCGATCCTTAGTCCGGCTATCAGGGCTTCATATTCGGAGTCGTTGTTAGTGGTGTGAAACTCCATTCGGATAGCATAGGATATCAATCGTTTCTTGGGAGTTTCAAGCACTATCCCAGCGCCGGATCTCTCGTCATTCCTAGCGCCATCAGTATACAATCTCCAGGCACTGGGATCGAGAAGTAATTTTGAGGGGTCAACTTCTTCGTTTGCTATATCCTCCTCCGGGACGGTTAACTCTGCTATGAAGTCGGCTATCACTTGCTCCCGAATTGACCGTCGGGGCTGAAAGTTCAGTTCAAATTGACTTAACTCAATGTTCCATTTGTGTAATCTTCCAGATGCTTCTGGTCTCTGTAGAACTTGCTTGAGTGGATGATCGGTGTATATGGTAATGGGATGCGCCTGAAAATAATGTCGAAGCTTTCTAGAGGCGATCAGTAAACTATACGCCAACTTTTCTATCCTTGGATAATTACGCTCTGCTGCCGTCAATTTTTTGCTCACGTAATATACAGGTCTTTGGACCTTATCTTCTTCTCTTACCAACGCTGAGCTGATCGCGTGGGATGACACTGCCAAGTACACGAATAAGTCCTCGTGATCCATCGGCTTAGATAATATCGGAGGTTTCTCCAGGTGTCTCAGCAAGTTCTGAAACGCTTCTACGCAGTCGGGCGTCCATTTGAAGTGGCGTTTTCCTCGCTTTATCAATTCGAAGAATGGGATGCATTTTTCCATAGCCCTGGAGATAAATCTGCTTAGTGCGGCTACTTTTCCTGCAAGGCTTTGCACATCCTTAATTAGCCTAGGTTCCCGAATGTCTCTGATTGCCGCGATCTGGTCTGGATTAATCTCAATCCCACGAGAACTGACGATGAACCCCAAGAATTTTCCGGAGGCGACACCGAATGAACATTTTGTTGGGTTGAGCTTCATCCCGTACTTTCGAAGAATGCCGAACATCTCTGCCATGTCCGTAGTGTGATTGGAGGATTGCTTGGACTAAACCAACATGTCGTCGACGTATACTTCCATTGTTTTCCCGATCTGGTTATAGAACATTCTGTTCACTAACCGTTGATATGTAGCGCATGCGTTCTTCAAGCCAAAGGGCATCACTAGATAGAAATATAATCCCAGATCCGTAATAAAACTAGTGTGTTCTTGATCTGGAACGTGCATTGGAATCAAGTTATATCCTGAATAAGCATCATAAATGAGAGAAGTTCATGGCCCGCCGTCGAGTTCACCAACTGGTCGATCCGGGGTAACGGAAAACTGTCTTTTGGGCAGGCTTTGTTCAAATCCGAGAAATCGATACACGTTCGCCACTTCCCGTTGGCCTTCTTTACCAGGACTGGATTTGAAATCCAGTCTGGGTAGATCGAGTCTCTGATAAATCCATTACTTTTTAGCTTTCCAACTTCTTGTTTCAAGGCAGCGAACCTCTCTGGGCCCAGCATTCGCCTTTTTTGTTTTACCGGAGGATGTTTAGGGTTAATACTTAATGAATGGCTCATGGTTGATGGAGATATCCCGCACATGTCTGCGTGGGTCCAAGCAAATACATCTAAGTTATTTTTTAAGAAATTCGTCAGTTCTTTAGCGAGATTCAGATTTAACTGGGATCTAATCTTAAGGACCTTCTCTGGGTCACTATCATCGATCGGTACATCCACAGTTGTCTCGTTGGGAGTCGCCATTCTGCCCCCAGGTTCTTGGTCCTCTCTGGGATCTATATCCTCGGGCAACTCTCTGGGCGACTCTCCTATGGTTATCCTCTGTAGTTGTTATAAGGTCTCCGCCCTTGTAGGGGGAGAAGCACCCTTGGTTTCTATGTCCCCTCCATTGCGGAGTAGTTTTAGCTCTGCAACATAACATGCTCGTGCGGAAACCTGATCTCCTCTGACAATACCAACGCCAGCTTCCGTAGGAAATTTCAATAATAAGCACCAGAAGCTATACAGGCTCTAAACTTTGCAAGGGCCGGTCGGCCCAGGAAGGCATTGTAGGGTGATTCAACATCCAAAACCACGAAGGGAAGGATTCTCACTCTCTGGCGTTCTCCTTCCCCAAGCGTAACTGGTAAATCTACATAACCCATTGGAGTGGTGGATGCTCTGTTAAATCCACGGATCCATCCCTGACAGGGCTTCAAGTCTTTTATCTCGAGGTTCATCTGGTCGAATGTCCTTTTGAAAAGAATGTTGACGGAACTCCCGTGTCCACCAAAACCTTATGAACAGTGGCCGGGCCAATAGGTACTGTGATTACAAATGGATCTTCAGTCGGAGCATGGACTCCAATACTTTCTCGTTCTCGGAAAACGACATCGTCGGACATCGTCTTTTGTTGCTTTATCGGGACGTTGACCTCGGGGTTGCTACACTCCCCTACCTCGAGGTGTTGCTTGGCTGCATTGACATACTGATCCAACGCCTTGGAACTGTGTCCGACGAGATAAAGCCCTCCGATTACGGTATTGATAACGAGGTCTTTTCCCTTTTGCTGGGCAGTTGGCCTGACAGCAAGTTGATTCTGGTTCTGATTTGGGGCCTGTACGGCTTGCCCCCTATCTCTGGGCGTTACTCTATATTCATCTAATTTTCCTTCTCGAAGAAGCCTCTCGACTACATCTCTTAGGTGACGGCATTCATTTGTCGAATGGCCATGAATCTGATGAAAGAAACAAAACTTCCCTGTTTCGCGTTCTTTCTCCGTCGACTCTCTGGGAGGTGGCCTCTTATTCTGGAGGACATTGTACGAGTCCATGAAGATATTTTCCAAAGTATCATTTATTGGCGTATAACTCTCAAAAGCCCTAGGACGAGTCCTTCTTTGGGAGTCGTTCCCTCGATTCCTCTTCCGATTGTTGCCATTACTGTTATTATCATTGTTCCCTGACTGACGACCACCCTGATTCCGATTTCCGACATTAACTTCGACCTTCCCCGAGCCGTCTCCTGTCTGCTTGATGGCGACATTGCTCTGGATTTCCTCCTTATCTGTCGTTTTTGTCTTTCAGTTAGCATATACTTCTTCCCGGCGTAAATGTACGTTAGCTTTTTCGTAGAATAACTCTCTAGTATGGGGTGGCTTGCCGGCCAGGTATCTCCCAAATTCAGTATCTTTATCTACTCCGTCAATCAGAGCTGCGACAACGGTTGGCTCGTGAGGATCTTTAACTTCAGTAGCAGCCAGGTTGAAACGGTCTAGATACACCCTCAAACTCTCGCCTGGTCGTTGCTTGACAAGGAACAAGTCAATCACACTCTTTGTCTTTTGTGCGTAGATGCGGAGCTGTTCCACGAACCTTTCACTCAACTCCCTGAAGCTGGAAATTGATCTTGCTAGTAAGCGAGTAAACCATAACAATGCTACATCCTCCAAGAATATGGGAAATGCTTTGCACTTGACAGCGTCAGAAGCTGCGGCAGCGGTCGTTGACCAAGAATATCTCATCAGATGTTGGACGGGATCAGATCTACCCGCGTAACGGTTCATCTGTGGCATGTTGAAACGCCTCGTGAAAGTCGCATCCAAAATATCATCAGTGAAAGGGGTATGACTGCGGTCAATTCCCCAATCTTCATTCCGTTGTCCACGGCTATCTGCCAGAAATTGATGGATCATAGCTGCAACGTTTGCACTGGTCAGCGGAGGTTCGGGGTTAGTGCTTCTTGCTCGGTGGGGTTCTCTAATCTCTCTTCCGGGAGCAGTCACAAAATCCGGGGCTTGAATAGGGCTTCGTTGCCCCCTGTTACCATGAGCATTTGCATGACGACGGGGCTGAGGCCATCTGTCCTGTATAGGGTTGTCCACACCCGAGCTCTGGGAGTTGCGGCGTGATCGTTCACATTACGGTTTGAGGGCCCTGCACTCAGCGCCTCTTCTTCCCGTGACGGCAGGGTTCCAAATCGAAGCTGCTCTATGTTTTCGGGTCTCTCATATGCTCGCTGCGGAGGTCTCGGCGATTCCTCTGACGAAGAAGAGTATTCTGGGGTGAGCGGATGAACTGGTGGCGTCCTTTGCCTTGCGAGATCATTAAGCCTTCTATCCATAGCAGTCAAATTTTGTCGTAGAACGGAGCTTTCCTGCCTTTGAGCAACCAATTCATCAAACAATCTTTCCCACATTTCGGAAAAGCGAGAGAGATCCCCTTCAGTAACGGGAGCAGAAGGGTCATATTGATCATCATCACTTTCTCTTATGCACAAAGTGCTCGAGCCAGGTCGAGCGGAGGGGCCAGGACGGTAAGAGCGAGCCATAGGCTCCTTTCCAGGTCGAGTTGTAGTCCGATCATCAATTCGGATCACTGTGGATCGAGGATGGTGGCTCGCATCGCCCCCCTGGGGTCGATTCGTGGTCACGGTACGTGGGGGATTCGAGGCGTTATCACGGGATTGAGTAACAACCCCTTCAGCAGTTCGGTTCGTCTCGTCCTCATCGACTCGGAGCGTGGTACCTTCATCGGATCGGTTCGCCCCTGGCGCTCCACGATCCAAAGTTCCCTCGTTGCCTAGATCGTGCACACTTTCTTCAACTGCTTCATTCGCGATTTCATTGGTTCGTGAAGCGCGTGCTTCCTTAGATCTCTTTCCAGCCATGATATCAGATGTCGCTGGAATCTTCAAAGAACCGAATAGTGAAGTTTTGGGATTGTTTTCTCAGTGAAAGCACCAAAATGTTAGATCAAAATTTGGACCTAACACCCAAATTGTTCTGAATCTTATAGAGTTTTAACTGGAGAATGAAGAAAAAGCAGAAAACACACAGGATTTATAGTGGTTCGGCGTTAACGAGCCTACGTCCACTTTATATGTTACCGATTATACTTTGAATGCTAGTGCAATCAATTATCTCTCTCTGGCTCACTTTTACAATTGTGATTTCTCTCAGTAATCTAGTAATAAAACTGATAAGAAATGGTAGTACGACAATAATGGCGGAATCAGAACTCAATATTGCCAAAAGATCCTCAAAAATGCTAAGCTCTGGGCTATTTATAGCTGATTTTGTCAGGCGGATCGCGGTTACACGTGGCACGAATCCCGAGAATATCGTATCGCAGCCGATGAAGAATTAGTCAAATTAGCCGTTGTGGACAGGTGTCGCGATCCCCTTGAATATCGGATCGAGCAAAGGGGGAGAATCAGTCAAAATGTCAGTTGGGGACATGTGTCGTTGGATCAGTGCATCTTGGATCGCCGAAGACTAGCTCGTGCTTGAACGGGTCAGAGGCTTCGCCGCACATCAGGGGATTGGATCGGTCTGTACTGGGTAGTAGTGTATGTATGGATCGAGTTGCATAGAAGTGGTCGTATCGCTAATGCAAAAGGGGGCGATCCATTGAGGTGGGATCCGATGTGGGACGATCCGATGAGGGGCGATCCTCTGGTGCGATCCGTTCCTTCATGTACTTAGGGAACGTAGTTTCATACTTTCTTCTTGTGAGTGAACCTGGGTGGCTTGGTCAAAAAGCTAGCCAACATATTTATATCGTTATTTCCAATATGATATTTGTTGGTTTCAGAATTTGATATTGAATATAAGCCGATATATTTTCTATTCAGAGCCTTGTATTTAATATTAAATGGGCTTTTGGGTTCATCGTGAATGGTGTCTTAAATAACACTGTTCTTGAACCCAGTTTAGAAAAGAATAAATCTTTTAGTTAACATTTAGTGAAATTGTGCAGTTAATTAGTGTTTAATTGGAATTGACTTTAAATTGGTTTATGGGTTTATCGTGAGCGGTGTTTTGAATAACACCGGTTCTTTAACCCGATTAACAATGGAATGGGATTTTGGGTTTATCGTGAACCGTGTTTTAGATGACATTGGTTCTTTAACCCGGTGAAAGATAAGATTAACTTCATAGCTTTGAATAACCATTAATATTGATTTTTGGGAAGATTAAAACTAAGTGGAGTTTTAATGAATCTTTAATTAGATTGAAGTGATCAAGAATGGAGTACCACCAGTTTTGCTCCAAAGCGATAGTTAAATCTTTAATTAGATTTGAACGTGAAATGGTAATTAATATTTACCAATAACACCGTGGTGTTAGATATGGAGTATTACCAGTTTTGCTCCATGGGATGAATAGGTTGGGATTGGGAAGTAAAATAAATAATTACTTCGGTGTGGTTCGCTAATCCCGACTAGCTTGGAAAACCATAATATGGTTTGAAATGATATACAAAGGAGGATTAAAGAATAAATTTAGAAGAATTTATCTTTGATAAAATTAATAGGAACCTTTCCCTAAGAATGTGAATATTTGAATAAAAGAATATTCTGAATTGGAATGAGGCGTATGTTGTGTTTGTGTAGCACCTGTTTATTATATACGCGGGTTATTCGGAAAGGCCGGGTTTATACCTATTCTAAATAACTGATTCGACGATAATTCGAAGGTGAAGACAGTGGTTGAAGACCAGAGGTCTTCATATCGTGTAACACCCCACATCCGTTAGTGTCACTCACAAAGGGAATGCACTAAGTTCTGTGGAGCATTTTAAGGTAAAAGATGCAGATGAGTTACAAGACAGACAAGAATTAAAACAGCGGAAAATAAAACTTTGCTTTATTGATAAAATAGTTTGTACAACGATTTCTTTACAATATCAGAGTATCATCTGTCCTACAAAATAAAGAAGCATAAAACAACATTTATATTCCCCAATGTAGCAAGAGCCAGCCATAGCATCTGAAAGGAGAATCCAAGCAATACTTCGACAAATCTTCAAGCTGGGAAAGAGTGACAGTCCAACTTAACCTGAGCTATACTATTCCCTCCTTTACTACCTGGAGGGGAACAGAAGAAAAGAAGACGAAGGAAAAAAAAGAGTCAGACATAAAGCCTGAGTAAGTTCAGTTACTTCTAGCATGTGAATATGGAAAAACAAAACGACATGAATTAACTGAATACAAGATAGCACCATGATGATAGGGTCAGCAAGATTAGACAAGATTAACATAAGATATGCTAAGATAAACTGGATATGCTCTAATACTTTCGCCGCTTCGCTATTTCCTTGTTATGCTGGTTTCTATATCTCTGCACCACCTAACTAGTGTCCCAACTAGTAATGATAACGTGATCCCAATCCCGGTAATTTCGGCTGCCTTCAGGCATACATTAATTATCAATTACCTAGATCTAATCTAGGGTTTTCTATTGAGTGCTTCCTAGATTCAACTAGGGTTTACACAACTTGTCTAATGCTTTACAGATTCAGGGTTTATGCCACCTAGGTCCACTAGGGATTACGCTACCTGTCGAACGATGCCCCTAGTCTAGGACACACTACCTAGAGTGGTATATGTTCCTAGACTTTCCCCACGTATGTGTCGCGAATTGTTTATTGCTGTCTAGATGCACATGTCCTGAAATGTGCGACCCGAGTCCCGTGGCAGGGCTACTCTAGAAACACGGAACTCGGTCGCGAGCTTTTCAGATATCTGCCGGTGCAGATGCTAAGGTCTGTTTTTCTACCAGTGGTTATGGTCCCACGTGACCCCTCCCTCAACTAATGAAAGGCAATCCAAGAAAATCAAGTGCGAGAACTGTACTTTTGCCACCATATGCCCTACTTTCCTATTGGCCAGTCTCACCCATAACTAGATAGCAAGTATATGGTCTGTTGGGAGTTCTCTGCCTTTCCGCATACGTACAACGATTGACTAAAGATGGTAGGTAGACGACGAGTTGCTATCACAGGGCTACTGGTCTCGCCGAATCACGCTGGTCCATCCTAGTCTTTAGGTTGCCTTGTATTGCAACCAAGGCATACCCTTGGTTCTTCTACCGCAGACCTTAACCTTTGTGAGCCCAGGAGGATCATCTGCCACCTCACAGAGGGATACCAAGAGTACCCACACGTCCCCTCGAAGCCTCGGGCTTCGTAACCCAATTCATTGGAGCCTTCTTTTTAATCAGATGGACGTTTGCTCCTTCCCGTGTTATACTAAGAAATACTGCTTAGTTTTGCTAACTAAGGTTTACCATTTAGTTTCCAGAATCGTTGTTTTCTTAACTATGGTTTACTACTTAGCTCCTTTTAACTAAGGTTTACTACTTAGTTCTCTTTCTCATCAATTTGGATTGGTTAAGTGTCATTAGTCAATTCAAACTAACTTAACCCTCTTCATTTATCCTGTTAAACTGGTTAAGTGTTATCAGTAATTCATGTTGACTTAACCCTACCACAAACCAAGTTATATTGGTTAAGTATTTCTTATTACTTAACCCTATTCATTCATCCTGTATTTGTTAAGTGTTCCTTTTTAACTTAACCTTGCCCATCTGTTTTAACTAACATTTTATTAATGGTTAAGTATTATCCCTTTATGTTTTAGACTTAACCCTATTCATTTATCACAATCTGATGGTTAAGTGTTCAAGTTTACTTAACCCTACGGTCTAGTCCAGCTAACATATCAAATTGGCTAAGTGTATTAAATTTTACTTAACCCCAACCTCTAGTCTAGTTAACATGTTAATTTGGCTAAGTGTATTAACTGTACTTAACCCCACCTTCTAGTCTAGTTAACATGTTAATTTGGATAAGTGTTTTCTTAGTTACTTAACCCCTACAAATCTTGTCTTGTTACGATGTTAAGTTTGGTTAAGTGTCCCTATGGACTTAACCCTCCCATTCTAGCTTAACTGTGTTAAGTTGGTTAAGTGTTCCTATGGACTTAACACTCCCATTCAAGCTTAACTGTGTTAAGTGTCTGTATGAACCTAACCCCACCCATCGGTTTGGTTATCATGTTGAATTGGTTAAGTGTCTTAGTTAACTTAACCCTACCATTCTTGTTCTAGCTTTAACTAAATAAATTAAAGCCGCGACCACTCACATTAGACAGATATTGTTGCGATTACTGGATGTGCCGGTTGGTTCCGGGCAGTTTTACATCGCAACTCAGTCTAACCTCGGGTTAGGCATATTCGTTTTTTCTAAGTTCAAAGGGTTTTGATAAATTTTCAAATCAGGTTTTGAATGTAACCATCCTGTCCGTCGGATCAGTTAGGGATAGCCAGGGAGAGCAGGAAACTTGTATTTTCCAAACCCAAGCTTAGACACTATCCTCTCTGTCACCCTAGAACTTTCTGGTGTATGTATTATTAAAAGAGATGTCATTAATAAACCTTTCTTTTGTATATATATAAATTGTTAACAATTTATCCTCAAAGTTTAACCATTTATCCTCAAAGTCCATTTTCCCTTTTTAAATAAATTTGGCCTATACCATGTACATTTGCCATGCCTACTAATGGACTTGTATTCTAGGCCCAAATCTTGATTTGCCTATCTTACAGTTTATAGCAATTTAGATCCAACATCCTCATTTACAGTTCATGCCAAAACTAGATTTTATATTCTAGTTTACAGTTTATGCCAAACTGGGTTTCATATTCTAGTTCACCGTTTATGCCCAAAACTTAATTTGCATACCAACTACCTACATTGTGGCCCATTTAACCATTTACCATTTACGCCCAATGTATGTAAATTATTCACAATTATGCTAATATACTTATCATGCTTAATTTAGCCACCCAATTCTGATTTAATATTATAATTTCAGTTCATGTCAAAACTAGACTTGTTATTCTAATTTTTCATCTTAATAGTCATGTTATAATGCATGTTCCCAAATTATGCCAATTTCCAAGTTTAGTCAATTTCATGTTTTACCCAAAACGTATTCCCATCGTTCGTATAATCGTGATTCAACCTAGATTATAAATAAATCTAGATTCGTGGATAAAAGGGAATGAACCAAAATGCCATGAAAGAATAGACATAATAACTGGCATAAGATGATAATTCACAGGCATATAGATCTGGTAATATTACGACATGAAAAGGGTTGAATAGTATAGGTTCAAGAACATGGGTAGACCTAACTTAATAGGTAAATTCCCAAGATCAAGATCCAAGGATAACTAGAAATAGAAAGTCAAGCCTAGATCCAATATAATGCCAGTTTGGGGTACATGGTTTTGTAACTACAGTGTCATGGGCATAAATAATAACCTTATATCCATAGTCATAGGCAATAAATCCTCACAGTTAATGAATCACAGTCATAGGCGATGTTCATAGTCAAAAGAAAATAATTCTCACAGTCATGAGACACAGTCATAGGCAATGTTCATAGGCAATGTTCATAGTCAAAGAGGCATATGGTTTTAAGGTCCATAGTTTCATAGTCATAGTCTTATTGGTCATCGAATCATAACAGTTCTCAATTAGGTCCAAGGATATAAGCACTGATTCGAACAGAAAGATTTGGCATATTCTTTTATTCCTTCAATTTCATGTCACGAATAGAGAAAACGTTCAAATCTAAAAAGTAACCGACTTACAGAGATTATATTAGATTCGTAGAAAAACAGTCGTTGAAGTCGTTTGAATCTTCACTTGAATCCTAGCTTGTTTTGAATCTCCTCTTGAAAATCTTGAGCAGCATTTCCTCGTCTTGATTTATTTTACATATTATTTTATTTATTATTTAATTTAGAGGAGGAGAAGAAGCCATGTCCACCAAGAATCTTTGCAGTATAAGGTTAGAGAAGAATTGTGAATAGAGAAGGAGACTAGGGGCTGTTTATATAGGATTAGGTGGACGAATCTAGGCAGAAAACGAGACCAGGTACATCAGAATGCACCCAGGCCCAAAAGTGGGTTTTTGCACCCAGGTCGACACCCATGTTGACTGGGCAGTCGACCTGGTCAGGGGGGGTCGACTACCTAGTCGACTCCCCAGTCGACCTGGGTCCTGGGCGGGAATTTTCCCGCCCATCCCGCTTCTGGGTTTGAATTCGAATTTCGAATTCAAATTTCGAGCTGTTTTCGATTCTGAAAATTCCTGAAACTTCGGAGGGTCATATGTCCCTCATACGGACTCCGATTCTCAACTCGGACTCGTTTCCAAGCAGAATTTCGAGATGAACGCAATGGCGTAACCCGTTTCCCTTGATTTTGATTTTAAAATTTAATTCTGCCTTGATTTGTGAATCCTAGTGTTATAGAATTACGGGGTGTTACATATCGTTTGGATGATTATTGATGATCTTGATTGGGTTGTACACCCAAGAGGAGGGAATCAGCTGGTGATCGTCCAGACATACTTGGAGATCGATGGATATGCGAGGAATAAGGTTCCTCCGGTTTCGTTCGGACCCAGAACGAACTTGTAAATGGGTTGTGTGTCTGACATTGGATTTTATTCTGTGTGATTGATTTCTATTAAATATATATCTGTTTGGCGGCGGGGAGTTTATTCTCTTGCTTAATGCCCTTCTCTGAGACGTACGAGCTCAGAGGTTATATATTGATGGATATCAATCGCATGGCATGAATTGCATGTGTGGCATGCCTAAGTGGGAAATGATCAAGGCTTCTGTTGAAAAGCAAAGTCTTGTGGTTGTTGATCAAAGCATGGCCGATGTGGCATAGCTTTGTGTATAGCGTTAATTCGCGAGCCTCACACCTCGGTATGAGTCAAAAATGGGATAGTGACTGCAGAGGGAGCACGACATTTCTTCCAAGCTATGGATGATGTCAGTGACTTACCAGCCTTGACATTTATATACTTTTTACCTATGTAGTTGTTGGATGTGAGGCGCCTCGGATATAGGTCTGAAAGGAACAGGAAATGTGTGTTCAGGAATAATTAATCCTCAAAAGTAGGAGAGGTTCGGCCCTAAAGATCCAGGATCGTTGTGTGTGGTCCTGAGACATTTGCTAGAGTGTCTCGAATGGAGAGGAGCTTGCCCCTTGCCTCTACTCATGACGGAAATCCAATTTCCAATACGTGATATGGCGGTTTTAATTGTAGAACTAGTATGGCGACATAGCGGTATGGGGCACTTATGTCGTCTATGATTGATACTTATGATTGAAATTGTTTTGACACTATATACTTATAGTAATAATAAAAGAAGAAATTTAGCGTATCAAGCATTCTTTGGCTATTATAAGGTAAAACCCTATCCTCCGGCTTGCGTTGCATTGTGTGATTGGACCTGGGTCTTATAATAGCTTCATTTTTCTTTATTTTGCATTGTGCTATTTGTTTTATGCACAGGTATTGTTGGGAGGAAACCCATTCCGTGTTATACGGCGTGGTCCCTTGATTTACCTAACTTTAAAATAAAGATTAATAACTGTTTTAGTTCTCACACCAGTCACATGACTAACCTAGAGTTTATTATTTTAACCTAAACTCTGGGTGCCCTTATTTTCGACACGTGCAGCTACTGGTTGGGTTTTGCAGATTTATATTCACAGGATCCTGGTTTACAGCTGGAACGATACTCGGAAAGCTCTATATCCGCGTATTTCTTTCAGTTGTGTGTTGTATTATTTTTCCACTGCTATGTATTTAAATGAAATTTAAATCTCTGATATTTATCAAATGTGTAATATTTATTCATACTCTGTATATTCTTGAACTATGATGGGATTGTTGTAATAAGCAATGAAATGTTCTTCTGTTTGTGTTCCGATTCGTCTTGTCCTCAAAGCAATTCGTGCTTTCCTTACCGGGGAAGTCACAGGTTACTACAGTAATGGATTCCAACTGGCACGGTATGGGACCACCTTCCGACAGTGTATCTCTAGAAAGGAATACACCGGGTTCAATAAGAACATCTTGAAACCCAGGTTAAACATGACCGGTCACTCATTTCACTTGAGTGTACCGAATGTATTATCACCAACGGTTGGGATCAGCAACCGTTTCCCGAAAGGGATAGCATCGAAATAGATTATAGAAGTAAAATGGAATTTATCTAGATCAGGTGACCATACACCCTAATTGGCAGCTAATCACTTAGCCATGCGACCAACCCGATTTTATACCATTCCTCGGTTATGAGGCTAGAGGATATAACGTACAGATCACACCTTTATTTACTTTGAATGTCACATCGTCATACCCGCCAAATCACAAATTGATTTCCCCAAAAATACCACGGGTATACAGCTAAGAGAACGAATTCCTCTGCCACCAAACATAAATATGTTTGAAGAGATCAACTTACAAGATCTATTAAATATACTATGTCAGACATTCTTCCATATAGGTCGCCCTGGGACTGGACAGACCGAAGGCACTATTCCGTAAACAGGACATCCCTTGCATAACTCCGACTTCAATTATCCTCATCATATTTGATCGCAACGCTAACGCTCATACAGAGTGGTTTTCAGATAATGAATCTGATCCCGGTCTCTCCATATTGACAATGGAAAAATAATCAATAACTTTGATAGTCGATGATTTAACTATCAAAAAAAACATGTGTACAAACAATGGTCGTATTTCCAAAAGGAAATCTTACCGATCAATCATCATTTCATTTCCCAATTTCCCATTTATCGTTTCCATATATTCATAAATTCCTTATTTATAAAATTAGAAAATATTCGTTATTAACTTTGGAAAACGTTTCCATTTCTGATTCACACATCAATATCTTCCCAACTCTATCAGTCTCTAACTGTAAACTAGTAAGAGAACAACTTCCCAAATATAAACCCCGAGACCGAAACCAAAATTAGATCGATACACAGAAAGCCATTCAACTCAACTAATTTCCAGTCAGTTTCTAATTTCAGTAATTCCATTTAAATTCCTAATTCAAACCCTAATTTTCTTTATAATATTATATTTGCAAAATTATTTGCTTTAATCTATTTTTCACATGGAATGTGAATAATATTTCTTTATATAATCAAAACGGTTTGATTTCATATTTAAAAACAATATCTTAAACCCAAATTCTATTTATATTTTTATTTGCAGAATAATTCATACAAATCTTATTTCATTTCCAACATTTATAATCTCACTGCAGATTTCCATTATATAATTCTATTTATTCTATACAAAGCCTTTTATATAATTCTATTCATTTTATATAAATCCTTTTATATAATCCTATTCATTATATATAAATCCTTTTACATAATTCTATTTATTTCCCAAATATTTCCTTAATTATATTTTCTAATATTTGTTCCGATTATTACCTTTTATAATATCCTATTTATTTCATATGTAAATATTTCATTTCCAATATTCACTTTGAAAATTTCCTTTTTATATTCCGGTATTTCATATGGTATTTAAAATACCAAATAACATGACCAGTGTCATCATAATCAATCACAAATTTTATATCATATCATATATCACAATATATGGAAACAAACATTATTATAAATATTGACGAATCCTGTTGGATCCCTCCAACCTGTTTTCCTACATCCACAGATGTTAAACAATATAAATAACATCGATTTCATTGCAATATAAAATATTCTGATAAACAGAATCAATATTTAATTAACAATTCATATATGTATCGTTATCTATAATTTCAACCAAACAATCAACATAGAAATCAATCATCATTTATCAATACTAGATTATATTTATAAAATATAAATTGTACAGAGTTAGTGAGATTTACTCACATTGGACGGTCATCGCTAAATAACGATAACTGTCGGTTGATTCAGACAGACAATTTATTTTGCCATAAATTGTAACGAGCTCCACTTCACCCCCAGTTAGTTCCATTGTGTAGTATTTATCGAGATGGTTCCAACTTCTCTTGCTTCATCAGATTCTAGTATCATATGAGATAATTACATATTTCACAAATTTTAACGTAGTAAACATTATTAATGATGTATTTAAATGTAAATTAGTTACCCTTTAATATTCTTTAACCAATTCTCCTCAATGAAACATTTGAACTCCTATATAAATTTATCTAGTTCGAAATTTCTGCCCAACCCTCCTGTGGTAGCTATTCAGCATGGACAACTTTAACACCAATCTCCTTTTCATTAATATTACTAACCCATTTGATTAATGTCTTAATCACTCCCCAAATCCCATGGTTTACTATTACCCCTCCTTCCCCTTTCAAAACGTTCGATCCCGTAATAAGCTCCTTCACCACCATTTACGAGTATCCTCCCCACTGCTGCACTTCTTACAAAGGCCGAAACCAACCAACGTTATACCCATCGTTCATCACTCTCCCTCCTCATCGACTCCATCACCATCGAGTCCATTCTGAGGCATTCACTGAAACGCGACTCCCTCTTCAGTAAACTGCCATAGCCGACTTTTCCCAAGCTCCATTTCACTTGTTTCTTCACTTATACTCCATTATAAATCCAGTAAAATATACCAAAGTTCTTCTCTTCGGATGCTCATCACAACCAACACTAAGAAATAAAACTCGCATCCCCCATTTAGATTGCATCATCTTGCCAATGCAGGAAATCACAAACGGCTACAGAAATGAGATCGACATTTTTAGTCATGGAATACCCCAATGTTGGCTACAACATGCTACATCACTCCAGGAACTCGCAACTAACACCAAACATCCCTGTAGATGCCTGTACGAGGTTCCGATGGTAACCCTAGTTTTCCTTGTCCATTTCCAGTGACATGGAAGTCTGTCGAACCCAACAAAACCCATATCTACTTGAAGAACACCCTTCGCCGAGCTCAAAGGATCTAATAGAATTGATTTTCCTTGAGTATATGATTTTTAAATTTTTTTTAAAGATGTTATCTTTTTTCTGGAAAAATGAGGAAGAGTGGCGGCTTATTTTTAGTTGACCAAGTAAAAATGAAACTAGGTTTAGAATGGGTAAGGGTATTTATAGGGAAGTTTTAATATTTTAACATTGATTATAATATTAATTTATAACCAATCATTATCTGTAATTGTCCTTTTAAAAATCTGTACGACTACATATAATATCCAAATTCAATGAAACTGGACATGCAGCTAAAGTTTGACATTACAGACCCAATTAAACTGGTTTCGTCGAATTCCAAGTCCATTTGCTCACACAGTGTATTTTTAATCATCAAAATATCGACTGTTTTTCACATTAAAATTCCGTACGACCACATACTGACTCCACAAATCATGAAAATTGAAATCTAACAATAATTCAATATTTCGGATCCAACAAAATTAGTTTCATCGAAAACGGAGGTCGTTTGCAAAAATGGCTATTTTTAAAGCTCTAAATAAATCCATTTAAATGTTAAATATATTTAAAAATAATTAAATTAAATATTTATAAATAATTATTATCATATATATACACATAGAATATTATGCAGCTCCAAAATAAATATAACTGGATTTATAACTCCATACTTCAAATCCGGATTTAAATCGATATGGAATATATAAAATAAAAATCCTTTTATAATACAAATAAATCGTTATAAATTATAAAGGAATTCGATAGCGACTTTCCCAAAATTTGATTTGATCATAACTCACAATTTTCACGATGAAATCTCAATTTTTCTCTTCTATTAGAAAAATATACTTCACCAGCTCTGAGCATTTCTTGTTTCACGGAAATCCGGCTTAAAACGAATTCTGTATATTCATTTAAAGTTCGAATCGCCAAACTACGAACTGTTGCGCCATTTCAAGCTCGATTTTAATTATAATATAAATTATACATTCAATTGACATTTATAAATAAATTCACTAATATAATTCAATTTTAAACTGAATTATATATTTTTAAATTGTTCAATTCACACAATATTGTGAATTCCACTATTTCCGACTATTTCCAAAATAAATATATTATTCTATTATTTATATTAATTAAATATTCAATATAATTTAACTAAACAACCATTTAATTCTCTGAATCACCATTTAAATAAATAAATTATTATACGTTAAAATACGGGTCGTTACATTCTTCCCCCTCAAAATAATTTCGTCCTCGGAATTGCTAAGGTAGAAAACAATCCCTATTAGCTGGGTTAAAAATTATTTGGCTTACCTATTATCTTCAGTTTCACTAAACCAATTTATTTTAATTAAATTATTAATTCATTTCTATTCACGAAAAATTTCAAAAATTCTGATAATTTTCTAACACCTGAAATTTTCGAAAAATTTCGCAAGTACCTCCTTTGTACGGCTCAATCGGTACAACTACAACTTGCATCTCTTGACCTTCTCCAACCCAAAAGAAAATCAAACAGCCAAATCGGCTTATAAATCACCAAACTCATATATAAATAAACTTGTACCTTTTTGTCCGGCATACCATTATATCCTTTTCATCTGCTGTTAATTCAACATATACAAATGTTATTCCAATCAAACTCAAATTACTTTTATTTCCACACAACCATTTTCTTATCCAAGCCAATTTCAGTTTCAAATTCAAGTTTCATTCTTGATTCCAAACTCATAATTCGCTAATCTGGTTCCATTTCAAATTCCTATATATCTCCCAGTTCAATTACTTAACTAAGTCAAGTTACATTCCACAAAATTTACTAACTAATTAATTCCTCTAATTAGTTATCTTCATCCTAGAACTTTAATCCGATTTTCATTTGAAGAATCAAACCATTTACTCACCTGAGTCCAATTATATTTCAACATCCAATTTTAATTGATATTTTCTATTTCAATTCAATTTCCATTTCTATTTGCTTTTACAAATTCTAATTTAATTTGTTTCAATCCAAACAATCTCCCCCAGGGAATTTTTAAACATTTTAGATTTTCCAAAACCAGATATTCCTTTTCAGGATTCAAAACAACTTGCTTTTCACAAAACAATTCAAAAACAAAATCCTTGGTAGTAATCCATCACTTAGCAACTCGAAAATGACACTGATGATGTGGCCATCATCATCATGGTTATTTTCCAGCTGCCGAAGTGAGTTCAATACTATAACAAATTTCAAAATCATATTTAAACACCTTCATTTTGAAATCACTTTCAAAATATCCTTCACAATGCTTGTAAACAATTTGAAATCTCCTAGGATTTTAAAATTCTCATATATTTAATCCAACTCCATTTACAAACACTTTTCATGTTTTCGGAATTTTAAATTCCAATTCTGATTTAAATTCAGACTTAATCCATTTGATTACATATACCACTTATATGAGTTCCAATTGGTTATTTACCTAACCATTTAATTTATAATCTTACTCGATTATAATAACAACCAATATATCCAATATATTATAATAATTTCAATATAAATTTTTCTTTTATATCAAAATTTAATTTGGGTAAAAATATTTCATTTACCCTCTTTTCAAAACATACTATGTCGGTTCATCGTATTCAAGTGTTTAGAAACTCCTACCGATGCAGTGGATCAAACTGATCGACCAGAACTCATAAACAACTCAACAAATGAATCTCCACAATATAAAACAATTTTTTTATAAAATCTACAAATACGTTCACTCGTATATATACACTCAACTCAATCTAGGGTATTACTAACCCCATCTCTATCAAGTTATGCCACAGGGCCAAGGTAATTACTTAACCTTCAGCTCTGATACCGTTGTAACGACTCGGTTTTTCACGAACTTGGTTATCAAAATAAAATAAACGTCAACTACCCAAGCATCGGAAATACCTAATAGTTAATAGAAAGAAGTTAGAGGGTGAGAAAATATAAGATAGAAATTTAGAATAGAAGAAAGAGAGGGACAACAATAGAATCAGAGCAACACGAACCTCACAGCAAAACGAATAAAATATACTATATAACATAACTTTAAAATACAAATATGTACTTGAATATACATATCATTTTCAAAGTACAGCACTTACAACACAGCATAAACAAACAATTGCTATAAAAAGCTACTGAAGTGAGACGACCCCAAACCCCGTACTGACGGTGGTAAGGGTAATCCGTGGAATATAACACATAAACAGATAATAGCATAACAGAATTAAATAAATACACAAGATAATGCACAATAGAATATACTGGATAAATATAATCATCAAAGTTACACAGTATACAGGATCATACTTAGTAAAAATACAGTTCAGCTATACATAAATGTCTACAGCGGAAACAAACATAATATGTACAATAGGAGCTGAACAGCATAAAAAGAGATAAATGATAGAATCCATCTTCAGCTCCAGCTATCCAGAAAGAGCCAACTAAACCTGAATACAAGGCTGCCCATGTAGAAAAAGGGGCACCCGAGTTTGAAAGTGAAACAAACTACGAGTCAGTCATGGGACTGGTATGAGAAATCTACTCAACACATTTATAATATGGCTAATCACAGGACCACGCCACTTTCATGCGGATCGCTAGTGCTTTAAAACAAATATTTCTTTGAGACATCGCAATGCTTTTTATAAAAAAAATTGAAGCCGTTATAAGACTCAGTTCCCATCACACAATGCAATGCAAACCGGAGGATAGAGTTTTTACCTTATAATGGCCAAGATATGCTTGATACGAATAAAACAAAAGCATTTGATATTATTACTAGTGTTTATATGTTTCAAAAACAATTTCAAATCATAAGTATCAATCATAGACGGCTTAATGCCCCATACCACTATGTCGCCATATATAGGTATACAATCAAAACCGCACAGTCACGTATTTGGAAATTGGATTTCCGTCATGAACCAAGGCAAAAGATAGTCCTTACCGACTTCGCGACTCTCTAGCCCGAGCCACAGGATCAGAGCTCGAGTGACCATAGGAGCGACAGGGCCGGTCCACCGATGTGGATTAAAATTCCTGAACAATACGTTTCCCCGCCCTTTGGGGCGTAAACGAGCCAACGAATGACTCCATCGGACCCGGATCGTCCGACCAAACCGAGGCGCCTCGCAACAGCAATAACCATATAAGTCAAACTCGTCAGGGCGTGTAAAACCACTGATGACACTTCTAACTAGAAAGAAACGCATGTCCTCCCTGAGGTCCTCTCCCGTTCTGGTTCATACCGAGGTGTAAGGCTCGCGATTTCACGTTATACACAAAGCTATGCCACACAGGCGGTGCTTTGATCATCACCACAAGACTTTGCTTTTCAACAGAAGCCCTGATCCCTGCATCTTAGCATGCCACGCAAGCAATTCACACTATGCAACTGATGGCTATCAATCAAACAGAATAAATTCCAATGTCAGACACATTGTCCATTTGCAAGTCCGTTCTGGGTCTGAACGAAACCAGAGGCACTATATACATCGCAAACCCATCGATCACCACGTATGCCTGGACGATCACCACTCATTATCCATATTTCGGGATGCCTCCCAATCAGGACCTCGGTTACCATCCAAACGAAGTGAAGATCTCCGGTCTTCGACCACCGTCTTCATCTTCGATTTCTTATCGTCGATTCAGTTACTCAGAATGGGATAAACCCGGTCTTTCTGAGCAATTCGCGTATATAATAAACAAGTGCAACACTAACATACATACGCATCATTTCAATTCATTAATCACTAACCGTCAATCAGTAAGAGAACGATTTCCCAAGTATTAACCCCAAAGGCCGAAACCAACATCAGATCAACACCCAGGAAACCATTCGACTTAGCCAACCTTCAGTTGGTATCTAAATTTCACATCCATATCGTTTATAATATTTTATAACGATTTATCGCTATTTTTATGTATTTTAAAATAGCCAATTTATTCAAAATGATGCTTAGGGCCATAACGTGGCCGTGGCGCTGTTTTTCTTCAGATTTGATTTACACATATCTGAAAATCTAACCGTTGGATCTTCACAAAATTTACATCATTAGAAAGATCTTTTCAAAACGAATCCAAGGTTCCAGTTTCGGGAAATTCCGACGGTCGGATCTCCCGGTACAATCGTTTGAAGTTTCGATTTCAAAATACGAACTGCAGCGTCGTTATTCGATTAAATATAATTATATATATATAATCGATTCTGGCGCTGTTTTTCTTCAGATTTGAATTAAACATTTCAGACAATCCAATCATTGGATTTTTACAAAGTTGGTGCCGTTGGGAAGATATTTCCACAGCGAACCCAACGGTTGCGATTTCAGGAAAATCTGATGGTCGGATCTCCTGGTATAATCGTTTGAAATCACGGTTTCAAAATACGAACTGCAGTGTCGTTATTCGATATATTTCTATTCTATTTATATATATATATATATCGATTCTTCGATTTCAGAACTATATAATTTTCATACATTTGATAAAAATGATATTTTTATCTAACTATCTTCTATTTCAACACTTCACAATTTTTAACAATTCGTGTATATAATAAAAATGTGATTTTTAATGTAAAACAATTTATTTCAAAACACGATTATTTTATATATTTCATATAGGTGATAAAAATAGGATTTTTATTATAAAACGATTTATTTCAAAACAAGATTATTTTATATATTTCATATAGGTGATAAAAATAGGATTTTTATTATAAAACACTTTCTTTCAAAATATGAATACCATTCAACACATGAATTTCAATTCAATGAATGAATTTCGATTCAACACATGACGGTTTTCTATAGTTTATATATATCGATAAAAAGGTGATTTTAAATATTTAAAAACACGAATACCATTCAACACATGAATTCTATTCAACGAATGAATTTCAATTCAACACATGAAGGTTTTCTATAGTTTGTATATATAGATAAAAAGGTGATTTTTATATTTAAAAACACGAATGCCATTCAATACATGAATTCTATTCAACGAATGAATTTTAATTCAACACATGAAGGTTTTCTATTCAACGAATAAATATAGTTTCAAAAAATGGAAATAATTCTAACACATGAATATTATTCAAAATTTCGGCAGCATAACGGTAGGGTAGTTAAAACCGGGACCATCCCTAGTACGGCTCCTCGCTCTACCTTAAAACCTCGCGGTTTTTGACAATGGGGATTCATGCATCTAGTTCGCACGCAGGCGGCATGTATATTTATTTCATTTCCACAAACTAATCCTATGTGGTTTCAACCAAATATTTCTCAACAACAAACAGGTATTTTTCAACCACAGTCAATCAATATCAACCACAAACAATTCCAATCAACCATTCGCTATCAATCAATTTTCACACCAATCACAACCAATAAATATCGTCCATGGTTTGTGGATGAGGGACGTATATATATATATATATATATATATATATATATGTATATATATATATATGTATATGTATATATATATATATATGTATATGTATATATATATATGTATATGTATATATATATATATATCATTTCACTTCTATTTCAACACATATACAATTTTTACAATGCATATACAACTTATACATCTAACGTACAACTTACACAACGCTTATACAAGAGGTGTACAACGCTTATATAACTCGTACATCGACTATATAATTTATACATCGTCGTTTTCCATATCGTTTATAAATTAGAAATCTTACTTTGAGTTCCACTCCACCAAAAATAGCAGAAGGCTCAGAAAAATATGCGGTCTCTTCTAAAATGTAGCAGACGTCCACACGGTCACGATGTTTCCTGTTTCATCGAATTTCGTCATCGTATGATAAAGATACGATTTTTCAAAGTTTGCAATGCTTTAAAAGTGTTAAAACTGATTTAAAATATACACAGCTGATTACCTCACTGGATGTTCAAAACTAGGTTTAAGGTTTTCGGCAAATCCGTGATGCGAGAAGGCGATCGGGTGGCACCACCTGAAAGGGCTTGGAACGGCGCTCCTGTGCCACCCCTTGTTGGCGAACTCGCACGCAAATCGATGGAGGAATTGGGGCTTGAACGATGGAACTTCAGGAGGGCGATTCTCGAGGGATACGAAACTAGAAGGGGTGAGACTGGTGTTGATTGAAAGAGGAAAGCGGGCTCTTTAAAAAATGTCAAAAGGGCATGATGTTTTGGTGCGTGTGGGAGGAGGAAAGGAGGAAAGAAGGGAAGAAGAGAGGCCGCCGTTCGAACGAGGGTTACGGGGCGAGAGAGGCTGAGTTGGCCCAATGAAATTTTTTTCTTTAATTTATATATTTTTAAATTCCGAAAATACCCCCTTTCACAAACGAACCCCAATCCAGACCCAACGACTGTCGTCCTTAGCGTTTTACCCCCACTCCGAACACAATGGGATATGTTTCGAAGGCCCATTCGAATGTTTCAGTCAGTTTTCATTCAAATTAAAATATAAAACATTTAATATTTAATTTGAACATACATTTCAATTTGCTGGGGCCATATACTGATTCGAAAAATTACAGAAAAATAAATCTAGCTATGTCTTGACGATACGGTCCCAACAAAACTAGTTTCGTCGAATTCTGAGACCGTTTGTAAAATGGCCCTTTTCAGGTCGATCCATTTTAACTGTAATTGACCAAAACACGTTTTCTTTTGCCACGCTCACATACTAGCTTCAAAAATTATGAAATTTGAAACCTAGCAATAACTTCACATCCCAGATCCAACAAAAGTGGTTTCATCGAATTCCGAGGTCGTATGCAAAATGGCCAATTTCACTGGCTATATAAATTCCATAGCGACCTTTCTGAAAATTCATCTAGTCATAACTTTTGCTTTCCGCTATGAAACTTCGATTTTTCAGATTCGTTAGAAAGGTATTCACTAACAGATTTAAATATTTTTCGTTTCACTCAAATCCGTTTTGTTTTGCACCCAGTACAGTCAGTCAAAGTTTGAATTCAAATTTTGAAACTACCGCGCCATTTCAGGCCTTGTTTATAATTAGAATTAATTATATTCGTTTTCAAACGTCGATTCAAACTTACTTTTCATCGCTATTATTTAAAATATTTATTTTAAATATTTAAAATCCACTATTTTAGCCAATTTAAAAATTTTAATTGGCTCAGGTTTTCCGGGTCGTTACATGAAGCCTCCTGCTCCAAGCTCCATCTAGTGTATCTGTAAATCCTGACTACTTGACTGCTCATACAAAATTGGCACCCAAGAGTTTAGGGAAAACAAAACAAAATAAACTCTGGTTCAGTCATGGACTGGTGTGAATAAACAATTTAAAACAGTTTGAGAAAATAAACGATATCTCACAAGACCACGTCGTATAACACGGAACGGGTTTTTCCCTTATGAGAATCCAAAACACTTGATTTAACATTTCAAAATCCTTTGGAAAGAAAGGTAATCTTTATATCAAAATTCTTTTGATATTATAATTGTGCCTATTAACCACAACTATATAATCATTTAGCAGAATGCTTTCATCTTATGTTCCACATACATAATATATAATCAAAAACCGCAGGCACTAACTGGGTAATGGATTCCAACTGGTAAGGCATGGGACCACCTTCCGATAGTGTATCTCTAGAGAGGAATACACCGGGTTCAACAAGAACATCTTGTAACCCAGGCTAAACATGACCGGTCACTCATTTCGCTTGAGTGAACTGAGTGTATTATCACCAATGGTTAGGATCAACAGCTGTTTCCCGAAAGGGACAGCATCGAAATAGATTATAGAAGTAAAATGAAATTTCTCTAGATCGGGTGATAGTACACCCTAATTGGCAGCTAATCACTTAGCCATGCGACCTACCTGATTTTATACCATTCCTCGGTTGTGAGGCTAGAGGCTATAACGTACAGATCACACCTTTATTTACTTTGATTGTCACATCGTCATACCCGCCAAATCACAAATTGATTTCCCCAAAAATACCATGGGTATACAGCTAAGAGAAACGAATCCCTCCGCTACCAAACGTAAATACTTTTGAAGAGATCAACTTACATGATCTAATAAATACACTATCAGACATTCTTCCATACAGGTCGCCCTGGGACTGGACAGACCAAAGGCACTATTCTGTAAACAGGAGAGCACTTGCATAACTCCGTCTTCAATTATCTTCGTCATATTTGATCACAACGCTAACGCCCATACAGAGTGGTTTTCAGATAATGAATCTGATCTCGGTCTCTCCGTATTGATGACAGAAAAATAGTCAGAAACTTTGAAAGTCAGTGATTTAACTATCAAAGAAAAACATGTGTACAAATAACGGTTGTATTTCCAAATGGAAATCGTACCAATCAATCATCATTTCATTTCCTAATTTCCCATTTATCGTTTCCATATATTCATAAATTCCTTGTTTCTAAAATTAGAAAATATACGTTATTAATTTTGGAAAATGTTTCCATTTCTGATTCACGCATCAATATCTTCCTACCTCTATCAGTCTCTAATGGAAAACTAGTAAGAGAACAACTTCCCAAGTATAAACCCCGAAGGCCGAAACCAACATCAGATCGATACCCAGAAAGCCATTCAAATCAACTAATTTCCAGTTAGTTTCTAATTTCAGTAATTCCATACCGCAAATTTCTTTATAATATTTTATTTGCAAAATTACTTACTTTAATTTATATTTCACATAGAATGTGAACAATATTTCTTTATATGATCAAAACAGTTTGATTTCGTATTTAAAAACAATATCTCAAACCCAAATTCTATTTACATTTGTATTTGCAGAATTATTCATACAAATCGTATTTCATTTCCAACATTTATAATATCATTGCAAATTTCCTTTATATAATTCTATATATTCTATACAAAGCCTGTTATATAATTCTATTCATTTTATATAAACCCTTTTATATAATTCTATTCATTTTATAAATATCCTTTTATATAATCCTATTCATTTTATATAAATCGTTTTATATAATTCTATTTATTTCCCAAATATATCCTTAATTATATGTTCCAATATTTGTTTTCCAAATAATACCTTTATAATATCCTATTTATTTCATATATAAATATTTCATTTTAAATAATCACTTTGAAAATTTCCTTTTTACATTCCGGTATTTCATATGGTATTTAAAATACCAATTTGACCAGTATCATCATAATCAATCATAGATTTTATATCACAATATATGAAAAAAAACAGTATTATGAATATTGAGGAATCCTGCTGGATCCCTCCAACCTGTTTCCCCGCATCCAGAGATGTTAAACAATATAAATAACATCGATTTCATTTCAATATGAAATATTCTGATAAACAGAATCAATATTTTATTAATGATTTATATATATATCGTTATCTATAATTTCAACCAAAAAATCAACACACAGCAATCAATCATCATTATCAATATTATATTTTATTTGTAGAATATAAACTGTACAGAGTTAGTGAGATTTACTCACATTGGACGGTAATCGTTAAATAATGATAACTATCGGTTGATTCGGATAGACAATTTATTTTGCTATAAATTGTAACGAGCTCCACTTCACTCCCACTCAGATCCATTGCGTAGTATTTGTTGAGTTGGTTACAACGTCTCTTGCTTCGTCAGATTCTAATAGCGTATGAGATAATTACATGTTTCACAAATTATAACGCAATAAACATTATTAATGATTTATTTAAATATAAATTAATTACCCTTTAATATTTTTTAACCAATACTCCTCCATGAAACATTTGAACTCTAAATTTCTCTAGTTCAAAATTTCTACCCAATCATCATGTGGTAGCTATTCAACATGGACAAGTTTAACACCAATCTCCTTTTCATTAATATTACCAACCTATTTGATTAACGTCTTAATCATTCCCCAAGTCCCACGGTTTACTGTTACCCTTCCTTCCCCTTTAAAAATGTTCGATCCCGTAATAAGCTCCTTCACCACCATTTACGAGTACCCTCCCCACTGCTGCACTTCTTACAAAGCCCGAAACCAATCAACGTTATCCCCATCGTTCATCACTTACCCTCCTCATCGAGTCCATCACTGCCAATTCCATTTTGAGGCATTCACTGAAACATGACTCCCACTTTGGTAAACTGCCATAGCCGACTTTTCCCAAGCTCCATTTCACTCGTTTCTCCACTTACACTCCATTATAAATCCAATAAAATATACCAAAGTTCTTCTCTCCGGAAGCTCATCACAACCAACACTAAGAAATACAACTCGCATCCCCCATTCAGATTGCGTCATCTTGCCAGTACAGGAAATCACGAACAGCTACAAAAATGAGATCGACATTTTTAGTCACGGAATACCCCAAATGTCGGCTACAATGCGCTACATCACTCTAGGAACTCGCAACTAACACCAAACAGCTCTATAGATGCCTGTACGAGGTTCTGACAGTAACCCTAGCTTTCCATGTCCATTTCCAACAACATGGAAGTCTGTTGAACCCAATAAAACCCATATGTAACGACCCGGAAAATCTGAACCAATTTAAAATTTTTAAATTGGCTAAAATAATGGATTTTAAATATTTAAAATAAATATTTTAAATAATGGCGATGAAAACTGAGTTTGAATCGACAATTGAAAACGAATATAATTAATTATAATTATAAACAAGGCCTAAAATGGCGTGGCAGTTTCAAAAATTGAATTCAAACTTTGTCGGACTGTACCGGGTGCAAAACAATCCGGATTTTAGTGAAACCAAAAACATTAGGATCTAATTGATGATATCTTTCTAACGAATCCGACCAATCGAAATTTCATAGCGGGAATCAAAAGATATGTCCAGTTGAAAATTCTGAATAGTCGCTATGGGATTCAGGCCCTTAAAAATGGACATTTTGCAAACGAACTCGGATTTCGACGAAACCACTTTTGTTGGGTCCGTGATGTAAAGTTATTGCTAGATTCCAAATTTCATAATTTTTCGAATCAATATGTGAGCGTGGCAAAGGAAAACGCGTTTGACCAGTTTCAGTTGATTTTAATCGACTGGAAATTGGCCATTTTTCAAACGGTCTCAGAATTTGACGAAACTAGTTTTGTTAGGACCGTATCGTCAATACGAAGCTAGAAAATATTTTTCTGGAATTTTTCTAGTTAGTATGTGACCCCGGTAATTTGAAATGTACGTTTAAAATTCAATATAGTGATTTAAATGTAAATTCAACGGGAACTGATTGTAACGATCAAATCAGCTTACGATACATATCCCATTGGGTTCGGAATGGGGGTAAAACGCTATGGACGACAGGCGGTGGGCCTCGTTTCGAGGTCGTATGTAAAAGTCAACTTTTTTTTGAAAAATTAAATAATAAAAATAATTTTAATTCCCCCCCCCCCTTTATCTCCCTTTCTGCCCCCCCCCCCCCCCCCCCGATTCATTAAACAGAAATAAAAAAAAGGAAAGAAGAAGAACAGAGCAGCAGAAGCCGCCGCCCCCCTCCGTCCAGCTTCCCTCCTCCCAGTGGCGCAACCCCCGAAGCCCCCCAGATCGCACGAGCTCCGACGAAGACGAGCCCCCCCCCCCCCCCCCGTTCGAGACGCTGAAGCCGCCGCCCCCTCGAAGCTAGCTCCGCCCAGTTCGAGACCCACCGCCGACCTGACGCAAAACCACCCCCCCCCCCTCCTCCTTGACGAATCAATGTAAGTTGTTTTTTTTTTAATTTATTTTTAAGTTTTAAAAACTTAGTTTTGAAAGCATTTAAAACTGATTTTTAAAGGGATGTAAAACTGATTTTTTTAAAGCATTAAAAACTGATTTTAAAAATGATTTACAAACTGATTTTTTAAAGCATTAAAAACTGATTTTAAAAATGATTTAAAACTGATTTTCAAAAGCGTTTAAATTCTGATTTTTAGAAAAGTTTAAAACTGATTTTGAAATGATTTAACTTTAAAAAGAAAAAGGTTTAAACTTTAAAAAAAAAAGGTTTAAACTTTAAAAGGAAAAAGATTTGAGCTTTAAAATAGAAAAGATTTGAACTTTAAATAGAAAAGATTTGAGCTTTAAAATAGAAAGGATTTGAACTTGGGAAAAAAAAAGATCATATTTTTAAAATAGAAAAGACGGAATTTTTATTAAGTAGAAGAAGTAAGATATGATTTTTATATTTTTAAAGTAATAAAAATATAATTTTTACATCATAGGAATAATAAAAATATGATCTTTATATATTGAATAGCGAAGTCAAAATGCAAGTTTTATATATTGAATAACATAGTAAAAATTCGATTTTTACATATGTAGAGAATACGGGCAACAAAGCGACAAAAAGAGAGATTGGCGAAGATTTTATGCAAAGAAGAGTCGTGGGATTGAATTAGCTATTCGGTGAGATTTCTGATTTAAAAATATATATATGTGTGTGAAATGAAAGTGAATTGCTATATATATATATATATATATATATATATATATATATACGCCCCTCGTCCACAAACCATGGACGATATTTATTGATTGAAATTGTTGTGAAAATTGATTGATAGCGAATGATTGTTTGGGATTGTTTGTGATTGATATTGGTTGATTGTGGTTGAAAAATACCCATTTGTGGTTGAGAAATATTTGGTTGAAACCACATAGGATTAGTTTGTGGAAATGAAATAAATATATACATGCCGCCTGCGTGCAAACTAGATGCATGATCCCCATTGTCAAAAACCGCGAGGTTTTAAGGTAGAGCGAGGAGCCGTACTAGGGACGGTCCCGGTTTTAACTACCCTGTCGTTATGCTGCCGAAATTTTGAATAATATTCGTGTGTTTGAATTATTTTCATATGATTAAACTATATTTATTCATTGAATAGAAAACATTCATGTGTTGAATTGATATTCATTCGTTGATTAGAAATTCATGTGTTGAATGGTATTCATATTTCGAAATAAATTGTTTGATAATAAAAATCACATTTTTATCTATATATAGAAACTATAGAAAACATTCATGTGTTGAATTGATATTCATTCGTTGATTAGAAATTCATGTGTTGAATGGTATTCATATTTTGAAATAAATTGTTTGATAATAAAAATCACTTTTTATCTATATATAGAAACTATAGAAAACATTCATGTGTTGAATTGATATTCATTCGTTGATTAGAAATTCATGTGTTGAATGGTATTCATATTTTGAAATAAATTGTTTGATAATAAAAATCACTTTTTATCTATATATAGAAACTATAGAAAACATTCATGTGTTGAATTGATATTCATTCGTTGATTAGAAATTCATGTGTTGAATGGTATTCATATTTCGAAATAAATTGTTTGATAATAAAAATCACATTTTTATCTATATATAGAAACTATAGAAAACATTCATGTGTTGAATTGATATGCATTCGTTGATTAGAAATTCATGTGTTGAATGGTATTCATATTTTGAAATAAATTGTTTGATAATAAAAATCACCTTTTATTATATATATAAACTATAGAAAACATTCATGTGTTGAATTGATATTCATTCGTTGATTAGAAATTCATGTGTTGAATGGTATTCACATTTTGAAATAAATTGTTGGATAATAAAAATCACCTTTTATCGACTATATGAACTATGTAAAATAATCTCGTTTTAAAGAAATTGTTTTATGATAAAAATCCTATTTTTATCACCAATATGAAGTATATCAAATAATAGTGTTTTGAAATGAATCGTTTTACAATAAAAATCACATTTTTATTGTATGCATGAATCGTTGAAATGTGAAGTGTTAAAAATAGCCACTTGTTCAAAATAAACATATATGAGTTGAAATATTCATTAATTAGCTAATGAAATGATTTGCACCTATTTATGTAACATTAGAATGAATGGTGTTTTTAAACCAAATAGAAATCAAATATGAAGTTGAACAGAAAATGATAAATGATAAGAACTGTATATATATGTACATGCATATTCATTGAACAGGTTATAGCAAAGGGGCTAGAGAAGAGGAATAAAATTTTGTGCCCGACAAATAGGTACACATTTACTGCTTTGTTTGGGTGATGATTTTATGAGCCTGTTGGCTAGCCGCTTGGCTTTTTCTTTTTCTTTTTGAGATTAGAAGGACCGGGAAAGCTATTTGCAATTTCCCGATGCTCCCGGTGCAGGGGAGGTTATGGCGAAATTTTCCAAAATTTTAAGGTGTTAGAAAAATATTTGAAGTGAAAACGATATGGAAATCATAGAATGAACTATATTTATATAAATATATAAATATAAATAAAATTAAAACGAAACGAAGCCGTGCAGTTCGTATTTTGAAACCATGATTTCAAACGACTAGTACGGGAAATCCGACCATTGGATTTTCCCGAAACCTCAACCGTCGGGTTCGCCTTGGAATTATCTTTCCAACGGCACCAACCTTGTAAAAATCCAACGGTTGGATTGTCTGGAATGTTTAATTCAAATCTGAAGAAAAACAGCGCCAGAAACGATTATATTTATATATAAATATAAATATAATTTTAATTAATCGAATAACGACGCTGTAGTTCGTATTTTGAAATCGAAAATTCAAACGATTGTACCGGGAGATCCGACCGTCGGATTTTCCCGAAACTGGAACCGTTGGATTCGTTTTGAAAAGACCTTTCTAATGATGTAAATTTTGCGAAGATCCAACGGTTAGATTTTCAGATATGTGTAAATCAAATCTGAAGAAAAACAGCGCCACGGCCGCCTTATGGCCCGAAGCGTCGTTTTGAATAAATAGGCTATTTTAAAATAAATAAAAATAGCGATAAATCATTATAAAATATCATAAACGATATGGAATGGAAATAAACTGAATTTGCTTGATTTATGTGGCTTTTGATGGTTGAATGTGTTTGGTGTGAAAATTACATTAAAGAACACAATTGGTGTTGTCGAATAATTTAACCATTGAAATAAATTGATTTGAAATTCTAAATATACGTGAATTATTTGAAAAGGCCGAGTTAATTCTCATTTCAAATAATTGACCGACGATCGAAATTCGAAGATGAAGACGACGGTCGAAGACCGGAGATCTTCACCTCGTTTGGATGGTAACCGAGGTCCTGATTGGGAGGCATCCCGAAATATGGATAATGAGTGGTGATCATCCAGACGTACGTGGTGATCGATGGGTTTGCGAGGTATTTAGTGCCTCCGGTTTCGTTCAGACCCAGAACGGACTTGTAAATGGACTGTGTGTCTGACATAGGATTTATTCTGTGTGGCATGCTAAGATGCAGTGATCAGGGCTTCTGTTGAAAAGCAAAGTCTTGTGGTGATGATCAAAGCACCGCCTGTGTGGCGTAGCTTTGTGTATAACGTAAATTCGCGAGCCTCACACCCCGGTATGAACCTAAAACGGGAGAAGGACCTCAGGGAGGGCATGCGTTTCTTCCTAGCTAGGGTGGTGTCAGTGACCTACCAGCCCTGACATTTATATACTTTTCACCTATGTGGTTGTTGCTGTTGCGAGGCGCCTCGGTTTGATCGGACGATCCGGGTCCGATGGAGTCATTCGTTGGCTCGTTTACGCCCCAAAGGGCGGGGAAACGTATTGTTCAGGCATAATAATCCACATCGGTGGACCGGCCCTGACGATCCAAGGGGCAGTTGCGGCTGTTCCTGAGGCTCGGGCTAGGCAGTCTCGAATTCGGTAAGGACTATCTTTTGCCTTGGTTCAAGACAGAAATCCAATTTCCAAATACGACATCGTGCGGTTTTGATTGTATACCTATATATGGCGACATAGTGGTATGGGGCATTAATGCCGTCTATGATTGATAGTTATGATTTGAAATTGTTTTCAAAACATATTAACACTAGCAATAATATCAAATGCCTTTGTTTTATTCGTATCAATCATATTTTGGCCATTATAAGGTAAAACTCTATCCTCCGGTTTGCGTTGCATTGTGTGATGGGAACTGAGTCTTATAACGGCTTCATTTTTATAAATAGCATAGCGATGTTTAAAAGAAAGATTTGTTTTAAAGCACTGGCAATCCAATGGAGTAAACCCGTTCCACGAAAGTGGCGTGGTCCTGTGATTAGCCAATTATATATGTGTTGAATGGATTTCTCATACCAGTCCCATGACTGACTCGTAGTTTGTTTCACTCTCAAACTCGGGTGCCCCTTTTTCCACACGGGCAGCCTTGTATTCAGGTTTAGCTGGTTCTTTCTGGATAGCTGGAGCTGAAGATGGATTCTATCATTTATTTCCTTTTATGCTGTTCAGCTCCTATTGTACATATTTTGTTTATTTCCGTTGTAGACATTTATGTATAGCTGAACTGTATTTGTACTAAGTAAGATCCTGTATACTGTGTAACTCTGATGATTACTTTTATCCAGTATATTCTATTGTTCATTGCCTGGTGTATTTATTTAATTCTGTTCTGTTGTTATCTGTTTCTGTGTTATATTCCAAAGATAACCCTGTTTCCGTGAGAACGGGATTTCGGGTCGTCTCACCATATCTACTTGAAGAACACCCTTCGGCGAGCTCAAAGGATCTAACAGAATTGATTTCCTTTGAGTATATGATTTTTAAAATTTGTTTGAAGATGTTATCTTTTCACATTTTTTCTGGAAAAATGAGGAAGAGTGGCGGCTTGTTTTTAGTTGACCAAGTAAAAATGAAACTAGGTTTAGAATGGATAAGGATATTTATAGGGAAGTTTTAGTATTTTAATATTGATTATTATATTAATTTATAACCAATCGTTATCTGTAACTGTCCTTTTAAAAATCCGTACGACTACATATGATATCCAAATTCAGTGAAACTGTACATGCAACTACGGTTTGACATTACGGACCCAATGAAACTGGTTTCGTCGAATTCCGAGTCTGTTTGCTCACACAGCGTATTTTCAAAATATCGACTGTTTTTCACATTAAAATTCCGTACGACTACAAACTGACTCCAAAAATCACAAAAATTGAAATCTAATAATAATTCAATATTCCGGATCCAACAAAATTAGTTTCATCGAAAACGAAGGTCGTTTGCAAAAATGGCTATTTTTAAATCTCTAAATAAATCCATTTAAATATTAAATATATTTAAAAATAATTAAATTAAATATTTGTAAATAAATATTATCATATATATATATATTCACATAGAATATTATGCAGCTCCAAATTAAATATAATTAGATTTATAACTCCATACTTCAAATCCAGATTTAAATTGATATGCAATATATAAAATAAAAATCCTTCTATAAAATAAATAAATCGTTATAAATTATAAAGGAACTCCATAGCGAATTTTCCAAAATTTGATTTGATCATAACTCACAATATTCACAACGAAATCTCGATTTCTCTCTTCCATTAGAAAAATATACTTCACCAGCTCTGAGTGTTTCTTGTTTCATAGAAATCTAGCTTAAAATGGATTTTGTATATTCATTTAAAGTTCGAATCGCCAAATTACGAACTGCCGCGCAATTTCGAGCTCGATTTTAATTATTATATAAATTATATGTTCAACTGACATTTATAAATAAATTCGTTAACATAATTCAATTCTAAATTGAATTATACATTTTAAATTGTTCAATTCACACAATATTGTGAATTCCACTATTTTCGACTATTTCGGAAATAAATATATTATTCTATTATTTATATTAATTAAATATTCAATATTATTTAATTAAATAACCATTTAATTCTCTGAACCACTATTTAGATAATTAAATAAATAAATTATTATATGTTAAAAATACGGGTCGTTACAATGAAGTACTTTCACCTTTGTTAAAAAAATAGTAGTAATCTAATTGTGCTTTTTTCTATGGTTATTATTTTTTAAGCTTTTTCAGCATTAAAAATAATGATAGAGAAAGGTATACGTACTTAGCATTTGTTTGCTATTTTTCAATTTGTGAACTTAGTGTGCTACTTAATTATTTAGCTTCAAGCATGTGCCTGACTTGCTATATATTATATGTGTACATTAATTTATATTACATCATCATTGCATTTTCTTTGGGGTAATTTTTGCTTTCCTTTGTAAAGAAATGGTTAGATTACAACTATTATAATAATTTTATAGTTTGATTTTATGGTGAAACCAACAATGGACCACAAAAGATTACCTATTTCACTTCTCAATGTATAATGATTGATATATTTGATAGCATATTCTTTTGTTGCATGAATTCATTAACTATGTCATAAATTATTTTATTTAACAACATTATGGCTATGATTTACTTATGCTAAGTAATCTTGTTTTTATCACTAATAAGATGTCATTTTAGTGCTTTTTTAAATGTATTTGAAAGTACTTTTTGTAACAGTAATTGATTATTTTATTTTGAATTTTACCAACAACCATATTTTTCAACTGTTATTTTTGTATGAGTATATCGGTTAATGGGAAAATATCATTTGGTTAGTCCAAAGACTAGACCGCACAATGTTCATATTTTTGTACTTTAGTCACATCATATATGATATTTTCATGTAGATTGCTTTGAAGCAGCTGATATCCTCAAAATTCAATTAGTGTTGGATAATGTCAAAATTGGAAGAAGCAAATCAGTTTTGTTTAGTCGAATAAATTTGAAGCACTATTTCACTTATAGATTAATTTAAATGAGGTTTAAAATATTATCATCGAACAACAATATGTTTTTAAATTTGTAAGTTAAATATATGAAAATCCCATATTGAATTATACATTTCATATGAAAATTAATATCCAAGTTCAATTATATAATGATCACCATTATATAATAAATTGATAGTTAATGTCAGTATTTATTGCATAAAGTTATTAAGCATCAAAAATGATTTGTTATCCTTGAGGTTTGATACTTTGTATGACTTAAGATTATCAAACAAAATTTATCAACCAACCATTGATAATGGTATTTGGAGAAATGATTGATCCCCAAAAACCGCAATTTGATAAGAAATGCTTTACTTGCATAAATCCCAAAAAAAAAATGTTTTATTACTGAATTAAATGGTAACCCCCATATGCATAGCACGGGTTTGAACTAGTATTCTATACAAAAATAAATCACTCATGATGTGCATGTCATCATCACGTGTGTAGTGTGTGCTGCTTGTCATTAATAAACAAGTTATTCCCTCCACCGTGCCACCTTATGGCATCAAGAACTTTAAATAGCGATGAAATTAAAGCAATGCTCGAACTAATCAACTAGCAAAGCTTCTATAAAAATATGCACCACATTATCTTTTATGTGTTCTTTTTGAAGATAAACAAGTTTATATGCATCTACTGTTAATAAGAAAGACTTCCTCACCTCTATGTGCTTAATCTAAAGTTAAAGTTCAAATACTTTGCTAAATATAGAGCACTTCGCCTATCACATTGAACATTGATACTTTTGTGTTCAAAACCTTAGTCATGCAACAATCACCTCAAGTATAGTACTTCCTTTTTCGTCTCTTTCGCGGCTATAAATTGCACCTGTAGTGGATAAGTAAATTTTGGTCTGCAATCAAAATCTCCAACTTATGGTCACACTATCATGTGTGAAGACATATCTAAAAGTCGATTTTCTTCGATCTCTATTACGGACATAATCTCGGCCAACTTGTAATTCATTCTATCACTACCACAAAACATAAAACCATAAGATAAAGTGTCTCTGACACGAACCAAACCCCCTCTCCCCAGTGCTAAGATTGGTCTTTGGAAAAATAACACATTAATCACATCAGCTGACTACAGAATATAGCATAATACATAAAATTAGAGAATAATTTACATCATATCATAACAGCGGAATCATAATCATCATCAGAGTTACACAGATACATGATCCTATTTTGCACATAACAAGTTTCATCAAATAGATACTAAGTCTACAGTGGGATCAAATATAAACATACATAAGGTATTGTTTAAAAGTTAAAAAGGAATGCTAAAAAGATAGTTCTTCATCTTCAACCAAAAGAGTACCCAATGCTGTGGTGCATATCCAAAAGAAAGCCAATCACCTGTTCACTTGGTTTCCCATGTGAAAATAGGGGCACCCAAGTTTGTAAGGGAAAAACAAACTACCAATCAGTCATGGACTAGTATGAGAAATCCTATATTTACTTAACTTACTAAAGAACAAGGAAAATCACAGGACCACGTCGTATGTCACGGAACGGGTTTACTCCATTGGATTGCTGGTGCATAAAATAAAGTAAATCAAGTAAACAACGCAATGCTTTTTAGAAAAATGAATCCATTATAAGACTCTGGTCCCATCATACAATGCAAACACAGAGTATAGATTTTTACCTTATAATGGCCAAACTTGCTTGATATGCAGAAAACAAAAATCATTTGATATTATTATTAATGTCTAGATATTTTATAAACAACTTCAAACTAAATGTATCAATCCTAGATGGAATAGGTACCATATATTATGTCGCCATATAGGTTTACAATGAAAACTGCACAGTGTCGATATCTAAGGCGCCTTGCAATCCATCATCCACATAAGTAAAAATGTATGGGCATCATAGCATGACACAACTTCTAGCTAGAGAGAAATGTATGCACTCCTTGCATCCCTTATCCCGTTTCTAACTCATATCGGTGTGTGAGGCCCGCGAATTAACGCTATATACAAATCTATGATATTTAAAGTTGTGCTTTGATCATCATCACAAGACTCTGCTTTTCAACAAAAGCCTTGATCACTTACATCTTGGCATGCCACACTGTCAATCCATACTATGTCATTGATTTCCACCAACATATAACCTCTAAGCTCGTATATTTTAAAGAAGGGTGTTAAGCAAGAGAATAAATTCCCTGCCACCAAATATATGTATATTCAGTAGAGATCCACAACATAGCACACACTACATTGTCAAACATACAATCCATTTGTCTGTCTGTCCTAGGACTGAACAAAACCGGAGGCACCTTATTCCTCGTCCCATATGCCCAATACAGAAGAGAGGTCCTCGCATATCCGAACAATCAACAAGTACATCCGGATAATTACCACTATAACCCCTTCAAGGGAGCAACCCATACCTAAGGCATCAGCAGTAATTCATTCAATGTGAAGATTGTCGGTCCTGCACCGTCTTCATTATCTTTGACTTTTAGTCGTCGTTTGATTATTTGAAATGAGATTTAACTTGTTATTTTCAAATAATTCTCACATAAAATTTCAAATCAAATTCTTTCCATTGGTTAAGTCATAGGCCTTCCTCATTCATTACCCTATGTAAAAAGGTTTAGTCAAGAATTTTATTTGGTCATCGAATTAAATACTCAAGTCATAATATATCTATAATTCATTTTATACGTTTTCATGCCAAATCGTTCTGAACCATTTTTATTTTACAAACCAAGCAATATTGGTTTGCACATATTTCAAATCGCTTAAAATAATTTGAAATGATTTAACAAACGATTTCGTAGAAATCGAGCCATAGAAATCTGCGAATTATTGAAACCGAAAAGTCACTAACAAAGGTGAATTGGGCAAAAACTCGACTGAAAGACATCTGATCCCCCCTCCCTGGATAGATGTCTGAGCCGAAGTATATAATTTTTTTCAGAGGTTGAACAAACGTCTGACGCCCCTATAGATAGACGTCTATTTACAAGGAAACAAATTCCCGAGGGTTTGAACAGACGTCTAACTATATATGGTCAGACGTCTGAGCTGACGCAATTATTTTTTTTCTTTAAGGGTTTGAACAGACATCTAACACCCCTATGGATAGACATCTGTTTACACAAAAAAATATTCCCGAGGGTTGAACAGACGTATGACTATATATGGTCAGACATCTGAGTTGTACCCTAGGAAATTGTTTGCCTAGGCAATGATTCTCAAACCGTTCTCGGACGAGCTCGGATCAATGTTGATAAGTTTCAATGTTTTCTAAATAAGAATGAAGCCTCTTTAACTCCCCAAAAACACTCAAGAACACCTACACACTTGCACAAACATAAAAACATGATCTTGATATGATTTCGATTATATATTCTAAAATGAACCAATTCTCTAACCACAAGCTATCAAATGTGATTCAAGCTAGAACAAGATGGTTTGGCAATGTTAAAGGGAAACACAAAGGAAAGTGTGCACATAATAACTTCACCCGTAGCATATACAACCTGATTATAGATTATACTAAGGTTTCCAATACTAGAAAAGCAAGGAAATCGACAACCCAAGCAATTAACTCAATGCATACACAATATATGCTCAATTCAAACGTGACATAGACACACTATACAAGAATAAAGCTTAAGGCATTATTATAAATTCTTGAATAACTCGCCTTTGCTTGTTTCCGCATAAGGAATAGATCCAATAGCAATCAAAATCAACCTCTATTCCTATATTGCATGCAAATCTCTAATCTAAACACAAACAAATGAGTCTCCTAAGAATTAGGTTATGAAAATCATCAAAAATAGAAGAAGATATAAGCTAGGGAAGTTGGAGAAGATGAAAAGGAGGCTTACCAAGGTTTCCTCTTCGATTTCCCCTTTGGTTTGAGCCACTAATTGCAAACCCTAGCTTAGGAATTTTAATTTCCCTTTCCTTTCCCCATTTTTCTATTTCTTGCTAAGCATTAGAGTAAATAAGAAAAAAGGGGCTGATGGAGCTCTTATGTAAGTGGGATAGGTTAGCTAACCAAGCCCCATCCAAGGTGTCAATTTACACTGTCTCGAAACATATCGAAGTTTATAGTTTTCGAACCCGTAAATGATATTTTGAACTCAATGGAAGTGGTTTCGAGTCCAAATTCGTCCACATGTAAAAAGTGATATTCTGGTGATACATCCAATGAAAAAGACCAAATTTCTCCAACTCCAAAGTTATCAATGTTGTTTTAAAAGTCACAAACGGCATTTTGAACTCAGCGGAAGTGGTTTCGTTGCAAACGTAGGTCGTTTGCAAAATGGCTACTTTTAAGGGACATATATAATATTTAAAATAGATTTAAATTCCATAGTGACTATTCTAAACTTTAATTTAGACATATCTTACAATTTATAAAGCGAAATCTCAATCTCTTACATTGATTAGAAAATTACAATTCAAAATATTCCAACGTTTCTTGTTTTGCCAAATTCTGATTTATAATGAATTCTGTCTATTCATTCAAAGTTTAAAATCGAACTTTCAAACTACCGCGCTATTTCGAGTTGTTTTAATTAAATTTTAAATTTAAACCTTCTAACTTCAATTAAAATAAATTTTAAGTCATTTATTCTCAAAATAATTTATCTAAAATGTTTAATTTCTATGAAAATAAATTAAAAATAAATTTTAAATTGGTTCCAAAAACATGGGTTGTTACTGTCTCTAAGATATCTTATGATAACCTTCACGGCTTCTGAATATGATTTTTCAAATCACTCATATACCAACTAACATTCCCGAGTGCATTTGAGTGTTAGATCATTTATACATTGTAACGACCCATATTTTATATATCAAAGGAACGTAAAATAATTATATTCAATTCCCTAGTAGTCGGATCATTCTCAGATTTTAATATGTTGTTCATGAAGATGAGAGGCATGTTCATGATTTTTATCAAACTTACTTGTGACCGTTTTGACTTTGTGAACGTATTTTAATTATAACTTTTAATAGAGATCGAATCAGGTATTGAAATCGGTCTCATTGGATTGAAATAGCAGTTGCAATTCTGTAGAGTATTCAGATTAAAGATTTAGTTCAGTAGTTTAGGAAAAATCATTGTTTTAAGTTTTAGTTTCTATTAAGCAGACAAATTAACTGCTAATGGGCTGATTAGTGAAGCCTACTAGGCTAACGAGTTGCTACTATAAATAAAGGGGTTTTGTGAGAGAATTATGGTTTTCTCTTAATTTAAACATTTAGGCTTCTGTCCGTGATTCTCCGAATTCAACCTAAACCCTAATTTCTCCATTCTATTTATTATAATTTATCATAAATCGTATCTAGAGGCTACATCATCATCCAGGAAGATTAGATCACATTAAATTGCATCGATTTTAGGGGTTTTCATCGTTGTCTAGATTTGATTTCATTGGGTTTGCATTGGATCTTGAAACTGGTGAGTGATAGATATCTCTCACGCGGAAATTATGGATTAAATAGGGGTAAATTAGGATTGGTTCACATCATACATGTTAAATTCACCTTATATTTGATCATATATGTTTAGTTCAGATTTAAACATTCAAGGATAATATAACTTAATCATATAAACTGGCAAGAAGTTAGATTAATCATGTTCTTAAATATTTTTTGATCCAAATTATGTTAAATCCATTACTTTATGATTTGTTTAATATTTGCACATGTTTATATGATCAAGATTTAATGAATCGTTGTTTTGATTGAATTGAATGCATTGCTTGAATTATTTGTTATAATTTTTTATTATAGAACTTAGGATTGAAGAATAGAGCAAATCGAAGGTTCAGATGATCGAATTCAGACGAAACTTAGCGGAGGAGCTCAAAAGGGGATTGGGATGATGCTCAAAAATTTTCAGTATAAAATACACTAAGCGTATAGACCGATACTGGTCCATGGCCGATGGATTAGTCTTGATCCATTAGCATTGCTTGGATGGCTTTGAAAATTTATGCGTGGACTTGGGAGATGAGTTCAAGGCTACATGCAAAATACCTTAGCATTTGGAAGGGTCAAAGGTTGATCGCTCGAGCATTGTTTGATGGATTGACAGAAGAATTCATCGAAAAAGGAATTTGGATTCAAAAATGGACAAGTAGGAAGTGCTCTAGGATAGGATTGGAGGAATCCAACACTTGATTAATTTTCGACTAAGTATGGGCCGATATTGATCCATCGTATGAGGTGATGGGAAATTCAATTTTGGTAAAAGTGAAGGTGTGACTACTTGATGATGTCTAGCGAAGTTTTGTAGCTAAAGGACTTCAAATGATCGTGATACAATTCAAATAGGATTGAAGCTTCGATTGTGAACTCAAAATGGAGTGGTCGAAGTGAGATTGATGTGATATTGGTCGTGGGATGATGCATGATTCAGTAAGATGGTGGATTGACTTAAACGGGAGTTGATCGCTGATGATAATGGAATTGTTTCGAGAAATGGTTCGAACTAAATGATCGAGTCATCAAATAAGTTGGCTTAAAGGATTGGTGATGCCAAGGAATCATTGATTATCAGAGGTTCTAGCGGGCCCAAAGTAGTGGTATCATGGGAACACCTATTAGGATTACGACGAATCGCGTGCCTGGATCAAGCCCTAGGAGTGATCTATTTGTCTTAGATAATTGAGACAAACATACGTACGATAATATATGGTAGTATGACTATAATGAGGTTTCCATTAGCCATTGATGGACGGCTACGTCCAATCATTATGTGATTGATGTATTCAAGGGTTTCATTGGTGATAACTAGGATACTGGTTGCGACGAATATTATGGTTGATTGTGTGCTTTCTTCTCTATTTTTCTAGGTAGGCTATCACCATAGGTTGTCAATGAGAAGTGAGATCAGGGGATGTCCTTTTCCTATGATGTGGAGTGAAATATTATAGATGATTATCATGTAATAATTAACCTATGGTTGCAGAGACAAATTAGATGGTTGAACTGTCTATACTCATACATCATGTGTAACTGGTGACAGTTATTTTATCGGACATTAGAACATTTGTCTAAATAAAGATTTTATATTTCCTATTATTATCTTGGGCTGCTTATAAATGTTATTGGTGATTAGACTAGGATAACAAGTGACAGGTTTTGGTGCCGATGATTCTATGTGACGACACGGTGGAGGCTGATGTATTATTTTCATACTATATAAATACTTGTTGATTCCGTTGTACATTGTCAGTTGTTGATGCTCTGAAAGATGTCTAGTGAGGCTTGATGTACATATATTCGTTTACATAGCAATTTTGTATTCGTTATTCTGAGATGTTATAGATATTTATTTACTATTTTGTTATGCTTCACTACTATACATTATTGTATATTTTCTACTGTATATTATCCATGCACTGTGAGTTATATGATAGGTTTTATTTTGAGTTATCCATCCTTGATGGTCGTCCCATATAGGCCTAGCATGTCATACAATGCACCTTTTTATTAGTCGGGTGTAGGAGTTATAGTGTGGTCGTCACATTTGGTGTTAAAGCTTTAGTTAATCGATTTTTACCTAAAGTTCACAAGCATAAAACATATGAAAGACGTAATTGTAATTTTACTGTGTGGTTACTATATTATTATAATATAGTTTAGTACGCTATAAGCATCTAAGAACCATTATGAGCTTTCTCTAATGTATACTGATCATTATCATTTTAGAAAGAGAAAGATTCATCGAACTTCGAGACACACTGCTAGGGATGAGCCTTTGGATAGAGGAGTTGGCGAAGGTAGCCAGTCGGGAGTTGTAGCTACTATACCCGATTACTCAGCTATGTTCGAGGTCATAGCGGCAGCGATCATGAGGAGGATGCCCACACGAGAAGCAACAATAGAGTGTGGTGTTTCTATGCAGGGACTTAGGGTTGATTCTGCTATGCTAAAAGGATATTACCCTTCCTCGGATGAAGAGGATAATTTGAGGAGGAGTATAGCTTTGGAATAACTTCGGCATCGAGTTAAGAATTGATAGGAGAGGATCATCAGTGCTTTAGGATAGGGAAATGAGTCTCCTAAGCAAATAGCTACTAGCGCCAACACTATAGAAGATATTAAGCCCCAACATCGTAAGGAAAGTTAGAAGAATGAGAAAATAAGAAATGGAAAAAGAAATGACAATAGCAAGGAAGAAATGGTCGGAAGAAACCTAAGAAGGGGCTATCTGTTTTAATTGTCATGAGAAGGGCCATTTTTCCAGAAATTGTAAGAACCCAAAGATGGAAAGGTGTTTTGATTACGATAAACTTGGGAATAAGAAGAAGGATTTTCCAGATCTTCCCAAGAAAAAGCAATTGGTGGAAGCATGTATTTTGAAACCTATTTCAATTTCTTATTATATCCCTACTGGGAACTCTGGGAAAGTGTTGTTGTTCAAGATATGCTTTAAATCAGAGATGTTTAAAGATCGATATTTGTTTGATATTGGAGCATCCCATTCTTTTGTCTATAATGAGCTTGTGTGCAAGCTAGGTTTAGGACTTGAGATTGTTGATAGATCATTGGTTATGACTGACCCAGTAGAGGGTTCTACTTGTCTTTATATGATTTGTCATGGTCTAGTCCTATCGAGTCATAGTTTCTCTTTTGTTTGTGATTGTTTTTTTTTTTTTTTGAACTTCTTTGGGTTTGAGATTATCTTGAGTATGGACTAGTTCAAGAGGTATGCAGCTATTGTGGATTGCTAGAGGCACAAGGTGAAGATCGGGAATGTGAAAAAGAAAACGATGATGATACATTGTTTACCAGAGGATGGGGTTCTAGTTAGCTTTTTATATTCAATTGTGATTCCACAAGAAGGATTGTCATTCGTACCAATCACTAGTGAGTTTTCGGATGTCTTTGAAAGGTCAAAAAATTGCCGCTGCATCGAGAGATTGAGTTGATAGATGGCTAGACCTATTCTTATGGCTCTTTGGAGGATGGAACCTAAGGAACAATGAGAATTAGAGGTGCAAGTGAACGATCTTTTGAATAAAGAATTCACTCGGAGAAGCGTATCCAAGTGGGTTGCAACAGTTGTTTTTGCAACTAAGGCTGATGGATCATTGAGTTTGTGCATGGATTTTTGTGAGTTAAATAAGGTAACCAAGAAGAACAAGTATCTATTGTTGAGAATCGATGACTGGTTTGATCAGTTTCATGAAGACAAGGTGGTTTCCTAAATGGTTTTTCGCGATAGGATTTTACCAACTGAGAGTGGCTCGGGATAGTGTGGTGAAGACTTCTTTTAGGAAACTGTCCGGATTTAACGAGTGGTTGGTAATGTCATTCAAATTGACTAATGCTACATCGTACTTTGTGGATCTTATGAATTGAATTTTCAAAGATCAATTGGATAAGTTTGTGCTTCTCCTAGTGGATGATATATTGGTATATTCTAGGACCGAGGAGGAATACAAGACGCACTTGAGGATTGACTTGGAAATCTTACAACATCATTGGCTGAGGGCTAAGCTATCGAAATGTCACTTCTTGAAAGAATTAGTGAGATTCTTGGGTAATGTCGTATTGGGACAAGGAATAGAGGTGGATCCCGCTAAGGTGGCAGCAATCCAGAATTGGGGTCGACCCAAGAATGAGATGGATGTTAGGAATTTTCTTGGTTTAGCTGGATATTACCAATGATTTATCAAGGATTTCTCGAAAATAGCTACACTATTAACCGGATTAATGAAGAAGAATCAGGTCTTCACATGAAATGCAAAGTGTAAGCAAGCTTTCGGAATTTTGAAAGAAAGATTGACATGTGCTCCCGTGTTGACTATCCCAACTGGGAATGAAGAGATGGTGGCATACACCAATGCGTGTAGAACCGGGCTTGGATTAGTGCTAATGCAAAAGGATAGAATTGTGGCTTATGCGAGTTGATAACTAAATCCACAAAAAAGGAATTGGCCGACTCATGAGTCGGAGTTACCAACGACAGTGCTTGCTCTGAAGATTTGGAGGAATTATTTATTGGGAGTTAAATTCGAGCTATTTACGGATCATAAGACATTGAAGTACCTTTTCTCCCAAAAAGATTTGAATCTTTAGCACCAGCGATGGTTAGATTTTTTGGGTGTCGTATGATCTTGGTATATAACATACTCTAGAAAAAAGTAACGCAATGGATGACGCATTAAGTAGAATACATGCTATTTTAGAGGCCATGTTTTCGAAACAGAAGCATCTCAATTATCTAAATGGATTTAATTTTATGCCTCATTGTGAGTTAGAGCTGGAGAATTTAGCAAACTTATCGACCATATTGACTCTTATCAAAAAGATTGGCGAAAGCCATAAACGAGATGCTAAGCTTGTAGAGGTCATTCGGAGGTTGGAGATAAGAGTGGAAACCAAGGAAATTAAGAATTTTGAAGTCGATCGAGATGGTTGGCTTCGCAAGAATGGACGACTGGTTGTTCCTGATATAGACGGATTGAAAGATGAGGTTTTGAGGGAATGTCATCATTCTAGATTGATGATTTATCCTAGTGATAAAAAGATGTATTGAGATATGAAGAGAGTTTATTACTGTGAAGGCATGAAGAGGGATATCGGGAAATTTATTTGGAAATGTATGAATTGTCAAGTGGTGAAGGCAAAGCAGTAAAAGTCAAGCGGATTGTTACAGCCATTGGAAGTTCCTACGTGGAAATGAGAGCAAATGGCAATGGATTACCTAAGAAAAGGGCAGGAAATGATGGAATATGGGTCATCATGGATCGCTTGGCAAAAAGCACAAAATTTATTCATGTCAGATCGACTAGGATGGCATCGAAGTTAGTTGTTTTATATCTTAAGTGGGTAGTTCGATGTGATAACTAAGAGTATTGTAGCGATCGAGACCCATTATTTACCAGTAGATTCTGGAAAATTTTGTAAGGAACATTGGGAACCGAGCAGTGTATGAGTACAGTTTATCATCTCTAGACAGATGGTCAGACGAAAAGAGTTAATCGTGTATTGGAAGATCTTCTTAGAGTTGTGTGTTAGATTTTGGAGGATTGTGAGAAGATTATCTGCATTTAGTTGAGTTTACTTATAATAATAAGTATCAGTTAAGCATTGGAATGACACCTTATGAAGCATTGTATGATAGACCGTGTAATTCTCCATCTTGTTGGTTAGAGAAAAGAGATTAGTAATTAGGCCTAAGATGATAAAAGAAATGATGGATAATATTGAGATCATTGGACAACAAATGAAGGAAACATCAGAAGAGTTATGTCGATAAGAAACGCCAAGATTTGGAATTCTCGATCGAAGATTTGGTTTTTGTTAACATTTCACTTTTAAGGATTGTTGTTTGCTTTGGAAGTAACAGAAAGTTAGCGCCAAAGTTTGTTGGGCCGTTTCTGATTGTTGAGCGTATTGGGAAGCTCTCTTATAGAGTAGAATTACCTGAGAAGATGGCAAGGGTGCACAATTTGTTTCATGTGTCGTTTCTATGGAAGTCTGTGCATGACTCAAGTGTTGCTGTATCTCCTAATCAGATTGAAAATTTAGAGGTCGAACTCGAAGTTTCTAAGCCTCGTAAGCCGCTTTGCGTCGAAGGGAGTGACATGAAACAGATTAAGAGGAAGGTTATTAAACTAGTTAAGGTACAATGGGGAGAGGAGGATGACGATTGCATATGCGAAAAGGAAGAGAGTATGAGGTCGACCCATCTAAAAATCTTTGAGCTATATGTCCCATTTATTGTATCTTACTTATACCATTGTGTTTCACAGAATTAGAGTTCAGCATACTAGGGTAATATTTTGAATGCATGCACTATTAGATACTAGACTAGATGGTATATTTGATACTCGTGGATGGTAGGCATGCAGAATGCTATGTTTGCTCGTGTTTGCTTGGAATTTCGAAGGAAAATTTTCTAAAGGAGGAGAATGTAACGATATCTATTTCACGTATCAGAGGTTCATAAAATAATTATATTTAATTTCCTAGTGATCGGATCATTCTCAAATTTTAATATGTTGTTCATGGAGACATGAGACATTTCCATGTTTTCTACCGAACTTAAATGCTGTCATTTTTTCCTTATAAACATTGTTTAAGCTATATGTAACACCCCACCTCCGTTAAGGTCACTCACAAAGGGAATGCCTTAACTTTGGTGGAGCATTTTAGTAAACAGAACAGAAACTTACAAGACAGATAAAACAGTACTTGAAAAATTTTAACTTTATTACAGCGGAAACAGAAATTAATACGGTTACATCCTTTCAATTTCAGAATTCAAGTACAAAATATCAGTCTTGTACAAAAGCCTTCAAAATGCATAATTTAAAATCATAATCCCCATGGAACGGAAGCTATACAGAGCCAAGCCATACTTTAAGCACTTCAAGCAAAGAGAAATCCGGATCAAGCTAAAGTATTTCCCTCCTTGGATAACCTGGGGGGGAAAACGGAAGAAAGGAGGCGAAATAACAAGGGTCAGAAAAAAAGTTTGGCAAGTCCAGTGACTTTCAGCATATGAACAGATAATAATAATATGATATGAACATAAAACTGGATGTGAGATAACTATAACAGATGTAGCAGATATAACAGAAAAACAGAATGATATAAACTATTGTTTTACACTTCTCTGCACTAATACTAGTATAGCAGAATTAGGTGTCACCCTAATGTCTAAATTGAAGCAGGAAACGGGTACAGAATACTTTAACAGAAACAGAATGCTAATAATGGGCCTTTACTACCCGATCAGAAACAGACAGAAGAAGAAACAGATTTATCCCTATGGAGACAGAATGTGGAATTAGGTGTACACTAGTAATGGGCCTTTACCACCCGAACAGACGGTACCACACAGAAACAGACAGGTGTTACCACCCAACAGAAACAGACGGTACCAACAGAAACAGACAGAACTAAGCGTACCCTAAAACCCTACCCCAAGCGATCGGCTCCCTAATACATAAATATCCTGTGTCGGCCCCACAGTAGGGTGTATCACTCCCTAAAGTGACAACCAATTGGCACAGACCTATTTACAGATGTCACGGCGTCTTACATCCTCAGAGGCAGACCGGGATCCATGCACGCACATGACCCGGTTGGAACGCACCATCAACACCCCTCGCCATTATCAGAATGAACCACTTATAATTAGTTCAGTAAGCGTGCCCGGACCCTACCTACTGTTGGGTCAAAGTTTTGATACCAGAAAGGGTTACTGACTAATATGGGTCCCAAACAACAGATGACACAAGTAATTCCCCTCCTAACCTTGTGTCCCCAGACTAACAGATTTCGGATTTACAAGTTCAGACATACAGAATTCAGATTTACTAATTCACAAATTAAGTTAACAAGTTTTCAGACTAACAGGTCAGATGTACAGATTTTTCAGATTTGTCTAACTTTGTATTGGGCCTACAGATTCATGGACGGGTTTTACTACATCTATTAATCCCTTTGGTTTAACCCTATTTTCCCCCAATATGTTTTAGACGTCATTCTTATCTTAGATTTTGCATTAATTAATTATTAATGCTCAGACCTCTCACATTAGGTCGGTAGCTTGTGGCCGCTGGATATGCCGGGCGGTTCCGGGCAGACTTCTGCCACAAGCCAGACCTAACCTCGTGTCTTACGCATGTTATGACTAACTTCTCACATTAGAACCTATTGTTTGCGGCCACTGGATGTGCCGGGCGGTTCCGGGCAGGTTTACGCCGCAAACTCATTCTAACCTCGAGTTAGCCATATTTATCTTTGCGGCCAATTAATTAATAATTTACCGTTTATGCGCACGCCCAATATATATGCCAATTCAGATTATATCAATAACAGGATGATTATATCAACATAGCAGATAACAGATTTTATATGACTTAACAGGTTTAACATATTTAGCAACTTAGCAGATTTTGGCATATAACAGGTTAGGCATTTCAACCGACAAATTTAACAGATTAGGCATTTCAATCTAATTAGCAGTCTAGGCAATATAACAAAACTAGTAGTTTAGGCAACTTGACAAATTAGCAGATTTAGCAAATTTAATATTTCTAAAAGTTCTATTTACATGCCTTGCCCAATCATAAATTGGCCTAAATTCATATGCCTACATAATTGTCATGATTCACAACATATACTCCATGTTTGCATAAGCGCAGAATATGGACATAATTTGCCATATAACATATGTTCCAATTTTTGTTAAACTAGCATCTTACATCAGATTCACACATAAATTATACCAAATATAACCATTAATTTCAATGCATGCCATATATCCAAAAATCCCTATTTAGGTGTAATCACAATAATAGATATCCTAATTAATGTAAATCTTTACACCTAAGTTTCCATATCTTCTTCTTTTTGAGTCATGAATCATTATGCAAACTATACCCAACAATATAAATCTTTAAATCATATCTTCTAAAAATCAGACCTTGACTTTTATATGCATTTTGTCCAAAGTCTCAAATCATATGTAATCTTACAATGGTTCCTCTTTTCTTCTATCATAGAATATGCATAGATCCAAATCTAGTTTACAACTTATGCTCATTATTTACAGTTCTAAATTACAACATAACTATGCATACAACATGCATAAATTATATGTTCATAGTCAAATTTATGCATATGTCCAATATATTTTATGCCTCAGACCTAAAGTCATACATTCAATTTAGTCTTGTCAAATTTCGCATCATTCATTATTTATCCCAAAATTTGCGTTCATACGTTCATCTCTTATGAGATTAGGCACAGGCTCGTGGTAGCCTGGCTATAAAAACAGAAAAGAAGAAAAGGGATACAGAACAGTCACAGAAAAACAAATCTGACAGAAGAGAATATATATATACAATCTCAGATTCAGAATTAAAATCATATCAAAATTACAATTAACGTTTATAGCGGAAAATAACTGTACTTGCCTTGATTGGATTAAAGAAAGAACTTTAACTTGTTGTAGAATCTTTGCAGAAACTTTAATCTCTAGTTTGAATTGAGTTGCTTAGGCAGATGTTGATTATCTTCTAGTTTTAATTCCAGCAGAGCAGAGACGCCATTTTTATTTTTTTTATTAGAAGAAGAGAGCAAGGGAGGCTAGAGAATTGTGTAAGAAACCTAGGTAGAGTCCAGGGTCATTTTTATAGGGGTTATGAACTGATTAGGACCATTGATGTCGCTTGGATTGATCGTAGCCTTTCATCCTAAGGAGAGACCAATTAGAGCCTGCCACCTAGCCCTAATGACAAAGCAAACTGCAGAAAATCGACCAACATAGAATAGGCCAGCCAGGTTGGGCTGGGTTCGACCTGGCTCTGGACCAGGTCGACAGCCCTGTCGACAGCCCTGTCGACAGCCCTGTCGACCTGGCTAGACCAGGTCGACAGCCCAGTCGACCTGGGTGTCTTAGGCGGGACTTTTCCCGCCCTGGCCACTTGGGCCCGATTTTTAATTTTAGACTTGATTCAGAAACTTCCAGAGGCTATATCTTCTTCATACGGACTCCGTTTTTCGAAAACTCGGACTCTATTTCGCGTATTTTTCCGAGACGAACGCAATGGCGTATCCCGTTTCCCTTAGTTCTTTTATTTCAAATTAATTATACTTTAATTTGTTAATTCCACAGTTATAGAATACACGGGGTGTTACATTCTCCCCCACTTAAAAGGATTTCGTCCCCGAAATCTTCAAGTTAAGAAGAATGTGTCCTACCATCCAATCACCCATCTACTCAACCATCATCCACAAGCATCCATTGTCCTTAGAAAACTTCTAATGTTGTATGAACATATGCAAAAGTGTGTGTATATGTTCCTTATCTAATGCAAAGATCAGGCGGTCTACTGATTCAGTTGACCTCCTTAATGCGAATTATGTCAGTGCCATGAGTCCAACCTGTATACAATAGAATTCTGATGATATATATTATTTCTATATGAGTGCACAACCATTCACTCAAATGCAACATCCATGTGCTGAATCAACCAATTTGCATCCACAAGAATTGAAAAATGCTCACCCATCCATATGCAGTATGAGAGTGTTTTCGAGCCGATCTAGTGCCTTGTGTGTGTATATGCATCCACGGGCAACCACTAGCAACCACTTGCATCCACTTGCAACCACCAAACATAACATGTCTCAAACACATGTTTACACCCATTAGTTTCTACCTAAAGTTCAAATATTCGATCGATAGGATACAGTCGAATGATGGAAGCGAGTACAGATAGAACGAAAATTTGGTTCCCATTAGACATGGGTCCTAAGTATCGGCCCCAAAGACCGAAACCAATATCAAATTGACACCCTATGAAAACTCAGAATGTATGCGTCATACTTGACGCCTAACACAGATATCCCTCAAACCCCAGTCTCAAACAGATGATCCATAACCCTTATGGGTCTGAGTCTATAGCAGAATTCAGAAATAATACTAGCATTAAAGTGCAGAGTATCGATTACAAAATCAAAATACCAAAATCAGAAAAAGTCACAATCAGATAAAGAAATTAAACCTACTATAGAAATTTTCCTATTTCTATCCTAGCCACTAGCCTCAAGAGTGTTCGCCTGCCCTCCTTGTCCTCGTCTCTTCGGGCAGTCCCTAGTGAAGTGTCCCATCTCCCCACAGTTGAAGCAAGCGCCCTTCCTTTTTCTGCAATCCTTGTTCAGATGAGTTGAGCTCCCACAAGTAAAGCACTTTTTCCCCTTCTTATCTTCAGGCTTCTCATCCTTCTTTTGTGTTTCCTTTTTGGGCCCCGCTTTCTTATTCTGTGGTTCTTCCTTCTTTGTCTCTTTCGGGCCCTTGTCTTCCTCGTGCAGTAGTGCCATATCCACCAATTTCTCGTAAGTTGCTCCCATGGGTACATGGGTCATGGCTAGGCTGTGCAGTGGCTCATTCAATCCTTTAACAAAGCGGAGAGCCTTTTTATGCTGAGTGTTGACTAAATCCAATCTGAATCTTGCTAGTTGGTTAAACTGGTTGACGTATTCCTTGACCGTCATACTTCCTTGCTTAAGAGACAAGAACTTTTCCAATTGTAAACTTCGTTCAGCTTGCGAGAGGAATTTTGTCTCAAACCTTGTTCTGAAATCCATCCATGTCTCAACCGGCCTCTCGGCGTTAGTGACTTCCCACCAGTAGGAAGCTTCGTCTTTGAGCAGCCATACTGCCAACTGTACCTTCTGCCTATCGTCCACCTCGAAGATAACGAATAGATCCTCAGTTTCTTTGAGCCAATTCCTTGCTTCTACGAATGATTCAGTTCCTTTGAAATCCTTCCCACCCATGGCCCTAAAATCTCTACAGATCTTTGAGAAAGCAATTGCACGAGGAGGGGGTGGAGGAGGGGGATCATTTGCTGGACCTGCAGCGGCGGTCCTAGCCTCAAGATATTGACGAAACCAACCGGGTACATGAACACCCTCTGGTATCTCAGATGCTTCAGACATGCTGGAACGAAAAAGGAAAGGTTCAATACAAAAAGGACTGAAAGAAAGATATATGGCTCTTGGGGATCATGTTTTTCAAAATAAGCTTTATTTTTGAAAATACTTCCTTTCAAAACCTTTTTGAAAACAGTTTTCAAAAACTTTACCCAATCTGGTAACCTTCAGCTCTGATACCAAGTGTAACACCCCACCTCCGTTAAGGTCACTCACAAAGGGAATGCCTTAACTTTGGTGGAGCATTTTAGTAAACAGAACAGAAACTTACAAGACAGATAACACAGTACTTGAAAAATTTTAACTTTATTACAGCGGAAACAGAAATTAATACGGTTACATCCTTTCAATTTCAGAATTCAAGTACAAAATATCAGTCTTGTACAAAAGCCTTCAAAATGCATAATTTAAAATCATAATCCTCATGGAACGGAAGCTATACAGAGCCAAGCCATACTTTAAGCACTTCAAGCAAAGAGAAATCCGGATCAAGCTAAAGTATTTCCCTCCTTGGATAACCTGGGGGGAAAACGGAAGAAAGGAGGCGAAACAACAAGGGTCAGACAAAAAGTCTGGCAAGTCCAGTGACTTTCAGCATATGAACAGATAATAATAATATGATATGAACATAAAACTGGATGTGAGATAACTATAACAGATATAACAGAAAAACAGAATGATATAAACTATTGTTTTACACTTCTCTGCACTAATACTAGTATAGCAGAATTAGGTGTCACCCTAATGTCTAAATTGAAGCAGGAAACGGGTACAGAATACTTTAACAGAAACAGAATGCTAATAATGGGCCTTTACTACCCGATCAGAAACAGACAGAAGAAGAAACAGATTTATCCCTATGGAGACAGAATGTGGAATTAGGTGTACACTAGTAATGGGCCTTTACCACCCGAACAGACGGTACCACACAGAAACAGACAGGTGTTACCACCCAACAGGAACAGACGGTACCAACAGAAACAGACAGAACTAAGCGTACCCTAAAACCCTACCCCAAGCGATCGGCTCCCTAATACATAAATATCCTGTGTCGGCCCCACAGTAGGTGTATCACTCCCTAAAGTGACAACCAATTGGCACAGACCTATTTACAGATGTCACGGCGTCTTACATCCTCAGAGGCAGACCGGGATCCATGCACGCACATGACCCGGTTGGAACGCACCATCAACACCCCTCGCCATTATCAGAATGAACCACTTATAATTAGTTCAGTAAACGTGCCGGGACCCTACCTACTGTTGGGTCAAAGTTTTGATACCAGAAAGGGTTACTGACTAATATGGGTCCCAAACAACAGATGACACAAGTAATTCCCCTCCTAACCTTATGTCCCCAGACTAACAGATTTCAGATTTACAAGTTCAGACATACAGAATTCAGATTTACTAATTCACAAATTAAGTTAACAAGTTTTCAGACTAACAGGTCAGATGTACAGATTTTTCAGATTTGTCTAACTTTGTATTGGGCCTACAGATTCATGGACGGGTTTTACTACATCTATTAATCCCTTTGGTTTAACCCTATTTTCCCCCAATACGTTTTAGACGTCATTCTTATCTTAGATTTTGCATTAATTAATTATTAATGCTCAGACCTCTCACATTAGGTCGGTAGCTTGTGGCCGTTGGATATGCCGGGCGGTTCCGGGCAGACTTCTGCCACAAGCCAGACCTAACCTCGTGTCTTACGCATGTTATGACTAACTTCTCACATTAGAACCTATTGTTTGTGGCCACTGGATGTGCCGGGCGGTTCCGGGCAGGTTTACGCCGCAAACTCACTCTAACCTCGAGTTAGCCATATTTATCTTTGCGGCCAATTAATTAATAATTTACCGTTTATGCGCACGCCCAATATATATGCCAATTCAGATTATATCAATAACAGGATGATTATATCAACATAGCAGATAACAGATTTTTTATGACTTAACGGATTTAACAGATTTAGCAACTTAGCAGATTTTGGCATATAACAGGTTAGGCATTTCAACCGACAAATTTAACAGATTAGGCATTTCAATCTAATTAGCAGTCTAGGCAATATAATAAAACTAGTAGTTTAGGCAACTTGACAAATTAGCAGATTTAGCAAATTTAATATTTCTAAAAGTTCTATTTACATGCCTTGCCCAATCATAAATTGGCCTAAATTCATATGCCTACATAATTGTCATGATTCACAACATATACTCCATGTTTGCATAAGCGCAGAATATGGACATAATTTGCCATATAACATATGTTCCAATTTTTGTTAAACTAGCATCTTACATCAGATTCACACATAAATTATACCAAATATAACCATTAATTTCAATGCATGCCATATATCCAAAAATCCCTATTTAGGTGTAATCACAATAATAGATATCCTAATTAATGTAAATCTTTACACCTAAGTTTCCATATCTTCTTCTTTTTGAGTCATGAATCATTATGCAAACTATACCCAACAATATAAATCTTTAAATCATATCTTCTAAAAATCAGACCTTGACTTTTATATGCATTTTGTCCAAAGTCTCAAATCATATGTAATCTTACAATGATTCCGCTTTTCTTCTATCATAGAATATGCATAGATCCAAATCTAGTTTACAACTTATGCTCATTATTTACAGTTCTAAATTACAACATAACTATGCATACAACATGCATAAATTATATGTTCATAGTCAAATTTATGCATATGTCCAATATATTTTATGCCTCAGACCTAAAGTCATACATTCAATTTAGTCTTGTCAAATTTCGCATCATTCATTATTTATCCCAAAATTTGCGTTCATACGTTCATCTCTTATGAGATTAGGCACAAGCTCGTGGTAGCCTGGCTATAAAAACAGAAAAGAAGAAAAGGGATACAGAACAGTCACAGAAAAACAAATCTGACAGAAGAGAATATATATACAATCTCAGATTCAGAATTAAAAACATATCAAAATTACAATTAACGTTTATAGCGGAAAATAACTGTACTTGCCTTGATTGGATTAAAGAAAGAACTTTAACTTGTTGTAGAATCTTTGCAGAAACTTTAATCTCTAGTTTGAATTGAGTTGCTTAGGCTGATGTTGATTATCTTCTAGTTTTAATTCCAGTAGAGCAGAGACGCCATTTTTATTTTTTTTATTAGAAGAAGAGAGCAAGGGAGGCTAGAGAATTGTGTAAGAAACCTAGGTAGAGTCCAGGGTCATTTTTATAGGGGTTATGAACTGATTAGGACCATTGATGTCGCTTGGATTGATCGTAGCCTTTCATCCTAAGGAGAGACCAATTAGAGCCTGCCACCTAGCCCTAATGACAAAGCAGACTGCAGAAAATCGACCAACATAGAATAGGCCAGCCAGGTTGGGCTGGGTTCGACCTGGCTCTGGACCAGGTCGACAGCCCTGTCGACAGCCCTGTCGACCTGGCTAGACCAGGTAGACAGCCCAGTCGACCTGGGTGTCTTAGGCGGGACTTTTCCCGCCCTGGCCACTTGGGCCCGATTTTTAATTTTAGACTTGATTCAGAAACTTCCAGAGGCTATATCTTCTTCATACGGACTCCGTTTTTCGAAAACTCGGACTCTATTTCGCGTATTTTTCCGAGACGAACGCAATGGCGTATCCCGTTTCCCTTAGTTCTTTGATTTCAAATTAATTATACTTTAATTTGTTAATTCCACAGTTATAGAATACACGGGGTGTTACACTATAACTTTTGATAGGGGTCGAATCAGCGGCTAAAAATTGATCTCAATGGATTGGAATGGTAGTTGGAAATTCCATACAATGGTCACATTAAAGATTTGATTCAGTGTTTTGGAAGAAATCGCTGTTTTAAGTTTCAGTTTCTATTAGAAAGACTAATTGGCTGCAAATCGGTTGATTACTAAAGCTCATTAGGCTAACGACATGCTGCAATAAATAGAGGGGTTAGGGAGAGAGTTAAGGTTTCTCTCTTTATTCAAACATTAAGGATTGTGTCCAAGATTATCCAGATTTGATTTCATTGGATTTGCATTAGATCTTGAAATCGGTGAGTGATAGATATCTCTTGCACATAAACTATGGATTATATATGGTAAATTAGGACCGAATCACATCATACATATTAAATTTACCTTAGATCTAATCATATATGTTTAATTCAGATTTAGACATTCTAGGGTAATCAAATTTTATCATACAAATCGGTATGAAGTTCGATTAATCAAGTTCTTGAATATGTTTTGATCCAAATTACAATAGATCCGTTGTTTTATGACTTGTTTAATGTTTGTGCGTGTTTGTATGATCAAGATTTGATGAATCACTATTTATTTTAATTGAATTGAATGCATTGCTTGAATTTTTTGTTAGAATAGTTTTCCACAGAACTAAAGATCAAAGAAAAGAGAAAATCGGAGGTTCGGATGATTGGATTGAAACGAAATTTGGAAAAGGTGCTATAAAGGGTATCGGGATGGCGCTAGAAAATTTTCACCAAATACACTTAATGTATGGACCGGTAACGGTCCACGGCAGATGGATCTGACCGATCCATCGACATTACTTGGATAGCTTTGAAAATTTGTGCATGGACTTGGGAGATGAATTCTACGTTGTGAGCAAAGTATTGAAGCATTTGGATGGGACGAAGTATGATCACTCGCGCATTGGTTGATGGATTAACAGGAAAATTCATAGAAAAAGGAATTTGACTTCGAGAATGGACCATTTGGAAGTGCTCAACTATAGGATTGGATGGAGCCAGCACTTAGTTGATTAGTATGGACTGGTACCGATCCATGGTCGATGGACCTGTACCGATCCATCGTATGAAGTCATAGGAAGCTTGGTTTTGGTGAGCATGATGGTGTGACTACTTGATGATGTCTAGTGAAGTTTGGTAGCTAAAGGACTTTAAATGATCATGATGCAATTCAAGTAGGATTGGAGCTTTGATTGTAAACTCGAGACTGAGTGGTCGAAGTGAGATTAATGTAATATTGATCGCTGGATGATACATGATTCTGTAAGATGATAAATTGACAGATGGGAGTTGATCGCGGATGATAATGGAATTGTTCCAAGAAATGGTTTGAACTAAATGATAGAGTCATCGAAGATAATGGTTTGAAAGATTTGAAGTGTCAAGGAATCGTTGACTATCAGATGTTCTAGCGGGCTCAAAGCAGAGGTATTGTAGGGATGCTCATTAGGATCATGTAACCTGGATCGACTCTAGGAGTGATTTAGTTGTCTCAGATGATTGAGGCAACCATATCTACGATGATGTCTGGTATTCTGACTAGAATCGGGGATGTCCTTTTCATATGATATGGAGTGGCATATTATAGATGATTAACATGTGTTAAGTTTATGGTTGTAGAGACATAACAGATGGTTGAAATCTCTATACTCATATATCATGCATAACTGTGGATTGTTATTTTATCGCTCACTAAGACTGTTGTCTGACTCAAGGTTATATGTTCCCTCTTATTACCTTGGGTTTCTCATCAATGTTATTGTTGAGTAGGCTAAGATAGCAGATGACAAGTTTTGATGCCGATGATGTTGTGCGACGACGAGTTGGAGGCTGATGTATTATTTCCATACTATATAAATACTTGTTTAGTCCACTATCTATTGTCGATTGTTGATACTCTAAGAGATATGTAGTGAGGCTTGAAGTGCATATATTCGTTTACACAGCAGTTTTGTACTGGTGATTCTGAGATGTTATAGAGATTGGATTTCTGTTCTGTTATTCTTCATTACTATACCCCAGGGCTATCAACGGATGCTTTCGAATATGGATAGTGTCATATCCGTATCCGCATCCGAAATCATTTTTGAATATCGGATATCTGCATCCTTGGATATGGATGGATATTGAATAATTTTCTGCTCCGCCAATGGTTTATAAATCAATAAACATAAATGAAATTTTTTAGTTTAATATTAAGTATTTCCAACCTAATTGATAATCAAAATGCTAAAAATAAATAATTGTGATGATAATATATAATTTTTAGCAATTAGCATGCGTTTAGTAGACCTTTTAACTTTATAATATAATAAAATAGTATATTTAATTATCTTAAATTATGCATGATTTAAGCTATAATCATGGGAAAAAAAGAATGGATAATTTTTAGATGTGGATGTTCCTATATCCGCATCCTCATCTGTTTTTTCGAATATCAGATATTTATCCGCTTTGCAGATGCAAATGCAAACGGAATTCGAATTTTTTGGGTATCCATCTATAGCCCTACTCTAGCATATTGTATAATTTCTATTATATGTTATCCATGCACTATGAGTTATACGATAGGTTCTATTTTGAATTATTCTTCCTTGATGGTCGTCCCATATCGGCAACGGACGCCATACAGTGCACCTTTTTCTTAGTCTTTTGCTGGAGTTTTGGGAAGGTCGTCACGTACACCGTGACATATGTTAACGTTCTGACCCACTTGCATAAGACATTTTTTTCATATAAGTTTTTTCATTCTCAAATATAGTTGACCACTTAATCGAAAGCTTCATATGCAAAAGTAAAAATGTACATACGACCTTTGCATTCTCCATGCTAACCCAGCAGAGCATTTTCTTGATACACTTCTTCAGAATTACTTTCAGCTCAAACCACTTTTGATTCCTTTCCATTTCATGTCCAAAGTTCTTTTTACCACTCTAACACTACACCATAGATGGCTTACTGCAACCCTCAAAATATGATGCAATAAGTTCCAAAAAAATTTGTTGTGGTAAAAAAAACGATCAAAAGCAACATTTTCCTAATGATGCATTTTGTCGCGTTGCCCTAGAGTCAATGGCAACATCTTTACCATCCAATGGACACATTTTCCTTATGTTGCCACAAATACTAATATTACTTTAAAGTGGGTCTCGCATTATCTATAGTAACACTTTTATCATCCAATAACAAAATTTTGCTAATTTATCACAACATTTTACCATCGCACACCGCAACGTCTACTACCACATACTGCAACATCTACTATCATATACTGCGACATTTTGTTGAATATAATGATATTTATTAAATAATGTATTACTGAAACAACTGGATATTCGAACACAACATTTTATTCCAATAAATATTTTATTTCAACATTTCAAATAGTATAAATTTTCTGACTCCACACTATTGTGCATTCACTAGTATATTACACAGTTATTCAAATTTACACACATTCCTCACTGCATTGTCACTTGATTCACTGATATACAGACTCACTAGGACTTCTTGACACACACAGTCTTCAAATGCCCTATATCTACCTGTCCAACCATCTACATACCTATCAATTATAGAAACACACAGTAAACTAGAACAAAAATAGATTAAAATTCGAGAAAATACAAATTTATTTTAAATTTTATTTGCCTTATATTTCTGTGTGTTTCTCATCATCATTCTAGACTTGGTCTGATATGTATTTTTGATGATATTCAAGTATGGCACAAAATTATACGAGATTGTATACAATCAATTATAGCAAGAAAGCTTGATACTTGAACATATCTATCTCGAATGCATTTAAAAAAGATCAAATAAATATATGTATGCAGCATACAGCATGCATCAAGACAGCATCTAACAGTATTGGAACTACATAACTAGCCAAGCAAAGCTACATGCAGCATGCATCAAAGCAGCATCTAACAATACAAATGTCATGCAAACCAGACCAGTATGTATAAGCTACAAGAAGACAGGCTCAAGAAAAAGCATGAACAAGTGACTCAGGCACATAAACAAAGCTGCACATAGTCAAGCAGCTATAGCAAGTGGAAGACACACAAAGCTGGATACAAATACAAGCCGAGACATCAAGTGCAGCATATCAAGCTCAAGTAGGTTCAAGTGTGGACCAGTTGCCATAAAACAAAATCATCTTGACACATATATACACACATATTTGTGTGTGTGTGTGTGTGTATATATATATGTGTGTGTGTGTGTGTTTGTGTGTAAGGCAAAATATACGTGGCAATACCCAAATGCATAGCAGGCATGAACAAGTGAAGCATATGATCGTATCAGTAATAATAAATCCAAAGTGTGGCACTAAATGAATACAAGTGCAATTAATGTAAACAAATCCAACCACAATGAAGGAAAATGACAACATGCAAACTGGTCAGGGGCCTGATATAAGTGTAACAAGCAATGAGAAGATGGGTACACAACTGAGATGACACACATAAGTGATTCATGCAGCACAAGAGCAATAAGAAGATCTCATGCTCATAATTATATCAATATAAATGTATAACAAATGGCACAAGTGTTCAAGCTACATATACACACACATTTGTGTATATACATTTGGGCGCATGCAGTATTCAGTGAACAAGCAGTTACACTTTTTCATTATGTACATTGTTTTAGTCAGGTGTATCTTTACTGGATAAATATCCACCTACAGTTTTAATTTAAACTTAGTGAAGTACAAGAAATTTTAGTAATATACATGTAACCAAACACGGCAAGTGTAGTGCATGAACAAGGCTACTCTTTAGGATTTTTCGTGCCTAACATGAAAGAACAAATAAAATGACGGAACAACACTTGAAAATAAGGAAAAATAAAAGCAAAGGATTTAATGTAAAACTATCTACATAAGTTCAGATTGCATATTAAAGTTCTTAAAACTGAACATAGGAGTGTGTAAATGCTTAAACAATACAATCAAATAGAAAAAAATTATTTGTTTTATCAACAAAACCTACAGACAAGAGATGAATGCATATGGTCATTGAAATACACCAATAGCCCAACCTTATTAATTGCACTCGCGGTGCATTTGGTATCATGAATTGAAAGTTCTTACGTAAATTATATGGAAACAGTAATAACATTTGAAATTCAGAGTTCTTAGAGTCCAGTTCATATGAATATCACATTACACATTGCAGTAGATATGCAACAACAATAAATATAAAAATGATTACTAGCATTTAGAATAGGCACCGAATAAAACCTTAAAATGAATAGTGAATATACATTTAGATTCATAAGATTTGATCTGAAAACCTAGAGTTGTTTTGTAATCCATCAATTGAGAAGAATCTATTGGTATCTCAATGCCATGTTATGTGGAAGTACCATAAATGTAAGGCTGGGCTATCTAGTAATATAACAACCGATGATTGCAAAATAGACTGAAGAGAGGTTTCCATACTTGTAGAAAATCAAAAAAATAAACTTAAGTACCAAAGCATTTTGGAAGCTTATTGCGGCCTTAATTATTTAAAAAGACTCAAGGTGCCAAATACCTTTGATTAATCAAATCTCAAGTCTTACTCTCTATCTCTCTCTCTTTTTCTTCTTTCTAAACACTAACATTACTGCTACGATGCTTTTTAAAAGCATCAGACTGAAAATTAGTTTTTTCTCATCAAATCATATGTGCAGTGTTCTTTTCAATGAGACACAATTGCATGTAAAACACAGTAAACCAAATTATAACAAAAAGAAGGTTGGAATTCAATTATATGGGTGGCAAACAATATTTGAATTGAAAACATAATACAACTAAAATACATTTTTTTCATAAAAATCCAAATGATAAGGAACCAACAAAAAATTGATTTTTTTCATAAAAAAAATTCAGATCCAACGAGAATAAATAGCCAAAAAAGAGCAAAAAAAATTCTCTACGCAATATCTCTATGTCAATAACAGTTGATATCACTTAAAATGGAAATGCTGCAATCAACTTTGATATCTGAAATGGAATGTTGTAATGCATACAATAAGAAACAATTAATAGTGGTATGACTTTTATTATCAACACCGGTGATTTAGTCAGAGCTTATAGCAGAAAGTAGGATCATATTATGCAGATTGGAACAAAACGAAAAAATAAAAGACACATTTGTACAAACTCATAGCTTCATCTCATTTTCACGCATGTTTCCAAGCACTTTACCTTTACAGATTTAAATGCAAACATTTACATGGAAGCACATGAAGTATTCAGTGAACAAGCAATTACATGGAAGCACATGAACACTTGTACACAACAGCATCAAGCTAGGTCAAAAATTAGAACTAATCAAATAGAAATTAGAGTGGATTAAGGGTTCTAAACCCTATTTAAAAACTCATTTAATCATCGGCACAAGCATCGAAATCAAAGCAACAAATTCGAGAGCAAAGAAATCAAAATTACTCACAAGTTTCGATCGCAAGCCAAAGCCCAAATCATTGACAAGCAAGCAACGATATTCAAAGCATCAAGAAATATTTTTTAGAGAAACTAGAGGAGTCTTGATCTGATTTGGGAAGAAAATCCCTACGCCACCATCAAAGAAAAAGAAAAAGGAGAAGCTGAGTATTTCTCTTAATCTCTAAAGAGAAAAAGCTGATCCATTTTAAAAATCAGATTAAATGTAGATCATTGGATCATATTCATGTGGATTGCTAATTTTGTTAATTTTTTATTTGAATATATCAACAACTGCTACAACATCGTGTTGATATCTATGTTGACACCTTGAAGCAAATATTGTAATAGACAAAAATTAGCATAGTTATTGTTACATTGTAGCTAGCAACATCATGTAATTTTGTTGCAGTAGGTCATCTATGGCGTAGTAAGATATTTCATATCAAATTCCAATTTTTAGTTATTTTTAACTTGTTGATTTCATTTTCATCTCTGGAAACAAGGAGCATGCCATCCACATATAAGAGAAAATACATCCAACAAATATATACAAACTTCTATGTTGCTTTTGTCAAAATCTTTTTCAATCATAAAATAATCAAGGCTCTTGTACCATTATCTAAGTTATTACTTTAAACAATATTGTGATTTTTTTTTTCAACTTGCGAACAAATATAACATACCATCCATAACAAAATCTTTCGGTTATGCTTAAATTTTATGCATCGTGTAAGATTTTTACGAAAAATTGGAGAAGTAGCACACAAATTGGAATTGGCTCCAAAGGCTAGAATTCATCCAATCTTCCATATTTTACAATCAAAAAGAAGAAGAAGACAAGAGATAATTATACAACATATCGGTTCTGCATTCATTGAAGAAATCGTTGACGAACCAGAATCCATTTAAAGCAAACAATTTTTTCCAAAAATAAATAAAGCTATTTCCTAAGTGCTTGTTAAGCGGAGGTAGAGATCTTAGGAGTAATTAACATGGGAAGCCTATTGGGGTTTGGTAAAAAGGCTCTTGACTTTTGATCTTGAGAAAAGGTCAAATTTTCAAGGGGCTTCATTATAAATCGGTACGGGTAAACAAGAAAAAAGTAGGAGGAATTTCAACAAATAATTGTCTCAGGAGACAGAACTTAGACATTTCATCAAAGAGCATCTCCAACTGTTTTACAAGTCATAATCTTACGACTCGTAACATTCAGGGGAAATTTCGTAAAATCTCCCAGTAGATGCGCGCTGATTTTATCGATGCGCTTCAATTTTGTAAAAGCACACCGATTAATCAGCGCGTTTAAGCTAACCCGCCGATTAAATCAGCGCCTAGCCTAGCGCGCCTATAAATACAGTGCACTAGTCCAGAAAACCTCACAATCCACTAAATTTTCATTTTAATTTTTTTTTATATTGCTTCGGACGTCGGGATGCCGCTAGAGTTACGAAGATAAGTAGATGGATCGTATGAGCTCGGTTGGACGATGCACGTGTTCCAGTGCACGCTCCGCCAGTAGTAGAGACGCCAATTCAGGACCTACAAATTCTTCATGAGTTACAACAGGGATTCAGTCACAGTTCATTTACTACTCTCGAGAATGTTTAGGTACAATTTCTTAATTTAACATATATCTTTATTGAACTGTTAAATAGTTTACAGAAGTACGTAGGTAGTATGAACTGTTATTTTGTAGTTTAGTAACTGACCAAAAAATATCTTTACTAGATGCGCTACATTCTTGTTCGTGGGAGTTGGGCGAAGTTTATTACACGTGCCTTTGACGTACGACCACTTGTTATTCGAACTATCCAGTCCGTTTGGTATTTTCTTACATATTATACCAACCCCGTCCTTCGATCGACCATTACTAGAGGACATATTAGAGAGATGGCGGCGTACGACATACACTTCTCACTTTCCTAATTTTGAGCTACGTATCACCCCAGCTGATTTTTATAGCTTACGGGGACTAAGATAGGTTCCCCTGATAGACTCACCATGTCCATTTGACTCCTCCTTTGAGTGACTCAAGTCTTACTTGCAGTATTTTCCCGATTTTGCCACGATCATATATCCTCCGGTCTCCATTACATATTACTTGAGTACATTCTAGCATATACAGATGCACAGGCTATGCAGGACGTTGTATTCTGGGATTGCCTTTAATATCTCTTTGGTTCGACATTCTTTTCGAACCAAAAGAGTATGATTTGATTGGGCTACCTAGTAGCACTAGCCGATTTAGAGCATCTGCATATGATTGTTTGGGACTCAGCATATTGGGATGTTTATATATCGCACTGGACTCATACGCTTTTGGAGAGGTTCAACAGATGTTTGGTTTTTGGTACATACTGTTGTGTCGGTACTACGAGTGCACGGCCAATATGCATCCACGCATAGCTCTGACCGCCAGTCATGCTAATAAGTCTTTTTTCCCATGCATGCATCGATGGGAGACTAGTTGCATATTCCATCTTGCTCCTATTGGTGTCAGATACGACTTAATGGAGGCCCAATCTCAGATTGATTTTAGGTTGAGGACCAACATATTATGAGCACTGTGGACTTCTTATTGGATGTCTCTGTCAGCTGGTGACCTGCTAGGTGATGCACACCCATTAGTCATTGCATGTCGTTTATCTGTGCACCATGCCATCTTACTTCCCCCATCCTACCTTCCTATTTGGAACTTGGGAGATCATTGTTATTATCATGGGTCTGGTGAGTTGCGTGTACCTGAAGATCCACTTTCTACTGATGGTATGTTTAGGTTGTGTCGTTCCATCTAGAGACAGTATATACAGGATCTGGGACAAGCAGGATGGGCTGATATGGAGGCTTGTTTATTACCGGGAGCATATTTTGATACTTAGTGGCATAGAGTTTCTCCTTGGCGGTACATGTTGCCAGTTTACAATCGGGGTGTGAACTCCGATCACATATGACCCCGAGTGGCTACGGGTGGAGTTCATCCACTTCCTTTTACTTTTGATCCGACCTCTTCACAGTACTCCAATCAGCCTATGGATTTTACTCTTGCCGACACATTACAGGCATATAATCTTAGTGGTACATTAGTATCCCTGCCTATTGTCTACCCACCTGATCACATGACCGTTGGCATCCCTACGGCTGGATTGTATCTCGTGCATGAGGTAATATTCATACATGTAAATTTATTATCCTAACTGTTATAAGGTATACAATACGAGTTTGTATGTTCTTTTATTACAGTTTACACCCAGGCTAGACCAGCATAGATGACACACAGCTAGTATTCAAGAGATGACACTTCTACATTCTCATTTGTTGCATCAGGAGCACCACGCGATAGTGCAGGGTTTGCAGGTTGAGAATGATGAGTTACGAGTCCGGCTGGTGGCATTGTGTGGTGGTGGTGCTGACGTAGGAGGATCAGGTGTTGCTAGAGGACCAGGTGATGCAGGAGGACCAGGTGCTGCTAGAGGATCAGGAAGGGTGGTAACGAGCACGTAGATATTTCGTAGTATGACGATGCTGCCATGAAGGAGGATGGTGAGGGGTCTGATGATGATGATGTCATGGATTTACGATGACCACGATAGTGATGTGATTTTTTATCATGTTGTATACATGTATCTGCCTTTTTGTACTGGACTATTTGTTCTTTTGTCATGTTTATTCGTATTTAGATGTCTTGATTCATGTTGCACTAAATTATCCGATCTACCTGATATTTTATTCATGTTAACAGCTATATTTTATGATGTTCTGTGTTATGGATCATTGTATGTTACATGTTGTTTTGACTATGTTTTCCTTTCCATTTAAATAATATATCGATAAATTCATAAATGTTTATATAGCGACCTTTTAAAAAATTTAATTTTTCGTAAGTCAAAATATACAATACAAAAACTCAAGTATTCTTTTTTATTCGAATTCAAAAACCAAACAGATCATGGTGATAGGATTTTAAAAAAAAAAATTGATGAATTTTGGACCCTGTAGAATTGATTGAAGTTCAAAACTTATAACTATGAACTATCGTGACGTTACAAGCTCGTTTTACTATAATTTATAAATTAAACATTCAAACGTCGATTAATAAATAATTTCCTTTCAAATTTTCCTTTCCATTTAAATAATATATCGATAAATTTCATAAACGTTTATATAGAGACCTTTTGGAAATTTTGTTTGTCATAAGTCGAAATATACAATACGAAAACCCGAATATTCTTTTTCATTGGAATTCAATAATCAAATATATCATGGTGATAGGATTTTCAAAAAATTCCGATGAATTTCGGACTTGTAGATTTGATAGAAGTTCAGAACATTAAATTACGAACTACTGCGACGTTATGAGTCTTTTTGATATAATTTATAAATTAAACGTTCAAACGTCGATTAATAAATAATTTCCTTTTAAATTTTCCTTTCCATTTATATAATATATCGATAAATTTCATAAATGTTTATGTAGCGACCTTTCAAAAATTTTGGTTTTTCATAAGTAAAAATTTACAATACAAAAACCCAAGCATTCTTTTTCATTGGAATTCAATAATCAAATAGATCATGGTAATAGGATTATCAAAAATTCTGATGAATTCAATAACTACGAACTACCGCGACGTTACGAGCTCGTTTTATTATAGTTTATAAATTAAACGTTCAAAAATCGATTAATAAATAATTCCATTCAAATGATCCTTTCCATTTAAATAATATATCGATAAATTTCATAAATGTAACGTCCCAGAATTTTAGCGAGTTAATAATAAATTTACTTATTTATTTTAAATGATAGTTGAACATATAAATTTTAATTTAATTTTAATTTGAGCTCGTAATATTGCGGCAATTCGTAATTTAACGTTCTGAACTTCAACTGAGTGTACAAGACCCGTTATAAACCGGATTTCTTCGAAACAAGAAACGTTCGAATCTGTTGAACTATATTTTTCTAACTGATGTGGAAAATAGAGAATTCGTCATATAGATTACAAGATATGTCAAAATAAAATTTTCAAATAAACGCTGTAGAATCGTTCATCGGCCGTAACAGTTTATTTGAAATAACTACATACTGGATTCGAATTTAGACAAGGTTCTTTTGAGACGTAGTGCTAATTTAATTTTTAGAATTTTGCTGAAATTTTTAATTAATTAAATACGAACTTTTTATTTGGAGCATTTTACACCCTATATCAATATTTTAGGGTTTCAAAATATGAGTCAACCTAACGATATTATTATATTTTTGGGATCATGATGGATGGTCCATCACAACGATATTTTTGTTTCTGTCCGTAAAGGTAGGTAAATAAACATAATTCTCCGTAACCGTTATCCCATAAATTTTATCAAATGTATATACACCCTAAATTATGCCACCCTAAGCTCATACATGTCTGATTTCACATAACGTAAGCAACTGGTCTTCAATAGCCGAACTTCATGCCATTTAATTTGGAAAATTAAAAGAGAATTAGACAAATAAAGAAACATAAAAGGGCTCAAGACACAGACCGTCAATTCCAATGTACAGAGAACTGAAAGAAGACCTAAAACCAACGAAAATAAGTTGATAACAATCCATGTTCACATCATATGACTGATAGCATCATTTAGGATCAACGCAACTTATTGCAAACAAATTAAAACAAGCATCTTGTTGGATATCGCACATGGTTTTTGGGGTGAACTGTTGTACACAGGGACATGTGAAAACTGAACCATGCATAGTTCTACAAGCCGCAAACTAAAACAACGCACATGAAAATTAAACGAAGCACATGCAATATCAGATACCTATGTCAAGTAATTCATTGCCTTTTTCCTTGCTTCAAAAATAACAGCCTGACATCCACATGAATATATCTTTAGTCTATCCCCAAAAGCCAACCTAGCATCCTATATTCGTTGTTAGCTGAAACGTGGTAATACATTACTCAAGCCAATCGAAGAAAATGGACAAAAACTGTACTATGTTCAAGCTCAGCACATCCATATTAGTCTATCACTGCAGCAACCCTTCGCTGTCATGGGAAAAAGAGGAAATTTAAAGAAATGATATGTTATCTTGTAACATCAACTGTATTTTAGGGAATGTCATCTTAGGAGCACCAGTATCACTTCGATGAGTATGAACAAGAAAGATTGTCAATGCCTATTGCACTTTAGATTTATCAAATCACTCAAATCTACAGAAGCTTCGTATCTAAGGATTTGCATACCTCCCCATAGTGTTACAGCTACACTCCCTGTAACACCCCACGTCCATTAATGTCTCTCACAAAGGGAATGCATTAACTTCCACGGAGGTTTTAAGTGAATATAGAGCAGAAAAATTACAACAAGACAGATAATAAGTAGTACTTGGAAATCTAAAACTTTATTTTATTGCAGCGGAAATTAAACATGTTTGTTACATCATAAAACCATAAATCAGAGTCAAGTACAATATCCATCTTGATAAAACAAAATACATAATCCCATTACATAAATAGCCATTAAAGAAGATAATAAGATGGACTTTACTTCAACGGTCAAAGCTTTCCAAAAGAGAGATAAAGCAATCCAATCAAACTCCGCTAGAGGTGGGCCCAACCTGAGGACCTGTAGGGGGAAAAGGATAGAAATGGAGGGGGTCAGACATAAAGTCTGGCGAGTATGGTAATTCTAACAATACTATTACCAAAATAACTAGACTAAGGCATAAGCTGGAAAACAAGGAAATGTCTATGAACTATTGGGTACGGAAGTGCAGATAAAGATAACGTTAAAGGCACACCTAATATAATAATTACTACACTGCACCACACCAGTCACCCTAAAGGTTGATCCAGCTTGCTTCACTTAGAAATTATATCAATAGCTTCGTGTACCCCTAGCTGAATGCATAGGTGCCGCCTGCCCTATCTCTACAAGGTGTACCTCACTACCCACTTTCGATCGGCTCCCTACTCGTAGATACCCATGCTGGCCCCACAGTGGGGTGTATCACTCTCCTAAAGTGGCAACCCGATACAACTTGAGAATGCACGACTTATACCTACACGATGCAATAACGTCTTACCTACCAGCCCAGCTCCACACACGCATATGAAACCCGTTGGACTTGCGTTGCCACCGCTACCTTGTTTGGCCTCTTATAGTCAAACCCAGTATGTGTGTCCCGTCCTCGACTTGGGTCGAGCCCACAAAGATACATTTGGGTTACTGGTTGAAATAGGCCCCCACAAGCTATCCACCTGAGCTTGTCCCCACTAGTATATGCCACTTAACCCTCTTAGTCATGTTCATTTACATGTGTATTTGGTTAAGTCTTACTAATCGTATTTCAAATGCCACTAAAGGAAACCACTAGATTTCTCATGCCACCTAAGGCACCTACTTAACCCCCATGTCCCACCTTACATGTTTATCTGGTTAAGTATCTCTTAATTCATTCAGGCCATAACCTCATAAAGACCTCTCACATTAGACTGGCATTTATGGCAGCTGGATTTGCCGGGCGGGTCCGGGCAGTCTTACACCATAAAAGAGTTTAACCTCGTGTCTTTACAACTGTTATGCTTTAATTTGGGCCTAAGACCTCTCACATTGGGCTGACATTTGTGACTACTGGATTTGTCGGGCGGGTCCGGGCCGTTTTACGTCACAAACGAGTCCAACCTCGTGTCCTAAGCATTGATTAACACTTTCAATCTTTTACCCCAGTTTTAATAATTCCCTATTCAAATTATTAATTAATTCCAATTTTAATGATGTCCATAATTGACTCAATTATGGCCTTCCATTCATGGCATGCAAAATCATATCAATTGCACCCCAACTTCTTAATATTAAATCCTTAATATTACCCCTACCCCACGTTATACGTTCACTTATTCAACGCAAAATATATGTTAGACTCGAATAGTCTAACTCATAGCACAAAGATAAATTATCACAACTTATAGACAAATAAAATAGATCTAATCATAATAGGGGTGAAACTTGCATAAAACTACACATGTTATGGATCTAAAGGTGTCAACTTGTTTGGTTAAATGTCACAACTTACATAATATGATCATAGTCCAAATTCATGTATGGACTTGCATATGTGGTTTAGGCAATATAATGATGGTGTGAACTAGCATCTAATACATAGAATTCACATATGTCATAGCATAATTCTAGATGTCATAATTCTAGATCTAAATAGATGTCATGGCATATGTTCATAATCTTTACTAATCAATCTAAACTTGCATACATGATTTGTCATATAGATCAACATAGCCCAAACATTATGATTTGATTAACATGAACTAATTAGCATAGATAATAACATCATGACTTTATAACATGTATGATTTATCACAACTTAGCATGGAAAATTACAACCTATACAATATCATCATAGCATGATTTACAACATATAGGATATCATCATCACATAACATAGGATTTACAACATACATGATAGCATAAGGTTTACAACAACATATATGACAATTCACATCATTTTCTTATGATCCAAATCACAACTTAATCTAATTAGTTTGCAATAATCTTGTTAAGATCATCATACTCACAATTAGAGAAGAAAGAGAGTCTTGATTTGCTTTAGAGTTGAGTAGAATTAGGGTTTTGATTAGCTTTCTTCCTTCTTAGTTGGCAGCGGCTACACTGAGTTCCATGGCGGCGGTATAACGGTGGCTATTCTATTTTTCATGTGAATTAGAGTGAGAGACTACCTAGGTATTTATAGAGCTTAGGATTTATTTAAACCGTCAGATCAACTCAGAACTAAACTGAACCGTTAAATTTGCCAACTCAGCCCTAAAGACACATCAGCAGCTCAAGATTGGGCTCAGTCAAACCCTAGCCGTCTGGACCAGGTCGACACCCAGGTCGACTGCGCAGTCGACCTGGTCCCTGGGGTGTCGACTGCCAAGTCGACTCCCCAGTCGACCTGGGTGCTGGGCGGGAAATTTCCCGCCTAGCCTGTTTGACTTCGAATTTTGAATTTTAAATTTTCTGAAATCTGTTTTGAATTTTCTGAAACTTCCGATGGCCATAACTTCTTCATACAAAGTCCAATTCACGCAAACTCGGACTCTATTTCAACCAGAATTCTGAGACAAACACAATGGCGCAACCCGTTCCCCAAAATTCTCACGTCTGAGATTAGTTATTCTTTAATTTGTGAATATTAATATTAACAGAATTACGGGGTGTTACATTCTCCCGTCCTTAAAGGATTTCGACCCCGAAATCTTCAAGTCAAGAAGAATGTATTTCCTAACATCCAATCGTCCATCTACTCAACCATCAAACACAGGCATCCATTGTCCTTATAGACTTCTAATGCTTTCATGTTTAAATGCACAGTGTGTGTATATGTCCATATCTAATGCAAAATCAGGCGGTCCACTGATTCAGTTGACCTCCTTAATGCAAATCATGATAGTGCCATGCCTCCATTATGTATGCAAAAGTTCCTTAATGCTACATATTATCTCTATATGCGTGCACAATCATCATCTGAATGCAGCATCCATATGATATAAAAAAATCCTCATACATCCATTTTACTAAATACATCCATATATATGCAATATGCAATATGAAGTGACTGAGCCGATCTAGTGCCTAATAGTGTGTGTATATGCGTCCACGAGCAACCACTAGCAAACACTTGCATCCACTTTGCATCCATCATACATAACATATCTCAAACACATGTTTCAACCATAGGATTATCCTAACTAAAGGTCAAAGATACTAGCGAGAGGATACTCTAAAGGTAAGATAAGTACAAGCTAAGCGATAAAGGAGAAATTAAAAGACATACCCTCAAAAAGAAAAGGGTACAACGAACGCATCTTTGCTTCTATCTCCCAAGTAGCGTTGCTCTTATCATCTCCCCATTGCACTTTGACTAGTCTGACCTCTCGATTCCTCAACTTCTTGATCTCCGACCCAAGAATGCATGTAGGAGCTCGTCGAATCGTCGCATCATGCTCTATCTCCACCTCTCTAAGCAAGCTCGGCTCTACCACTTCCGCGGTCTCGTGCAAGCACTTCCTCAAATGTGACACATGGAATACGTCGTGTACACCACAAAGTCTCTCAGGGAACTCCACTCTATACGCCATCTGTCCAATCTTCTCCTTAATAGGAAACGGCCCTATGAACCTTGGTGCTAATTTCCCAACGGACCCAAAGCGAACAACGTTCCGTAATGGAGACACTTTGACAAAGACCATGTCCCCAACCTCAAACTCAAGATCTGACCTCCTCTTGTCCGCATAAGATTTCTGTCTATCTTGCGCCGTCTTCATCCTCCTTTGAATCAAGTCGATCTTTTCCGAAGTCTCTCTAATCATATCAGGCCCAAGTAAGATCTTATCCGTAGATTCCCACCAACATGTAGGTGAACGACAAGGTCGTCCATAAAGAGCTTCGAAAGGTGCCATGCCAATGCTGGACTGAAAGCTATTATTATATGCGAACTCGACCAATGGAAGATGCTCTTCTCATGTACCCCCAAAGTCTAGGATACATAGCCTTAAAAGGTCCTCTAGAATACGATTCACCCTCTCGGTTTGGCCGTCCGTCTTAAGATGATATGCGGTGCTCAAACATAACTGAGTCCCTACCGCCTCTTGCAAGCTTCTCCAAAATTCGCTAGTGAAAATAGGATCGCGGTCGCTTACTATGCTGGAAGGAACACCGTGCAAACGAACTATTTCTCGGACGTATACAAAAGCTAACCATGGAGCAGTCCTCTTACTTTTCACGGGAATGAAATGGGTGCTCTTAGTAAGTCTATCTACTGTAACCCAAATCCCCGTATTACCCTTTCTTGATCTTGGTAATCCATCCACAAAGTCCATTGAGACACTCTCCCACTTCCATTGTGGAACCTCCAATGGGTGAAGCAACCCACCGGGTTTCTTTTGCTCCGCTTTTACTTGTTGGCACACCAAGCATCTAGCGACATATTCGGCCACATCCCTCTTCATATCGGCCCAAAAAAAACTCGCTTTATGTCTTTGTACATCTTGTCCCCGCTGGGATGAATGGTCATCTTCGAATGATGTGCTTCGTCAAGAATAGCCTTCCTCAACCCTTCGTCTCGAGGTACACAAAGTCTACTATCCCTACGTAACCAACCCTTATCATCTAGGGTATACCTACGGAGATGGCTTGATGACTCCCCTCTTTTGAGCTTTTCTACTAACTCAACCAATTGTGGGTCGTCTCGCTGTGCCTCGCCAATCCGTCCCAAAAGCGTAGGTCTGACCTCCAAGGATGCTAGCAAACCGGGTACAAAGTCAACGGAAGGTCTAAAGTCAAACATAGAGATGAACTCTAAGTTTCGCCGCTCAACAAACAACGGACTCAAGGACAGCCTTTTCCTACTTAAGGCGTCTGCCACCATGTTAACTTGGCCAGGGGTATATGCTATTTCGAAATCGTAGGACGCTAAGAACTCCATCCACCTTTGCTGCCTTAAATTCAAGTCCTTCTGAGAGAATAAGTATTTCAAAGATTTGTGGTCAGTGAATAATTCGAATTTCTTGCCAAGAAGATAATGGCGCCAAGACTTAAGCGCGAAAACAATTGCAGCTAACTCTAGGTCATGCGTGTGGTAATTCTTCTCATGCACCCTTAACTGTCTTCCACCATAGGCTATTACCCTGGCCTCTTGCATTAAGACTGCGCCTAGACCTGTCCCACAAGCATCGGTATAAACAGTAAATGGCTTACTCCCGTCTGGCAGCACTAAGACTGGAGCCGAGGTCAAAGCTCTCTTTAAACATTGGAACGCATCATCACAATCTACGTCCCATGCGAAGACTAGGTTCTTCTTCGTCAGGCGTGTTAATGGAGCTGATATCTTTGCGAAGTCTTTGATAAACTTCCTATAGTAGCCAGCCAACCCCAAGAAACTTCTTACTTCGGTAGCATTTTTAGGGACTTTCCAATCTTGGATGGCCACCACCTTCGCGGGATCCACAGCTATCCCTTCTTTGGAAATCACGTGCCTTAAGAATCGTACTTCCTTCCTCCAGAAGTGACACTTAGAAAATTTAGCTTTAAGGTTATGCGCTCGTAGGGTCTCCAACACTTCCCTAAGATGTAGGGCATGCTCTTCTTCATCCTTAGAAAAGATCAAGATGTCGTCTACAAAGACCACCACGAATTTATTAAGGTACTCCCTAAACACCCTACTCATCAAATCAACAAAGTATGCAGGGGCGTTTGTCAAACCGAAGGGCATCACTAGCCATTCATAGAAACCGTCCAGAGTCCTAAAGGCAGTCTTGTCAATGCTATCCTCAGCCACTCTCAACTGATGGAAACCAGTGGCTAAGTCCAACTGCAAAAACACTGAGGCGCCAACTAACTGATCGAAGAGATCGTCAATCCTCGGTAGTGGGTGTCTGTTTTTCTTAGTAAGCTTATTAAGTTCTCTATAGTCCACACAAAGTCTAAGGGACCCATCCGCCTTCGTGGCAAATACTACTGGAGCACCCCACTCCGATATACTTCGTCTTATGAAACCCTTCTCAAGCAACTCCTTCACTTGCTTATTGAGTTCCCTCCTTTCACGTGGAGCCATGTGGCGTACTGGCAAAGATACTGGTTTTGCATTATCCACAAGATATATTCGAAAATCTATCTCCCGCTTTGGAGGCAAGCCCTTCACCTCCTCAAACACATCCGAGTATTCTCGGACCACTCTGATAGATCGTAGATTTTCCTTTGACGCGTCAAGCGATTCTAGATAACTTAGCATAATGGAATTTATGGGATTACAAAAGATTTCGAGAGTGTTGCCAAGGCGAGTCATTAGCCTAACTACTCTCCTTTCACAATCAAGAACGGCCCCATTTCTGGATAACCAATCCATTCCTAAAAATAGCCCATAGCCCGTGAAGCCCAAAACATAAGCATCACATCTAAACTCAATGCTAAGTATAGAAATTTTCAAATCCAAACACATCATGGACAAATAAGCTGAGCCCCTAATTGGATTCGAAACAACTAAGGGATCCTCTACTAAACTGGTATTTAAGTGCAGTGATTCAACTAATGATGTAGAGATAAACGAATGCGATGCGCCCGAATCGAATAAAGTACAGACAGGATGATCAAATAGAAAAACTAAGCTTTCAACAGAAATGGTTCTACCTCGTTCTTGCAGCGGTGGGACCGCGAGAGCCTGAACTTGTCCCCTTGCCTGCCCTGGTGCCATAAGAGTTTGCACCTGACCTCCCGAGGTAGACCCTGCCCTCTGCCCCTTCTTTGGGCAGTCCTTCACTTGATGTCCCGCTTCACCACAGTGAAAACAGCCAGTCTTCTTTTTCTTTCTGCAATCCTTGCTGAGATGGCCTGGTGTCCCACAGTTAAAGCATTTCTTCTTTCCCTTGCCATTATTATCTTTACCACCCTTCTTGTTTTGCTGTTGAGGTTTCTTCTGATCCCCCTTCTTCTCGGGTGCCTTATTAGCATTAGCGCCTTTCTCCTCGTGCATGAGTGCCATGTCTACTAGCTTCTCAAAGGTGGCCCCCATAGGGATGTGGGTCATAGCCAACCCTTGCAATGGCTCATTCAAACCATTAACGAACCTCAGAGCCTTCTTCTCCGGCGTGTTCACTAAGTCCAAGCCAAACCTTGCTGACTGGTTAAATTTGTTGACATATTCTTTCACTGATGAGCTTCCTTGCTTCAATGTCAAGAACCTTTCCATATATTGATTCTCTTCTTCCCTTGAGAGAAACTTTGCCTCAAACCTACGTCTGAAATCCTCCCAAGAATCAACAGGACGCACCCCATTAGTGACCTCCCACCAAAACGAGGCCTCTCCCTTCATTAACCAAGCTGCTAATTTGACTTTCCTCCCTTCTTCTACTTCAAAGATTTCCAACAATTCTTCCACCTCCTTAAGCCAATCTCTAGCTTCCACAAACGTTTCTGACCCTTGAAAAGGTTTTCCACCCATAGCCTTAAATTCCTTGCACGTCTTTGCAAAAGTATCTACGCGAGGAGGAGGAGGAGGGGCGGGTGCAACTGGTGGTGGAGGAACATTGGCTGGACCTGCAGCGGCCCTAGCCTCTAATAACCTCCTATACCATCCTGGTATCGTTACACCATCCGGAAGGTTAAGATCTTCAGCCATGCTGAAACGAAAAAGGAAAGATTCAAAATGGAGAATTCGAAAGATAAAGATATATGGCTATTGGGGATTACGTTTTTCATAAAAACTTTTCTCTTTAAATTACTCATCAAGACATGTTTTTGAAGACACTTCTTCCAAAAATACTTTAGAAAAATAGTTTTTCTAAAAAAATTATCTGTTCTGGTAACCTTAAGCTCTGACACCACGTGTAACACCCCACGTCCATTAATGTCACTAACAAAGGGAATGCATTAACTTCCATGGAGGTTTTGAGTGAATATAGAACAGAAAAATTACAACAAGACAGATAATAAGTAGTACTTGGAAATCTAAAACTTTATTTTATTGCAGCGGAAATTAAACATGTTTGTTACATCATAAAACCATAAATCAGAGTCAAGTACAATATCCATCTTGATAAAACAAAATACATAATCCCATTACATAAATAGCCATTAAAGAAGATAACAAGCTGGACTTTACTTCAACGGTCCAAGCTTTCCAAAAGAGAGATAAAGCAATCCAATCAAACTCCGCTAGAGTTGGGCCCAACCTGAGGACCTGGAGGGGGGAAAAGGATAGAAATGGAGGGGTCAGACAAAAAGTCTGGCGAGTATGAAAATTCTAACAATACTATTACCAAAATAACTAGACTAAGGCATAAGCTGGAAAACAAGGAAATGTCTATGAACTATTGGGTATGGAAGAGCAGATAAAGATAACGTTAAAGGCACACCTAATACTAACAAATAATTACTACACTGCACCACACCAGTCACCCTAAAGGTTGATCCCGCTTGCTTCACTTAGAAATTATATCAATAGCTTCGTGTACCCCTAGCTGACTAGATAGGTGCCGCCTGCCCCTATCTCCACTAGGTGTACCCCACTACCCACTTTCGATCGGCTCCCTACTCGTAGATACCCGTGCTGTCCCCACAGTGGGGTGTATCACTCCCCTAAAGTGGCAACCCGTTACAACTTGAAAATGCACGGCTTATACCTACACGATGCAACAACGTCTTACCTACCAGCCCGGGTCCACACACGCATATGAAACTCGTTGGACTTGCGTTGCCACAGCTACCCCATTTGGCCTCTTATAGTCGAACCCAGTATGTGTGTCCCGTCCTCGACTTGGGTCAAGCACACAAAGATATGTTTGGGTTACTGGTTGAAATGGGCCCCCACAAGCTATCCACCTGAGCTTGTCCCCACTAGTATATCCCACTTAACCCTCTTAGTCATGTTCATTTACAAGTGTATTTGGTTAAGTCTTACTAATCGTATTTCAAATGCCACTAAAGGCAACCACTAGATTTCTCATGCCACCCAAGGCACCTACTTAACCCCCATGTCCCACCTTACATGTTTATCTGGTTAAGTATTTCTTAATTCATTCAGGCCATAACCTCATAAAGACCTCTCACATTAGACTGGCATTTATGGCAGCTGGATTTGCCGGGCGGGTCCAGGCAGTCTTACACCATAAAAGAGTCTAACCTCGTGTCTTCACAACTGTTATGCTTTAATTTGGGCCTAGGACCTCTCACATTGGGCTGACATTTGTGACTACTGGATTTGCCGGGCGGGTCCGGGCAATTTTACGTCACAAACGAGTCCAACCTCGTGTCCAAAGTATTGATTAACACTTTCAATCTTTTACCCCAGTTTTAATAATTCCCTATTCAAATTATTAATTAATTCCAATTTTAATGATGTCCATAATTGACTCAATTATGGCCATCCATTCATGGCATGCAAAATCATATCAATTGCACCCTAACTTCTTAATATTAAATCCTTAATATTACCCCTACCCCACGTTATACGTTCGCTTATTCAACGCAAAATATACGTTAGACTCGAATAGTCTAACTCGTAGCACAAAGATAAATTATCACAACATATAGAAAAATAAAATAGATCTAATCATAATAGGGGTGAAACTTGCATAAAACTACACATGTTATGGATCTAAAGATGTCAACTTGTTTGGTTAAATGTCACAACTTACATAATATGATCATAATCCAAATTCATGTATGGACTTGCATATGTGGTTTAGGCAACATAATGATGGTGTAAACTAGCATCTAATACATAGAATTCACATATGTCATAGCATAATTCTAGATGTCATAATTCTAGATCTAAATAGATGTCATGGCATATGTTCATAATCTTTACTAATCAATCTAAACTTGCATACATGATTTGTCATATAGATCAACATAGCCCAAACATTATGATTTGATTAACATGAACTAATTAGCATAGATAATAACATCATGACTTTATAACATGTATGATTTATCACAACTTAGTATAGAAAATTATAACCTATACAATATCATCATAGCATGATTTACAATATATACGATATCATCATCACATAACATAGGATTTACAACATACATGATAGCATAAGATTTACAATAACATATACGACAATTCACATCATTTTCTTATGATCCAAATCTCAACTTAATCTAATTAGTTTGCAATAATCTTGTTAAGATCATCATAATCACAATTAGAGAAGAAAGAGAGTCTTGATTTGCTTTAGAGTTGAGTAGAATTAGGGTTTTGATTAGCTTTCTTCCTTCTTAGTTGGCGGCGGCTACACTGAGTTCCATGGCGGCGGTATAACGGTGGCTATTCTATTTTTCATGTGAATTAGAGTGAGAGACTACCTAGGTATTTATAGAGTTTAGGATTTATTTAAACCGTCAAATCAACTCAGAACTAAACTGAACCGTTAAATTTGCCAACTCAGCCCTAAAGACACATCAGCAGCTCAAGATTGGGCTCAGTCAAACCCCAGCCGCCTGGACCAGGTCGACTGCGCTGTCGACCTGGTCCCTGGGTTGTCGACTGCGCAGTCGACTCCCCAGTCGACCTGGGTGCTGGGCAGGAAATTTCCCGCCTAGCCTGTTTGACTTCGAATTTTGAATTTTAAATTTTCTGAAATCTGTTTTGAATTTTCTGAAACTTCCGATGGCCATAACTTCTTCATACGAAGTCCAATTCACGCAAACTCAGACTCTATTTCAACCAGAATTCCGAGACGATCACAATGGCGCAACCCGTTTCCCAAAATTCTCATGTTTGAGAATAGTTATTCTATAATTTGTGAATATTAATATTAACAGAATTACGGGGTGTTACACTCCCCTTTGTGTTCAAAACAACGTGCCTTCTTTTCCTAACCTATGCTACAGATTTCATGTGATGGCCAACCACTTGAATTGTCACCTCACTTTTCAACTAGCTAACCTATGACGTATCAACCCAGAGTCACGCAGGCTAGAACATGGATAAGCAGGCCTAAGACTTCATGTTCAAGGCAATTAAACCATAGGTATGGTGCCATGTTTGTTCACATCGCTAGCAACTGTTTCTTTCAGCTACCTAGAATTTATAGCGTACCAACCTTCCTGGGCACCCATGGTGCTGAAAACTATAAATACCCAACATCGCTTCGTCGGTTTTCTTCAGGCCTCACGAATTTGATCGGTTAATGGCATATATACCGAAATTAAAAGCAAGTAAATTTCTCCACTTTACATTATAAAGTTTATACTTTCAAAATCACTAGTATAGGAGCTTCAAGCTTGATTAGTTTTGAATAATTCCAGCAACATTTCCGTCGCACGTTTTTGACAATAGCGAAGTGAGGTAGGAGTTGCAAAGCACGACAATGGGTCGAGTGAATGGTTACAACAGGCCACGAGGGTTTTGTCAGTGAGGAAGGTGCCAGTGAGAAGCATTTTGGCGGTTTTCGTTGTGGATTTAAGGAGTTAGGTGGGGAGATAATGGGATGGATGGTTGCGTTAATGGGAGAGAAATGGTTTTTGGAAGTGTATGTGACATGAAAAATGATGGGGCGTGGAACTATACTTCAGACAAGGAAGAAAGAAAAATCGGGTCTGAAAGATGATTAATATCCAACGTATATATGCGCGGGTAGCAAGCGTTAAGCCCAAAGGGTTTTATTGTGGTATGTCAACTCGTCACAAATAGAAAGAAGGACTTTACCTTTAAGTTGATTATATCGATTATGTCAAATACTTATGTTTGCAGTATCACCATGTCATCTAGTATCATATTTTGTCCAGACATGGTGTTTATTCCAGTAACTCCGAAAATCATGACTTGTGAATTAGAATAAAATTCTAATGGTGAGGTTTTATAATATGAGGAATGGTAAAGGAAGTTCATGGTAAGGAGTTGAGATATAGCCGTGGGTTTTGGTATAAGCAGGAGCGGGAATGGTGTGGGCTGAAAACTAAATGGACCGAGAAGTAAGGGCTACAAAACGGAACAAGTCTGGAAAAATCTAGAGATCGCTTAAATTTATGACGGAATTAAATGCTTGATGAAATCAACCGACCATAAATCGTTCCTAAGGATTAACGACCAAGGTGAGTAAAACTCACTAACTCTGTTTAAATTATATTTTTATAAATATAATCTAGTACTGATAAATGATGATTAATTTTTGTGTGATGATTGTTTGGTTGAATGGTTGTTTGATTGGTTGAAATTACAGTTAATGATACGCACATATCGTTAAACAAGCATTTATTCAATTCATCAGAATATGTTATATTGAACTGGAGTTGATATGAATTATACTGTGTAACATCTGTGGATGCAGGGAAACAGGTCAGAGGGTTCCAACGGGATTCCTCAATATTTATTTTTACTGTTTTCATATATTGTGATATATGATGTGACTGATAATCTGTTGTTAATTATGGGTGTTTGATCATTGTTATTTGGTAATTTTAAATACCAAAGGAAATACTGGAATTTAAAAAGAGAATTTTCAAAGTATATATTGAAATAAAAATATTCGTATAAAATCAAAGTAATTTATAAAAAGGAATATACGAAGTGAATATTAAATTTTGAAATTTTATAAAAAACAAATGGATTTTTTTTAAAAAGAAGATATTAGAAAAGTTAATATGGACTTCTGTATAAAACTATCAACATATATGGAAGTGTAAAAGACCATTTTGGTTAAAATACTTAATAGAAATAATAAGAAAAGGAGAACTATATGAATTAAATAGGATATTTTGGAAAAAGGAGATATTTGCAAAACCAATAGAATTGAAAGGGAAATATTTGGAAATAAAGAGAGTTATAAAATAGTAGAGGTTTAAATAGAAATATGTTTAACAGATTAAAGGGGAGATGATTTATTTATAAATAATAATTTATAAATTAAGTAAAATATTTATCATTTGATAAATGGAATATATAAGTCCGAAATTATATAGAAAAGTAGAGAGCGGCTTTAACACCGATATTTTAAATAGAATGTGAACTTGGTGTTTATAAGAGAATTTTAAATGAGATTTAAGTGTTAGGAATAAAAAGAAGATTTCGTATGTATAATTCTAAATATAAGTGTAAAAAGAAGTTGGAAAATGGCATATTGTTTTGAAATACAAAATGAAACTAAAGAAATTGTATAAAAGGAACATTTTCACATTTGGTGTGAAAAATGGATTTAAGCAAAGATTTTTGCGAATAAACCCATTTATTAAGGGAAGTGGATATTTTTGGAAATGTTTCCAAGTAAGAATCAGAAATGTTTTCTAATATAGGAAATAAGAAATAGAGCAAACACGAAAATGTTTTACAAACGTTTATAAAGTACATTTTCTAAATTTAGGAAAATAAGAATTTACGAACATATAAAAATGGGGAAATGAATAAATGTAGGATAAATTAAAGCAAAGGAGATAAGTGTTGATTGATGATTGATCGATAGAATTTCCATCTGGAAATAATATCGTTGTTTGCACACCTGTTTTTCTTTGATAGTTAAATCACCGACTATGAAAGTTTTTGACCATTTTTTCGTCGTCAATACAGAGAGACCGGGATCGGATTCATTATCTGAAAACCACTCTGTATGGACGTTAGCGTTGCAATCAAATATGATGAAGATAATTGAAGATGGGGTTATACAAGGGCTATCCTATTTACAGAATAGTGCCTTCGGTTTGTCCAGTCCCAATACAACGTGTATGGACGAATGTCTGATAGAGTATGTCTAACGGATAACGTAAGTTGATCTCTTCAAACGTACTTACGTTTGGTGGCAGAGGAATTCGTTTCACTTAGCTTTATGCCCGTGGTATTTTTGTGAAAATCAATTTGTGATTCGGTGGGTATGACGATGTGGCATTCAAAGTAAATGGAGGTGTGATCTGTCAAAAGATACGTTATGACGTCAAGCCTCATCAACTAGGAAATGACAAAAATCGGGCAGGCAGCATGGCTATGTGGGTCGCACCCATTAGGGTGTATTGTCACTATCTAGAGAATATTCATATTTGTTACTTCTTTTCGCTTTTGTATCTCCCAGGTACGGTTATGTTGCTAACAACCGTAGGTGATAATATACTCGATACACTCAAGAGAAATGAGTGGTCGGTCATGTGTAGGCCAGGTTGCAAGACGTTCTTGTTGAACCCAGTGTATTCGTCTCTAGAGAAACACTATCGGCAGGTGGTCCCATACCTTGTCATATTCGGAATCCAATCTCCAATAAGCGCCGGGGTTTTTGATTGTATACTATATATGTGGAGCGTGAGATGCAAACGTTCTGCTAGATTTTATTTACTTGTGATTAGACATTATTATAATATCAGTATATTATTGATTTCAAAGACGTTTGGGTTATCGTAAGGTAAAAAACACCCGTGTTTATGTGTGGATCGGTGTTACGATTATCTTTTCTTTTGAAAAGGATTTTGAAAAGTTAAACCAAATGATTTGAGTTTACTCACACCAATCCCATGACTGACCCAGTGTTTATTTTATTTTGTTTTACCCTAAACTCTTTGGTGCCCAAATTTGTACGGGCAGTCAAGTAGTCAGGATTTTTTACAGGTATACTTGGGGAAACTTGGAGCAGGAGGATTCAACATTGTTATATATAGAGTTTATTTCCGCTGTGATGTTATGAGTTGTACTATGATAATGGTATGTATATATACAGTTTTGTATTTCAAAGTTATGTTATAATATATTTTATTCGTTCCGCTTGAGATTCATATTTACTCTGATTCAATTCAGTTGTCTTCATTCTTCTTTTATTCTAGTTTTCTTTCTTCCTATTCTCACCCTCTAACTTCTTTCTATTAATGATCAGGTATTCTCGATATCTGAATAGTCAACATGGCAGTTTTGTGTTGATTTTCGGAGTCGAAAATCTCTGGGTCGTTACAGTGGTATCAGAGCTGAAGGTTAAGTAAATACCTTGGCTCTGTGGCGTGACTCAATAGAGATGGGGTCAGTAGTACCTTTGATTGAGTTTGAGTGTATATATACGAGTGAATGTATTTGTAGATTTATGTAAAAATGTTTTATATTGTGTTAACTGGTCAGTCGAGTGGTTTATGAATTCTGGTCAAAACAGTAATGCAAACTATGTCGATAGGTGTTTCTAAACTCTTGAACAGAGTAATTCGACATAGTATGTTTTGAAAAGAGGGTAAATGAAATAATCTTACCCAAAATATATTTTGATCTAAAAAGAAGTATATATATTGGAATTATTATAATAAATTAGATGTGTTGGCTGGAATTATAATTGAATGAGATTATAATTGAAATTATTATAAGTAACCAATCAGAATTCATATTAATATAATCATATGAACTAAATATGGGATTTAATCAAAATTGGGAATTTAAAATCCCAGAAATTAGGAAAGGTGATTGAGATTGGATTTTGAATTACATAAGGAATTTCAAGATCCTATGTGATTTGAAAATGTTTTTCAAATATTGTAGAAGGTATTTTGAAGTGATTTCACAATGGAAGTGCTTTAAAGTGAATTTCGAAAAGTAGTATAGTATTGAACTCACTTCAATCACTGAAAAATAATTCTGATGATGACGGCCGCATTACTAGTGTTCGTTTTCGATTCTAAGTGACGGATTACTACCAAAGGTTTTGTTTTGAATTGTTTTGAAAATAAGTTGTCTAAAATTCAAAATGGTTTGAATTTCTATTGTTATATATATGTAATTTCAATCTGATTTGAAATAAAAACCCAGGAAATTGGAATTTTGAAATTTTAATTTAACTTATGAAGTTAAAATGATTGGAATGATAAAAGTGAATAAATAAATGAGAATTTAACGGAGTTAAGTAAAATTGAATTGGAATAGAATTTAACTGAGTAAAAAAATTTGGGTTGGATTAGAGATAATCTGGAATGGGTGTTGAATAAGAATTTGGAATTGAAATGAAATTGGGATTGAGATGGAGTTGGCTTGGCTGTAGGCAAATGGTTTGGTTCGATAAGTATGTGGTAGATTGTCCAAAAGTGGCGGTCATTTCATTTGGAAGGGAAATTAAAAGTTGGGTATTGATATAAGGATTAAAGGTAGTTTGTATAGAATTGAGTTTGAAAGTATGGAGTATAGGATTTCAACCAAGTAGGTTGTAAGGAGTTAGGGTCCTAGTATCTGTACTGCTTAGCAATTTCGAGGACGAAATTATTTTAAGGGGGAAGGAATGTAACATCCCAGAATTTTAGTGAGTTAATAATTAATTTATTCAATTATTTTAAATGACAGTTGAACGTATAAATTTTAATTTAATTTTAATTTAATTTTAATTCGAGCTCGTAATATCGCGGCAGTTCATAATTTAACGTTCTGAACTTCAACCGGGTGTACAAGACCCATTATAAACCGGATTTCTTCAAAACAAGAAATGTTCGAATCTGTTGAACTATATTTTTCTAACTAAAGTGGAAAATAGAGATTTCGTCATATAGATTGCAAGATATGTCAAAATCAAATTTTCAAATAGTCGCTATAGAATCGTTCATCGGCCGTAACAGTTTATTTGAAATAACTGCATACTGGATTCGAATTTAGACAAGGTTCTTTTGAGACGTAGTGCTAATTTAATTCTTAGAATTTTGCTGAAATTTTTAATTAATTAAATACGCAACTTTTTATTTAGAGCATTTTACACCCTATATCAATATTTTGGGGTTTCAAAATATGAGTCAACCTACCGATATTATTATATTTTTGGGATCTTGACGGATGGTCCATCACAACAATATTTTTGTTTCTGTCCGTAGCGGTAGGTAGATAAACAGAATTCTTTGTAACCGGTATCCCATAAATTTTATCAAATGTATATACATCGTAAATTATGCCACTCTAAGCTCGTACATGTCTGAGTTCACATAACCTAATCAACTGGTCTTCAATAACCGAACTTCATGCCATTTAATTTGGAAAATTAAAAGAGAATTAGACAAATAAAGAAATATAAAAGAGCTCAAGACACAGACCGTAAATTCCAATGTACAGAGAACTGAAAGAAGACCTAAAACCAACGAAAATAAGTTGATAACAATCCATGTTCACATCATATGACTGATAGCATCATTTAGGATCAACGCAACTTATTGCAAACAAATTAAAACAAGCATCTTGTTGTGTATCGCACATGATTTTTGGGGTGAACTGTTGTACATAGGGGCATGTGAAAACTGAACCATGTATAGTTCTACAAGTAGCAAATTAAAACAACGCACATGAAAATTAAATGAAGCACATGCAATATCAGTACCTATGCCAAGTAATTCATTGCCTTTTTCCTTGCTTCTAAACTCAACAGCCTGACATCCACATGTACATATCTTTAGTCTGTCCCAAAAAACCAACCTAGCATCCTATATTCGTTGTTAGCTGAAACGTAGTAATACATTACTCAAGCCATTCGAAGAAAATGGACAAAAACTGTACTATGTTCAAGCTCAGCACATCCTTATTAGTTTATCACTGCAGCAACCCTTCGCTGTCATGGGAAAAAGAATAAATTTAAAGAAATGATATGTTGTCTTGTAACATCAACTGTATTTTGGGGAATGTCATCTTAGGAGCATAAGTATCACTTCGATGAGTATGAACAAGAAAGATTTTCAATGCCTATTGCACTTTAGATTTATCTAATCACTCAAATCTATAGAAGCTTCGTATCTAAGGATTTGCAGACCTCCCCATAGTGTTACAGCTACCCTCCCCTTTATGTTCAAATCAACGTGCCTTCTTTTCCTAACCTATGCTACAGATTTCACGTAATGGCCAACCACTTGAATTGTCACCTCACTTTTCAACTAGCTAACCTATGACGTATCAACCCAGAGTCACGCTGGCTAGAACATGGATAAGCAGGCTTAAGACTTCATGTTCAAGGCAATGAAACTACAAGTACGGTGCCATGTTTGTTCACATCGCTAGCAACTGTTTCATTCAGCTACCTAGAATTTATAGCGTACCAACCTTCCTTGGAACCCACGGTGCTGAAAACTATAAATACCCAACATCGCTTCGTCGGTTTTCTTCAGGCCTCACGAATTTGATCGGTTAATGGCATATATAACGAAATTAAAAGCAAGTAAATTTCTCCACTTTATATTACAAAGTTTGTACTTTTGAAATCACTAGTATAGGAGCTTCAAGCTCGATTAGTTTTGAATAATTCAAGCACCATTTCCGTCGCACGTTTTTGACAACAACGAAGTAAGGTAGGAGTTGCAAAGCACGGCAAAGGGTTGAGTGAATGGTTACAGCAGGTCACGAGGGTTTTGTCAGTGAGGAAGGTGCCAGTGAGAAGCATTCTGGTGGTTTTCGTTGTGGATTTAAGGAGGTAGGTGGGGAGATAAGGGGGTGGATGGTTGCATTAATGGGAGAGAAATGGTTTCTGGAAGTGTCTATGACGTGAAAACTGATAGGGCGTGGAACTGTACTTCGGACAAGGAAGAAAGACAAATCGGGTCTGAAAGATGATTAATGGGCCAACGTATATATGCACTGGTAGCAAGCGTTGAGCCCAAAGGGTTTTATAGTGGTATGTCAACTCGTCACAAATAGAAAAAAGGACTTTACCTTTTAGTTGATTATATTTGTAATGTCAAATACTTCTGTTTGCAGTATCACCATGTCATCTAGTATCATATTTTGTCCAGACATGGTGTTTATTCCAGTAACTCAGAAAATCATGATATGTGAATTAGAAAAAAAAAATCTAATGGTGGGGTTTTATAATATGAGGAAGGGTGAAGGAAGTTCATGGTAAGGAGCTGAGATATAGCCGTGGGTTTTGGTATAAGCAGGAGCAGGAATGGTGCGGGCTGAAAACAAAATGGACCGAGAAGTAAGGGCTACAAAATGGAACTAGTCTGGAAAAATCTGGAGATCGCTTAAATTTATGACGGAATTAAACGCTTGATGAAATCAACCGACCGTAAATTGTTCCCAATGATTAACGACAAGGTGAGTAAAACTCACCAACTCTGTTTAAATTATATTTTTATAAATATAATCTAGTACTGATAAATGATGATAATTTTTGTGTGATGATTGTTTGGTTGAATGGTTGTTTGATTGGTTGAAATTACAGTTAACGATACACACATATCATTAAACAAACATTTATTCTATTCATCAAAATAGGTTATATTGAACTGGAGTTGATATCAATTATACTGTGAAACATCTGTGGATGCAGGGAAATAGGTCGGAGGGATCCAACAGGATCCCTCAATATTTATTTTTACTGTTTTTCATATATTGTGATATATGATGTGACTGATAATCTGTTGTTAATTATTGGTGTTTAATCATTGTTATTTGGTACTTTTAAGTACCAAAGGAAATACTGGAATTTAAAAAAGAGAATTTTCAAAGTATATATTGAAATAAAAATATTAGTATAAAATCAAAGTAATTTATAAAAAGGAATATATGAAGTGAATATGAAATTTTGAAATTTTATAAAATCAAATGGATTTTTTAAAAAAGAAGATATTTGAAAAGTTAATAAGGACTTCTGTATAAAACTATCAACATATATGGAAGTGTAAAAGACCATTTTGGTTAAAATACTCAATAGAAATAATAAGAAAAGGAAAACTATATGAATTAAATAGGATATTTTGGAAAAAGGAGATATTTGCAAAAACAATAGAATAGAAAGGGAAATATTTCAAAATAAAGAGAGTTAAAAAATAGTAGAGGTTTAATTAGAAATATGTTTAACAGATTAAAGGGGAGATGATTTATTTATAAATAATAATTTATAAATTAAGTGAATATTTATCATTTGATAAATGGAATATATAAGTCCGAAATTATATAGAAAAGTAGAGAGCGGCTTTAACACCGATATTTTAAATAGAATGTGAACTCGGTGTTTATAAGAGAATTTTAAATGAGATTTAAGTGTTAGGAATAAAAAGGAGATTTCGTATGTATAATTCTAAATATAAGTGTAAAAAGAAGTTGGAAAATGGGATATTGTTTTGAAATACAAAATCAAACTAAAGAGATTGTATAAAAGGAACATTTTCACATTAGGTGTGGAAAATGGATTTAAGCAAAGATTTTTGCAAATAAACCCATTTATAAAGGGAAGTGGATTTTTTTGGAAATGTTTCCAAATAAGAATCAGAAATGTTTTCTAATATAGGAAATAAGAAATAGAGCAAACACGGAAATGTTTTCCAAACGTTTATAAAGTACATTTTCTAAATTTAGGAAAATAAGAATTTACGAATATATAAAAATGGGGAAATGAATAAATGTAGGATAAATTAAAGCAAAGGAGATAAGTGTTGATTGATGATTGATCGATAGAATTTCCATCTGGAATTTGCACACCTGTTTTTCTTTGATAGTTAAATCACCGACTATCGAAGTTTTTGACCATTTTTTCGTCGTCAATACGGAGAGACCGGGATCGGATTCATTATCTGAAAACCACTCTGTATGGATGTTAGCGTTGCAATCAAATATGATGAAGATAATTGAAGATGGGGTTATACTAGGGCTATCCTATTTACAGAATAGTGCCTTCGGTTTGTCCAGTCCCAATACTACGTGCATGGACGAATGTCTGATAGAGTATGTCTAATGGATAACGTAAGTTGATCTCTTCAAACGTACTTACGTTTGGTGGCAGAGGAATTCATTTCTCTTAGCTTTATACCCGTAATATTTTTGGGAAAATCAATTTTTGATTCGGCGGGTATGACGATGTGGCATTCAAAGTAAATGGAGGTGTGATCTGTCAAAAGATACGTTATGACCTCAAGCCTCATCAACCGGGAAATGACAAAAATCGGGCAGGCAGCATGGCTATGTGGGTCGCACCCATTAGGGTGTATTGTCACCATCTAGAGAATATTCATATTTATTACTTCTTTTTACTTTTGTATCTCCCGGGTACGGTTATGTTGCTAGCAACCGTAGGTGATAATATACTCGATACACTCAAGAGAAATGAGTGGTCGGTCATGTGTCGGCCGGGTTGCAATACGTTCTTGTTGAACCCAGTGTATTCGTCTCTAGAGATACACTATCGGCAGGTGGTCCCATACCTTGTCATAATCGGAATCCAATCTCCAATAAGCGCTGGGGTTTTTGATTGTATACTATATATGTGGAGCGTGAGATGCAAACGTTCAGCTAGATTTTATTTACTTGTGATTAGACATTATTATAATATCAGTATATTATTGATTTCAAAGATGTTTTGGTTATTGTAAGGTAAAAAACACCCGTGTTTATGTGTGGATCGGTCTTACGATTATTTTTTCTTTTGAAAAGGATTTTGAAAAGTTAAACCAAATGATTTGAGTTTACTCACACCAATCCCATGACTGACCCAATGTTTATTTTATTTTGTTTTACCCTAAACTCTTGGGTGCCCAAATTTGTACGGGCAGTCAAGTAGTCAGGATTTTTTACAGGTATACTTGGGGAAACTTGGAGCAGGAGGATTCAACATTGTTATATATAGAGTTTATTTCCGCTGTGATGTTATGAGTTGTACTCTGATAATGGTATGTATATATACAGTTTTGTATTTCAAAGTTATGTTAAAATATATTTTATTTGTTCCGCTGTGAGATTCATATTTACTCTGATTCAATTCAGTTGTCTCCATTCTTCTTCTATTCTAATTTTCTTTCTTCCTATTCTCACCCTCTAACTTCTTTCTATTAATCATCAGGTATTCTCGATATCTGAGTAGTCAACATGGCAGTTTTGTGTTGATTTTCAGAGTCGAAAATCTCTGGGTCGTTACAATAAACGTTTATACAGCGAACTTTTGAAAATTTTGGTTTGTCATAAGTTGAAATATACAATACTAAAATATGTATGTAGGAGACAACTCAAATCGTTTGTCTCCTTTCAATTTTCCCTTTTAGATTTCAAATAGGGGTAATTTACCCTAGTTGTTTGACTCCTTTTCGATTCAAAATAGGGGTCGACCCTAATCGTTTGACTCCTTATCGATTTATAATAGGGAACGACCCTACTCGTTTGACTACTTATCGATTTAAAATAGGGGACGACCCTAATCGTTTGACTCTTTAACGACAAAATAGGGGACGACCCAAATCATTTGACTCCTTAACGACAAAATAGGGGATGACCCTAATCTTTTGACTCCATATCGACAAAATAAGCACTCGTGCCATTAAAGTTGCACACTACACATTGAAAGTATACAATTATCGACAAAGGGACACTCTAAACAATAAAGTTGCACACTAAACACTTCAGCTACACTGTAATTACGCAATTAGTTTTATTTTTTTCTTATATTTTTTTTAAAGAAAGTAGAATATAATATAACAAAAGGGAGAATCTAGCCATCATCCAACGGCTCACAAAAACAGTTTCCACAGAATGCAGAAACCGTGCACACACACGAACAACAAAAATAGGACAAAAATAAGAAAAAGCCAAAATCGGACTACGACCTAGCACAAGAAAAGCACCATTCAAGGCCGAGGAAGCCACGGCAGATGAACATCACCGCCAAGATCGTCAATGAAGGTTCCTATTCCATCTGAAGCGTGCAAAGGGATCTAGAAATGGACAAACCCACTAAGAATAGCCATTGGGGAGGCTAGGATAGCCGAACTGGCCTCCATGAATCCATGAGTCCTCCTGCTCCATAAGCTCCTGCAAATCCTATGTGGCAGCTCCAGCAAACCCTCCTTGGTTGAAGAAAGGAAAGCACCATCCAGCGCCTAGCAGACCTAGCCACCCAACCTATAACCCAGGACATGCACAACTACCAAACGGCATAAGACCCAAAAGGGGGGAGAAGTGTGCTAAGGTCGTAAGTAGGTGAACTCAAAAAACACTAAAGCAAGAAATCATCCAATACATGCCCTGAGAGTGGCCGATACCGGTGAACCATCAAAGATAATAGCAAACTGTTGAATAACGAGATTTTGATCGATGTCAACGATTAAAGCTACTACGGGAATCAGATCATAAAGATAAGGTTTTATATATATATATATATATATATATGTGTGTGTGTGTGTGTGTGTATGTATGTATGTATGTATACGCACATTGAGTCGTGTTAGAATTATGTTAAAATCTATCCTCAAGTATACACGAATGTGCTAATCAAGTTATATATATATATATATAATTTAAAACCATCAAAAAGACAGACTGTGCATGAAATTGCCTACCAGTCGACTGGTAGGAAATCCACTTGTCGACTGGTCAAGCAATCTCTGCACATAACGGCTAATTTTAAAAGTTATATATAATTAAATTATTTTTACTAGTCAAGTGATGATTTTTAACCAGTCGACTGATTCGACCCATAACTTGTTTTCTGAAGAGTTGCTTCCATTCATGAAGAGATTCCTCTTCATTAATCAAAGGAAACGGACATATCTTTTTATGGAAACTCTTCGTGAAAGATTGCTTCTCTTATACTACAATATAAACAAGTTTAATTATGTTTTACAACAACCTAATCTCTCCAAATTTTACTGATTTTCTGATCATCATTCTACTCTCTCCAGTTACATTCTTTGCAGTTAAAAAGCTCTCTATTTCAAATACTTGTTGAATCCGTGAATCAATTCAATATCATTTGATTCAACAAGTTATATTCTTCCTTAAATCTTCACATTCAAAGTATATACTCGAGGATCATATTATAGGAAGGTTGTACTTAAAATATTGGCTATTCGTGTTGTTTCAAGAACACAAATTAGAAGTCAAACTCTTTGTAGTTGCTCAGGCGAGAGGCATCCTTGTTGGGGCTCGGGTGTACTGACCTATTCCTCCGGGTTAAGAGAGGGTGTTGTTGGTGAATTCCGAAGAGGAGCTTCAGGATTGGACGTAGGGCGGGACGTCTGAACCAGTATAAAAACTCCTGGTGTCTCTTTTACTTTACTTACCGCTTTTATTTACTTGCTATATATATCGGTAACTTAGACTTTGTTTGCATAAACTATTGCACATTATTTAGCTAGTATATCACATATATTTCCGCATTATCCATATAGATCCTTTAAGTCATACATACCCACTTTTCATTTGGTATCGGAGCAAGGCCATCATATAACTGTAAAACCGTAATTTGATATATAGACATTATGGATAGTAACACTAGCGTTAACAATAACACCATCAAAAAATGTAAATAGTTTCTGAAAATCATGATTTAAATAATAAAGTTAAAAATATAAAATTAGAAAACTCTGGTTTAAAAACTAAATTAGAAAATATTTCTAAAAATGTAAATAATTTTAATAAGGGTAGAGAGAATTTATCTAAGATTTTAGAAAATTCTCAATCCGTTTTTAATAAAAAAGGATTTGGATATGAAAGCAACCTAAATTCAAAAAGGAAACCAAATTCAAAATTTTCTAGTATTAAACCGAAAATTTCTAGTTGTAAAATAAATATTTCTACTAAGAAGAATTATTCGGATGATATTAGCATATGGATTCCAAAGACAAATAATATTTATATAAGGAATAAATATATTAAAAGCTTTTTAGATTCTGTTCATTTTAATAGTAATTATTGTTTAAAAAGGAACCCAAGCCCTCTTGGGTTTGGCTTCCTAAGACTTAACCCTTAGGACCCTAACGGAGGAAGTGGGTACCATATCTATTTCTTTGTTTTGCAGGTACCACTAGATTTTATGGTTGTAATTAGTTCATCTTAAAAGGATTTTTCAAATACTTATTGCTAAATTCAGGGGGAGCTATACATTCAAGGGGAGTTATACATTCAAGGGGAGAAATACCAAAGTGTTGTCATCAATCAAAAAGGGGGAGAATGTTGAATAACGAGATTTTGATCGATGTCAACGAATAAAGCTACTATGGGAATCATATCACAAAGATAAGGTTTTATATATATATATATATATATATATATATACACACACAAACACACACGTTGAGTCGTGCTAGAATTATGTTAAAATCTATCCTCAAGTATACACGAATGTGCTAATCAAGTAATATATATATATATATATAATTTAAAACCTTCAAAAAGATAGACTTTGCAGGAAATTTCCTACCAGTCGATTGGTAGGAAATCCACCAGTCGACTGGTCAAGCAATCTCTGCACATAACAGCTAGTTTTAAAAGTTTTATATAATTAAATTACTTTTACCAATCAACTGATGATTTTAACCAGTCGACTGATTCGACCCAAAAATTATTTTCTAAAGAGTTGCTTCCATTCATGAACAGATTCCTCTTCATTAATCAAAGGAAATGGACATATCTTTTTATGGAAACTCTTCGTGAAAGATTGCTACTCTTATACTACTATATAAACAAGTTTAATCATGTTTTACAACAACCTAATCTATCCAAATTTTACTGATTTTCTGATCGTCATTCTACTCTCTCCATTTACATTCTTTGCAGTTAAAAAGCTCTCTATTTCAAATACTTGTTGAACCCGTGAATCAATTCAATATCATTTGATTCAACAAGCTATATTCTTCCTTAAATCTTCGCATTCAAAGTATATACTCGAGGATCAGATTATAGGAAGGTTGTACTTAAAATATTGGCTATCCGTTTTGTTTTAAGAACACAAATCAAAAGTCAAAATCTTTGTAAGTGTTGAAAACCTGTGTAGTTGCTCAGGCGAGAGGCATCCTTTTTGGGGCTCGGGTGTATTGACCTATTCCTCTGGGTTAAGAGAGGGCATTGTTAGTGAATTCCGAAGAGGAGCTTCGGGACTGGACCTAGGGTGGGAAATCCGAACCAGTATAAAAACTCCTGGTGTCTCATTTACTTTACTTACCGCTTTTATTTACTTGTTATATATCTCGGTAACTTAGACTTTGTTTGCATAAACTATTGCACATTATTTAGCTAGTATATCAAATATATTTCTGCATTATCCATATAGATCCTTTAAGTCGTACATACCGACTTTTCACCAACCTCCTAGAACGGGAACCAAAGACGCCCCAGAATGGCCTACCACGAAAAGCTAGGAAGACATCGTTCCTAACTTTCCGGATAATGGTCGAAGGGTCCATGGCCACTTCGTCAAATACTGCCCTTATTCCGCGAGCACCAGATATGCCAGTAAACCAGACAAGAAATCAGACGATGGAGGCTCGCTCAAAAAGATTTACTGGAGATGTCGAACCACCAGAATCTCAGTGAATCTTCAATCAAGGTGGCATTACCTCGGCAACCCATCAGATTCCTGAAATAATTCCAGACAACCCTGGCACAAGCCCCAGAGAACAACAACTGAAAAGAGGATTCGATGCATTCAGCACTGCAGCACCTGCACCTAGATACGAACGGGATGCCAATTCTCTGAAGGTTCTCACCATTGGTAAACCATTATGCAAGGTTTTCCACATAAACAGAGAGACCTTCAAGGGAATAGGCATGGACTAGGAGCGCGCACAGAATACCACGCAGCATTAAGCGAGAAGGGACAGTCGTGCCAAAAGGTACCACCCTCATGTCAATCCGTTACGGCCTTCACAAATTTCATATGTTTCAACATCTCACTAGCATAGGAAGGGACACCGGTGTAATTCCTACTTGCCAGCCTTCGGTACTTGGCGTGGGGGAACGTCGCCCATAGGGAGTTGTTCGCTCCAAACCTGGCCCAAAGCTTGCAAGAAAAGGCCGCACAGATGTCCTGAGGGTTACGGAGGCCCAGGCCTCCCTCACTTTTGGGACGACAAATAGAGTTCCAAGAGATCCATTGGTGGCGAGAAGCGTTATCCTTGGATCCCCAGAAAATGGAAGAAGCCAAAGAACGGTAAGAGAAGTAGAAGGAACCAGTGGGAGTCATAACAGCAAGGATATGAGATCCCATTGAGTCAAGGATAGACTTAATGAGAAGCAATCTGCAAGCCTGAGAAAGCAGGGTAGCATTCCACCGAAGGATCTTTCCCCTGACTTTGTCGGTTAAAGGATCGAAAATGGCAATGAGCTTCCTGCCTCGATATAGTACAATACCGAGGTAAGGATGCAGAAGCGAGGCCGCCCTGAAGCCTGTAGATGTCTCGATCCAGGAAGATCTAACAGCATACAGGTCTTTTGTGGGTACGAAGCAGCTTTTAGAAGAGTTAACGAGTTGCCCCGAACATCTCTCATACTGTTGAATAATTACACAATTAGTTACCTGTATGCTTCTATGGCGATAATTAGTTACCTTAATGCCTTTATTAAGATGTAAGCTTGTCTGAACTTGTGTTTTATTTTATGATTGTACAAATTTATGCAGTAATGATGATTTAGATATTTTATTAAACGTAAGCGTTCTATTGTCCATTTACGTGTTATTAACTTGCTATTTTTAACATCTAAAGCTATCATATTTTGTAAAAGGTCTGAAATTAAAAGAAATAATGATTCTAGTCAAAGTAAATATATCCTTTCGAACTATAGTTTGACCATTTTATACTCGTGGTATGACAATATGAACAGTTTATATTCGTTGGAGTAAAATATGATCGTTGTAAAGACGTTCGGATCGTAAGAAAACAAGGAGTGGAGGGAAAGCGCCAATTTTATTGGCGCACTACGAAGCGCGCAGATTAATTCGGCCCACGCCGATAAATCGGCGCGCTTTGTTATGCGCCGATAAAATCGGCGTCTGGGGCCAATTCAGAATTCAGAATTACCCCCGTAACATTTGGCTGAATATTACGTTTCCAACATCTGTTGGGGAACAATTCAACCAAATATTACTAATTACGAGTGTGAATTGAGTTTTGTTGGAGATGCTCCAACAACATGATTCAAGTGGATGCTACATTCATAGTCAAAGATCCAAAGAAGGTGTTGACCAAATGTGGACATAAAAGGGACCAGTTAGGACACTTGCTTCAATCATGAAGACAAAGCTATTTAAATCGTGATAGGTTTTGTGTGCATGTGCCCGTGCACACAGCTATGCATGTCATCTTGGAAAATTGCACTTAGGTGTAATGTTAATTGGGCTTTTAAAGGAGTTCGAGTTTGTCATGAAATGAACTGATCAATCAGCTAACTACGTATAAGTAGAGAAGAGGATAGATTTATTCGACATGCGTTGAGATGGTTTAACAAAGAGTTTTCTTTTTGAAAAGTTCTCATGTCAAAGTATCTTCAACGGCCATTTGTTTGCTATCTTGGATATTCCAATTATATTTGCCTAAAAACAGCAATTCACTACTCAACTCTTTATTCATTCAACAAGTCAGTAACTCCATCAATTTCTTCTTCAACTTGCTACTGAATCACCCAACCATGACGAGAAACAAGAGTAAACAAATAGGGCCTAACATTAGGCGAAATAGCAAGAGTTTCTTGAAAGTGAAATAACAGACAAGACCCAATTCACTTTACATGCATACATGGGTACATGCACCCAACAAAGTATTGAACTAACTTTCCGCGAAGATGAGGTGTAATCATTTTTAATCGCGATTTCAAGATCATCATTGTATTTGTCTCTGGATTCTTGTAGAAACAACGTAGGTATATCCGAACCTTGTAAATTTTCTTGCATATCAAGTTTTAACTAATATATAATGTAGGTCAGAGAGTAAATCCAGTTGAAATTCCAATATTATTGGTTCTTTTCATAGCCTCCAACTAGGGGTGAATGTTATTTGGTAAAACCACAACTGACAAACCAATTTATTTTGGTCAGTTTGGTTTGATTTTAAAATTAGACCAATTTGTAATTGATTCGAAAAAATATTTAGTTTGGTTATCGGTTTAATTAGATTAACATAACGTTTATTATGTTTTCAAAATTATCGAAATTCTATTAAATATTTTATGTTAGTTTAGCTATCCAAGTAAATTTTGATCATTTTAGAATTACTTTTATGAAGCATAAGAATCACAAATAATAATAGTTTAATCAATATATTTTTAATTTATTTCAATTTATAGTTAATGTTACGAATATAAAATCTATTTATTTATTTTTTAATTTAGTTAAATCTGACAACTAACCGAATCAATCAATAGTTGGTTTGATTTAGTATTCATTTTTATTGATTTTAATTTGATTTGAAAATTTTTATTATTGGATAAACCAAGCCAACTAAATCCCCACTCCTACCTCCAAGACCAATTTTTGACTAATGGTGAGTCGGTGACCATAATATCCACTTATTGAAGGTGAGTTATCCAACAGCAGTACAAACAACAATCAATTACAAAAGCCGTAAAACAAGCATGCTTCTGATTTTGCCGTCAACCATTGATTGTAGCCAACCAAGCATCCAAACCGAAACACCGGTCACCTGATGCTTGCTGAGAGCATGTAAAATTATAGCTAAACGAATCAACTTCGTAAAATATCATGCCAGATCCAGATGATTGGAACTAGCCAAATAAAAATTGTGCTTTTAATGAAAGAAAAATAGAAAAGAAAAAGAAAAAAACATCTCTCGAAATTTTTGCAGCAAGGAAACTAAGCAATTTACAGAAACAGACGAAAACTTGCATCAAATGAATATAATATGCATCAGTTCAGAAACTAACATAAACAACTTCAATCACCCAAAATACAACTACACTGAACCCAAAAGTATCGTACACTTATAGAAATAAGGTGGGAGACATAAGTAGCAGAATGAATTCAAAAGATGCCTCCAATCGAATTATGATTCGTCATCATATGTAAAAAAAAAACATAGCATTCTAAGCTTAGGTTTAAATGAACTCATGTACCCACTGCCACCTACTAATCGATACTCACAGATCTTATCGTCCATGTCTTCAACCGCTTTGAATGTTAGGATCCAAAGAAGGCTGTGCAGGAGGAGGAGCCTGTGCAGGAGGAGCCTGAGCAGGATCAGCAGTGGGGACAACATCAAAGCCTGATCTCCTCGTCCTCTGAGGCCGCCTCTCAGCACTAAGGCTCCTGCTCCTGCTCCTGCTCCTGCTCCGGCTCCTTGACCAACTACGGCTTCTGCTTCTACTTCTACTCCTGCTTCGACTATCATCACTGCTGTACCCCCACGTGCGAACCCTATCCCTATCCGGGCTACGGCTATAGCTCCTATCCCTCCTCCTGTCCATGGACCTTCTCGGAGGCCCATCAAACCGTCCACCAGGTGGGACTCTATCATACCCACCTCTCCCTCTGCCTCCACGCCCACCGCTTGAAAAGTCGTTTCTCCCCCTCATTCCCCGACCTCCAAAGTCCCTTCCATCAAACCTACCACCACCACCACGGCTGTTATAGTCATCTCTCATACCACCCCCACGACCGCCTCCTGAGTCCCAGCGCCCACGGCTGCTGAAGTCGTCCCTCATGCCACCGCGACCGGTTCCAGAGTCCCAACGAGAGGGGGGTCCACTGCCTCGGCCGCCCATGTCATCCCTCATGCCACGACCTGTGCCAGAGTCCCAGCGGCTGGGCATGCCGCCACGCCCTCCTCCTCTGGAATAGGATTGGGGGCCACGGGCCACCATGTCACGTAGGCTCGGCGGCACCTGTTGGTTCGCACCTTCCAGGATTTTGACCAGATCTGCTGCGTGCTTCCAGTCTTGGTCGGATATGAATGTGTATGCTATTCCCGTCGCTCCTGCCCTGCCTGTTCTCCCTATTCGGTGCACGTAGTCTTCTACCCCATTTGGAAAATCATAATTCACCACAACCCTGAAATGTATTCGTACAGATACATGTAAGCAGCTGATAAAAAAGTAAGTTCCTAAACAAAGCTACTGATTTGAAGCATGTTATTATGTGTTTATTGACAAGGGCATCAATTATACTGCCCATCCACCATGAAATCAAATATTCGTTGTCTCTAGTTACAAGCGTCACGGCACACGCAAAGCACATGATAATAGCCTGGGCAAATCAATTGTTTTTCTACAATTGTATATGCTTAACAATTCAAAAGAACATATTTTTAGTAGTATTTTTACATTAAAATCGTATGTAGTTAGTTTGAAATTTTATTTTTAACTTGCAATATCTAATTTTTATGTTAGTTTGAAATTAATTTGTTTGATCTTATTTTCAAGTGATATTAAGTTTTAACTATTCGTAGAAAAGCTTTATGATTTTGTAAAAAAAAAATGTTAGATCATATTTTTAGATGGCGCTGGGAATTTATAACATCTATAAAAGAGCATTTTTGTAGTTCATGCTACCACAGAAAAAATGTGTGAATTCGAGGATATTTCAACTATCATTAAAGATTTATTATAATGGTATTGCGGTCTCAATGTTAAGATATCCTTATTTGGGAATATTCAATGCTACAAGAAAAATCAAGTCCACATCCCCTCTACAAGAAAAACCAAGTCCACATCATTGGTTTTGTATTCAAAAAAATTACTTGTTGAAAACATATCAATCGGGTATTTCTCCAATATTTCATCGATGTTGTGTGAACATCAAATGTTGAACCTAGTGTGCCTCGAAGTAACTATTTAAATTTCCAAAAGATATATATACATATATATTATTAATATTGGAAACACTGTCAGTGCAAATATTAATTTCTTTTTCATCTAAAGTCACAAATATCAGAAGAAAATAACAAAAAGATATCTCAAAACATTAGCTAGATCAACTATACTCAAATTTCCATAAAGAACATTGGTGTTCAAAAAAATAAAAAATAAAGTGTAGTAATTTGCAACGACAAGATAAGAACATTTAAAATGGCCGGAAATATAGAAAACAGTTCATTGGGAAATAGTAAAGTGGATCAAATTGTCACTTAATTTAACTTCATCAAATGGATATCAAGAATCAAACTACTAATCCCATCAAATGGAGGGAACACGTTTCTTAATTTTGTTTCCCAATCATGATCCACCGTTATTAATCCCATCCGGGATTCAAGTACAGTCAGCAGGGGATAAAGTGTGATTTTTTTATGCTGCAAGGTCAAACAAAATCAAGATCCACACATGCTAGCGCAATTCAGAACTGTGTGGAGATTAGCATGTGTTAACATCTGAGAGCAAACATTTCCCTTTCAATCAAAACAACCTTTAGTAACACTACTTACCTATGATATTTGACAAAAGAGTTTGCTTCTACATGTAAAAGTATATACACTGAGGCAAAACACAGATTAATTTAGCACTGGAGATTGGACATAGCATCAATAAAAAATGCATGCAACAATATATTGCATTGTATAATGGAGTATGGTTTAGGAAAATGAGACAAACTTTGCTTACCTAATATCTTTAACATCAAGCCCTCTAGCAGCAACATCGGTTGCTACCAATATAGGTGTTTTGCCTTCACGAAATTGATTCAGAACAAAGTCCCTCTCCCCTTGATTCTTATCACCATGTATAGCAGCAGCACCATAGTTACGCATACCACGAGCAAGATAATCGCATTGCTTCTTAGTCGAGCAGAATATGATGATTTTAGAGCCTCGCTCCTGACTTCTAAGTATCTGTTCTAATCGCCTTTGCTTCTCCATTTGTGGCACGACTTCGACATGCTGCACGTGGGACCAGATCCAATAAACAAGTGCAAAATTAGGATAAAACCTTACACAAACAACTAGCAGAAACCTGACATGAAACTAACAACAAGCAATAATAATGCAAGACGACATGGTATACGGTGAAGCATGATTAAAGAAACTCATATTAAACATAATAAAAAAATAACTAGGATTACAGGATATATGTTGGCATTTCAAAGGAAAAGGACAGGACGACACATAAACCATAGGCCATACGGTAAAAACTAAAAAGGTGCAACGTTATGTTAAGCTAACCTGCGTAATAGATTTATTGGCAGAAAGCTCATCACTTCCAATATTAACCTGGACAGGATTTACCAACAAATCCTCAGCTATTTTCCGCACCTCCTTTGGCCAAGTTGCAGTATACATGAGTGTCTGTCTACGTGGAGGGATCTCTTTTACAATTCTACGAATTTGAGGTTCAAACCCCATGTCAAGCATTCTATCTGCTTCATCGAGAACAAGAAAAGAGACCTGCCTAAAATTTATTTGCTTCATTTCAAGTATGTCATTAAGTCGACCTGGTGTCGCCACAATAATATCTACACCCCTCTCAATTTCTCTAAGTTGAGGACCTTTGGGAGCACCACCATATAGACACTGGATAAAAAACATGCTTGTTTTTATTACTGAAGGCAGAAAAGGTGTAGAAAGCAATTATAGTATACAGAAAAACACAAAACTATGTAAAGAAGTGAATGTTCTTGACAAGTTCTTCATACCGGTTTTCAAAATATATCAACATTGCTGGGCCAAGTATGCAGATATATTTGCTTGTTAAATATTATACTGAAGTTCAGCTTTAAGCACAAACGGAAAAATCATGAGAATCAAGGTTGGTAATGGTAACATATTGAAACAACTATAATCCACATATATTTACACAAAAACTACTTTGCTCCCTCCGGATATTAACTTAAAAAATTATGTCAACATCCAAAATTAAACAACTCCACGCACTACTCCGTTGTTTCATGAATATAAATCATAAAAGATGTTATCAATTAAAACCGTAGAAAAATGATAATTACGCCTCAATACTGCGGAAATTCAAAATATAAACATTTAAAACATACCCATCACATAACACGGCAGTAATATTAATTTTAATAATTCCATGCATGCCCTTCTATCAATGTGTCATTCCAATAATACCCTTACACAACTTCTATATCAAGACGATCCAGGTATCTCACATACACAAAAAATACTGTTGATTCCCAAAAATTTACTAAAGAACAACCTTGTCTCCAAGATACATGAAATCCATCCTTAAAAATTACATTGACTACACGTGAGACTAGAGTGTCATTTATTGCTGTTATTCTCCTCAGTTATGTTGATTTGAGGCTTGTTGCTAAAGAAAATTCAAAATACACATTTGAAACACGCCATATATGTACAAAGACAAAAACGTTAATTTTTCTAATTCCAGGCACAACCTTCTAGCCATGTACTGGTCCAACAATATCCTTACACAACTCATACTACACAGAACAAAATCAATAAAACTTACAGTGCAAGAGATCCTAGATGAACGACCAAATCTAATAGCCTCCTCCTGAATTTGGGTGGCAAGTTCTCGAGTTGGAGAAAGAACCAGCACAGTTGGCCCAGACAGTGGGTTATTTCGACATTGCTTTATATGAAGGAAAGCTGGAATGAGGTACCCTAAAGTTTTTCCAGAGCCTGTTTTAGCAATGGCAACAATATCCCTGCTTTGAAGTGCAATCGGCCATGTTTGTGCTTGAATGGGCGTAGGAGATGGGAATCCAGCAGCATGTATCTGAATTAGACAAGGAAGAAATATAAGGGCATAAGTATGTTAATTATATGTATATTACGAACTTATATGTTAAACATAATCCATCTTTCCCTCTTTCTACACAAACGCACGCGTGAGCACACACGTTTCATCTGTGTTTTTTTTACATTCAGGATGCTTCACACCAAAAATAACAATATAGCAAAACACAATATGCATGTAAAGTATATGTATATTACAAGTTTATCTATTCACATAGATCTGTAAACGGATTACTTTCGGATGTGAATAGTCCAACATCCACCCGCATCAGAAATCATTTTCGCATATCAACATCCTCGAATATGCACGAATATCGGATAATTATGATATCCGCTAACGATCAATAAATCAAGAAATATAAATGGAACATTTTAGTTTAACATAATCGTTTTTCAGTTTCATTGATGACTAAATGTTGAAAGTAAATAAATATGGTGATAATAAATAGTTTTAAGTAGTTAACATGTATTTTATGCATATTATATAAGCTTCTAACTCAATTAATAAAAAAAAAAAAAAAAAAAAAAAATCTCTGCTTGCACTAGAACACACAATTTAAACCATAACCATGAAAAAATCGAATGGATAATTTTTGATTGAGAACGTCTTCATACCCATGGCCACATCCGTTTTCTCGGATATCCGATATTTGTCGCTTTTTGGATATGAATACGAATGGATTTTCAGATATCCAATGACAGTACTATATTAATATTACAAACATATATGACAGCTGCATTTCTAATGTAACAGATGCCTTACATTAAAAATAAGAATGTGGCAAAGCACAATATATAGTAAGTGCTAAGTAATTATTGATAACAAAACTTCTTAAGATTTAAAATAATGGTAAAAGGAAAACCCCTAAAGGACACGGTTGCTTACTGAAGCAACGCGATGCAGAGGGGAATTTCCACTTTTGAATATTGGAAAGAAGGCCACCCTCTCCAAACTTGTCTAGAGGAAGGGCTCCAAAATATATATATGATTGCAGCCTTCAAAGACAAAGCAGTTGCTGTGTACTGGAATGTATAGCAGCACTGCCTACGACAAATGCTCTTTTCTTGAGCAAATATCGCATCTGGGAAATGGTAATAAAAATTAATAAGTCAGACCACTACCAAAAAAGTAAACTGGAGCAGTTTAAAAAATGGAAGGAACTAGTTAAAAAAAGAGTAGAATCATTAAGGCAGAGCCAGGAAACTTGGGAATAAAATAGAACTTACCTCTCTCAGTATTTCAGGATCAAATCCAGTAGCCTCAAATGTCGTGAATGGAGGAGGAATATTGTCACCCTAATGAAGTCATTAAAGATCAACACAATGAATCACTTATAACAGATATACCCAGTACAATTCTAATAGCAGGATACTCTTAATCAATAGGTTTTAAAACTTTTGACTTTTTTACGTATCCAAACATGATACAAATACAGCACAAGGTTCTCTAAGGCATTTGGTTATAAGGAAATAAACAGCCAAACATGATCAGCTGTCTAATGAAATAATCATGGAATCCAGAAAACCTACTTAATAACATAACATGTAAGACAACAAGCTATCATCACACTTACCACTAGCCCAGCTATCATCACACTTATGACTAGCATTAGATGTCACAACTAATAGTACAGTCCTGTAACATATGATTTAGCAGGTACCATTAACTAGATACGGCTTTAGGAAAAGCATAAATTTAATAACACAATGGAACTATCATCTCATGGGTTAGTGTCAAGTTGGAATAAATTGGACTGTACAATTTAGACAAGTTATGACACATTTTAACTTCATTAATCGTTATTGCATGTTAGAACGTTTCTAAGTTTGGCTAGCAATTCAGCTAGTTCAAACGGGGCTATTAAGGGGTTATACACACTTTTGCCTCAGTCATCTTTCGACTTAATTTATTTTGTTGTTGCAATGATATATACATACATATATATATAATATTTGACTAGTTAATTTATCAAGTCCGATCTACATATATCTTGTTGGCTAAAAATGAACATATGATAACATAACAGTTGCTGTGTGATCTGGATAACACTTTGCCAGTGAAATGTAGGTAGCCACTGTTGATTCTCTTACAGGTATTAAGGTTTCCAATATGGAGAATGGTGAACGGCGATTAGCTTAGAAACTAAAAACATGCACAAAATAACAAATCACAACTACAGTGTAATTTACCGTAACAGTTATTTCATGGTGCAAGCAATATGCATCAGTAGATTGAACAGTCGGAATCGAGGCACCAAACATTTTTTGAGGTGCTGCTCTGGGAGCTGCATTTAGAAATGAAGCATTATTGTGAATTTTAGCATTTACCGCCTCATGCCCCATAGCACCACCAAAATGACCTGACATAACCGGCCGAGTAACAGGTCCTGTCCTTGAATCTTGCTGCAAAATAACCTAAAACTATGTTAAAAATGTCAGCCTTTCAAATATTTTGTTTACAATCGTGATCATGATTATCAGCAAAATAATCTCCTAGAAGGCCAGAATTTCATATGACAAGACATTTTCTATTTGTACCAGCCAGGAACAGTTGTCATGCATTTAAAAAACGCATTGCAAAGTAACTGAAAATAACCGTATGATTTCCAGCATTAGAAACACTTGCATTTGGCGGTTGCTTTTGAAGCATCATCTGCCCTTCAGTCCTTACTCTTCCTCGATCATCATTGTTATAACTCATATTCTGTCCCATATACGGCTGGCTTCTAGGATTCCCTATTTGTGAATGCTGTGGTTCACCATAAGCACCACTTGGATGAACAGGATACTCACCTGGCCTGGCCATTTGAGCACCAGGACCAGTGAACTGACCACCTGGCGCCCCAGTTGACATAGGTGGGCCTGCATAACCCGTGGGTTCTGCTACTTGTCTGCTTTCGACGGGAAATCCATTTGGCTGTGCTTTCTGACTTCCCATAGGCGGTCCATGTTGGGAAGGTGGGTATTGATATTGCCCGTTTGGCTGTGGATAGGGGGATGATAAATTTGGGGCTGGAAACTGTGTGGGTGTCATCTGGCTCATTTGCATAGTTGGGTACTGCAGGTTAGGTTGATTCATGGCAGGATTCGGCATTAGATGCATCTGTGGATGCTGTTGCAGTTGTTGTGGAATCTGATGCATTTGAGATGGTGCCTGTTGTTGTTGCTGCTGCTGTTGTTGTTGAGGAATCTGGTGCATCTGTGATGGTGTTTGTTGTTGTTGGGACACCTGATGCATCTGTGATTGTGCTTGCTGTTGTTGAGGCATCTGATGCATCTGTGGTTGCTGCAGTGGTTGTTGCTGCTGTTGAGGCATCTGGAGCATCTGAGGCTGCTGCAGTGGTTGTTGCTGTGGCATATGGTGCATCTGTGACTGCTGCTGTCCAACTTCAGTGTTAGCACAACTAACAGATTGAGGTTGAGCTACAGTCGAACTTGCTGGAAATTGAGGTTTAGCAGCAGGAATAGGGGTGAGAGCCGGTGTTGCAGAAGGTGGTGGAGCCACAGGAGCAGGTTTTTCATATTGGGTGACATTTGTTTCAGGGTTCCAATAATAAAGGACACCTGTACTCCCATCAATTAATCCAGTCCAAGGCTTTGGTAGAGTTGGATCTTCAGGTGCATAGCTTGGACCTGAGGCAGCAGACACTTCTGCTGAAGCCATGGATCTAGATTTCTATTATACAAACATAGTAAATATTATAAGAGTCCAGAAATGATGATGGAACACAAATACTAATATTTGAAACATTGCTTGCGGATGAGTACAAAAACGCAACAAGATACGGACTTCATTACAGAACAGAAAAATGGATTCAAAACTTCAACTATTCGTTGTATTCATATCATAGCTGAAACTTTTTCCCTACTGTTACTGCATTCAATCAATAATATAACTGTACAGTCAGAAACATGGAAGATGTTAAACAAGAAAAGTAGGTTAAATGTATAAATCGGAGATTTCAAAATTCGCGAGATCGTACGCCCCAACGCGAGATTTGGTAGGAACCGCAGCCTTCCCAATGCAACGGTTAAATCGGATAGCAACCCGTATAAAATACATGCAATTCTATTTCAGAACGAAAATACAAGAGTCCACTACCGGATCGCGATTTCAATTTAAAACATCCAGTTGAAACAAAATCAAACACAAAATCAAAACAGACTCCGTTCGATATCGCGATCTCGATCTAGCTAAAAAGGAGGAAAAAGATAGAAGAGAGGTACAGGAAGAAGCAGTAACAGCAGCAAACCTGAATATATTTTTTTCAGAAACCCTAAGCAGCTTCAGGGAGAAAGAGGAATGAAAGTATTAAGATTGGTCGCTCATTTTATCTCCACCCCGAATTTATCAGTTTAAGCCCATTTGTTATGTCGCCAATCCAAATATTCCACGCAGCCTTCCAGTAACGTATGTCCCCGACCACAACTTTTATCACGGAGTCGGTATTGGATGTTTTTCTAAGAAAAGCACACGCATAAATAAATACATAAATTTGATTTTTATTTCAAAGATGGATACCCAGTCTCAAGGGTTTCCGTACTCAAATGCGAGAGGACTTCATAGGCAATCTCCAGTCCTAGTACTATTCACACGGCTTTCCGGGCTCTGAGGGTGATCGATTAGTGCGCACAGCCTTTTCCTCACATGTGTGAAGAGGCCGAGACTCGAACCTGCAAAGCTCCAGATTACCAGCCGGGTAACCTTACTGTTGCGCCAGGCACCACCTTTTGATTTTTATTTCTCAAAAAAAAAAAAAAGGTCCAATCACTTTTCTGATAGATAGAGAATGAAAATTACTTGCTGTGGAAAAACCGACTTTGTAATAACATACAACCGATCAAAAAAATTATTTTGTTGTAACTTTTTAATTATTTAAAACTAGTACGAATAACTTGGGGGTGAAGTGGACAGGATGGGTCGGTCACTCTGGGTCGGTCGGTATTAGTGATAAAGGCATGGATGAGATGGGTCGGTCGTACCCAGGTGTTTTGTGTGACGACCGTCCATAACCCCCGTACTAAACAAGAGGAATAATGCGCTGAAAGGCGTGTCAGGCTGCTATGGACGATCATCATAGTAAGTGAACACATCGAAACCTGTCGTAGAACTCACAGCGCAAGGATAAAATATAATAGAACATATACAACAGGTGATAGTAATGAGGTATCATATAGCAAACTTTTGAAACTCTTTCAACATCCAGAAAGATTATCCAACTGATATCCAAGTTTGTACATAAGGCCTCAGTACAACTCTCAAGCAACTCAAACAGCGGAAACAGAAATACTAGATAGAATAAAACTGGTACGCTAGCCTCCTGCTCGTCATCGCTCAGCTTCCTCGTATCACTAAGCTCCATTACCTGTAACCTACTACTTAGTCTGCCCATCCACAACCGGATGAACAGCCCAAGGTAATAAGAGGAGACATAAAATCTTGAGTCAGACAATAGTCTTAGTGAGCGATAATACAGCTAACAAACTTCAACAAGAAAGCATATGAGAATGGGTAAATGAACAACTTATCTACCCACATCACCAGAGAAGAACTCAACCTTATCTTCCCCACATCGGACAGTGATAGCCTTTACACCAAGCATTTCAACCATTCATCCATAGAAACCAGAACACCCATTCAATCATAGAGAACACACATAACATCCAGATTATATAAGTCTCACACAGACAACCCTAATCGAGTTTAACATTCCTCAAGTACCCTCGCCAGAGGCTTAAACCAATATCACTTAAGCACTCAAAGAACATCTCCCTCGACTTTGGATAATCTATGTGAGATAGTACAAACAGAACAAACAATCATCCATAACTGACTCTGGCTATCACCGCCAATCCTGCTTCGAAATCATCATTATCGTATGACGGCCAACCTTGTCATATGTCAAGAGCTAATGATAACCCCAGTTCTAGCATGAACTCCATATGCCCAACCTTGGCAATGTCCAACCTTGACACTAGGCCTTTTCCCAACCAGAAAGACCCAGGATACTCGACCAACAACCGGTCTTTTGGGCCTTTCAACGATACCCATCGTACCCCTGCTTTGAGCCTGCTAGAACTTACGACAACGATGACTTCTCGGCCTTCGCATCTCTAATCGTCCAACCTTGACGATGTTTCATAGCTCAAGCAACCTTCTCGAGCAGCCATTATCCACCAACTCACGACCTTTGAGTTGTCTCCGCATTCGTTGTTCCACCTTGATCAACGAACACATTCATCACTTCGAGTCTTCCTACTTGAATCACCTCGAAGTCACGCCATCACCGAACCAAAACACATCACTGCGCTGCGGCTAGGGTTCCGGGGGTTGCCCCCGATAAATATTTTTTTCAGACCTTTTTGGTTCGTACCCGAGTCGTACCCGAAAACGTACTTTTTCAGAAAATGACCCTGCCAAAACCGACCAGAACCTTGCTCCAGAATGACCAGCCAAAAACCGACCATCCTTGCTCCAGAACGACCCGCCAAAAACCGACCAGCCTTGCTCCAGAACGACCCGCCTCCATGCAGCTTTGGATCGACTCGACCTCCTTGCAGCTTTGGATCGACTCGACCTCCTTGGGACCGACCAGCTTTGGATCGACCCCGTCAAGACCGACCAGATTTTGCTCCACCTGACCGACCAGCTCCTTCAGAGCGACCAGGATTTGCTTTCAGTAAAAACCAACCAGAATGCCACCATCTGAAACCGACCAGAATGCCACCATCTGAAACCAACCAGAATGCCACCATCTAAAACCGACCAGAAACACTTCTGCTCCTTCTGGACCGACCAGCTTAAACCGACCAGCTCCCTGACTTGCTTCCCAAGCCATACTATGACCGACCACCTCATTCCAGACCGACCCGACCAACTCCAGGACGACCAGAAACCTGCACATCTCCAATTCGACTCCGATTTCGACCAAAACTTCGCCAAACGACTAAACCGACGAAAGCAGCTTATCTGATTCATCCAAACGCAATCACAAACATGTTATGCAACCAACAATATCATCAATCTAACAATTTCCATCAAAACACATAAATTTCCCAAAACATGATAAGTGAATCATATGAACATAAAAACGGATCTAACTTGCATAATCTTGAGAAAAATCATAAAATTAACCATTTAAATTATCTAGATCAGATCCTAAGGTGATTCATATATAAAATGGACTTAGCATGGTGTGGATCTAAGGAAAATAACATGGAAATTATGAAATTAACATCCTAAAACCCATATACTTGCATGAACCCGAATGAGAGATGAAAATCACTCACCAATTATCCAAAACAAAGCAAAAGCGATGAAAAAGCAATTCGGACAGCGAACACTTCGAATCAAACCCTTTAATCCGATGAATTCGCCCTTGAAACGATGTTGATCTAGCCTCGAATGGTATAGATCTTCGATTTCCCCCTTGGATTTGAAATTTTAATGGTGGAAAGGTGTTAGAGGAAGAAGGAGATCAAAGCCTCCCCATAAGAGAATGGAAAATGCCAACCTTTCTCCATATCCCTTACCCCCTATTTATAGTCTCCACCTACCCTCTAATGGGCCTTCTCCAAATCAGCCCATTAGCCTTCCAAAATCTGAACAGCCAACTGAAAAACCTTAAAACAGCGATTTCTCCCAAACCGCTGAACCAAATCCTTATTGTAACCACTCTACGGAAAGGGAATCATCAATTCCTTTCCAATGGCACAGGTCTCACCCTCTGATTCGACCTGAGACAAAAGTTATGCCCAGTACAAGACTGACAGGGGCAAAATGGTCACAAACAAAATCGGTAAAAATTATGGGCATGTCACACATCCCCATAAGCAACATATCAAAAGATGAGAATGATCCAACCCTCAGGGAATAAAATAAAAATATTTTACGATCTTCCGATACGTAAAATGCGGGCTGTTACATTCTTCCTCCCTTAAGAATTTCGCTCCCGAAATTCCAAGCAAACACAAGCAACCACAACAATTCCGCATGCCTATCTTCCATGTGAAGCCAATTCTATCATCCAAACTAGCAACCATCAAGCCATGCATCCATAGCCTTATCCTAGCACGCGGAATTCTACCACACAACAACAAGATACAACGACATAACGATGATACAATCAAAGGGTCCTACCGACGAAGAGTTCTGGATGAGTCGCCCTCATGCACTCTTCCGTCTCCCATGTACAATCGTCGCCATCTTCACTATATTGTACCTTGACTAGCTTAACCGTCTTCCTCCTAAGCTGTTTCGTATCATTTCCCACAACACGAAGTGGCCTACGAGGTTTCGCAACTGCGGTCTCGACTTCTAAATCTTCATACTGTTCTGGAGATACCACCACATTCGAGTCGTGCAAAAACTTCCGTAGAAATGCCACATGGAAAAAATTATGCATACTCGACATCTTCTCGGATAACTCCAACCTATATGCGAGCTTTCCTATTCGCTCGACTATCGGAAATGGTCCAACAAACCTAGGATCCAACTTCCCTTTACTTCCGAATCGAACCATATGCTTTAACGGTGAAATCTTCACAAAAACCATATCACCTACGTCGAATTCTAAATCCTTACGACGCTTATCGGCGTAACTCTTTTGACGATCTTGGGCCGCCTTCATTCGTTGTCGAACAATCTCGATACAATCCGAGGTTTCTCTAATCATTTCAGGCCCAAGTACCAAGTTATCTCCAGTTTCTAACCAACAAGCTGGAGAATTGCACGGCCTTCCATACAACGCCTCGTATGGTGCCATCCCAATACTCGACTGGTAGCTATTATTATACGCAAACTCAACCAGATGCAGATGGTCTTCCCATGATCCTCCGAAGTCTATCACACAAGCCCTCAGGAGATCTTCTAAAACTCGGTTGACTCTCTCGGTTTGACCATCAGTTTGGGGATGATATGCCGTACTTAAGCACAATTCGGTTCCCAAAGCTTCTTGCAAACTTTTCCAAAATCCACTCGTGAACAATGGATCCCGGTCACTTACTATACTCTTTGGGACACCATGGAATCAAACTATCCATTTCACATAAAGCTCAGCCAATTTTGACACTGTCCTAGTCGTCTTGACAGGAATAAATCTCGCACTTTTGGTCAAACGATCCACAATGACCCAAATCCCTTCATTCCCTGGCCTAGTTCTAGGTAGTCCATCGATAAAATCCATCGATATCTGCTCCCACTTCCACGTAGGAACCCCTAATGGCTGAAGTAAACCACTCAGCTTCTTCTGTTCAGCTTTCACTAACTGATAGTTCATACACTTGGAAATGAATTTTCCAATATCTCTTTTCATCCCTTCCCAGTAGTAGACTCGCTTCATGTCCTGATACATTTTATTACCACCGGGATGAATCGTTAGCTTCGAGTGATGACATTCTCTCAGAACCTCATCCCTCAATCCGTCGACATCAGGAACAACTAACCGTCCTTGCTTTCGAAGCCAGCCTTCTCGGTCGACCTCGAACTCCTTATCCTCTGGTTTCAGTTTTTGAATGGACTCGACAAGCTTCGCATCTTTCTTTTGGCCCTCGCCAATCCTTTCGATAAGAGTAGGCCTTATCGACAAGCTTGCCAATATTTCAGGTTCCAACTCACACCTTGGCCTGAAATCGAACCTTGCCAAATACTCGAGGCCCTTCCATTCCGAAAACATCGCTCCCAAACTTGCGTGTCTTCGACTCAATGCATCTGCAACTGCATTGCCTTTGCCAGGAGTATAGGCTATCCCAAAATCATACGATGCCAGAAACTCTAACCATCGTTGCTGCCGAAGATTCAAATCCTTTTGGGAGAAAAGATACTTCAACGACTTGTGATCCGTAAACAACTCGAATCGTACTCCCAACAGGTAATGTCTCCACATCTTTAGAGCAAACACAATCGCTGCCAACTCCAAATCATGAGTTGGATAGTTTCTCTCATGTGGCTTTAGCTGTCGACTTGCGTAAGCCACTACTTTATCCTTCTGCATTAGCACTGCTCCAAGTCCAGTACCACATGCATCAGTATATACCACCATCTCTTCATTCCCACTTGGAATGGTCAACACAGGTGCACTCATCAATCTCTCCTTCAAGATTTCGAACGCTTGTTCACACTTCACATCCCATGCGAACACTTGGTTCTTCTTCGTCAATCCTGTTAATGGTGCAGCCATCTTAGAGAAATCCTTGATAAACCTTTGGTAATAACCAGCCAATCCAAGGAAACTCCGAACATCCGTTGCATTCTTAGGTCTATCCCAGTCCTGGATTGCTGCAACTTTAGCGGGGTCAACCGCTATACCTTTTCCAGAAACAACATGACCTAAGAACCTCACTTCATCCTTCCAGAAGTGACACTTTGAGAACTTAGCTTTAAGCTTATGCTTTCGCAAGATCTCTAACACAACTCTCAAGTGCGTCTTATGTTCTTCCACATTTCTGGAGTAAACCAGTATATTATCCACGAACACAAGCACGAACTTATTCAACTGATCTCTGAACACTCTATTCATAAGATCCACAAAATACGCTGGTGCGTTAGTCAACCCGAATGGCATCACCAACCACTCGAAAAACCCGGACGGTGTCCTAAAAGCAGTCTTTGGCACACTATCCTTAGCCACTCTCAACTGGTGAAACCCCGTTGCCAAATCCATCTGAGAAAACACTTTGTCTTCGTGAAGCTGATCGAACAAGTCATCAATCCTTGGCAACGGATACTTGTTCTTCTTAGTCACCTTGTTCAGCTCACGATAGTCCACACACAACCTTAACGAGCCATCTGCTTTAGTTGCAAACACGACTGGTGCACCCCACTCGGAAACACTCCTCCGAACGAAACCTTTTCCCAAAAGGTCACGAACTTGCACCTCTAACTCTCGCTGTTCTCTAGGCGCCATCCGCCTAAGGGGCATAACAATTGGTCTAGCACCTTCGACCAAATCGATCCTAAACTCGATCTCACGATGCGGCGGCAACCCTTTGACCTCGTCAAAGACATCAACATACTCATTAGCGATCAACACTGATGACAGGTCTTCCTGTGGAATCCCAAGCGAATATAGATAACTCACGAAGACCCCGTCTTCGCGCTTACATCTAATCAACACCTTTCGCCCTTCCACATCCCCGACCCTCACCTCTAGCTTCTCGCAATTCACCCTTGCCGCATACTTCTTGAGCCAATCCATGCCCAAGATGATCCCATACCCAGCGAAGTTAAGAACAAAGCAATCACACATAAAAGAGCAACCATGACTCGATAATACTAGACCACGGCAAATCATGCACAAACTGGACGAACCCCCAACTGGATTAGTCACGATCAATGGTCTATCACAAATCTCGGGTTCCAAACCCAAGCGACACACAAGCTCATTGCAGATGAATGAATGTGATGCTCCAGTATCAAACAACACTCGAACTGAAACACCGTTAACGGAAAAAGTACCTTGCACCACAACACCCTTTCCCTTCTCCTCTGCAGTAGGAGCTCTTGAAGAAGATGGCACGGCTTCCAAAGCATATGCCTTCACAATCTGCTTGCCCTTAGCTGATTCTGGACAATCTTTCTTCTCATGCCCAGGCTTTCCACACTTGAAGCACTTCTTCTCAGCTTTGGGATTCTTGCACTCATTTGAATAATGACCCTTCTGTTGGCAGTTAAAGCAAAGCACCTCACTCTTGGGTTTCTTTTGGCCATCCTTTCCTTTCTGTTGTTGCTGCTTCCTCTTTTTATTATTACCACCCTGCTGTGGTTTCTGAACCTCCTTGGTTGCAGCAACAACATTTGCTTCCTTGGGAAACAAGCTCTCATGACGAATAGCCTTTTCCACAATCTTTTCAAATGAATCATCATGGTGGTCCACAAGCGGCTTTCCAATATGAGCATCCAAACCCAAGACAAACTTCTCGTTCTTCTGATAGGGTGTATCAATGTATGAACGAGCATATCTAGACAAAGCCTCAAAATCAGAAATGCAGTCAAGAACTGATCTGACATTCTGCTTCAACTCTACGAACTTCTTGAAGAGAACGGACTTTTGAGCAGTGGAGATAAACTTTGCTTCAAACTTAGCTTGGAATTGCTCCCATGAAATCTCCTCTTCCGGAGTCTCGAGTATAACAAAATTCCACCATTCCATGGCCCTGCTCTGCAGCTGCCTTGATGCAAGCTTTCTCTTCATTGCATCCTCAATACCCAAGTCTCCAAAGATTCGAACACATGAATCCATCCACCTCTGAACCTCTTCAGCTGGCTCAGTTCCCTTGAATGGTTTCCCTCCTAGAGATGTAAAGTCCTTGCACATCTTTGCAAAATCTACCCTAGGAACTCGCACACCTACATCTACCGTGGCCGCCACTGGAGCGGGTACCCTTCGCATAATTGCTTCTGCCATGGCTTCAAACATGGCCGGGTAATCTGGCTCACCACCATTTTCCCCTCCAGTATTAGCTCCCCTAGCAGCGTGCCTTAATGGTCGTCTACTCATTCTAAATCTGAAATTTAGAATAGTTAGCCACTTCCAAGAAAACTGCTAAAAGAATACAACCGCTACTACTATATATGCTAATATATATAGTAACATCCAACTGAAATCTACAAATACGTCCCTCATACGCAATTACGTCTTTGAACTTTGGCCAAAATCGTTGACCAGAGCTCTGATACCAAATGTGACGACCGCCCATAACCCCCATACTAAACAAGAGGAATAATGCGTTGAAAGGCGTGCCAGGCTGCTATGGACGATCATCATAGTAAGTGAACACATCGAAACCTGTCGTAGAACTCACTGCGCAAGGATAAAATATAATAGAACATATACAACAGGTGATAGTAATGAGGTATCATATAGCAAACTTTTGAAACTCTTTCAACATCCAGAAAGATTATCCAACTGATATCCAAGTTTGTACATAAGGCCTCACTACAACTCTCAAGCAACTCAAACAGCGGAAACAGAAATACTAGATAGAATAAAACCGGTACGCTAGCCTCCTGCTCGTCATCGCTCAGCTTCCTCGTATCACTAAGCTCCATTACCTGTAACCTGCTACTTAGTTTGCCCATCCACAACCGGATGAACAACCCAAGGTAATAAGAGGAGACATAAAACCTTGAGTCAGACAATAGTCTTAGTGAGCGATAATACAGCTAACAAACTTCAACAAGAAAGCATATGAGAATGGGTAAATGAACAACTTATCTACCCACATCACCAGAGAAGAACTCAACCTTATCTTCCCCACATCGGACAGTGATAGCCTTTACACCAAGCATTTCAACCATTCATCCGTAGAAACCAGAACACCCATTCAATCATAGAGAACACACATAACATCCAGATTATATAAGTCTCACACAGACAACCCTAATCGAGTTTAACATTCCTCAAGTACCCTCGCCAGAGGCCTAAACCAATATCACTTAAGCACTCAAAGAACATCTCCCTCGACTTTGGATAATCTATGTGAGATAGTACAAACAGAACAAACAATCATCCATAACCGACTCTGGCTATCACCGCCAATCCTGCTTCGAAATCATCATTATCGTATGACGGCCAACCTTGTCATATGTCAAGGGCTAATGATAACCCCAGTTCTAGCATGAACTCCATATGCCCAACCTTGGCAATGTCCAACCTTGACACTAGGCCTTTTCCCAACCAGAAAGACCCAGGGTACTCGACCAACAACCGGTCTTTTGGGCCTTTCAACGATACCCATCGTACCCCTGCTTTGAGCCTGCTAGAACTTACGACAACGATGACTTCTCGGCCTTCGCATCTCTAATCGTCCAACCTTGACAATGTTTCATAGCTCAAGCAACCTTCTCGAGCAACCATTATCCACCAACTCACGACCTTTGAGTTGTCTCCGCATTCGTTGTTCCACCTTGATCAACGAACACATTCATCACTTCGAGTCTTCCTACTTGAATCACCTCGAAGTCACGCCATCACCGAACCAAAACACATCACTGCGCTGCGGCTAGGGTTCGGGGGGTTGCCCCCAATAAATATTTTTTTTAGACCTTTTTGGTTCGTACCCGAGTCGTACCCGAAAACGTACTTTTTCAGAAAACGACCCTGCCAAAACCGACCAGAACCTTGCTCCAGAATGACCAGCCAAAAACCGACCAGCCTTGCTCCAGAACGACCCGCCAAAAACCGACCAGCCTTGCTCCAGAACGACCCGCCTCCATGCAGCTTTGGATCGACTCGACCTCCTTGCAGCTTTGGATCGACTCGACCTCCTTGGGACCAACCAGCTTTGGATCGACCCCGTCAAGACCGACCAGATTTTGCTCCACCTGACCGACCAGCTCCTTCAGAGCGACCAGGATTTGCTTTCAGTAAAAACCAACCAGAATGCCACCATCTGAAACCGACCAGAATGCTACCATCTGAAACCGACCAGAATGCCACCATCTGAAACCGACCAGAAACACTTCTGCTCCTTCTGGACCGACCAGCTTAAACCGACCAGCTCCCTGACTTGCTTCCCAAGCCATACTATGACCGACCACCTCATTCCAGACCGACCCGACCAACTCCAGGACGACCAGAAACCTGCACATCTCCAATTCGACTCCGATTTCGACCAAAACTTCGCCAAACGACTAAACCAATGAAACCAGCTTATCCGATTCATCCAAACGCAATCAAAAACATGTTATGCAACCAACAATATCATCAATCTAACAATTTCCATCAAAACACATAAATTTCCCAAAACATGATAAGTGAATCATATGAACATAAAAACGGATCTAACTTGCATAATCTTGAGAAAAATCATAAAATTAACCATTTAAATTATCTAGATCAGATCCTAAGGTGATTCATATATAAAATGGACTTAGCATGGTGTGGATCTAAGGAAAATAACATGGAAATGATTAAATTAACATCCTAAAACCCATATACTTGCATGAACCCGAATGAGAGATGTAAATCACTCACCAATTATCCAAAACAAAGCAAAAGCGATGAAAAAGCAATCCGGACAGCGAACACTTTGAATCAAACCCTTTAATCCGATGAATTCGCCCTTGAAACGATGTTGATCTAGCCTCGAATGGTATAGATCTTCGATTTCCCCCTTGGATTTGAAATTTTAATGGTGGAAAGGTGTTAGAGGAAGAAGGAGATCAAAGCCTCCCCATAAGAGAATGGAAAATGCCAACCTTTCTCCATATCCCTTACCCCCTATTTATAGTCTCCACCTACCCTCTAATGGGCCTTCTCCAAATCAGCCCATTAGCCTTCCAAAATCTGAACAGCCAACTAAAAACCTTAAAACAGCGATTTCTCCCAAACCGCTGAACCAAATCCTTAATGTAACCACTCTACGGAAAGGGAATCATCAATTCCTTTCCAATGGCACAGGTCTCACCCTCTAATTCGACCCGAGTCAAAAGTTATGCCCAGTACAAGACTGACAGGGGCCAAATGGTCACAAACAAAATCGGTAAAAATTATGGACATGTCACACATCCCCATAAGCAACATATCAAAAGATGAGAATGATCCAACCCTCAGGGAATAAAATAAAAATATTTTACGATCTTCCGATACGTAAAATGCGGGCTGTTACATTTTGGGTCGATCCGATGCTTCCAGTTGGTTCGATCTGCTTCCATGGAGGTGGGTCGGTCATTGGGTTTTTTGTTCAAGTCGGTCATGCTTTGGAGTAAGGCGGGTCGATCGAGCATTCAAGTGGGTCGGTCAGTCATGGGTTCAGACCGGTCGGACGTTGGGAATATTGGGTCGGCCAGAAAAAAGACCTAGTCCGTCGGTCTTGGGTCAGTCGGCCGATATATATATATATATATATACACATAATATATGTATATATATATTAAGTGGTTTTAATAGCGCTCCTAAACGTTGTAGTGAATGCCTAAGTGCTGTGGGTTATTTCCCTTAGCAAATTGATGTGAGGCTGTGGATTGTTTCGAATCTCATGATTGGTGTTTTCTTTTGTTCGAAAGTGGTGATAACTTCAAAGAGAATTCCATAGGGAATGACGAAGTGAAGTGATTTGTTCATCGGATGTGATGAATATGGGGACGACTCAAGGACGTATTGAGTTCGTGTGAAGTGACTGCTGCAAAGTGTCCTGAGCTAATGAGTAGTCGGAATTGATAACGACTAGAGATGAGAAGGCCGAGGAATTATCGTTGTCATAGGTTCTAGCGGACTCAAAGCAGGGGTATAATTGAAGACCGGTTGTAGGTCGAGTGCCCTGGGTGTGGTATATGGCCTAGACACGTGTTGTGTATAGCGTGTGGGGTCTTTGCTAGAACCGAGACGTCGAGTATGGTCCTTGACAGATGATGGCAAATTGTTTAACCAGTCATACGATAAGCGATGGTTTCGAAGCAAGGTTGGCAGTTGTAACGACCCAGATTTCAAGTCGATTAATTTTGAATATTTAATATTTATTTTAAATATTGATTTGAGAATATAAATGAATTTTCATATTTAATTATCGATTTAAAAATCGAATATTTAATATTTATTTTAAATATTGATTTGAGAATATAAATGAATTTTTATATTTAATTATCGATTTAAAAATCAAAATATGATTTATTTCGAATATATATATAATTATCGAAATACGAAAATGAATATATTTGAATTCAAAGTTAAAACTAAATTGGAAACAGTTCAGATAATCAATTCAAACTCCTGTTTGAATTAGAATAATAATATTAATTGATTATCGAAGAATTAATTGTTTTAAAATTAATTTATATCAGTTTAAATTAATATCTCCTCCATATGGTCAAATTGAGTTTCGATACCTGTTCCAATGGGTTCAGAATAGTGGTGAAACCCTAGGATTGTCAGTTGTTGGGTTCAAAGAAGAGTTCAGAATCATGGAGTATTTTTATTTAAGGATACCGGTTCAAAACAAATTAAAATAAAATATTGTGTGGCCTTCTCCATTCCACCGTTCACAAAATAAAACAGTTATGTGTTCCTTTCTCCTCCACAAATGAAAACGACCTCCTCCATTCTTTAAGTAGTCGTGGCCATCCCATTTACATTCATTTGCAAATCAAAACAAAACGCAATGCTTCGGATTAGAAAATAAATAAATGGTCGATCTTCATTTAAAAATTCCCAAACATCGAATTGAAATCAAGGCCAACCTTCGTTTAAAATCGAGATCGAAGGATTTCCCTGGAGCTCAAATAAGATAAAGACGCTTGCAAATCTGGGAGGCAGAGTGCGTCGTTGTCATCATGTGTTTGTCAGAGGGGTTCCGGCCTTTGTTGAGGTACGCGCGACGCAAATCTAGGGGGTGTGGTACTGGTTTTGGGGGTTCATTTTTACACAGTAAAAGGGATCATTATGTCTACAGTGTCTTGGTTTCGAACGACTAGGGCTAGGGGTCGATTGTATTGGCTGGAGCTCGGTTTGCTCAACCGTGAATCTTCTGGAATTGGAAGTGGACTTTTGACATGGTGATTTAATCGATGAAGGTGGTCTGAGGAACGATTAATTGAAGAAAAGAGGGATAATTGCATTAATGAGGAGTTTTGTTTGTAAATTTTGGAGAAGACGAGAAGGAAGGGATAGGTGATGAGAGGTACTGGAGTTGCGGTTTCAACTCAGGGAAGATTTTGTAAAAGGATTTCAGGGATCGGACAGTGATGAGGTTGGTTTCAAAGTTCGTCAGTAAAGTATAATGGATGGTTAGTGTGCTTTAAGATTCGGTAAGGGTGATGGGGAGGTTTCAGGAAGGTTTCGAACTCTGTTCAGGGGAGAAGTGTTTTAAAATGGTTATTAAGGTAATTTAAATTATTAAATGAATTTTTAGTTAACAAGTTAATGTCGATTCAAATTTTATCAAATTTATAACACAAATATATATATATATATATATATATATCTTACGATATCAGATTCAAGCAAACAAAATTGTCATGTTGGATCCGTGTTGTCGTCACCTGCGCAATGGAAATAAATTGGGATAGATCACGATAAAAATCTCGGCGAGTAAATCTCACTCACGATTTAATTAGAATTATTTTTAGTTGTTAAAAATAATTGATGTTGCTTGGATGCGTTTAAATACTTTTGTGTTGATTATGTATCAGTTATTTAGGCTTGACTATTATATATATATATATATATATATATATATATATTAAGTTGATGATTGGATTGTTCCCGCAGTCTCATTAGCGTATACCCGCAGTTTCATAGCGGATGATTTCCCTATGCGCTGTAACGATCGGGAATTTTGCTCGATCCGAATCAGTTGCTAAACCGACCAAGACCGTTCGAAATCCCTGATTGTTTTGAGAACACGACAAATTAGAACGCAAACAGAAGAACATTTCATTGTTAATTACAACAATTCATTAGATTACAAGAATATACAGATTATGAATGAATAAAATACATTCGATAAATATCAGAGATTACAATAAATTACATAGCAGCGGAAAAATAATACAATACACAACTGAAAGTAATACACGGCTACAAAGTTTTCCGAGTATCGTTCCAGCTGTAAACTAGGTTGCTATGAATATAATTCTGCAAAACCAAAACTACTAGCTGCCCGTTTCAAAATAAGGGCACCCAGATTTTAGGTTAAAACAATAAACTCCAGGTCAGTCATGGGACTGGTGTGAGAACTAAAGAAGTTATTAATCTTTATTTTGAAGTTAGGTAAATCAAGGAACCACGCCGTATAACACGGAACGGGTTTCCTCCCAAGAACACCAGTGCATAAAACAACAACGCAATGCTAAATAAAGAACAATGAAGCTATTATAAGACCCAGGTCCCATCACATAATGCAACGCAAGCCGGAGGATAGGGTTTTTACCTTATAATAGCCAAGAATGCTTGATACGTTTAAAACAAATCATTTGATACTATTATAAGTGCATAGTGTATAAAACAACTTCAAATCATAAGTATCAATCATAGACGGCATGGGTACCACATATCATGTCGCCATACTAGGCTCTACAATCAAAACCGCAAAGTCACGTATTGGAAGTTGGGTTTCCATCTGTGAACTGAGGCAAAAGATAGTCCTCTACCGATTCGAGAAGCTCTAGCCCGTGTCTCAGGTCCCAGACTCAGGTGGGCCCTTGGAGCGACAGTGTCGGTCCACCGATGTGGATTAAAATGCCTGAACACTGCGTTTCCCCACCCTTTGGGGTGTCAATGAGTTCAATGACTCCATCGGTCCCGGATCGACCGATATATCTGAGGCGCCTCGCAACAGCAACAACCACATAAGTCAAACTCACCAGGGCATGTAAAACCACTGACGCCACATCTAGCTAGAAAGAAACACATGTCCTCCCTGAGGTCCTTCTCTCGTTTCTGGTTCACAACCAGGGTGTGAGGCTCGTGAATCAACGCTACACAAAGCTATGCCACACAGGTCGTGCTTTGATCATCAACCACAAGACTTTGCTTTTCAACAAAAGCCTTGATCATATTGCCACTTAGGCATGCCACACAGGCAATTCATTCCATGCGTTTGATATCCATCAATATATAACCTCTGAGCTCGTACGTCTCAGAGAAGGGCGTTAAGCAAGAGAATAAATTCTCCACCGCCAAACAGATATATATTTAATAGAAATCAATCACACGGAATAAAATCCAATGTCAGACACACGGTCCATTTACAAGTTCGTTCTGGGTCTGAACGAAACTGGAGGCACCTTATACCTGGCATATCCATTGATCTCCAAGTACGTCTGGACGATCACCAACAGATTCCCTCCTCTTGGGTGTACGACCCAATCAAGATCATTAGTAATTATCCAAACGATGTTGAAGACCTCCGGTCTTCGGCCACCGTCTTCATCCTCGACACCACGTCGAATCAGCTATTCAGAATGGGATAAACCCGGTCTTTCTGAATAACTCGCGTACATAATAAACAAGTGTTACACAAACACAACATACGCCTCATTCCAATTCAGAATATTCTTTTATTCCAATATTCTTATACTTTGGGAAAGGTTCCCATTAATTTTATCAAAGATAAATTCTTTAAATTTATTCTTTAATCTTCTTTTGAATATCGATTCAAACTAGTCGGGATTAGCGAACCACACCGAAGTAATCATTTATTTTATTTTCCCAATCCCAACATATTCATCCCATGAAGTAAAACTGGTCATACTTCATATCTAACACCACGGTATTATAGGTAAATTCAATTAGCATTTCACGTTCAAATCTAATTAAAGATTTAACTATTGCCTGGAGCAAAACTGGTGACACTCCATTTTCGATCATTTCAATCTAATTAAAGATTCATTAAAACTCCACTTAGTTTTAATCTTCCCAAAAATAATATTCGGAAGTGGTTTCGTCGAAAACCGGTTTATTTTGAATCATGTACATTCATTTGAACTTTGAAATCGAAATTTCAAACTATCGCGCCATTTTCAATTCCTTTTATAAATAAAATAAAATATTTATATTCTAACGACGACGTATATAAATATATACATTCTAATTCTATTCAAAATAAATTTCTCATTGTTATTATTTAAAATAATTCATTTTAAATACCCAAAATTCACTAAAATCGCCAAAATAAAAATTTTAAATTGGCTCAGATTTCCGGTTATTACATGCGCCCCATAAATATATTAGTGGATGACCTTCTATACCGCGATATCCTGCCTCGAAGCAGGATGGTATTATTTGTGTGCTAACGTCTGTGGATGTAGGAAAACAGGTTGGAGGGATCCAACTGGATTCCTCAAAAATATATTATCTGTTTGCTTATTTGTTTGCATATATACTGTCATATATGATGTGTTAGAAAACCTGAAATAAATAATTGGTTGTTTGGTGTTTAGAAATCACTGGGCCTAAGTGTTAATTTATAAAAATATCCTGAATGGGATATTTGAGATTTAAAAGAGAAATTCTATTTTTCTAAAATAGAATTTGAATTTTTAAATAGATTTGAAATATAAACTTGTTTTGAAAAATAAAACAAGTAGTTCCTTTATAAACGAAGTTGATAAATAGTTTATTTATAAACGAAGTTTATCAATGAAGTAAATTGAATTAGCATTGGATAATTCAGGAAAATAAATACAAGTGTGAATTTGCAAAAGGGAAATTTATTTTTCCAAAGTAGAAAAGATTTATTTCAAATAGATTTGAATAGAACTTGTTTTATTATTTAAAACAAGTAAATTTATAAACAAGGTTTATAAATACTGTAAATGAATTAACATGGGATAAATTTGGTATTTTTGAATCCAAGTATGGATCTAAAATAGAATTTGAATTGTTTCAAAAAGGGAATAACTATTTTTATTCTGGAATTCATAATGTAAAATGAATTGAGTGCAAATATATTTTTGAAATGAAACTTGTTGTAAAATTGAAAACAAGGAAGTTAATTTATAAAAGGGTTTATAAATTTAGTAAGATAAGAAAATGGGATTTGTAAATTTATAATTGAAATCAAATATGAAACTTGAAATGAAACTAGAATTAAATTAGTTGACAAGCAAGTTAGGAATATATTTGAACATGTTATATTCAAATAAAAAGGTGAAATAGGCAAAACAGTTAATTAGCAAATCAATTAACGAATTAAGTTAAAACGATTAGATTAAGTTGAAATGAATGAGAAATGTATAAATATACATGAGACAGGTTTGTAATAAAGTATTAGAAGAGATATAAATATAATGCTCGACAAAAGGTATGTATTTAAATTGAATATGAGATTTTATGCGCTGTATCGGCTAGCCGCTTGGCTTTTCCTTTTCCTTTTTGATTGGAGAGGGCCTGTGTGACGGTTTGGGGATTTTCCCGATGCTCCCGGTATAAAGGAGGTTATGGCGAATTTTTCCAGGAATTTAAGGAGTTAGAATATTTTTAAGAAGATTTGGTAAATTAGGAATCGATATATCGATATATATAGAATTCGACAATGAAACGAACTTAAAGTAGAATATTATAAACGAAAAGGAATTTTATAAATAAAATCCTAGGAGATATATGTTTTAAATTGAACGATGATTTAAAAGCAAATGATTTGCAAATTTAGAATGATCGTGTTGATAAAAAGTTAATCAAATGGAGTTAAAGAAATAGAGTTAAGCAAAATTAGAAACTGACTGGAAATTAGTTGAGTTGAATGACTTTTTTGAGTATCGATCTGATGTTGGTTTCGGCCTTCGGAGTTTATACTTAGGAAGTTGTTCTCTTACTAGTTTACAGTTAGAGACTGATAGATATGGAAGAATAGTTATATGTAAATATGCAATGGGAATGTTTCCAGAGTTAATAACATATATTTTCTAAACATAGAAAATAAGGAAATATGAATATATATATACATATATGTTTGATGATTTGATCGATAATTCCATTTGGAAATAAGATCGTTGTGTGTACACGGACATTTTTCATTTGATAGTTAAATCACCGACTATCAAAGCTTTGACCATTTTAACGTTGTTAATATGGAGAGACCGATTGGATTATTATCCGAAGAACCACTCTGTATTGGCATAAGCGTTGCGAACCAAGTATGCTGAATATATTGAAGACAGAGTAAAGTGCAAGGGCTATTGTATAAGTCCTAGGTAAAGATTGCCTAGGAAGGATGTACTGAATAATGCCTTCGGTTTCGTTCAGTCCTATAACGAACGTATATGGATGAATGTCTGACAAAGTATTTCCAATGATCGAATGGGTTGGTCTTATAAATATATATGGTTGCAACGGATTTATTCCCTTAGCATAATATCCAGAATGTTTGTGCAGATCAATTAGTGATTAACGGGATAATGTGGCATTCAAAGTGATCGTGTTATCAATGAATGGAAAGTAATCGTAGCCTCTGGCCTCAACAACCGGAAAATGAAAAAAATTGGGCAGGCAGCATGGCTATGTGATTAGCTCCCATTAGGGTGTATCATCACCTAACTTGAGATTCATTTGATTCCTTATTCTATTCGATGCTGTCCCATTCGGAAAATGGTTGTTGATCTCAACCGTTGGTGATATATATTCGATACACTCAAGCGAAATGAGTGGTCAGTCATGTGTGGCTGAGTTGCAAGATGTTCTTGTTGAACTCGGTGTATTCTCCTCTAGAGATACACTAGCGGAAGGTGGTTCCATACCTTGTCATAGTTGGAAATTCAATATTCAATAAGTGCTTGCGATTTTGATTATATTTATATGTGTGGAACGTGAGATGCAAACGTTCCACTAAGATTTTATTTATTTTATTTAGACATTATTATAATATCAAAGAGTTTTGATATAAAGACCTTTTGGATTCTCATAAGGGGAAAACATGTTCCGTGTTATACGGCGTGGTCTTATGAGATATCGTTTATTTCCTCTAGCTGTTTTAAACTGTTTACTCATACCAGTCCCATGACTGACCCAAAGTTTATTTTGTTTTGTTTCCCTAAACTCTTGGGTGCCCAAATTTGTACGGGCAGTCAAGTAGTTCAGATGTTTAAAGATATTTGGAGGAGCTTGGAGCAGGAGGCTTCAACGTTAGTTATCTAGTGTTATTTCCGCTGTATTGTAAGTGTTGTACACTGATGATAATATTACGTATATACAGTCAAATTTTGTATTTCAAAAGTTGTTATATATTATATTTTATTCTGCTGCGATGTGAGATTCTGTGTTGTGTTTCTGTTCTTCTTCTTCTATTCTAAGTTTCTATCTTATCTATTTCTCACCCTCTAACTTCTTTCTATTAATGATTCGTATTTCTGTGCAATTTGGGTTGGACGTATGTGGTATTTAGTCAACTCAGATAGTGCGGATTTGCGGGACGTTACAGTTGGTATCAGAGCTTAGGTTGAGTGAATACCTAGGCTTGTGTGTCATGTGCTCATTAGAGATGGGGTCAGTTGAACCTAGAATGAGTTGAGTATATATATATAAATATGAGAGAGCGTATTTGTTAATTGATATAAAATTTTGTTTTATATTGTGTTGGCTAGTCTGTTGAGCGGTTTATGAATTCTGATCGAATCATGGGACGCCACGACGTCGATAAGAGTTTGTAAATACTTGAACAAAAGATTGAACACGATATTGTTTTTAAGTGGGTAAATGAAATAATTTTACCCAAAAATTCTATTTTTGATAGAAGAAGAATAATTTTCTGAAATTATTATAATATATGGATGTGTTGAATGTTAATATTGTAATCAAATAAGATTATAAAATGGGAATGGTTATTTATAACCGAATAGAACTTGTCTATGAATGAAGTACGTACAAATGAGTTGAATTAAAATTTAATCCAAACCAGAATGTGGAATTTAAAATCGTGGGAAGTTGGAAATTATTTTCTGAAGTATATTAGAAAAATATAGCTTTGTTTTTAAAAGGATTTTGAAATTGTTTAAGCACTGAACTCACTTCAGTGGCTGGAAAATAATTCTGATGATGACTGTAACAACCCGTATTTTTAATAACATGTTATAATGTAAATCAAGGCAGAATTAAATTCTAAAATCTGAATCAAGGGAAACGGGCTGTGCCATTGCGTTCGTCTCGGAAAAATACGCGAAATAGAGTCCGAGTTTTCGAAAAACGGAGTCCGTATGACCAAGTTATGGCCCAATGAAGTTTTCAGAAAATTCCAAGCCCGAAAACAGTTCAAATTCGAATTCAGATTTGAATCACAACCAAGGCAGAATGGGCAGGAATTTTCCCGCCCTAGGCAGGGTCGACACAGGGGTCGACACCAGTGTCGACCCCCCCCAATGGATCGACACCCATGCCGACCCAGGGGTCGACACCCATGTCGACCCATGGGTCGACCCCCCCGGTCGGACCAATTTTTCTGGTGCACCATTTTGACATGTTGGGTCTTGTTCTGGAAGTTTCTGACGGGAGTTGATGGCTCAGATTCGATTTAGGGTTAATCCTATGGTCTAAACTACCCCTAATCTCTATAAAAAGACCCCTAGACCTAGCCTAAACCCTCATTAATCATTCCTACAACTAAATGCTGCCCAAATGTTCACTAATCATGGCCTCCACTTTCTTCATGAGAGCATGAGTATCTCAAATCAATCTATGTCATAAAGGAGCCATCTTTCTTAAGTAAAAGAGCCATCTTTCTTTGTCTTTGGGGTTATTCCTTCTTGTTCTCAAGTCTTGAAGTGGAGTTTATCGTCTTTGGTTGCGGATTTGCTAGTGTGGCTTCGTCTCAATCTTATTTTATATTAATTCTAGTCTTCATAGCATTGTAAGCCCTATACTACTCTTAGATTCTAACTATGAAGTTAAATGTGACATGTTGCAAGTTTGAGTTTGGGCCTAAGTATGATATGTGCTTTGATTCTAACATGTTATGCATAAGTTTATTCTATGCATGTTTGTGAAGCTATCACCTTGACCTTGTGGGCTAAAAGCTATTAGCTTTATGTTGAAAGGTTGAATTATGCAACATGAGAACTCTCATAACCTTTATGATAACTTGCATATAATGTTATATGCGAACTTCTAGTCATCACCCTATGTCATCTAGGACCATGTATCACCTATTCGCTAGGTTTGAATGTTATGCATGTAACATGCAAGTTTAAATGAACATATTTATGCCTCATATGCCACCATGTTTAACTTGTGGCCAACCTTCTTACCTTATGCCCTTTTGTCATGCTTTTGCCAAGTTCCCTCTTTTGATCTATGTTATGTTATGCGAAACGTACATGCGATGGGAATGCGTTGGGTTTGGGTAATATTAATGACATGAAAACATGGTTTGAAAATATGACATGAACATTGACTTGTGATTATGTTTGTAAACATGAATTTGGACATGACTTCTAGAAAAACATGAGAGTGGCCAACTCGAGGTTGGGTTGAGTTTGTAGCATAAATCTACCCGGAACCGACCGGCTTAACTAGTGGCTACAAACAATAGGACCCAATGTGAGTAGTTGGTCATGTCGCACTTGAAACCCGAGGTTAGACTAAGTTGTGGTGTAAAGCTACCCGGACCCGCCCGACTTAACTAATAACCACAACAAGGTCTAATGTGAGAGGTTGGGTGCATTAAATTAATTAATGCCACATGATAGGGGTTAAGTCATGGACTACTTGAATATACTTAACCAATTAAACACGATGGATTGGTAGGGTTAAGTCATGGACTACTTGAATATACTTAACCAATTAAACCCGATGTATTGATAGGGTTAAGTCATGAACTGCTTGAATACACTTAACCAACTCAATACATGGTTAGGATAGGGTTAACCACACTTAACCCACTTGAAATCTTAGTTACGTGGTCCTTTTCAGCAGTAACCAACTTGGAAGTATCATGGGTACCCTGGACTAGGCTGGGGTGGGGCACGATTACTGGACTGATTGTAAGAGGCCAAAAGAGACGGCTGAAGGGTGCAACGGTTGTTCAGGCGGACCATGGTCGTGCACATTAAGTCCGGAGTTGAACATGGGCACCAGTAGGTTTAGACTGTGCGTGCTTGAATTGTGTATGTGGTTTACACCTTAGGGATGGATACACCTTGGGGTGGACCTATCACAGTTAACTACATTCCACGATTAAGCCGTATGACACCGATACACGACGAGTTAGGCTTATAGGGAGCCGATCGACTAGACCGAGTAGTTGGACCTCGATTTAGGTCATCTCATGATGTGGGCCAGCTTTGGGCCAAGGGATCATTTCTTGTTTATACTTGACATGGATTGGAATACTAGTACACACCCGGTGCAACTTAACCTTGTATATGCGATGCCACACTTGATCTATCTTGTTAACTTTTCACCATGCCAGTTATCACCCTACATCTCATCTCTGTTTTACATGTTCAGTTAACTTTATTAGTTTTTATACTAATAGTAGATAGGACTTACCAGTCTTTTTGACTAACCCGTTTTCTTTCGTCTCTTTTCTTCCGTTCCCCCCCCAGGTTTACAGGGTGGGAACACTGGTTCCTAGCTGGTGTAACACCCCGCCTCCGCTAGGGTCACTCGCAAAGGAATGCACTAGCTTTAGAGGGGCATTATTGGTAAACATGCACAGAAATATCCCAAGACAGAACATATAAAATAGCGGAAGTAAAATCGAACTTTCATAACATGAATAAATAAGGTCTAAAGCCTTTTACATCAGAGTACATCAAAACCTGTCTTGCAATAGTAAAGAAGCATAAAGACTTTTTCATAAATTATTCCCCAAGTAAAAACAGTAAAGTAGCCATAGCCAAGAAAAGTCCAAGCCATCCATGATGACCTTCAAGCAGAAGAAGTCCGAACTAAACAGCATTGTTTCCTCCCTGTAACCTGGGGGGAAACGGAAGAAAAGAGGCGAAACAAAACGGGTCAGTCAAAAAGACTGAGTAAGCCCTATCTACTATTAGTATAAAAACTAGTAAAGCTAACTGTCATGAGAAACTGAGATGAACATAAGCATGACAACAAGATAGATAAGCTAAATCAAAATAACAGGGTGAACTATTGAACTTAGATAAACTAAGGTATCGCGATAAACTACGGCATCATGATAAATCAAAGTATCCCATCGTCAGATTTCTATCAAGTATACTATCCCAAGGTATCTACCCCGTCTAACATCCCAAGGTATCTGTTTCGTATATTCTTCCTGGTTCTAACATGTATTTTTGCTCTGCACCTCTCGTACTAGTATCCCAACCCGCGTCATGTGTTAACCATGAATGTCCCTTGCCCAATGTTATGTAATGGTCCATGTCAACCTAATATATCGCATATATAGGTTACTCAAATCATATGTTCCTTTCCATGTATATAAGTTCAGTCCTTTGCCGTACCTCGTACGGGCTTCCTCATGTCGTATTATCCTTGAAATCGTTTGGACTGTCACCCTTGTTCTAGCTAGGCTCTTCCATATGAATCATCGTTTGAACTACTAGGACTTACGCCACCTAGCACCACTAGGGATTACGCTTACCTATTGCACGCTTTCGTATTTCGGTTTGGGTTAAACCACATAGGCCACTAGGGATTACGCTAACCCTCAACCGCGCCCTTTTTCCCACGCATTCATCGTGAATCGTTTTTCTATAACTGTATGCACATGTATCACATCGTGCCATCCGAGTCCTGTCACAGGGCAAAACGAGAAATACAGGACTCGGTCGGGAGCTTTAGATTTATCTGCCGATGCAGATACTAAGGTCTGCTTTTCTTCACGTGGCTATGGTCCCACGAGACCCCTCCCTCAACTAGTGAAAGGCAACACAAGAGAAAATCTTGCATGAGAACTACACTCCGGCCAGCCCACATCCTACGGCCTACCTCACCCATAATTAGATAGCAATTATGGTCTGTTGGGTGTTCCCTGCCTTTCCGTACGTACACGCTTGACTCAAAATGGTAGATGATCGACGAACTTGCTATCTCGGGCACCTTATGTATTCGTCGACTCACTGCTATCCATCCCAGTCTTTAGGTCGCTCGTATAGCAACCAAGGCATACTCTTGGTTCTTCTAACGCAGACCTTAACCTCTTGTGAGCCCAGGATGATCATCTGCGACCTCACAGAGGGATACCAAGAATATCCTCACGTTCCCCGAAGCCGCTGCTTCGTTACCCAGTTCGCTGGAGCCTTTATCTAAATCAGATAGCCCTCTCCTACACGCATACTTAAACGTTGACCTAACGTATCGGGTTACTAATCTATCTAAGAAATGGTCCAAATTTCCTTGACTAAGAATTATTACTTAGTTTCCCTTAACTAAGGTTTACCACTTAGCCTTATTTCCATAATCCTTGTTAACTATGGTTATTTACCTAATCCTCCGAATTAGGGTTTATCTAATGGGTTAAGTGTCACTTAAGTTCATAACTTAGCCCGTCTACAAACCATGTCAAAATTGGCTAAGTATCCAAGTCCAAGACTTAACCCTACAAACCATGTGTCAAGTTGGCTAAGTATATTAAGCAATCCATAACTTAACCTCGTCTAATTATCATTTTAGATTGGTTAATTATATAAATTGACTTGACCTTGTCAAATTACCGAGTCAAATCGGTCAAGCGTATTCAAGTGATTCGTGACTTAGCCTTATCGTGTTTTCACGTTAGATTGGTTAAGTATAGGTCACTTAACCATATCAAACTAACGAGTTGGATTAGTTAAGTGTAAATTAACTTAACCCCGTCCAATTACCATGTTTAGATTAGTTAGGTCTGAGTTGCCTTAACCCCATCCATTAACTGTATTAAACGGTTAAGTGTTACTAAGAAAATTCACTTGACCTTATCAAGTTATCGTGTTGGATTGATTAAGTGTTGGTTAACTTAATCCCGTCCCCTCGTCGTATAAAAATGGTCAAGTGTCGTTAGGCAAATCAAGTTACTTAACCTACCCAACCCTGTCATGTTTTGTTAAGTATCATTAGCCTAATCAAATTACTTAACCCATTTGTCCATGTCATATTTGGTTAAGCCTCATTAATCAAATTAACTTAACCCTATTATGTGGCATTAATTATTTAATGCACCCCAACCTCTCACATTAGACTTTGTTGTGGTTACTAGTTAAGCCGGGCGGGTCCGGGTAGATTTACACCACAACTTGGTCTAACCTCGGGTTCAAGCACAACATGACCAACTTCTCACATTGGGTCCTATTGTTTGCAACTACTAGTTAGGCCGGTCGGTTCCGGGTAGTTTTACGTTGCAAACTCAACCCAACCTCGAGTTGGCCACCTTCATGTTTAGTCTAGTGTCATGTTCATAGTCAAGTTTTCAAGCAATTGGGTAGACCTAACTTAATAGGTAAATTCCCAATGGGTAGACCTAACTTAATAGGTAAATTCCCAAGCTTATGTTTTTATGCATACTTACATGTCAACTTCCATGTTACATTTCAAGTTATGTTTTCAAGTATAAACACATGTCATATTTAACGTTACATGTTGTCATGTTTCTACCCATTTACCCAAATCATGTTCATGTCATTATGTTTTCCCCATAATGTGACCCCAACGCTTTTAAACTCACATATACGTTCGCAACAACGTAATGGACTAAAAGAAGAGACTTGACAAAGGCATGACAAAAATGGATATTGAGCCACAAGTTAATCATGGTGGCAAATGAGGCACAAATGTGTTCATTAGCTTGCATGTTACATTCTTAAGCCTCAAAAACATGCATAAACCCAAACTTGGCACATAAGCGAATCATGGTGACAAAAGACATGGAATGATAACTAGAAACTCGCATATATCATCATATAAGGATTATGACTTCATATGCAAGTTGACATAATGATTATGAAGGTTTTCATGTTGCATAATGCAACATTTCAACATAAAGGTTGTGGCTTTTAGCTCATAAGATCAAGATAATGACTTCATAAACTTGCATAACATGATAGCATGCATCATTCTCAATGATCAAACCCAAACTTTCAACATGAACTTTTAACTTCATAGTTAATACCTAAGAGTAGGGAAGGGCTTACCTTGCTATGAAGGCCTAAATCGATTAAACCAAAGCTTATGATGAAGCCTATGCATGCCATCACCCAAAACCCCAAAGATGAACCCTCCAAATCAACAAAAACACTCTCTTTATGAACAAAGATCAAAGCTTTTGCCTTGAAACCAACTTGAGAAGCTCTCATACTAACATAGGGACTCTCTAACACTCTCATGATCATGAAACCTTTCATAGGAATGAAGTGGAGGCTAGGATAGTTGAGTGGAGGCCATGAGACTAGAAATTTGGCCATAGTTTAGTTACATGAGAGAATAATGAGGGATTAGGGGGGTTTAGGGGCTTATTTATAGATTAGGCAAGTGTTTTAGGCCATAGGATTAAACCTAGATTCAATCCAAGCCATCAAAGCATGTCTTGGGGAAGAAGTCAAGTGTAGGAACCATCTAGGGCCTTTAGATTAAAGATGAACCATGAGAACCATCCAAATGAAAAATCTGCATTTGAGCGAATCGGCCCACGGGTTGACAGCCAAACACCCTGGATTAACCCCTAGTCGACCCAGCGAGCTCGGGTCGACCTCAAAAATCGGCCGGTTCGGTTATTCCCCTCTCCTAATTCGCTGTTTTGAACATTTTTGCATATTTATTTATTTAATCTTCAATTATATATATATATATATCAATATATATATTTCTCTGCGCAACCCATTTCACCTAATTAAGTACACTTTAATTTGGGAATTTTTCGTGAAACTTCGCGAGGCCATATCTTGGTCATACGGACTCCGATTTCCGAAAACTCGGACTCTATTTCGCGTATTTTTCCGAGACGAACGCAATGGCATAGCCCGTTTCACTTGATTCAGAATTTAAAATTAAATTCTGCCTTGATTCTCGTCTTAATCATGTTATCGAAATACGGGTTGTTACATTCTCCCCACCTTTTAGGATTTCGTCCCCGAAATCTCCAAGTTAGGAAGAACATATCCTACCATCCATCATCCATCTACTCAAAACATCATCCACAAGCAACCATTGTCCTTAGATGATTTCTAATGCTGTATGAATATATGCAAAACGTGTGTGTACATGTTCCTTAGCTAATGCTAATGATCAGGCCTGAATAATCTTTCTAATGCAAAAATATGTATAGTGCCATGAATCCAACGTGTATGCAAATAGTTCTAGTCATATAGATACTATATGCGTGCACAATCATTCATCCATATGCCACAACCGCATGATAATACATTCGATTTCATCCATAAACAAGTATAAATACTCGTGCATATGCAATATGAAGTGTGATCGAGTCGAGCTAGTATCTAATGTGTATTCGCGCATCCACGAGCAACCACTTGCAACCATATCAATCATAACATGTTTCAAATACATGTTTACATCCATAGGGTTCTACCTAGGATTCCCTGAAACAGGGTCGAGAAGATAAACAAGACAAACTCCTTACGGGGTTTGTAACAGAAAATAGGACCGAGGAGATGTCCACAAAAGATAGCCTACAACCAAGCTCTACAGGAAAACAGGGATCAAGGATATACTCCCAAAAAGAGATATCATGCGCGTATTTAGTCTTCAGTCTCCTGAGTCGCATTACCTTGAGCTTAGTTCCATCGTGCCTTAACCGCCCCTTTTTCTTCACGATTTCGCAGCTTCTTATTTCCTGTTTCCATAACATGAGTTGGAACTCATTTCCTCGTCGCCTCTCGTTCCTCTTGCACTTATCCTTTTCCTAGAATACTTGACGCAAACATGACTGCGTACCCATGATCTCATGCAAGCTTTCCAAAATTCACTAGTGAATCCCGGACCTCGTACCATAAGGTATTCCACATAGAAGAACTTTCTCTTGAAAGTAAACAGATGCCAACCAGGTTAAGCGCACTTACTAGGGTGATTTCTATAACCCATGCATAAGTGAAATAAACCATCCGTCTTATTGGCGAACACCACTCGATCGGGCTTCAAATTTCCAATAAAGGTATCAAGGGATTCTAGGTAACTAATCATAACCGAACCCAAAAAGGTTCCACGAGACTTCGAGGGTATTACCAAGTCTAGTCAAGAGTCTAACTACCCTCCTATCAAAACCGAGAGTGGCACCCCTTACTGGATAACCACTTCATCCCTAGAATCCATCCATAACCGAGGCATGTCATTCTCAAATCCAAAACAAGTCATGAATAAATGGACCGATTCTCCACAGGACTTGAGACAAAAATGGGATTCTCTAATACGCTAGTACTTAAGGTGCAGAGACTCAACTATCGAAGCAGACTTAAATGATACGATGATCAAACCAAAGTCCTAACGGGATGATAGAGAAGAAAAGCTAAACCTTTAACAAGATCGTTACCCTCCTTCCGAGGTACCCTAGAAATGAGAGCATACTACTGCCCTCCGAATGATCTTGTCCTTATTCCATGATACTTAACTATCCGTCCCGTTTCACCATGCCAAAGGCACTCTCTCGTCATGGGTTTCATTTTTCATCTTTCTCCCTCCTTTTAGGACTCATCCATACCTACATGTTGCTTATCCCTGAGCTCGTATCCTTTATCCTTGTTCTTACTATCCTTTCATGCATAACTCTGCAACGGTCTCTCGAGAACCACCTCCATCGTACGGGAAACACTTACGCAGCTAGAGAGACTAGTCGCAGTCAAAACCACTGTGACTACAGATGGAGGAAAGAAAGGAAAAGAGATTCGATCAAGGAAACAAGGATAATGCTAATGGCCTTTGGGGAATAGCCTTTTTCTTTTCAAAAGAAATTTTCTTGAAAAATGCTTCTTTGTAAACGGTTTTTCAAATAATTTTCAGAAGGTCTTTAAAAACTTTTGCCCAGTCTAGTAACCTTCTGCTCTGATACCAAATGTAACACCCCGCCTCCGCTAGGGTCACTCGCAAAGGAATGCACTAGCTTTAGAGGGGCATTATTGGTAAACATGCACAGAAATATCCCAAGACAGAACATATAAAATAGCGGAAGTAAAATCGAACTTTCATAACATGAATAAATAAGGTCTAAAGCCTTTTACATCAGAGTACATCAAAACCTGTCTTGCAATAGTAAAGAAGCATAAAGACTTTTTCATAAATTATTCCCCAAGTAAAAACAGTAAAGTAGCCATAGCCAAGAAAAGTCCAAGCCATCCATGATGACCTTCAAGCAGAAGAAGTCCGAACTAAACAGCATTGTTTCCTCCCTGTAACCTGGGGGGGAAACGGAAGAAAAGAGGCGAAACAAAACGGGTCAGTCAAAAAGACTGAGTAAGCCCTATCTACTATTAGTATAAAAACTAGTAAAGCTAACTGTCATGAGAAACTGAGATGAACATAAGCATGACAACAAGATAGATAAGCTAAATCAAAATAACAGGGTGAACTATTGAACTTAGATAAACTAAGGTATCGCGATAAACTACGGCATCATGATAAATCAAAGTATCCCATCGTCAGATTTCTATCAAGTATACTATCCCAAGGTATCTACCCCGTCTAACATCCCAAGGTATCTGTTTCGTATATTCTTCCTGGTTCTAACATGTATTTTTGCTCTGCACCTCTCGTACTAGTATCCCAACCCGCGTCATGTGTTAACCATGAATGTCCCTTGCCCAATGTTATGTAATGGTCCATGTCAACCTAATATATCGCATATATAGGTTACTCAAATCATATGTTCCTTTCCATGTATATAAGTTCAGTCCTTTGCCGTACCTCGTACGGGCTTCCTCATGTCGTATTATCCTTGAAATCGTTTGGACTGTCACCCTTGTTCTAGCTAGGCTCTTCCATATGAATCATCGTTTGAACTACTAGGACTTACGCCACCTAGCACCACTAGGGATTACGCTTACCTATTGCACGCTTTCGTATTTCGGTTTGGGTTAAACCACATAGGCCACTAGGGATTACGCTAACCCTCAACCGCGCCCTTTTTCCCACGCATTCATCGTGAATCGTTTTTCTATAACTGTATGCACATGTATCACATCGTGCCATCCGAGTCCTGTCACAGGGCAAAACGAGAAATACAGGACTCGGTCGGGAGCTTTAGATTTATCTGCCGATGCAGATACTAAGGTCTGCTTTTCTTCACGTGGCTATGGTCCCACGAGACCCCTCCCTCAACTAGTGAAAGGCAACACAAGAGAAAATCTTGCATGAGAACTACACTCCGGCCAGCCCACATCCTACGGCCTACCTCACCCATAATTAGATAGCAATTATGGTCTGTTGGGTGTTCCCTGCCTTTCCGTACGTACACGCTTGACTCAAAATGGTAGATGATCGACGAACTTGCTATCTCGGGCACCTTATGTATTCGTCGACTCACTGCTATCCATCCCAGTCTTTAGGTCGCTCGTATAGCAACCAAGGCATACTCTTGGTTCTTCTAACGCAGACCTTAACCTCTTGTGAGCCCAGGATGATCATCTGCGACCTCACAGAGGGATACCAAGAATATCCTCACGTTCCCCGAAGCCGCTGCTTCGTTACCCAGTTCGCTGGAGCCTTTATCTAAATCAGATAGCCCTCTCCTACACGCATACTTAAACGTTGACCTAACGTATCGGGTTACTAATCTATCTAAGAAATGGTCCAAATTTCCTTGACTAAGAATTATTACTTAGTTTCCCTTAACTAAGGTTTACCACTTAGCCTTATTTCCATAATCCTTGTTAACTATGGTTATTTACCTAATCCTCCGAATTAGGGTTTATCTAATGGGTTAAGTGTCACTTAAGTTCATAACTTAGCCCGTCTACAAACCATGTCAAAATTGGCTAAGTATCCAAGTCCAAGACTTAACCCTACAAACCATGTGTCAAGTTGGCTAAGTATATTAAGCAATCCATAACTTAACCTCGTCTAATTATCATTTTAGATTGGTTAATTATATAAATTGACTTGACCTTGTCAAATTACCGAGTCAAATCGGTCAAGCGTATTCAAGTGATTCGTGACTTAGCCTTATCGTGTTTTCACGTTAGATTGGTTAAGTATAGGTCACTTAACCATATCAAACTAACGAGTTGGATTAGTTAAGTGTAAATTAACTTAACCCCGTCCAATTACCATGTTTAGATTAGTTAGGTCTGAGTTGCCTTAACCCCATCCATTAACTGTATTAAACGGTTAAGTGTTACTAAGAAAATTCACTTGACCTTATCAAGTTATCGTGTTGGATTGATTAAGTGTTGGTTAACTTAATCCCGTCCCCTCGTCGTATAAAAATGGTCAAGTGTCGTTAGGCAAATCAAGTTACTTAACCTACCCAACCCTGTCATGTTTTGTTAAGTATCATTAGCCTAATCAAATTACTTAACCCATTTGTCCATGTCATATTTGGTTAAGCCTCATTAATCAAATTAACTTAACCCTATTATGTGGCATTAATTATTTAATGCACCCCAACCTCTCACATTAGACTTTGTTGTGGTTACTAGTTAAGCCGGGCGGGTCCGGGTAGATTTACACCACAACTTGGTCTAACCTCGGGTTCAAGCACAACATGACCAACTTCTCACATTGGGTCCTATTGTTTGCAACTACTAGTTAGGCCGGTCGGTTCCGGGTAGTTTTACGTTGCAAACTCAACCCAACCTCGAGTTGGCCACCTTCATGTTTAGTCTAGTGTCATGTTCATAGTCAAGTTTTCAAGCAATTGGGTAGACCTAACTTAATAGGTAAATTCCCAATGGGTAGACCTAACTTAATAGGTAAATTCCCAAGCTTATGTTTTTATGCATACTTACATGTCAACTTCCATGTTACATTTCAAGTTATGTTTTCAAGTATAAACACATGTCATATTTAACGTTACATGTTGTCATGTTTCTACCCATTTACCCAAATCATGTTCATGTCATTATGTTTTCCCCATAATGTGACCCCAACGCTTTTAAACTCACATATACGTTCGCAACAACGTAATGGACTAAAAGAAGAGACTTGACAAAGGCATGACAAAAATGGATATTGAGCCACAAGTTAATCATGGTGGCAAATGAGGCACAAATGTGTTCATTAGCTTGCATGTTACATTCTTAAGCCTCAAAAACATGCATAAACCCAAACTTGGCACATAAGCGAATCATGGTGACAAAAGACATGGAATGATAACTAGAAACTCGCATATATCATCATATAAGGATTATGACTTCATATGCAAGTTGACATAATGATTATGAAGGTTTTCATGTTGCATAATGCAACATTTCAACATAAAGGTTGTGGCTTTTAGCTCATAAGATCAAGATAATGACTTCATAAACTTGCATAACATGATAGCATGCATCATTCTCAATGATCAAACCCAAACTTTCAACATGAACTTTTAACTTCATAGTTAATACCTAAGAGTAGGGAAGGGCTTACCTTGCTATGAAGGCCTAAATCGATTAAACCAAAGCTTATGATGAAGCCTATGCATGCCATCACCCAAAACCCCAAAGATGAACCCTCCAAATCAACAAAAACACTCTCTTTATGAACAAAGATCAAAGCTTTTGCCTTGAAACCAACTTGAGAAGCTCTCATACTAACATAGGGACTCTCTAACACTCTCATGATCATGAAACCTTTCATAGGAATGAAGTGGAGGCTAGGATAGTTGAGTGGAGGCCATGAGACTAGAAATTTGGCCATAGTTTAGTTACATGAGAGAATAATGAGGGATTAGGGGGGTTTAGGGGCTTATTTATAGATTAGGCAAGTGTTTTAGGCCATAGGATTAAACCTAGATTCAATCCAAGCCATCAAAGCATGTCTTGGGGAAGAAGTCAAGTGTAGGAACCATCTAGGGCCTTTAGATTAAAGATGAACCATGAGAACCATCCAAATGCAAAATCTGCATTTGAGCGAATCGGCCCACGGGTTGACAGCCAAACACCCTGGATTAACCCCTAGTCGACCCAGCGAGCTCGGGTCGACCTCAAAAATCGGCCGGTTCGGTTATTCCCCTCTCCTAATTCGCTGTTTTGAACATTTTTGCATATTTATTTATTTAATCTTCAATTATATATATATATATCAATATATATATTTCTCTGCGCAACCCATTTCACCTAATTAAGTACACTTTAATTTGGGAATTTTTCGTGAAACTTCGCGAGGCCATATCTTGGTCATACGGACTCCGATTTCCGAAAACTCGGACTCTATTTCGCGTATTTTTCCGAGACGAACGCAATGGCATAGCCCGTTTCACTTGATTCAGAATTTAAAATTAAATTCTGCCTTGATTCTCGTCTTAATCATGTTATCGAAATACGGGTTGTTACAGCTGGATCTTTAACTGCTTTTCTGGATAGCTCATGTATGGTTTGAGCATGCTATGGCTTTATGCTACTTTGGGAATAGTTACTTTATGTTTTTTTTCCAGTTTTCAGTTTATGTTCTAGACTTTGTTTTATGGGAAAATAATGACCAAGTACTTTGATGTAACTTGACTATAGTTTTGAAATGCTAGTTTTATCCGCTGCTTTACTACTCTGTTTTACTTATATGTTCTGTCTTGTGATATCTGCATGCATGTTTACCTCGTTTAACGCCCCTCCAAAGCTAGTGTCCTTGCAAGAGTGGCAGTGGCGGAGGTGGGGTGTTACAATGACTGCAACATCATCAGTGTTCATTTTTGAGTTTCTAAGTGACGAATCGCTACCTTAGAAAAGTTTTTGATGGAAATTTGTTTGAAAAAAAACAAATTGATTTGAAAATTCAAATGTTTTGAATTTGAGATGGAATTAAATATATGTATATATATTTATGTGATTTCAAGAAAGATTTGAAATGAAAACCCGGGAATTTGAATTCTGGAATTTATATTTAACTTAAGCAAGTTAAATGAACCGAAATGGATGAATTGAATTGGAGTCAATTTAAATGAGTATATATGACGTGTAATGAATGAATACCAAATGTTTTGGTAGAATTAAAATTTGTTGAAAGATAAAATGTTGAGTTCAACATAAATGAGTTATGAAAAGATAATGGTTCTGAAGCATTTTTCCTACCTTACTAATTTCGGGGACGAAATTCTTTTAAGAGGGGAAGAATGTAACGACCCAGATTTCGGGTTGATTTATTTCGAATATTTAATATTTATTTTAAATATTGATTTGAGAATATAAATGAATTTTTATATTTAATTATAAATTTAAAAATCGAAATATGATTTATTTCGAATATATATAATTGTCGAAATACGAAAATGAATTTATTTGAACTCAAAATTAAAACTGAATTGGAAACAGTTAGATAATCAATTCAAACTCCTGTTTGAATTAGAATAATAATATTAATTGATTATCGAAGAATTAATTATTTTAAAATCAATTTATATCAGTATAAATTAATATCTCCTCCATATGGTCGAATTGAGTTTCGATACATGTTCCAACGGGTTCAGAATAGTGGTGAAACCCTAGGATTGTCAGTTGTTGGGTTCAGAGAAGAGTTCAGAATCATGGAGTATTTTAATTTAAGGATACCGGTTCAAAACAAATTAAAATAAAATATTATGTAGCCTTCTTCATTCCACCGTTCACAAAATAAAACAGTTATGTGTTCCTTTCTCCTCCACAAATGAAAACGACCTCCTCAATTCTTTAAGTAATCGTGGCCATCCCCTTTACATTCATTTGCAAATCAAAGCAAAATGCAAATCTTCATATTAGAAAATAAATAAATGGCTGATCTTCATTTAAAAATTCAATCCCAAACATAGAATTGAAATCAAGGCCAACCTTCGTTTAAAATCGAGATTGAAGGAATTCCCTGGAGCTCGAACAATATGAAGACGCTTGCAAATTTGGGAGGTAGAGTGCATCGTCGTCATCATGTGTTTGTCAGAGGGGTTCCATCCTTTGTTGAGGTACACACAACGCAAATCTAGGGGGTGCGGTACTGGTTTTGGGGGTTCATTTTTACACAGTAAAAGGGATCGCTATGTCTACAGTGTCTTGGATTCGAACGACTAGGGCTAGGGGTCGATTGTATTGGCTAGAGCTCGGTTTGCTCAACCGTGAATCTTCTGGAATTGGAAGTGGACTTTTGACGTGGTGATTTAATCGATGAAGGTGGTCTGAGGAACGATGAATTGAAGAAAAGAGGGATAATTGCATTGATGAGGAGTTTTGTTTGTAAATACTGGAGAAGATGAGAAGGAAGGGACTGGTGATGAGAGGTACTGGAGTTGCGGTTTCAACTCAGGGAAGATTGTGCAAATGGATTTCAGGGGTCGGACAGTGATGAGGTTGGTTTCAAAGTTCATCAATAAAGTATAATGGATGGTTAGTGTGCTTTAAGATTCGGTAAGGGTGATGGGGAGGTTTCAGGAAGGTTTCAAACTCTGTTCAGGGGAGAAGTGTTTTAAAATGGTTAAGGTAATTTAAATTATTAAATAAATTTTTAGTTAACAAGTTAATGTAAATTCAAATTTTATCAAATTTATAACATAAAAATATATCTCTTACGATATCAGATTCAAGCAAACAAAATTGTCATGTTGGATTCGTGTTGTCATCACCTGCGCAATGGAAATAAATTGGGATAGATCACGATAAAAATCTCGGTGAGTAAATCTCACTCACCAGTTAATTAGAATTATTTTTAGTTGTTAAAAATAATTGATTGTTGCTTGGATGCATTTAAATATTTTTGTGTTGATTATATATTATTTATTTAGGCTTGACTATTATATATATATTTATATATATATATATATATTAAGTTGATGATTGGATTGTTCCCGCAGTCTCATTAGCGGATGCCCGCAGTTTCATAGTGGATGATTTCTCTATGAGCCCCACAAATATATTAGTGGATGACCTTCTATACCGCGATATCCTACCTCGAAGCAGGATGGTATTATTTATGTGCTAACGTCTGTGGATGCAGGAAAACAGGTTGGAGGGATCCAACTGGAATCCTCAAAAAATATATTATCTGTTTGTTTATTTGTTTGCGTATATAATGTCATATATGATGTGTTAGAAAACCTGTAATAAATAATTGGTTGTTTGGTGTTTAGAAATCACTGGGCCTAAGTGTCAATTTATAAAAATATCCTGAAAGGGATATTTGAGGTTTAAAAGGGAAATTCTATTTTTCTAAAATAGAATTTGAATTTCTAAATAGTTTTGAAATATAAACTTGTTTTGAAAAATAAAACAAGTAGTTCCTTTATAAACGAAGTTTATAAATAGTTAATTTATAAACGAAGTTTATAAATAGTTCATTTATAAACGAAGTTTATCAATGAAGTAAATTGAATTAGCATTGGATAATCCAGGAAAATAAATACAAGTCTGAATTTGCAAAAGGGAAATTTATTTTTCCAAAGTAGAAAAGATTTATTTCAAATAGATTGGAATAGAACTTGTTTTATTAATAAAACAAGTAAATTTATAAACAAGGTTTATAAATACTGTAAACGAATTATCATGAGATAAATTTGGTATTTTTGAATCCAAGTATGGATCTAAAATAGAATTTGAATTGTTTCAAAAAGGGAAAAACTGTTTTTATTCTGGAATTCGTAATGTAAAATGAATTGGGTGCAAATAGATTTTTGAAATGAAACTTGTTGTAAAATTTGAAAATAAGGAAGTTAATTTATAAAAGGGTTTATAAATTTAGTAAGATAAGAAAATGGGATTTGTAAATTTATAATTGAAATCAAATATGAAATTTGAAATGAAACTAGAATTAAATTAGTTGACAAGCAAGTTAGGAATATATTTGAACAAGTTATATTCAATAAAAAGGTGAAATAGGCAAAACATTTAATTAGCAAATCAATTAACGAATTAAGTTAAAACGATTGGATTAAGTTGAAATGAATTAGAAATGTATGAATATACATGAGACAGGTTTAGAATAATGTGTTAGAAGAGATATAAATATAACGCTCGACAAAAAGGTACGTATTTAAATTGAATATGAGATTTTATGCGCCATATCGGCTAGCCGCTTGGCTTTTCCTTTTTCTTTTTGATTGGAGAGGGCCAGTGTGGCAGTTTGGGGATTTTCCCGATGCTCCTGGTACAAAGGAGGTTATGGCGAATTTTTCCGAGAATTTAAGGAGTTAGAATATTTTTAAGAAGATTTGGTAAACTAGGAATCGATATATATAGAATTCGACAATGAAACGAACTTAAAGTAGAATATTATAAACGAAAAGGAATTTTATAAATAAAATCCTGGGAGATATACGTTTTAAAGTGAACGATGATTTAAAAGCAAATGATTTGCAAATTTAAATTGATCATGTTGGTAAGAAGTTAATCAAATGGAGTTAAAGAAATAGAGTTAAGTAGAATTAGAAACTGAATGGGAATTAGTTGAGTTGAACGACTTTTTAGAGTATCGATCTGATGTTGGTTTCGGCCTTCGGGGTTTATACTTAGGAAGTTGTTCTCTTACTAGTTTACAGTTAGAGTCTGATAGACGTGGAAGAATAGTGATATGTAAATATACAATGGGAATGTGTCCAGAGTTAATAACATATATTTTCTAAACATAGAAAATAAGGAAATATGAATATATATATATATATATATATATATATGTGTCTGATGATTTGATCGATAATTCCATTTGGAAATAAGATCATTGTGTGTACATGGACATTTTTCATTTGATAGTTAAATCACCGACTATTAAAGCTTTGACCATTTTAACATTGTTAATATGGAGAGACCGGTTGGATTATTATCCGGAGAACCACTCCGTATTGGCATAAGCGTTGCGAACCAAGTATGCTGAATATATTGAAGACGGAGTAAAGTGCAAGGGCTGTTGTATAAGTCCTAGGTAGAGATTGCCTAGGATGGATGTACAGAATAGTGCCTTCGATTTCGTTCAGTCCAAGAACGAACGTATATGGACGAATGTCTGACAAAATATTTCCAATGATCGAATGGGTTGGTCTGTATAAATATATATGGTTGTAACGGATTTATTCCCTTTGCATAATATCCAGAATATTTGTGCAGATCAATTAGTGATTAACGAATCTGATAGTGTAGCATTCAAAGTGATCGTGTTATCAATGAATGGAAAGTAATCGTAGCCTCTGGCCTCAACAACCGGGAAATGAAAAAAATCGGGCAGGCAGCATGGCTATGTGGTCAGCTCCCATTAGGGTGTATCATCACCTATCGAGAGATTCATTTGATTCCTTATTCTATTCGATGCTGTCCCATTCGGAAAACGGTTGCTGATCCCAACCGTTGTGATATACATTCGATACATTCAAGCGAAATGAGTGGTCGGTCATGTGTGGCTAAGTTGCAAGATGTTCTCATTGAACTCGGTGTATTCTCCTCTAGAGATACACTAGCGGAATGTGGTTCCATACCTTGTCATAGTTGGAAATTCAATATCCAAAAAGTGCTCGCGGTTTTGATTGTATTTATATGTGTGGAACGTGAGATGCAACCGTTCCAATAAGATCTTATTTATTTGATTTAGACACTATTATAATATCAAAGAGTTTTGATATAAAGACCTTTTGGATTCGCGTAAGGGGAAAACCCGTTCTGTGTTATACGGCATGGTCTTATGAGATATCGTTTATTTCCTCAAGCAGTTTTAAACTGTTTACTCATAACAGTCCCATGACTGACCCGGAGTTTATTTTGTTTTGTTTTCCTAAACTCTTGGGTGCCCAAATTTGTACGGGTAGTCAAGTAGTTCAGGTGTTTACAGATATTTGGAGGAGCTTGGAGCATGAGGCTTCAGTGTTAGTTATCTAATGTTATTTCCACTGTATTGTAAGTGTTGTACTCCAATGATAATGTTATGTATATACAGTCAAATTTTGTATTTCAAAAGCTGTTATATATTATATTTTATTCCGCTGCGATGTGAGATTCTTTGTTGTGTTTCTGTTCTTCTTCTTCTATTCTAAGTTTCTATCTTATCTATTTCTCACCCTCTAACTTCTTTGTATTAATGATTCATATTTCTGTGCAATTTGGGTTGGAAGTATGTGGTATTTAGTCAACTTTGATAGTGCGGATTTGCGGGACTTTACAGCAGTGATAGCCAGAGTCAGTCATGGACACTTGAATACTTGGTTGCTTTGGTTGTACCATCTCACGAAGATTATCCGACTTCGAATGAGGTGTTCTTTAGGTGCTTGTCTGATATTGGTTTCAGCCTCTCGGGCTTGTGCTTGAAGGATGCCAAATTCGATTAGGGTGGTTTCCGTGAGATATAACTAGATATTGTATGAGTTAGTTGCTTTTGTTATGTATGAATGATGGTTCTGAAACACCCCACCTCCGTTAAGGTCACTCACAAAGGGAATGCCTTAAATTTGGTGGAGGTTTATAAGTAAAAGCCACAGATAAACACAAGACAGATATAAATACACATTTTTTAAACAGCGGAAACCAAACAGACTTTTATTTCATCAATACGTGTTTAAACAAAACATTTCCAAATTTGTCTCAAAATATTTCCATCATTACAACCTCATTACTGTATTGATTATTAAAGAAGCATAAAACATAAATGAAAGTAACAAAAATCCCCATAGTGATATCCAAAGCCATGATCCGAGCAAAAGAGTTCCAAACCATACGTCTACGGTCTTGGAGCTTGCAAAGGGTCTGACTGAGCTGAGTTGTTTCCTCCCAGTGGACCTAGGGGGGGGGGACAAAAGAAAAGAATACGAAAAGAAAATAGAGTCAGATATAAAGCCTGAGTAAATCTAGTAACTCTTCAGTATGTGAACAAGAAAAAGGGCATGATAGATATAAACTGAAAACAGGAAAGTGTCACAAGCTAAGGAAGTGTTGTTTAGAATCGAATGTGCTATTGCACCCACACTATATATCTGCACCTACATTAGCTTATTTTAACTGGCACCCCATGCTAGGGGTGAAGTGATCCCCATTTTCTAAAGATCGGCTCCTACTCGCGTAAACACGTGTCATACGGCCCCCAAGAATTGTAGATACCTATGTTGGTCCAACCATGGGGTGTATCAAGACCCATGGTGGCGGCCCCGACACAAATTCTAGAAGGCATAGGTTATACTACTGGTGCCCCCAGTGCTCTGTTTGTCTGCTCCGGAGTGTGTGCACGCCCGCACCCCGTTAGAACCTACAATGTTGCACCCACCGCTGTCGCTTTGACCGTTTACAATCAGCCCAGTAATCGTGCCCCACCCTGCGTAGTTTCAGGGTACCATGATACCTAACTTGGGTTACTGCTGAAACGGGTCCCTCGTTACTAGGGTTTTTCTAGTCAAACATGTTAAGTGGTTAAGTGTCTGTATTTACCTAACCCCACCCATCAATTCTTGTTAACATATTGAATTTGGTTAAGTGTTTATAGTTGACTTAACCTTACCATCTGTCCTTAGCCTCTTAGAGCACCTGACCACTCACATTAGACAGGTATTGCTATGGTTACTGGATGTGCCGGTCGGTTCCGGGCAGGTTTACACTGTAGCTCAGTCTAACCTTGGGTCCTTATTGGGCTCAATGCTTAACCACCCACATTGGATAGGTATTGTTGTGACTACTGGACAGCCGGACGGGTCCGGGCAGGTTTACATCACAACTCAATCCAACCTCGGGTTAAGCATATCGTATTTTCTAAATTTACATATTTTATTACTTCTCAATCATATATGTAAATTTCATGTTCTTTATTCTTGGGTATAACAATTCATACCGCTAGAATGTCATTGCCGTTGGCCTGTGCCGACCATGCCAACTTATATTTTTAATGTTTTACACCCAACATTATTACCCCCGTTTGTACGTTCGCAAAATTATCACAAGTGTTGGGCTTGACACAATTCAGCCTAGCTTTATAACGTGAGAAAAAGGGGAAACCAAGAACATGTAGTATTTCACATAAAGGTGTGTGGCGCATGAACTTGCAATTTAGCGATTCAACATAAATCATGGGTCATGTGAACTTGCATTCAAATCAAAGTATAACTAAGTAGGTGACATATGAAATGGCATAGTTTAGGCTTACATAAACTTGTGTTTAAACATGTTTAACTTGGCATAATGTCAACCACAAAACTAGCATGTTGTATATTCACCAAAATGTCCAATCTTTACATCTAATCATATACCCTATTTCAACATGAACTTGCATAGTTTATGAAACCCAAACGATACTTAACATAGAACCAATTATACTTGCAAATAAACATAAGAATGTGTTCATAGGTTTTGGGTCATGTAGGCATAAAAGGTCTCAAATCTAGAACATGTTTACATAAATTCTAACTTAGATTAAGGGAATATACATAGTCCATGCCATCGACATATACATAAAGGGATCAATTTCTAGTTTTTGCCACAACTTGCTATTGTTATTACTTTCATATACAAATGTCCAATAGGCTTGCATCAATCAATTTATCCCACAAATATCAATACACAAGTCATGACAAAATTATTACAATACACAGAATTCATACAATAACACAATTCTGTTTTCATTTACATCGAATCACGTCACAGTTTTTATTCATATTCTAAAAGGTCACTATACTTACAACGAATGCAGAAATATTGAATTCTGGATTCTGAATTCTGAAATTGAGATGCGCTCCTTTGGGTAGATTAACGTTGCGTTGAATAATTTGATTACGCTTTAGTTTTCTTCTTCTTAATTTGATTCGTCTCTAAGCTTCTCTCTCTTAACGGCTATGCTCAATTCCTTCCTAGCAGCATGACGACTCCCATCTTATTTTTTTGTGTGAATTTTTAGTTGAGACTTATGGTGTATTTATAGATTTTTAAATTGTTTTGAGCCGTTAGATGAAGACAAGAGGAATCTAGACCATACAAAGTTCAAAGAGCCAATCAAGAGGTGACATGTCAGCCCTAGTGACACACTGAGCCACAGAAATTCGAGCCAAAGCCGGACCCAGCCAGCCAGGTCGACCAGGTAGGTCGACTGGCAGGTCGACACCCAAGTCGACACTATAATCGACCTGGGATGGCCAGATCGACACCATGGTCGACCCTATGGTCGACCTGGTCTCTGGGCGGGAATTTTCCCACCCAGTCCAGTTCAAACTTGTTTTTTGAATTTCAAATTTGAAACTGAGCTGTTTGAATTTTAAATTTTATTCTGAAACTTTCGAAGGTCATAACTTCTTCATACGGAGTCCGATTCGCGCAAACTCGGATCTATCTCAAGCAGAATTCCGAGACGAACGCAATGGCGTAACCCATTTCCCTTAATTCTTTCATTTAGAATTAATTACACTTTAATTTGTGAAGCTTAATGTTATAGAATTCACGGGGTGTTACATTCTCCCCCTTAAAAGGATTTCGTCCCCGAAATCTTCAGGTTAGGAAGAATGTATATCCTACCATCCAACAGTCCATCTACTCAACCAACAAACACAGGCATCCACTGTCCTTAAAAGACTTCTAATGCTTCGTGATCATATGCATAGTGTGTGTACATGTCCTTATCTAATGCAGAAATCAGGCGGTCTACTGATTTAGTTGATCTCCTTAATGCGAATCATGTAAGTGTCATGAATCCATTATGCATGCAAATTTTTCCTACTCATAATTCTATATGAGTGCACAACTATTCATACAAATGCGACGACCATATGACAGCATATTAGGTTTCAACCATATACAAATGAGAATACATATATGCATATGCAATATGAAGTGACTGAGCCGATCTATAACCTAGGGTGTGTGTGTATATGCATCCACGAGCAACCACTAGCAACCATTTGCAGCCATCATCCATAACATGTTTCAAATACATGTTTGCATCCATTTGTTTTCTACTTAAGGAGTTAGGAAAAGGACTGAGGAGGTATACCTAAAAAGATAGATAAAGCATAACTTAAGGAAAAAGAGAGATCGAAGATGTACCCTCAAAAAGAAGAGGGTAGGCAGCGCGTATTCTGTCCTTAGTTTCCCAAATCGCGTCTTCCTCGGCGTCGCTCCACTGAACTTTAACGAGTTTGACTTCGCGGTTGCGTAGCTTTTTCACTTCAGTTCCTAAGATGCGGGTTGGAACTCTCCTCACAGTTGCTTCACGTTCCACTTCGGCTTCTTCTAGAATGCTAGGTTCCACCACTTCCGCAGACTCATGCAAACACTTCCGGAGGTGAGAAACATGAAAGACGTTGTGAACTCCGGCCAGTCTCTCGGGTAGCTCTAATCTATAGGCCATCTTCCCAACCTTCTCGATGATAGGAAACGGTCCTACAAATCTTGGTGCTAGCTTTCCCGTGGATCCAAAGTGAACGATGTTCCTTAAAGGAGATACCTTAAGGAAAACCCTGTCCCCAACCTCAAACTCAAGGTCGGTCCTTCTTTTGTCAGCGTGGGATTTTTGTCTGTCTTGGACTGTCTTCATCCTTTTCCGTATCAAGTCCACTTTCTCTGAAGTATCTCGAATCATATCTGGCCCAAGTATAAGCTTATCTGTAGACTCCCACCAACAAGTTGGTGTTTTGCACGGTCTTCCATACAAGGCTTCGAAGGGCGCCATACCGAGGGTAGCTTGGTAGCTGTTGTTGTAGGCAAATTCCACTAAAGGAAGGTGATCCTCCCAAGTCCCTCCAAAGTCAAGAACGCGAAGTCTCAAAAGATCCTCTAAAACTCTATTCACCCTTTCCGTCTGGCCATCGGTTTGGGGGTGATAGGCCGTGCTCAAACATAACTGTGTGCCTACAGCTTCTTGCAGACTCCCCCAAAACTCGCTTGTGAAGATAGGGTCTCGGTCACTAACAATGCTGGAGGGTATCCCATGGAGTCGAACTATTTCCTTGAGATAAAGAGATGCTAGAGATGAGGCAGCCCTTCTACTCTTGATAGGTATGAAGTGGGCGCTCTTAGTAAGCCTATCCACTATTACCCAAATGCTAGTATTGCCTCTTCTCGACCTAGGTAGTCCATCAATGAAGTCCATTGAAATGTTATCCCACTTCCACTATGGAACCTCTAAAGGATGAAGTAGTCCTCCAGGTTTCTTCTGTTCCGCCTTGACCCGTTGGTAGGTCATGCACTTAGATACGAAATATGCCACGTCTTGCTTCATGCCGCTCCAAAAGAAAGTCCTTTTTATATCCTTGTACATCTTATCACCGCCAGGGTGTACAGTCATCTTGGAATGATGCACTTCCTCGAGAACCTTCTTTGTTAACTCCCTTACTTGTGGGACGCATAATCTTCCATCTTGCCTCAGCCAACCCTTATCATTGATGGCGTATCTACTGAGGTGACTAGAAGTCTCACCCCTAATAAGTTTATCAATCACATCAACAAGCTGAGGGTCTTCACGTTGTGCAGCCCCTATTGAGTCTAAGAGAGTAGGGCGTACTTCGAGAGATGCTAGCAAACCCGGTACAAAATCCGAGGAGGGCCTAAAGTTAAAACTGGCTATATACTCCAAGCTTTTCCTCTCCACAAAGAGCGGGCTTAAGGTCAGTTTCTTTCGGCTCAACGCGTCTACTACTACATTGCCTTTGCCGGGAGTATAGGAAATTTCAAAGTCATACGAGGCAAGAAACTCCATCCATCTTTGCTGCCTCAATTTAAGATTCTTCTGCGAGAAGAGATATTTCAACGATTTATGGTCAGTGTATAATTCGAACTTCTCACCTAGGAGATAATGGCGCCAAGACTTAAGCGCAAAGACGATGGCGGCTAACTCAAGATCGTGGGTTGGGTAGTTCTTTTCATGAACTTTCAATTGTCTTCCGCCATAAGCTACTACCCTTCCTTCTTGCATTAGAACAACGCCTAGTCCCGTTCCACATGCATCTGTGTATACTGTGAACATTTTGCTTCCATCTGGCAAAGTCAGAACTGGGGCTGTTGTGAGAGCCCTTTTTAATCGTTGGAAAGCAAACTCGCAGTCCAAATCCCAAGTGAACGCCAGATTCTTCTTTGTTAGCCTTGTGAGTGGGGCTGAGATTTTCGTGAAATCCCTAATAACTTTCGGTAAAAACTGGCTAGCCCAAGAAAGCTTCGAACTTCGGTTACATTTCTTGGTGTCTTCCAATCTTGCACTTCCACCACTTTCGCGGGGTCCACAGCCAACCCCTCTTTGGACACTATATGCCCTAGAAATCTTACCTCCTTTCTCCAAAAGTGGCACTAGGAGAATTTGGCTTTTAGCTGATGTGTACGGAGAGTTTCCATGATTTCTTTCAGATGTTGAGCATGCTCTTCCTCATTCTTTGAGAAGATTAAGATATCATCTATGAAGACAACCACAAATTTGTTGAGGAATTCTCTGAACACCCTGCTCATTAGGTCTACGAAATAAGCGGGTGCGTTTGTCAAGCCGAAAGGCATGACAAGCCACTCGAAGAAACCGTCTGGGGTTCTGAACGTCGTCTTATCAATGCTGTCTTCAGCTACTCTCAACTGATGGAACTCAGTTGCCAGATCAAGTTGGGAGAAGACCGACGCTCCTACAAGCTGATCAAACAAATCGTCGATTCGGGGAAGAGGGTGCCTATTTTTCTTGGTCAATTTTTTTAACTCCCTATGGTCGATGCAAAGGCGAAGCGAACCATCCGCTTTGGTTGCAAACACCACAGGAGCACCCCATTCCGAAATGCTTCGTCTAATGAACCCCTTTTCGAGAGGTTCTTTAACCTGCTTACTGAGCTCCTTTCTCTCCTTTGGAGCCATGTGTCTGACAGGTAAAGCTACAGGCTTTGCATTATCCACAAGATATATGCGGAAGTCTATTTCCCGCCTCGGAGGTAAGCCTTTCACCTCCTCAAAGACATCCGGATATTCCCGGACTACCTTAACTGATTGCAAATTCTCATCGGAAGCATCAAGCGACTCTAGATAACTAAGCATAACAGCATTCAAGGGATTACAAGAAATTTTCTAAAGTGTTACCAAGCCGAGTCAAGAGTCTAACTACTCTTTTCTCACAATCAAGGATGGCACCATTACTGGATAACCAGTCCATGCCTAAGATCAAACCATATCCCGAGAAGCCCAAAACAAAGGCATTACAACTAAACTCAACGCTGAGAATAGAGATTTTCAAACCCAAACAAACCATTGACAAGTAAGCGGAGCCCCCAATTGGATTTGAAACTACTAAGGGATCCTCTACCATACTAGTGTCTAGATGCAGAGATTCTACTAAGGCAGATGAAACGAAAGAGTGTGATGCGCCAAAGTCAAAAAGTGTGCGAACTGGATGATCATAAAGATAGACTACACTTTCTACAAAAATATTACTACCTAAAGTTCTCAAGATAGGATTAAGAAGATAAGCAGGATAAAACAAAACATCTAGGAGAAGAAGTTAAAGAGGTACCCGCAGAAGGTCCTGCTTGCGGGCCTTGCCCTTGCTTCTTAGGGCAGTCCTTAGCCATGTGTCCAGCCTCACCGCAATGGAAGCAAGTAGCACTCATCTTCCTCTTCTTCTTTCTGCAGTCGTTCATCACATGTCCAACAATGCCATAGAAATAACATTCCCTTTTCTCATGTGTCTTGTTATTATTGACGTGGTCCTTTCATCCTTGACTGTTATCCGTCTTCTTGTTCGGCGATTCTTCCGGTTGCTGGTTCACATAGAGGAGGAGGAGGAGGAGTAAAAGCATCTGTGGCTGGGGATTAAGGTCCCCAAACATGCTGAAATAGAAAGGAAAGATTCAAAACGAAGGATAGAGAGAGATAGTGCACATGGATTTGGGGGATTATGCCTCTTTTTAAAAATATAACACTTTTTCTTGAAAATGCTTCTTTAAACTTTCTTTTGAAAACAATCTCAAAAACTTTTATCTAGTCTGGTAAACCTGTGCTCTGATACCAAGTGAAACACCCCACCTCCGTTAAGGTCACTCACAAAGGGAATGCCTTAAATTTGGTGGAGGTTTATAAGTAAAAGCCACAGATAAACACAAGACAGATATAAATACACATATTTTAAACAACGGAAACCAAACAGACTTTTATTTCATCAATACGTGTTTAAACAAAACATTTCCATACTTGTCTCAAAATAATTCCATCATTACAACCTCATTACTGTCTTGATTATTAAAGAAGCATAAAACATAAATAAAAGTAACAAAAATCCCCATAGTGATATCCAAAGCCATGATCCGAGCAAAAGAGTTCCAAACCATACGTCTACGGTCTTGGAGCTTGCAAAGGGTCTGACTGAGCTGAGTTGTTTCCTCCTTGTGGACCTGGGGGGGGGGACGAAAGAAAAGAAGACGAAAAGAAAATAGAGTCAGACATAAAGCCTGAGTAAATCTAGTAACTCTTCAGTATGTGAACAAGAAAAAGGGCATGATAGATATAAACTAAAAACAGGAAAGTGTCACAAGCTAAGGAAGTGTCTTTTAGAATAGAATGTGCTATCGTACCCACACTATATATCTGCACCTACTTGAGCTTATTTTAACTGGCACCCTATGCTGAGGGTGAAGTGATCCCCATTTTCTAAAGATCGGCTCCTACTCGCGTAAACACATGTCATACGGCCCCCAAGAATTGTAGATACCTATGCTGGTCCCACCATGGGGTGTATCAAGACCCATGGTGGCGACCCCGACACAAATTATAGAAGGCATAGGTTATACTACTGGTGCCCCTAGTGCCCTGTTTGTCTGCTCCGGAGTGTGTGCACACCCGCACCCCATTAGAACCTACACTGTTGCACCCACCCTCGTCGCTTTGACCGCTTACAATCAACCCAATAATCGTGCCCCACTCTGCCTAGTTTCAGAGTACCATGATACCTAACTTGGGTTACTGCTGAAACGGGTCCCTCGTTACTAGGGTTTTTCTAGTCAAACATGTTAAGTGGTTAAGTGTCTGTATTTACCTAACCCCACCCATCAATTCTTGTTAACATGTTGTATTTGGTTAAGTGTTTATAGTTGACTTAACCCTACCATCTGTCCTTAGCCTCTTAGAGCACCTGACCACTCACATTAGACAGGCATTGCTACGGTTACTGGATGTGCCGGTCGGTTCCGGGCAGGTTTACACCATAGCTCAGTCTAACCTCAGGTCCTTATTGGGCTCAATGCTTAACCACCCACATTGGATAGGTATTGTTGTGACTACTGGACAGCCGGGCGGGTCCGGGCAGGTTTACATCACAACTCAATCCAACCTCGGGTTAAGCATATCGTGTTTTCTAAATTTACATATTTTATTACTTCTCAATTATATATGTAAATTTCATGTTCTTTATTCTTGGGTATAACAATTCATACCGCTAGAATGTCATTGCTGTTGGCCTGTGCCAACCATGCCAACTTATATTTTTAATGTTTTACACCCAACGTTATTACCCCCGTTTGTACGTTCGTAACATTATCACAATTGTTGGGCTTGACACAATTCAGCCCAACTTCATAACGTGAGAAAAAGGGGAAACCAAGAACATGTATTATTTCACATAAAGGTGTGTGGTGCATGAACTTGCAATTTAGCGATTCAACATAAATTATGGGTCATGTGAACTTGCATTCAAATCAAAGTATAACTAAGTAGGTGACATATGAAATGGCATAGTTTAGGCTTATACAAACTTGTGTTTAAACATGTTTAACTTGGCATAATGTCAACCACAAAACTAGCATGTTGTATATTCACCAAAATGTGCAATCTTTACATCTAATCATATAGCCTATTTCAACATGAACTTGCATAGTTTATGAAACCCAAACGATACTTAACATAGATCCAATTATACTTGCAAATAAATATAAGAATGTATTCATAGGTTTTGGGTCATGTAGGCATAAAAGGTCTCAAATCTAGAACATGTTTACATAAATTCTAACTTAGATTAAGGGAATATACATAGTCCATGCCATCGACATATACATAAAGGGATCAATTTCTAGTTTTTGCCACAACTTGCTATTGTTATTACTTTCATATACAAATGTCCAATAGGCTTGCATCAATCAATTTATCCCACAAATATCAATACACAAGTCATGACAAAATTATTACAATACACAGAATTCATACAATAACACAATTCTATTTTCATTTACATTGAATCACGTCACAGTTGTATTCATATTCTGAAAGGTCACTATACTTACAACAAATGCAGATATCTTGAATTCTGAATTCTGAAATTGAGATGCGCTCCTTTGGGTAGATTAACGTTGCGTTGATTAATTTGATTACGCTTTAGGTTTCTTCTTCTTAATTTGATTCGTCTCTAAGCTTCTCTCTCTTGACAGCTATGCTCAATTCCTTCCTGGTAGCATGACGACTCCCATCTTATTTTTTTGTGTGAATTTTTAGTTGAGACTTAGGGTGTATTTATAGATTTTTAAATTGTTTTGAGCCGTTAGATGAAGACATGAGGAATCTAGGCCATACAAAGTTCAAAGAGCCAATCAAGAGGTGACATGTCAGCCCTAGTGACACACCGAGCCACAGAAATTCGAGCCAAAGCCAGACCCAGCCAGCCAGGTCGACCAGGCAGGTCGACTGGCAGGTCGACACCCAGGTCGACACTATGGTCGACCTGGGGTAGCCAGGTCGACACCATGGTCGACCCTATAGTCGACCTGGTCTCTAGGCGGGAATTTTCCCGCCCAGCCCAGTTTAAACTTGTTTTTTGAATTTCGAATTTGAAACTGAGCTGTTTGAATTTTAAATTTTATTCTGAAACTTCCGAAGGTCATAACTCCTTCATAGGGAGTCCGATTCGCGCAAACTCGGACTCTATCTCAAGCAGAATTCCGAGACGAACGCAATGGCGTAACCTATTTCCCTTAATTCTTTCATTTAGAATTAATAACACTTTAATTTGTGAAGCTTAATGTTATAGAATTCACAGGGTGTTACCAGTTCTGATTGCTATGACTGAATTGTTGTTTCCTTTGGATGTATGGATCATAAAGGCTTTCACTGTCAGGCATGGGGAAGGAAGGTGTGAGTTATTCTTTGGAGCTGGGTATATTAGTTCGTTATTTACTTTACTGATGATATTTGTTAGCTGTTTTATCGCTCACTAAGACTGTTGTCTGACTCAAGCTTTTATGTTTTCCTCTTATTACCTTTGGTTGTTCATCCGATTGTTTGATGGGCAGACTGAGTACCAAGTGGCAGGTGATAGCTTAGTGAGTATGGTGTTGCTATTCAGAGGCGAGTAGAAGGCTGGTATACTATTTTACCTACTATATAATATTTGGATTTCCATTGTTTGTTATTCTTCTCTGAGTGTTGTAGTGAGGCAAATTGTATAAACACTACTCTTGTAATCCAAGAGTATGGATATTACTTTCTAGTTGTTCTGAAAGTTTGGTGTTTTCTTGCTTCAGAGTTTACGACAAGTTTCGATGATATTTACCTACCTTAATGATCATCCGTAGCTACCGTGCACGCCTTTCAGCACATTATTCCTCTTGTATAGTGCAGGGGTTATGGGATATCGTCACATACAAGCTAGCTAAAGAACTTCAGAGAGTCAACAGGCGTAATCTTGATCAAATCTCTACCTTGGAGGATGACAAGGTTGAGTGGGCCAAGGTTCTTGAGTCTCGATATGCCAGCATTGCATCTCTTACGCAGAGGAATACCGAGCTATAGGAGCTAGAGGCTGAGAATCGAAGGCTCAAAGAAGAGCTTGTTGCTGCTAAACTGAGAGAAACTGCATTGATAATGCAAGAAAAAGATGCTCAATCTGCTTAATAGACTGTTGAATCCCAGTTGGCCGCTAAAAAGGAAGCTTCCACAACTTATCAGCGAGCAATGCCAGTCTTCATGAGAGGAATAGTGCTAAAAAATTGGCTATTTTTATGCTGACAGCAAAGGCAAGAATTCTCGAGCAGGATAGAGATCAAGCTTCGGCTGGTAAAGCAGCTGTTGAAAAAGTGTTCACTAATGTTGAGACTAATACCAATGCTACTTTATTTAGTTTCTATGTTTTCAGTGTCATGATCTGAGGCAGCTTGCACTATTTGGGACCTAATTTTCCAATGACTCTGGCTCTAGTCTGGGAATCGGTACTTGCATGGGTTGAAGATACTTATGACGAAGAAGACCTCTTATAGAATCTTTTGGATGAGGAATCCCGTAAAGCTTGGCTAAGGGGAAGAAAAAGCTTATGAGGGAGCGAGGATTACTAGATGATGAAGTTGAATCCTCTAGGAAAGAAGCCCTGGATGTAGCTACTACCGATGCCCCAACCAATCCTATTAACGTTGAGGTATCCAATTCTCAAACTTCGACCATGCCTCCCACTGGTCCTTCTGCTGTTCACGAAGAAAAGGACGCAGCTGCTGGGGAACACACTATTGAGAAGCATATTATTGAGGAGCATACAGAAGATGGCGAAGGTAATGATGACAATCCGGATAACTATGAGGTTGAGCACAGAAGTCTTCAAGCCGCAGGTAAAACTGAGATTAACCGAGTCGTGTCAGACTTGGACTATCTTTGCACTTTACCAGGGTATATTGTATTCATGCTCATTGTTCATTTGTATTAGGCTTGATTTCACCACAACCGTCTCCCGTTGGAGCCGACACAACAGCGACTGAAGCCATCATTACTGATTCAACCTTGGTGTCGACTACTGTTTCTTCTCCGACTGCCACTCCTCCTCCGGGCAATGCATCCTTAATCACCGCTTCTGCTCCTGCTTCACAGCCAGGGTCACAAGATGCAAAGATATGTGCACTCACTGAGTTGGATGATGTTGATTACACTCCTAGTGACGAAGCAAAAGATCTTGACGATGCGGATGAAATCCCAGGGAAGGGAACTAAGGCTCAGGAAAAGAAAAGGACTAAGCCTTCTTCATCCTTGAGGCACAAGGGGAAGCACACTGCTCATAAGAAAGGAGGACTTATCATTCTATCATCTCCTGAGAGACCGTTTGGTGGCATAGAAGCTATGGATGGAAGTCAACCAGTTGGTACACCTTCCCCTTCCTCCATCAAGATTAATAAACCATCTCTGAGGTCTAGTGATTCCAATAACGGAAAGAAGAAGAATTAGTGTTTATGGCTGCCTTACTTTACTTTCTGTAGCTTTCTTTCGTGTATTTCATTTAGACCGGTTGTATATGCGAGCGCCGATCCTCGCTTATGACGTTATGGATGATGTACCTGAGACTTGTGCCTTGCATTTGTGTTGATGTGATGAAACTATGTTTTGCTTATTGTACTTTAGCCTTCTGTTTTAGCTTTATCGTACTTTTCTGTTTGTACACTTGTTTCTTTACACATTACAAGTCTCTTGTTTAGTGTGAAGTCGTGACGGGCTTATGGTATGTTTTGTAAGCATTATTAATCTGTCTTAATGCTGTGGTGGATTGTCACGAACTTCTTAGGTCCGATGCAATCAACTTTACCAGGTTTCCTTGGCTATGGCTGGAATACTAGAACTTCTTGCTCTATTGGCTAAGTATCTTGTTTTTTTTCATTACACTTAGAGCCTCTCAGCTTGCCAATTAACCGTGAAATCCAGTTTGGTTGATCAAACTCATGTCTTTAGTTAAATAATTTTTCAGCTTCTGTGCCCCTGTTTGAGAGGTCTTACATTTCTGGCCCAGTGTTCATCTACTAACCAGCTAGTTAATTTAGGCATCGGAGACACTCGTTCGCAATTAGACTGATTAATCCTAGCATCCGCGGTTTCACTGGTTGCCCGTTAAAGCCCAACAATTGTTGCAACCTGGATGAATCAGGTGCTAGCCGAATTAATGGACGCCTCCAAAGAGGTCATCAAGCCCACCGATCGTCGAGTCTGAGATGATCAGACACTAACGAACAAATTAGATGCCTCCAAAGAGGTCATTTAAGCCCGTCAATCGCCGAGTCTAAAATGATCATATACTAACGAACTAATTGGATGCCTCCGAAGAGGTCATTTAACCCTAATTTTTGTCATAATCGGGTCAGGTACTTCCTGACACTGACGATCTTATTAGGTACCCCCTTTTGGCTGGGAATTTCTTATGAATCCAAACATGCGACTCGCTAGCCTAGTAATCCAGGCCCTTTGGAGACTGGATTGAATTCAGGCCCCCTTTCGGCTAGGACTTCTGATTAGCTTCACTTTGAGAGGCTTTATTATTGTGTCGTTCCACGGGGAAGACACCAGTTGCTCTATTGGACGTCTGGCTTAACAACTATCATAGCGACAGAACTAGGGCCCTGGAACTCTTATTTTAGGAGGTGCCCCTTTCAGTGAAACTTGCAATTTTTGTCTTTAATTTGCTTGTTATGTCTTATTATCGCTTGACTCTTGTTGTTCTTTATTTTTCATTTGCAAGGTCATGCTTTACACCTTTGTATTTGTTGCGAATGGTGCTCGCGGCACTCGACACTTGAGTTGTCCCCATCGGGATGTGCTATAAAGGCACCATGTCTTATCAGGCTGTAGGCGAACAAGCGTTCTTTAAATGGCCTGCAATCAAAAACGACTTTTAGCAACTTTTAAATAATCAAACAAGAGTTTGCAATTGTACGTTTTAGGCAAGCAAATCAAATTTTCATTCATATGTACAAATTTCAATTACAATGCTTGCAAAGTATTTACAACTTTTTTACAGGACATTGAAATGGAAAATCAAGTAAAATAGTGAAGGAGATGATCGTTGTTCCAATCTTTAGGAATTTGAATTCCATCCGTCATCTTCAATTTGAAGGTGCCACCTTGGAGGTTTTGGCTTAAAAGTAAGGTCCTTCCCAGTTAGGGCCAAAAACTCCAATTTCATTCATCACTTTCTTCACTACCAGATCTCCAATTTTGAAGGTCCTTTGCTTAACTTTAGAGCTGAAATGTCTGGCAATACTTCTTTGATGAGCAGTAAACTATGAGCTCTACTTCATTTCTCTTTCCTTTGAGTTGGTCAAGCACTTCAAGCTGCATCTTTTCATTCTCTACTTAGTTGAAGTGAATCCTGCGGTGAGTGGGACTTCTAGCTCTACCGGGGTCGTAGCTTTGGATCCAAATGCTAGAGAGAATGGAGTGTGCCCAGTTGCAGATTTGTGAGTCATGCAATACGCCCATAGTGCAAGTGGAAGCTCATCTACCCAACCACCTTTGTCTTTCTCAAGACGCTTTTTGATGGTTGACTTTATGATTTTGTTCACTGCTTCGACTTGCCCATTGGCCCGTAGATGAGCCATTGCTGCAAAACTCTTCTGAATCTTGTACTTAGCATAGAAGTTCTTGAATTCATTGCTTTCAAACTGCATTCCATTATCTGTGATTACCTTCTGTGGTATACCAAACCTGCAAATGATGCTCTTCAGCACGAAGTTGATCACTTTCTTTGAGGTGATATTGGCTAGTGGCTTGGCTTTAGCCCACTTGGTGAAGTAATCGACAACTATAATGGCATATTTAAAGCTGGACTTTGCTGTTGGTAGTAGTACTCAATTCAAATCAATGCCCCAGACAACAAACGGCCATAGGCTGACCATTTGAGTCAATTCCGTGGATGGTGCTCTTGGAATCTTCGCAAATCTCTGGTATCTATCACATTTCTTGGTATAGGTTGCAGAATCCAGGTTCATATCAGGCCAGAAATAACCGTATCGTAGAATTTTTTTGGCTAATGTATGTCCACCTGCGTGGCCTCCACATTCACCTACGTGTAATTCAGCCAAAATTGCTTTAGATTCTTGTTTGGTCACACACTGAAGTAGAGACATAAAAAAGCCTCGCCTATATAGCCTACCATCGTGGATAAGATACATTTGAGCCTTCTGAAATATCTTCCTTCGTTTTTTGATTCTTCTAGGAGTGTTCCATTAAGAAGATACTCCTTGATCGAGGTCAACCACGAATCCGGTTCTTCAATGGTCTCCATATTCCAATTAACATCCACATCTTCAGTACTAGGATTTGAGAGGACTTCGACAGGTATTAATCCCAGTAACAATGCATCTCATGAACTTGCATATTTAGTGAGTGAATTTGCTTTCGTATTCTCCTATCTAGGGATATGGGATATTGTGTAGTAGTCAAGGTCATTAAGAAGTTCCTAAATTTTAGATAGATAAGCTGGAAGATTCCCCCCCTTGGCTTGGAACTCTCTTTGGACTTGACATACCACTAGCTGCGCGTCACTGAAGATCTGCAAAGTGTTCAAATTCAATTCCTTTTCCTTTTTTAGCCCTATGGTTAGTGCTTCATACTCGGCTTCATTGTTGGTTGACGGGAACTTTAACCTCAAAGCATAGCACACGGAGCGTCCTTCAGGAGTTTCTAGGATCTTTCCCCTGAGTAATAATCATTCATGGACCCATCAACGAACAACTTCCATCTAACAACTGCCTCAATTGGTTCCTCCTTTTCCTTCCCTCTATCTGTAAATTCAGCAATAAAATCCGCTAAATCCTGTCCATTGATAGCTCTTCAAGGATCGTAAGTGATCTTATATTGACTGAGTTCAATATTTCAATTTAACAGTCTTCCCAAAGTCTCTAGACAAAACAAAACTTACTTTAGAGGTTGATTTGTAAGGACTTTGATAGAGTGGGCTTGGAAATATGGCCTAAGCATTTTCAAGGCGACGAGTAAACAATATGCAAGCTTCTCCAACTTGGGATAGTTTAGCTCTGCCCCGGTAAGCCTTTCATTGATATAACACGCCGGTTGTTGAACCTTTGCATCTTCTCGGACCAATGCTACACTACAACAAGACGAAATTGTAAAATATAGAAATAACTCTTCTCCATCCTTGGGGTTTGACAACATCGGAGGTGATTCCATGTCCTCGATTAGCTCCTCGAAAGCCATTTGACATTGGAGAGTCCATTGGAAGTCCTTCTTTCCTTTCCTCAATGCATCGAAAAGCGGAATGCACCGATCTATTACCTTTGAAATGAATTGACTCAATGCAGCTATCTTCCCATTCAAGTTATGAAGTTCCTTCTTCATTCTAGGAGCACACATCTCTTGTAAAGATGAGACTTGAGCAAGATTGGCTTCGATGCCCTTGGCGTCAACCATGAACCCGAAGAATTTTCCCATTGCGACTCCAAACGAGTATTTAAGTAGGTTCAATTTAATCGCGTACTTCCTGAGAATAAAACATTTTAGCCAAATCTTATAAATTATCTACAACCCTTCTCGACTTTACCAGCATATCATCAATGTACGCTTACATGGTTTTACCAATTTGTGATTTGAACATTGCATTCACAAGGCGCTGATAAGTCGCTCTTGCGTTCTTCAATCCAAACGGGATAACTTTGTAACAATATAAGCCCTCATCTATCATCAAGCTTGTGCTCTCTTGGTCTGGTTTGTGCATCATTATTTGATTATACCCCGAATAAGCGTCCATGAATGAAAGCAATTCCCTTCCTAGCCTTCCTTTAGCTGACAACAAGTGGCACTTTAAGCATTAGTCGCTATAGTACGATTGACTGAGCGAATGGGGTTGACTGACTCCCCTCCTTCCCAAACTCATCCTCAAAAAGAAATCGGCTTTCATCAAAGGTCGGAACATAACGATGGCCCGTCATTGCATCGACTAGCTGATCGATTCTAGGTAGCGGAAAACTATCCTTGGGGCATGATTTGTTAAGGTCTGAATAATCGATACACTCTCCACTTGTCGTTGGATTTATTCACAAGCACTAGATTAGAGACCCAATCTGGATATGTGGATTCCCGCATGAAATCATTCTCTGTTAGTCTATCCACTTCCTTTTTGAAAGCTTTGGATCTTCCGGGTCCCTGAATCCTTCTTTTCTGCTTCACTGGTGAGACGCTTGGATAAATATTCATCTATGAACCGCCACATCAAGAGAGATACCGCACATGTCAGAATGACTCCAAGCGAACACATCCAGATTAGCCTTCAGAAACATAATCAGCTCTTTCTACAGTTTTAGGCCCAGTTGTGAGCCTAACTTTGACACTCTGTCTGGATCTTTATCACGAACTAGAACAAAAATTGTGACCTCAGCTAGCGTCGCTCACCCCTCTCCTGTACCGGCCTTTCGCGGATCCATCTCCTTTTAGACCCCACTATGTTCGTCGGTATAGGGTCATGCCTTAATTGCTATAAGGCATTTTCACGAATGCGGAGGGGAGCCTCCACATTCTTCCCTTTATCCTTTTTACTTGCTTTTCTCAACTCATTTATATAGCATTCTCTGGCAATTTCCTAGTTTGCATTAACCACACTGACCCCATTATCTGTTGGAAACTTCATCGTCAAACTCTAGGGAGCTAGCAGATCCTGAAAGCTGCTAGGTATGGTCTTTCCAGAAAAGCATTATACACAGACAATTCATCTACAAGAACAAAGTATTGCATCATACTAGCTTTCCTTTCTCTGTCTCCAAGTTCCACAAGCAAATCAATAACCCCATTGGGCCGCTTCGGTTCCCCTGTGAACCCTTGGATTTTCTTCTGACAAGCTCGCACATCTGACATAGAAATGTTTATTTTATTAAAAGTGTTTTTGAATAGCACATTTACTGAGGCACCGTAATCGAGTAACACCCTTTTCATAGTGGTTGGGTCTATCCAAACCGTTACTAACATAGGGTCTTGAGTTGGAGTGAATACTCCTTTTTCATCTTTCCAATTAAACATAACATCTCCAAAGGAAGTCTTCTATTGCTTTATGGACATGGTATTATTCAGAATCAAATGGTATTATTCAGAATCAAACACATTTCTTCCTTTGAAACACTCTTGAGTGCATTGGCATATCTTTAGATATCTCCCCCAACTTCCCCAGTTGGATTCGGACCCCCTGAAATAGTGTTAATCATCGGCCTCTAACTAACTTGTGCCAGGGCCTGGTTCGTCGATCCAGATGCATTTTGCCTTGCGATGTTTGAGGAGGATTAGTAGTCTGCGTCTTTTTCACAAACTGTTGTAGCCTGTTCTTCCTAAACCATTCCACGATCAATTTTTTGAGATCCTGCACTCATTCGTGTTATGGCCCGATTGATTGTGGAATCGGCAAAACCTCCCAGAGATTTCCTGGTTATCACCCACCTTCTGCGGTTTTGGTTTTGGATAATCTTCGGTATCCTTGGTAGTGATAAAAATGTTCTTCGAAATCTTTGTTAGTGGGGTCAATTCAGTGGCTTTGAAGAAGCGCAACTTCTTTCAATTTCGGTTATCCTTCCTGTCGTTTCCTCGCTTTTGACCTCCATTCTTCTTTTGATGCTTTGGACACCATTATCTTTCTTTTCAGGTACCGAACTACCATCAGCACTGATGTATTCTTCTGCTTTTTCATAGAACCTATTCAAGGTGTTGGGCTTCTTCACTTTAATCTACCTTTCGAACTTCGACCTTTTATCTATGGCTCGCTTCAATGCCATCAATACCAGTCGAGGTTCTAGACCCCCAACTTCTGCTGCGGCATCATTAAATCGTGTAAGGAAGGCTTTGACCGACCCACCCGGTTTTTGTTCCATGTCATTTAATTACATTACATCTTTAACCTGTGTGGTCTACAGGCTAAACTGCTCCCTGAATTTCTTAGCCAAGAAAGAAAAGTTTTCCACCAACCTTGGTGGTAGCTTAAACCAAAGCGAACCTACTCCCTCCAAATATACTGGGAAGTATAAGCATTTGATCTCATCCGTAGTTCGTGCACCATCCATGTGTTGATCATGCTTATACAGGAACAAATTAGGATTGTCAGTTATATTATAAGCTTGAATCGTTGGCGGATTAAACTTCCTTGGGAACTTAGTCATTTTAATCCTTTCAATGAGTGGAGTCTTAGTTGGAGCGAACTCCCACTCCTTCTCATTATCATTCCGCTCCAAACTTTCCTTCATGATTTGTTGGACCTTTTCTGCAAGACATTCCTCTTCGCCATGCCGATCCACGGGACGAACGTCGTCTCCTTCACTGGATGTTCGCCTAAACAAACGGTCACGGCTGGGGATCCGGGTCACTGTGCCTCCTTTATGCGGAGGTTCCTCTTTGGCGGAACTATTCACTTTTCGAGAGGTAACTCTTTTAGAAGGGTTCCTAGCAAGTGGTTTAGATTCTTCATGATCAGCATTGTCTAAATCGTCGATCTCTTGAACAGATCGATCACGATTTGGACTTGAAGAGGGAGAGTAAGCATCCTCTACACGGGTTACATTTGCTTTAACTTTCGCCGTGTTGGTTTGGGTAGCAAAGAGGGCCTCTAATCTTACCATCATGGCATTATTCGAGATCTCCATATGCCGAGTCAAACCGACAATGACTTTATTCAATTCATCTCTAGTCACACTAACTCCTGCCCCGGGGGATTGGCCAACTTCATGAAAGTTACTTTGTGGAGTTATGGGATTATCCGCAACATTCTCTGAGCCCGAGACTCTTACGGACTTACTAACTGGCTTCTTCGGTGGCATTATCTTAGACAATTTCTTGAACTTTGTAAACAATCTTTCAACTATCCTAGATCTTAGATTTGGAGAATCTATTGTAAAAAAAAGCTTCGAAATTCAATGCCTCCACAAAGCACTTAACTTTGGAAAGTGGACGTGGCCTCACTGGGCACTAAAAATGTATATGCTAAAAATGGCACTAACAACCCAAGGTGTAATTGTGACACCCCACTTCCGTTAAGGTCACTCACAAAGGGAATGCCTTAATTTTGGTGGAGCGTTTATTGTGTATAGAACAGAAAAGTAAACAGGACAGATAAATATATTGGTACCTGGAAAATAAAAACCACATTTATTGCAGCGGAGAAATAGTTTGTTTACATCACATCAAAAACCAACTACAAAACCAAATACACTTATTATCCATTTTGACAAATAAGTTCTGAGTACATAAAATAAAAGACATAACCCCAACATAAAATAGCCATAAATAAGATAGGTTGAACTTTACTTCAGCAACCCAAGCAACTTCCAAAAGAAAGAGATAAAGCCGTCCAAATCAAGCTCCACTAGTATTAGTCCCACCCTGAGCACCTGGAGGGGGGGAGGGGAGGAAGAAAAGAGGTGGAAACAAAGGGGGTCAGACATAAAGTCTGGCGAGTGCAATAACTTTAATAATACAATCATTAAGTAACTAGGATAAGGCATAAGCTGAAAAACAAGGAAATGACTGTGAACAAATGGGCATGACAGAGCAAACAAAGGAAATAAGAAGAACAAAGATAACGTTAAAGGCACACCTAATCACTATAAGATAATTACTACATTGCACCACACCAAACACCCTAAAAGTTGATCCCGCCTACAAAACTTAATAATGATATTGGTAGCTTCGTGTACCCCTAGCTACCTTCATAGGTGCCGTCTGCCCCTATCTTCACTAGGTGTACTCACTACCCCCATTCGATCGGCTCCCTAACTCGTAGATACCCGTGTTGGCCCCACAGTGGCGTGTATCACTCCCCAAAATGGCAACCCGATACTACCAAAAATGCACAGCTTATATCTACACGATGCAACAACGTCTTACCTACCAGCCCGGGGTCACACACGCACATGACCCCGTTGGACTTACATTGCCACCGCTAACCCGTTTTGACCTCTTACAATCAAACCCAGTACGCGTGTCCCGTCCTCGACTTGGGTCGAGCCCACAAAGATACTTAATGGGTTACTGGTTTGAAAAGGGCTCCCATGTATGACACAAGCTTTCCACCTATGCTTGGTCCCCTCTAAGCTTCTTCCCACTTAACCCCATTCTTATTCATGTTTTCTTACATGTTTCAATCTTGGTTAAGTGCATCTAATCGTATTTCAGATGCTACCCAAGGCACCCTCTTAATTTCACATGCTACCCAAGGCACCCACTTAACCCTCCATGTCCCACCACATGTTTATCTGGTTAAGTGTTTTTCAATTCATTAACACCGTAACCTTGTAAAGACCTCCCACATTAGACTGGCATTTGTGGCTATTAGATTTGTCGGGCGGGTCCGGGCAGTCTTACACCACAAACGAGCCTAACCTCGTGTCTTTACAACTGTTACGCATTTAATTCATGCCTTTGACCTCTCACATTAGACTAGCATTTGTGGCTGCTGGATTTGCCGGGCGGGTCCAGGCAGTCTTACACCACAAAAGAGTCTAACCTCGTGTCTTAAGCAGTTTATTATTACACATCTTTATTTAACCCCGAAGTGGATTAATAAATTCCAAATATACTTATGTCCATAATTGTCACCTAAATTATGTCCATTTATTTCAGGTATATAAATTATACCAATTATTGCCTCAAATTAATTGTATGTTGTTTAAGGCCATTACATGCCAATTCTCAATATGTGTATATTCAATATTACCCCCACTGTCCCCACGTTGTTCGTTCGCTTATCATGACATATACATATATTAGACTAGCAATTAGTCTAACACATAAAAGGGAAGAAACACCACAAATTTGCATAACACACAAATTGGATCTAATTTACAAATAAGGATTACAACATATCTAGCATAAACTTGGTATTGTCACGTATCTAAACATAGTCCTAAAGGTGTGAACTTGCATGAATATAGTTTTCACCCAAAACTTGCATATATGAATATAGTTTTCACCCAAAACTTGCATAGGCCATAGTCACAAACTTGCATAAAACTACGTATGTCATAGATCTAAGTCTAAAGGTGTAATCTTGCGTATATGTGAATCCAATTTCTACCTAAACTTGCATATAGTCACTTTATTTGGTTCACATGTAGACTTGTGTACAATTCACATAGAAAATAGCATATAATTTGCACCCAAACTTGCATATAAAATGATGTCAAACATGAATCAAGTTGAACATAGGTGATTGGCATATACAAAGGAATCCACAACAAAAACTGCCATTATGAACAACTAGCAAATATTCACAAAATATCACATTTTCCCAATGTTTCACAAACATAGCCATATAACCAAATTATAACTCAACCCAATTAACTTTTTAATTATCTTATTAAAGAAATCGAACTCACAACTCAAAGAAGATCTTGAGTTCTGGGATCTGAGTTCTGAAATTGATTTAGCTCGCCTTTGAAGTAGACAAAATTGTTGTTGTTGTTGTCATAGACTTGAGTTGAATTAACTTTACTTTTCCTCTAGTTAATGACGGCTATTCTAGGTTGCAAGGTGATAGCATGACGGCCATGGTTCTAATTTTGATTAGGTTTTAGGGTTTGAGCCTACATGTGTTTATATATAATTTAGGATTAATTTAGGCCATCCGATCAACCTAGAATCAATCAAGACCATCCAGTCAAGATAGAGTGACACCTCAGCCCTAATGACTCAGCACTGAGTCACAAAATCGTCATCTTTCAAATCTGCCCGGGGGGAGGGGGTAGGGGCAGGTCGACCCCCAGGTCGACTTGTAGGGGGAGGTCGACACTAGGGTCGACCTCCTGGTCGACCTGGGTCCTAGGCGGGAATTCTCCCACCCAGCCCGCTTCTGACTTCTGATTTTAATTTTGTATCCGGTTTCGAGCTGTTTGAAATTATTTGAATTCTCTGGAAACTTCCGACAGCCATAACTTCTTCATACGAAGTCCAATTTACACGAACTCGGACTCTATCTTAACCACAATTCCGAGACGAACACTATGGCATAACCCGTTTCCCTTAATTATCACATTTAAAATTAATTATTCCTTAATTTGTTAGTTTATGTTAACAGAAAGCACGGGGTGTTACATTCTCACCTCCTTAAAGGATTTCGACCCCGAAATCTTCAAGTTGCAAAGAATACATATCCTATCATCCAATCGTCCATCTACTCAGCCATCAAACACAGGCATCCATTGTCCTTAAAAGACTTCTAATGCTTTCATGTTTATATGCACAATGTGTGTACATGTCTGTATCTAATGCAAAATCAGACGGTCTACTGATTCAGTTGACCTCCTTAATGCAAATTATGATAGTGCCATGCGTCCATTATGTATGCAAAAGATCCCGAATGATACATATTATTTCTACATGCGTGCACAACCATTCATATGAATGCAACATCCATATGATAACACAAACATTATACATCCATTAATCTAAATAAGCACACATTTATATGCAGTACGAAAGTGATTGAGCCGATCTAGTGCCTAATGTGTGTGTATATGCATCCACAAGAAACCACTAGCAAACACTTGCATACACTATCATCTATCAATCATAACATGTTTCAAATACATGTTTACATCCATTGGTCTCTACCTAAGGATAAAGAACATGACCGAGGAGATACACTAAAAAGGTAGATACAAGCTTGAATAAACTTAAGGAAAAAGAGGTCAAAGATGTACCCTCAAAAAGAAAAGGGTAGGCTGCACGTATTTTGGCCTCAGTCTCCCAAGTCGCGTCTTCCTCGACGTCGCTCCATTGAACTTTGACAAGCTTAACTTCACGGTTGCGTAGCTTTTTGACTTCCATCCCCAAGATACGAGTTGCATCTCTCCTCACAGTCGCTTCTCATTCCACTTCGACTTCCTCTAGTATGCTTGGCTCCACAACTTCTGCCGACTCATGTAAGCACTTTCGTAGCTGAGAGACATGAAAACATTATGAACTCCAGCCAGTATTTCGGGTAGTACTACTCTGTAGGCCATCGTCCCAATCCTTTCGATGATAGGAAATGGTTCTACAAATCGTGGTGCCAACTTTCCTACGGACCCAAAGCAGATGACATTCCTCAAAGGAGATACTTTAAGGAACACCCTATCCCCAACTTCAAACTCAAGGTCGTTCCTTCTCCTGTCTGCGTAGGATTTCTGTCTATCTTGGGCAGTCTTCATTTTCCTTCGTATCAAGTCCACTTTCTCTGAAGTCTCTCTAATCATGTCCATCCCAAGTATAAGTTTATCTGTAGACTCCCACCAACAAGTTGGTGATCGACATGGCCTTCCATATAAAGCTTCGAAGGGTGCCATGCTTATAGTGGATTGGTAACTATTGTTATAAGAGAATTCCACCAAAGGGAGATGATCCTCCCAAGATCCTCCAAAGTCAAGAATGCAAGTCTCAAAAGATCTTCCAGTACTCTGTTCGCCCTTTCCGTCTGACCATCGGTTTGAGGGTGACAGGCTGTGCTTAAACATAGCTGTGTGCCTACGGCCTCTTGCAAACTCCTCCAGAACTCGCTTTTAAAGATAGGGTCTCGATCACTCACTATGTTGGAAGGTATCCCATGAAGTTGAACTACCTCCTTAAGATAAATGGAGGCTAAAGACGAGGCGGTCCTCCTATTCTTGATAGGTATAAAATGAGCGCTTTTTGTGAGCCTGTCCACTATTACCCAAATACTGGTATTGCCCCTTCTTGACCTAGGCAACCCATCAACAAAGTCCATCGAGATGCTCTCCCATTTCCATTGCGGAACTTCTAGAGGATGAAGCAAACCACCAGGCTTCTTCTGCTCTGCCTTGACTTGCTGGCATATTATGCCTTTCGAAACAAATTCAGCTACATCCCTCTTCATGCCATTCCAAAAGAAAACTCTTTTGATGTCTTTATACATCTTGTCTCCACCGGGGTGTATGGTCATCTTGGAATGGTGTGCTTCTTCCAGAACCATCTTCACCAATTCTCTTGCTTGCGGTACGCATAGTCTTCCATCTCGTCTCAACCAACCCTTATCATAGATGGAGTATCTACTGAGGTGACTAGAAGTCTCTCCCCTAATCAGCTTATCTATCACATCAACTAGCTGAGAGTCTTCACGTTGCGCGGTTACTATTGAGTCCAACAAAGTAGGCTGCACCTCTAGCATTGTAATCAAGCCAGTCACATGATCAACAAAGGGTCTAAAATCAAAATTTTCTATGTACTCCAAACTTTGCCTTTCTACAAAGAGAGGACTTAAGGTCAGCTTCTTTCTACTTAGGGCATCTGCTACTACATTGCCCTTGTCAGGAGTATAGGAGATCTCAAAGTCATATGAGGCGAGAAACTCCATCCATCTTTGCTGCCTTAGATTGAGGTCCTTCTGCGAGAAAAGGTACTTCAATGATTTATGGTCAGTATACAACTCAAATTTCTCACCTAAGAGATAGTGGCGCCAAGACTTAAGCGCAAAAACGATGGCTGCTAACTCTAGATCGTGGGTTGGGTAGTTTTTCTCATAAACTTTCAACTGCCTTCCACCATAAGCTACTACCTTCCCCTCTTGCATCAAAACAGCGCCTAGTCCCGTACCGCATGCATCTGTGTAAAACATCTTGCTCCCATCTGGTAATGTCAAAACTGGGGCTGTTATCAGAGCCCTCTTCAATCATTGGAAAGCGACTTCGCAATCCAAATCCCAAGTGAAAGTCCGGTTCTTCTTCGTTAACCTTGTAAGTAGAGCTAAAATTTTCGCAAAGTCTTTAATGAACATGCGATGAAAGCCTGCTAGTACAAGAAAACTTCGGGCTTCGGTTGCATTATTTGGAACCTTCCAATCCTGGATTGCAACTACTTTTGCAGGGTCCACAGCTAACCTTTCTTTGGACAACACATGCCCAAGAAATCTTACTTCTTCTCTCCAGAAGTGGCACTTGGAGAATTTTTCTTTTAACTGGTGTGCACGGAGAGTATCCATGACTTCCCTTAAATACAAAGCATGCTCTCCCTCATTCTTTAAGAAAATCAGAATATCATCTACGAAGACCACCACGAATTTATTTAGAAATTCCCGGAACACTCTATTCATCAAATCGACGAAATAAGCAGGTGCGTTTGTCAAGCCGAAAGGCATGATGAGCCATTCGAAGAAACCGTCTAGGTATCTGAACGCGATCTTATCAATGCTATCTTCAGCCACTCTTAGCTGATGAAATCCGGTTGCCAGATCTAATTGGGAGAAAATTGTTGCACCTACAACCTGATCGAATAAATCGTCTATTCTTGGTAGTGGGTGCCTATTCTTCTTGGTCAGCTTGTTTAGCTTCCTATAATCAACGCATAGGCGAAGTGAACCGTCCGCTTTGGTTGAGAACACCACTGGAGCACCCCATTCAGAAATACTCTGCCTTATAAACACTTTTTGTAGCAGCTCCTCAACTTGCCTGCTAATCTCCTTTCTCTCCCTTGGAGCCATGTGTCTAACGGGTAAAGCAACAGGTTTTGCGTTATCAACTAGATATATGTGGAAGTCTATCTCCCGCTTCGGAGGCAAGCCCTCTACTTCCTCAAAGACATCTGAGTATTCACAGACCACTCTAACAGACTGTAAATTCTCAACAGATGCATCAAGCGAATCTAGATAACTTAGCATAACAGAATTCACGGGATTACAAGAGATTTCGAGAGTGTTTCCCAAGCGAGTCATAAGCCTAACCTCTCTCTTTTCATAATCTAGGACGGCTCCATTACTGGATGACCAATCCATGCCCAGAATTAAGCCATAGCTCGTGAAGCCCAGAACATAAGCATCACATCTAAACCCAATGCTAAGTATAGAAATTTCCAAATCCAAACAAATTATCATAAAATAGGAGCCCCCAATTGGATTTGAAACAACTATGGGATCCTCTACTATACTGGTGTTTAGGTGTAGTGACTCAACTAAAGCAGTAGATATAATAGAGTGCGATGCACCAGAATCAAAGAGTGTGCGAACAGGATGATCAAAAAGATAAACTAAACTTTCAACGGAAATCGTTCTACCTCGTTCTTGCAGCGGTGGGGACACGAGAGCCTGGACCTGCCCCCTTGCCTGTCCCGGTGCCATGAGAGCCTGAATCCGCCCTCCAGAGGTAGTCCCTGCCCTCTGCCCTTTCTTTGGGCAGTCCCTAATCAGATGTCCTGCCTCGCCACAGTGGAAACAACCAGTCTTATTCTTCTTCCTACAGTCTTTGCTCAGATGGCCTGGTGTCCCACAGTTAAAACATCCTTTCTTTCCCTTGCCGTTGTTGTCTTTACCACCCTTCTTGTTCTGCTGTTGCTGTTGTGGTTTCTTTTGATCCCCTTTCTTCTCAGGTGCCTTATTAGCATTGGTGCCTTTCTCTTCTTCATGCATAAGCACCATGTCAACTAGCCTCTCAAAGGTGGCCCCCATAGGGATGTGGGTCATAGCTAACCCATGTAGTGGCTTGTTTAAACCCTTAACAAATCTCAAGGCCTTCTTTTTCGGGTGTATTCACCAAGTCCAAGCCAAATCTCACCAACTGATTGAATTTGTTGACGTACTCATTCACTGATAGATTTCCTTGCCTCAATCCAAAAACCTTTCCATGTATAGATTCTCTTCGGCCCGTGAGAGAAACTTTGCCTTAAACCTACGCCTGAAATCCGGCCATGTATCAACTGGATGGTCTCCATTAGTGACCTCCCACCAAAACGAGGCCTCATCCTTCATTAACCAGGCGGCTAATTGGACCTTTCTTCCATCTTCTACCTCAAAGATTCCAAATAATTCTTCCACCTCCTTTAGCCAATTTCGAGCTTCAACAAACGTCTCCGACCCGCGAAAAGGTTTTCCCCCCATTGCTCGAAAGTCCTTGCATATCTTTGCGAAAGTATCAACACGGGGAGGAGGAGCATTTGCTGGGCCTACGACATTGGCCCTAGGTTCCAAATACCTTATAAACCATCCTGGCATCGGTATCCCCTCGGGTATCTCGAGAATTCCAGACATGCTAAAAAGAAAATGTAGAGATTCAAAACGGAGAATTCGGAAGGAAGATATATGGCTCTTGGGGGTAATGTTTTTAAAACAAACATTTTTCTTGAAAATACGTTCCTTAAAACATACTTTTGAAAGTATTTCTTTATAAAATGCTTTTTGAAAAATAGTTTTTCAAAATATCTTATCTGTTCTCGTAACCTTCAGCTCTGATACCACGTGTGACACCCCACCTCCGTTAAGGTCACTCACAAAGGGAATGCCTTAATTTTGGTGGATCGTTTATTGTGTATAGAACAGAAAAGTAAACAAGACAGATAAATATATTGGTACTTGGAAAATAAAAACCACTTTAATTGCGGCGGAGAAATAGTTTGGTTACATCACATCAAAAACCAACTATAAAACCAAATACACTTATTATCCATGTTGACAAATAAGTTCTGAGTACATAAAATAAAAGACATGACCCCAACATAAAATAGCCATAAATAAGATAGGCTGAACTTTACTTCAGCAATCCAAGCAACTTCCAAAAGAAAGAGATAAAGTCGTCCCAATCAAGCTCCATTAGTACTTGTCCCACCCTGAGCACCTGAGGGAGGGGGGAGGAAGAAAAGAGGAGGAAACAAAGGGGGTCAGACATAAAGTCTAGCGAGTGCAATAACTTTAACAATACAATCATTAAGTAACTAGGATAAGACATAAGCTGGAAAATAAGGAAATGACTGTGAACAAATGGGCATGCCAGGGCAAACAAAGGAAATAAGAAGAACAAAGATAACGTTAAAGACACACCTAATCACTATAAGATAATTACTACATTGCACCACACCAAACACCTTAAAGTTGACCCCCCTACAAAACTTAATAATGATAATGGTAGTTTCGTGTACCCCTAGCTGCCTTCATAGGTGCCGTCTGCCCCTATCTCCACTAGGTGTACCCACTACCCCCATTCGATCGGCTCTCTAACTCGTAGATACCCGTGCTGGCCCCACAGTGGGGTGTATCACTCCCCAAAGTGGCAACCGATACTACCAAAAATGCACGGCTTATATCTACACGATGCAGCAACTTCTTACCTACCAGCCCGGGGCCCACACGCACATGACCCCGTTGGACTTGCGTTGCCACCGCTAACCCGTTTTGACCTCTTACAATCAAACCCAGTACGCGTGTCCCGTCCTCGACTTGGGTCGAGCCCACAAAGATACTTAATCGGTTAATGGTATGAAAAGGGCCCCCATGTATGACACAAGATTTCCACCTATGCTTGGTCCCCTCTAAGGTTTTTCTCACTTAACCCCATTCTTATTCATGTCTTCTTACATGTTTCAATCTTGGTTAAGTGCATCTAATCGTATATCAGATGCCACCCAAGGCACACTCTTAATTTCACATGCCACCAAAGGCACCTACTTAACCCCCCATGTCCCACCACATGTTTATCTGGTTAAGTGTTTCTTAATTCATTAACACCGTAACCTTGTAAAGACCTCCCACATTAGACTGGCATTTGTGGCTGCTGGATTTGCCATGTAGGTCCGGGCAGTCTTACACCACAAACGATCCTAACCTCGTGTTTTACAACTGTTACGAATTTAATTCATGCCTTTGACCTCTCACATTAGACATGCATTTGTGGCTGCTGGATTTTCCGGGCGGGTCTGGGCAGTCTTACACCACAAAAGAGTCTAACCTCGTGTCTTAGGCGGTTTATTATTACACATCTTTATTTAATCCCAAAGTGGATTAATATCCCTATCCAAATTTGAAAATAAATTCCAAATATACTTATGTCCATAATTGTCACCTAAATTATTTCCATTTATTTCAGTATATAGATTATACCAATTATTGCCTCAAATTAATTGTATGTCGTTTAAGGCCATTGCATGCCAATTCTCAATATGTGTATATTCAATATTACCCCCACCGTCCCCACGTTGTTCGTTCGCTTATCATGGCATATATATATATATATATATATATATATATATATATATATATATATATATATATATATATGACTAGCAATTAGTCTAACACATAAAAGGGAAGAAACACCGCAAATTTGCATAATACACAAATTGGATCTAATTTACAAATAAGGATTACAACATATCTAGCATAAACCTGGTATTGTCATGAATCTAAACATAGGCCTAAAGGTGTGAACTTGCATGAATATAGTTTTCACCCAAAACTTGCATATATGAATATAGTTTTCAACCAAAAATTGCATAGGCCATAGTCACAAACTTGCATAAAACTATGTATGTCATAGATCTAAATCTAAAGGTGTAATCTTGCGTATATGTGAATCCAATTTCTACTAAACTTGCATATAATCACTTTATTTGGTTCACATGTAGACTTGTGTACAAGTCACATAGAAACTAGCATATAATATGTACCCAAACTTGCATATAAAATGTTGTCAAACATGAATCAAGTTGAACATAGGTGATTGGCACATACAAAGGAATCCGCAACAAAAACTGTCATTATGAACAACTACCATATATTCACAAAATATCACATTTTCCCAATGTTTCACAAACATAGCCATATAACCCAAATTATAACACAACCCAATTAACTTTTTAATTATCTTATTAAAGAAATCGAACTCACAACTCAAAGAAGGTCTTGAGTTCTGGGATCTTAGTTCTGAAATTGATTTAGCTCACCTTTGAAGTAGACAAATTTGTTGTTGTTATTGTTGTTGTTGTTATAGACTTGAGTTGAATTAGCTTTACTTTTCCTCTAGTTGATGACGGCTATTCTAGGTTGCAAGGTGTAGCATGACGACCAAGGTTCTAATTTTGATTAGGTTTTAGGGTTTGAGTCTACATGTGTTTATATAGAATTTAGGATTAATTTAGGCCATCCGATCAACCTACAATAAATCAAGACCATCCAGTCAAGATAGAGTGATACCTCAGCCCTAATGACTAAGCACCGAGTCACAAAATCGTCATCTTTCAGATCTTCCAGGGGGAGGGGTAGATCGACCCCCAGTTCGACCTGTAGGGGGGAGGTCGACACTAGGGTCGACCCCCTGGCCGACCTGGGTCCTGGGCGGGAATTTTCCCACCCAGCCCGCTTCTGATTTGATTTTTGAATCCGATTTCGAGCTGTTTGAATTTATTTTATTTCTCTGGAAACTTCCGACAGCCATAACTTCTTCATACAAAATCCAATTTACGCAAACTCGCACTCTATCTCAACCAGAATTCCGAGATGAACACAATGGCATAACCCGTTTCCCTTAATTCTCAGATTTAAAATTAATTATTCCTTAATTCGTTAGTTTATGTTAACAGAAAACACGGGGTGTTACAGTAATTCTACACTTCAAAAATGACTAAGATCTAGAAAAGTGGTAGCCACAAACACAAAAGCAAGTAAAAAGACAGGAATTTATAGTGGTTTGGCCTAGAATTGGTCTACGAAGAGAATTCTCATTATCACCATCAAGGTTACAAGGTACATGATTTCTAATTTACTCATTTTCTCTCTTTTTACAATAATCTTCTCTACTTCTTTTTTCTTTTCTTTTAATTCACTCGAAATCACCAAGGAAGTGATGAGATCTTTAGATTGCGATGGTTGTTGGAGTAGATCTTCAATAACTTGAGCACTTAGATGATCTTTGGCATTCCATAGTGGTTGAGATGTTGAATCTAAGCTTGAAAGAGGATTAATGGAGGTTTGATTGGTTTGAAGGAGTTTAGAAATGAATTGGGCAGTACTTCGTGAAATGAAAATTCAGTTTCTTAATGGTGGAAGTATGGGGGTATTTATAGGAGTAGTTGTAAGGTGGAGAGGCTAGGAAATAGTGCACAAAGACTTTTAGTTCGGTTCGGCTGGCCTAGAATATTAGGCAATAACCGACCTAAAGGCCTGGAGTATGCCTTAGAGCATACGAAATGACCTTATACCTTTGCTCATCCGATGACCTGGTGTTTAGGGCGGTTACGATCTACGGTTTGACCATGTCTTGCGCCCCAAGGAATGGCCTACCTTCGGTGATCTAACTTTCCTTGACACTTCTGTTGGTCACTATACAGTCTAAGTACATGGATTTAGCGGTGAATGGTCAGTTCTACCAGACAATGACCTAACTAGATCGTTGTAACAACCCGCTCGGAATGAGCCTAAATTTCGACCCAGAAAAGGCCCATTAAAACTTAGAGCGATCCTAAACGGGCCGTTAGTTTCTGTAAGGATTACATTTGCACAAATAATAATAACATATACTTCGAATGGAAATCTCACACAGCGGAAAGAGAAAATACAATACCAAAAATAAGATGTACCATTTATTTCAAAACCACAGAAATACACAGTCGCAATTGCATTTGTAATGACCCGAAAATCCGGTCCAATTTGAGCTGACTAAATAACACAAGTCCAACCCCAAATTGCACTGAAAATTCAAGAAATTAATAAAAAGAAGATAGATGGTGAGGATAGATAAGATAGAAACTTATAGAATAGAAGAAGAAGAAGAACATCATCATCAGAGTAACACGAATCTCACAGCGGAACGAATAAAATATAACATAACTTTTGAAATACAAACAGTATATGTATACAATAACATTTTAGAGTACAACACTTACAACACAGTGGAAATAATAATAGCTATAGAATCTTGAAGCCTCCTGCTCCAAGCTCTCCAAGTGTATCTGTAAAATCCCGACTACTTGACTACCCATACAAAATTAGGCACCCAAGAGTTTAGGGAAAACAAACAAATAAACTCCGGGTCAGTCATGGGACTGGTATGAGTAAAACAGTTTAAACAGTTGGAACAAGTAAACGATATCTCATAAGACCACGCCGTATAACGAAATGGGTTTTTCCCTTATGAGAATCCAAAATATCTTTATATCAAAACCTTTGATATTATAATAATGTCTATCAACCACAGTATAATAACCATCTAGCAGAAACGCTTTCATCTCACGTTCTACATATACAGTATACAATCAAAACCGCAAGCACGTATTGGGTAATGGATTTCCAACTAAGACAAGGTATGGAACCACCTTCCGATCAGTGTACTCTAGGAACAATACACTGGAGTTCAACAAGAACATCTTGTAACTCAGCCACACATGACCGACCACTCATTTCGCTTGAGTGTATCGAATGTACATCACCAACGGTTGGGATCAGCAACCGTTCCCGTAAATATATATGGGACAGCATTGATAGATTAAGGAAGCAAATGAATATTCTCTAGATAGGTGATTATACACCCTACTTCGGTGCGACCGACTTAGTCATGCTACCTGCCCGATTTTTGTCATTTACCGGATGTTGAGGCCAGAGGCTACGACTACTTTCTATTCATTGATAACACGGTCACTTTGAATGCCACATTGTCAGATCTGTTAATCACTTATTGATTTACACAAATATTCTTGATGTTATGCTAAGGGAATAAATCCGTTGCCACCATATATATTTGTACAGACCAACCATATTCGATCATTGGAAATACTCTGTCAGACACTCGTCTATATACGTTCGTTCTGGGACTGAACGAAACCGAAGGCACTATTCAGTACATCCATCTTAGTCACTGTTATCTAAGACTTATGCAACAACACTTGCACTTTACTCCATCTTCAATTTTCTTTGGCATATTCGCAACGCTTATGCCAATACAGAGTGGTTCTTTGCATAAGAATCCAACCGGTCTCTCCATATTAACAACGTTAAAATGGTAAAAACTTGATAGTCTGTGATTTAAATATCAAATGAAAACATGTCGGTGTACAAACAACGATCTAAATTCAAAATGGAATTTTCGATCCAATCATCCAACATATAATACATATATGTATTTATATATATTCATATTTTCTTATTTTCTATAATTAGAAAATATACGTTTTTATCATTGGAAAACATTTGCAACCCTCATTCACGCATCACTACCATTCCACAACTATCAGTCCCTAACTGTAAACTAGTAAGAGAACAGTTCTCTAACTATAAACCCCGAAGGTCGAAACCAACATCAGATCGATACTCAGAAAACGATTCAACTTACCAATCTCTAGTCAGTTTCTAATCTTGCTTAACTCTATTTCTTTAACTCTATTCGATTAACTCTAACTGATTAACTCTAACTGATTAACTCAAATTCAAATAACTTATATTCGATTTACTTCTTTAAATAACGTTTATCCATTTATAAAGATTTACTTTTAGTAACGGTTCTTCACTTTAAAAATGTCCTTTTTATAACGTTTCTCCACTTATAAAGATTTCCTTTTTAACAGCGTTTAATCATTTAATATGATTTCCTTATAACAGCGTTTAATCACTTATAATGATTTCCTTTTTAATCCTATTTATTTTCCAAATAAATATTCCTTTATCACTTCACTTCTATTCATTAGATCCTCATTATAAACTGATAAGTGAATAAACTTCTCAGCGTTAATCCAGAAGGCCGAAACCAACACCAGATCAACACTTTGAAATTTACTCAATTCAATCAACGTAGAACAAGTTCCAATTACTCAAAAACCATACCCTACCCTCTTTAACACTTTTAACTCGATTCTATTGATTTTCAAATAAATATCTCTTTTATAAAATCCTTTTATTTTATAAATATTTCATTTTCAATATACGTTTTGAAAATTCCCTTTTTACTTCCCAGTATTCATTTTGGTATTTAAAATACCGTATAACCCTGATTACTATTAACCAAGCACACATAATCATCACAGATTATATAACACATCACATATCATAATATATGAATAAAACAATATTTTATATATTGAGGAACCCAGTTGGGTCCCTCCAACCTGTTCCCCTGCATCACAGATGTTAAACCATACAATTAACATAAACTTCATTTCAGTATGAAATGTTCTGATAAGCAACATCAATATTTAATGGTATATATATATATATATATATATATATATAATTTCAACTAACTGACTAGCAGTTCAATCAACCAATCTACACAAACATTCAATCAATATCTAACAGTTCTAAAAGTACGTTATAAAAATATAACTGTTCAGAGTTGGTGAGTTTTACTCACATTGTCCGTAATCGTTAACCAACGATTTACGGTACAGAGTTCAGATTGGAAGTTTGATTCCTTCATGAATCCAGACCAGCTCCAAATCATTTCCAATCAGTTCCAGAATGTTCGGCTCTTTGATATGATTCCAATGGTATCTCGTTTGTTCGATTATTTAGAATAAAGGAATTCTCAGCCAAAAGCTTTCTGTTCCTCACGTTTTCTGCTCTTCAATTTCAACAACTCGGCCTCGTTCTCAAGCTCCACAAAAACCACTGACATCTTCACTTCACAACAAATCCATACTCTCCTCCCACAGACAAAACAAGTAAATCTGAACCACCTACTTCAACACAGTCCTCCTCAACATCACTGTTGCCAACCCGCACTCCCTTATCATCTTCTACCGGCGTCCCTCTCCTGTAAACAAAGCACCATGATCAGTTCCTACATCCCATTAACTCCTTTCCTCTGTAAAAACAAAAGAACCCAACTTCATTTCTTAATTAACACCGCTAATCACCCTCGTTTTTCCTTAATCCCCGAATAAACTGTAACCAACCCTTCTTTTCCCATCGCTCATCCTCTCACCGCACCGCCTCTGACGAGTTTCAGACCACCGCAAATTCTCCTGGCAGACACGCCGACCATCGTACTTGTTGTCGACTGCTCCCCCACAACATTTGCCAATACAGTCTTCAACTTGGAGTCCTCATCAAAACAACCATAATCACCGTTAACCCACAAATCGTTCGCCCCACAACTTCGATCTCGAGCGCCTCCATATCCTTACAAATCGAACCCTCAACTGCTGCGTTCATTCCCTGAGCTCGGGATCCTGCTGCGCTTGCGAGTTGCCTAAAACCGACATCAAGTTGTAGCTAAAACCCTCATTAAGGCATACATACCTATTTTATGATTTATGGGATTAGATTTTATTTTCTTTGATTTTTCGTTTTGATTTTCTCGTATGCGAATTTTATTTCCAGAAGAGAGATAGCGGCGGCGGTATTTTGGGAATCAAGAGAAAAATTTTGGTTAAGGGTTAGAAGGCTAAGGATGGTATTTATATTGTAGTGAAACTTCATTGTTAATTTTTCCAGTATAGTGAAGTGAAGGGATGGGTTCTGCGTGTATTGAATATACATCAGTTCGTGTTTTTCCTTTGTCACAAAGCTAGGGGGCACAATCTATTTGATTGGAAAGAACAAAGAAGTACAGCCTTTCTTTCACTTTTATTTTATCGTTTTAGGGTAGGTTTTCTGCTATTTGATTTGATGAATCGAACACTTCTTTTCATCATGACTTTACTGCATAGGTGTAGGTGAGGACTTTGTACGTGGAGTAGTTTAGAGAAGCTTGCCATCAGTTTTCACTTTACCGTGTTCCTTGCTTGCTAAGTAAAATTGAAAAGAATATTTTAATAATCATGTTTTGTGACTTTTCCGGGGCATAGATACGTTTGGCTTGTTTTCTAAAGCAAAGTTTTAGGGTCTCCGTTGCACCAAATTTCATCATTTTACGTATCGTTGTCGACAGATTTATAAATACTGTCATGTCACACAATGTGCCACATTCCCAAAAATATAAAAATACCGGTAGATGGACTCATATTGTGAAACCCCGAAATGTCGATACATAGTTCCAAATACTCCAAATAAAAAGTGGCTTATTTAATTAATTAAAAATTACCATAAAATTCTAAAAATTAAATTATCACTATTTCCCAAAATAACCTTGTCTAAATTCAAACCCGATCTTTAGTTATATCGAATAAACTGTTACGGTCGATAAACGATTCTATAACGACTATTTTAAATTTTGATTTGGACATATCTCTAAATCTACACGACGAAATCCTGATTTTTCTCTTCCCCTAGAAAGATATACTCCACCAGCTCCACACGTTTCTTGTTTCACGGAAATCCGATTTAAAATGAATCATGTACATTCAGTTGAAGTTCGAATCGCCAAACAACGAACTGCCGCGCCATTTCAAGCTCGATTTTAATTATAATATAATTATACGTTCTAACATCGACGATTAAATAATATATTCGTTATTTAAATAATTAAATAAGTTAATTAGTACACCGTCAAATATCCGGGTCATTACATTCTTCCCCACTTAAAATAATTTCGTCCTCGAAATTGCTAAGTTAGAGGACGACCCTATCTATTGGAATTCCTAAGATTTGTTTACCCCTTATTTCTGATTTCAACTGAACCAATTAATATTGACTAAAATATTAATTCCTTCCGACTAACCTAAATTATCAAAAATTCTGAAAATTTTCTAACACTTTAAATTTTCAGAAAATTTCGCCATAACCTCCTTTGTACAGCCTTATCTGTAAAACCACAACTCGCCTCTCTAAGCTATCTCCAACCCAAAAGAAAATCAAACAGCCAAGCGGCTTGCCAAATCGGCTCATAAAATCCAAACCCATATCAATTATAAACTTGTACCTTTTTGTCGGGTATATCATTATATCCCTACCATCTGCTATCACTTTGCATATATCATGCCATCCAAATCAAACTCCAATCTGTCTTTATTCTCAACACAATTATTGGCTTGTACCCAAGTAAAATTCCATTCAAACTCTAATTTCAAATTTCAATCTCACAACTTACCAACTCAATTTCATATTCACTTATTTCAAGTTAAATCCCAATTTATAAATCACTTTTACCAGTTCATCTATTTAACCCATAAGTTAATTTAATTTCCGAATTTAAATTCCTGGGTTTATTCAAATCACTTGAAATCATAATAACAATTCAAAATCCTTTGAATTCCTGAATAAATTGTTTTTGCAAAACAATTTCAAAACAAAATCTTTGGTAGTAATCCGTCACTTAGCAACTCGAAAATTACACCGATGATGTATCGATCCATCATCAGAATTATTTCCCAGCGATCAAAGTGAGTTCAATACTATATTCCTTTCAAAACCACTTTTAAACACTTCCATTTTGAAATCAATCCCAGGTATCCTTATCAAAATAAATTTAAAACCTCCCAGGATTTTAAAAATCACGCATACTTAATCCAGATTCAATTACAAACACTGGTCTGAATTTCCAGTTTTAAATTTCAATTCTGACTTTAATTTTAGATTTTATTCATTCGTACTACTTATACGAATTTTGATTGGTTATTTATAACCATTCCACTTTTATAATCTTATTCGATTATAATAACAACCAACACATTAATATTTCCAATATATATACTTGGGTAAAATTATTTCATTTACCCTCTTTTCAAAACATACCATGTCGGTTCATTGTATTCAAGTGTTTAGTAACTCCTATCAACACAGTTTGCATTACTGTATCGACCAGAATTCATAAACTACTCGACCCATAAAGCTCCACAATATAAAACAAATTTTTATATTAAATACAAATACGCGCTCATATATATACACTCAATCTTAGTCTAGGGTATTACTAACCCGATCTCTACTGAGTCACGCCACAAAGCCAAGGTAATACTTAACTTAAGCTCTGATACCAACTGTAATGACCCGAAAATCTGGTCCAATTTGAGCTGACTAAATAACATAAGTCCAACTCCAAATTTCACTGAAAATTCAAGAAATTAATAGAAAGAAGATAGAGGGCGAGGATAGATAAGATAGAAACTTATAGAATAGAAGAAGAAGAAGAACATCATCATCAGAGTAACACGAATCTCACAGCGGAACGAATAAAATATAACATCACTTTTGAAATACAAATAGTATATGTATACAATAACATTTCAGAGTACAACACTAACAACACAGCGGAAATAATAATAGCTGCAGAATCTTGAAGCCTCCTGCTCCAAGCTCTCCAAGTGTATCTGTAAAATCCCGACTACTTGACTGCCCATACAAAATTAGGCACCCAAGAGTTTAGGGAAAACAAAAAAATAAACTCCGGGTCAGCCATGGGACTGGTATGAGTAAAACAGTTCGAACAAGTAAACGATATCTCATAAGACCACGCCGTATAACGGAATGGGTTTTTCCCTTATGAGAATCCAAAACATCTTTATATCAAAACCTTTGATATTATAATAATGTCTATCAACCATGGTATAATAACCATCTAGCAGAAACGCTTTCATCTCACGTTCTACATATACAGTATACAATCAAAACCGCAAGCACGTATTGGGTAATGGATTTCCAACTAAAACAAGGTATGGAACCACCTTCCGATCAGTGTACTCTAGGAACGATACACTGGAGTTCAACAAGAACATCTTGTAACTCAGCCACACATGACTGACCACTCATTTCGCTTGAGTGTATCGAATGTACATCACCAACGGTTAGGATCAGCAACCGTTCCCGTAAATATATATGGTACAACATTGATAGATTAAGGAAGCAAATGAATATTCTCTAGATAGGTGATTATACACCCTACTTCGGTGCGACCGACTTAGTCATGCTGCCTGCCCGATTTTTGTCATTTACCGGATGTTGAGGCCAGAGGCTACGACTACTTTCTATTCATTGATAACACGGTCACTTTGAATGCCATATTGTCAGATCCGTTACTCACTAATTGATTTACACAAATATTCTGGATGTTATGCTAAGGGAATAAATCCGTTGCCACCATATATATTTGTACAGACCAACCATATTCGATCATTGGAAATACTCTGTCAGACACTCGTCTATATACGTTCGTTCTGGGACTGAACGAAACCGAAGGCACTATTCAGTACATCCATCTTAGTCACTGTTATCTAAGACTTATACAACAGCCCTTGCACTTTACTCCGTCTTCAATTTTCTTTGGCATATTCGCAATGCTTATGCCAATACAGAGTGGTTCTTTGGATAAGAATCCAACCGTTCTCTCCATATTAACAACGTTAAAATGGTAAAAACTTGATAGTCTGTGATTTAACTATCAAATGAAAACATGTCGGTGTACAAACAACGATCAAATCTCCAAATGGAATTATCGATCCAATCATCCAACATATATTACATATATATATATATTTATATATATTCATATTTTCTTATTTTCTATAATTAGAAAATATACGTTTTTATCATTGGAAAACATTTCCGACCCTCATTCACGCATCACTACCATTCCACAACTATCAGTCCCTAACTGTAAACTAGTAAGAGAACAATTCTCTAAGTATAAACCCCGAAGGCCGAAACCGGTAACAACCCGGAAATCTGGGCCAGTTTAAAATTTTTATTTTGGCAATTTTAGCGAATTTTGATTATTTAAAATGAATTATTTTAAATAATATAAATATTTATATATAATTATAAATAGAATTGAAAATGGCGCGGTAGTTCGATAATTCGATTTCAAACTTCAATTGAATGTACCGGGTGCAAAACAATCCGGATTTTAGTAAAACCAAAAATGATAGGATCTAATTGATAATATCTTTCTATCGAATCCAAAAAACCCAAATTTCATAGCGGGAATCAAAAGATATGTCCAGTTGAAAATTCTGAATAGTCGCTATGGAATTCAGGCCCTTAAAAATGGACATTTTGCAGATGACCTCGGATTTCGACGAAACCAGTTTTGTTGGGTCCGTGATGTCAAGTTATTGCTAGATTCCAAATTTCATAATTTTTCGAATCAATATGTGAGCGTGGCAAAGGAAAACGCGTTTGACCAGTTTCTGTTGATTTTAATCGACTGGAAATTGGCCATTTTTCAAACGGTCTCAGAATTCGACGAAACTAGTTTTGTTAGGACCGTATCGTCAATACGAAATTAGAAAATATTTTTTTTGGAATTTTTTCTAGTTAGTATGTGACCCCGGTAATTTGAAATGTACGTTTAAAATTCAACATAAGGATTTAAATGTAAATTCAACGGAAACTATTCGAAACAATCGAATCAGCTTACGATACATATCCCATTGTGTTCGGAATGGGGGTAAAACGCTATGGACGACAGGCGGTGGGCCTCGTTTCGAGGTCGTATGTGAAAGTCAACTTTTTTGAAAAATTAAATAATAAAAATAAATTTTAATTCCCTCCCTTTATCTCCCTTTCTGCCCCCCCCCCCCGATTCATTAAACAGAAAAAAAAAAAAAAAGAAGAAAGCAACAGCAGCAGCCGCCCGCCTTCACCGTCGACCAGACCTCCACCGCGCCCTCCGATCTTCTCCCCCCCTTCCTTGCTCTCGCTCCCTCCTCCTCCTTCAATCCGACCCCCCCCGAAGCCATCGCGACACCCTAAATCCGCGAGCCCCGTTCGAGACGCCACCGCCGACGAACTGAAGGCCGCCCCACCTCCAGCACCTCCTGCGCCGCCACCTGACGAAAAACCAACCCCCCCGCTTCGCAGATAAGGTAAGTATTTTATGTTATTTTATTTTCATTTTAATTCTGAATACTGATTTTTTTTTAGGTGAATACTGATTTTGTTTAAAAGGAAATACTGTTTTTTTAAAGTTATAAAACTGATTTTTCTAAAGGATTTAAAACTGATTTTAATTAGGTTTAAAAACTGATTTTTCTAAAGGATTTAAAACTGATTTTAATTAGGTTTAAAAACTGATTTTTTTTAAAAAGTATTAAAACTGATTTTTAAAAGGGTTAGAACTTTAAATAGGAAAAGATTTAAACTTTAAAATAGGAAAGGATTTAAACTTTAAAATAGAAAAGATCAGATTTTTAGAATAGAAAAGATCATATTTTTAAAATAGAAAAGATCAGATTTTTAGAATAGAAAAGATCATATTTTTAAAATAGAAAAGATCAGATTTTTAGAATAGAAAAGATCATATTTTTAAAATAGAAAAGACGGATTTTTTTTTATTAAGTAGAAGAAGTAAGATATGATTTTCATATTTTTAAAGTAATAAAAATATAATTTTTACATCATAGGAATATTAAAAATATAATCTTTATTTTTGAAAAGGCGGAATCTATATTATTGAAATTCGATTTTTATATATTGAATAGCATAATAAAAATTCGATTTTTATATATGGAATAACGAAGTAAAAATTCGATTTTTATATATTGAATAGCATAATAAAAATTCGATTTTTATATATGGAATAACGAAGTAAAAATTCGATTTTTATATATTGAATAGCATAGTAAAAATTCGATTTTTATATATTGAATAGCATAGTAAAAATTCGATTTTTACATATGTAGAGAATACGGGCAACGAAAGCGACAAGAAGGCGAAACGATGAAGTCTTCTGCAAATGAAGAGCCGTGGAGCTAGGATAACTATTGGTGAGAATTTCTCACCTTTCAATTTCATTTCTATTTATATATATATACTAGGATGCAGACGGTGCTTAGTAGCACCCGACACAATCGTCCACAGACCATGGACTTGTTTGTTTGGTTGCATAGATTAGTTATATGATGTGATTTGAATTTGGTTGTTTGGTGATTTTTATTGATGTGTAAATGGCGTGGGCCTTCACTAGACCGGGGATAAGGCTAGGCCTTGTCCCGTTTCTAGTATCGTGCCGTTATGCCGCCGAAATTTTCTAAAATATGTTAGAAAAATAAAAATAACATTTTATTGAGTAAATGAACCAAATAGAATATTCATATGTTAAAATAAAATGTTTTATCGTTAAAAATATAATTTTTAACGTGAATGTGAATAAATAAATATTCATTTACAAACCAGACGCTTTGTTTATGTACACCTATTTGAAGGACATTGATTGGGTCGATAAATTTTACACATCGCCCAACTGCACAAATAAAATATGCGTTTGATTGTTTGAAACCCCACACGGGTGTTGGGATGAAATTTGAAGTTCACTCATCCTGATTGATTAAATATGTCGATCGATTGATTGACAGGCTGTTATAAGCGTTAGATATCTATATTTGATGCTTATACAGTGTAGTGCACTTTGGTTGATGGTTGATTATTTCTCAATGCTATTATATGTGTGTAATGCATGAAAATCCATATAATTAACTTTATATGGTAATTGATTGGGCCTCATTCCAATTTGAAAAATAAAGAATATTATAAAATAAAAGTTCATGTGTTGACAGTACTCATCCATTGAGATTGGTCATGTGTTGAACGAAATATTTTAGTAATAAAATTTACATCTTTATCGATATAAAATAAAAGTTCATGTGTTGACAGTACTCATCCATTGAGATTGGTCATGTGTTGAACGAAATATTTTAGTAATAAAATTTACATCTTTATCGATATAAAATAAAAGTTCATGTGTTGACAGTACTCATCCATTGAGATTGGTCATGTGTTGAACGAAATATTTTGATAATAACAACTATTTTGAAAAAGAAATATTTGAAATAGAATATTTGAAAATAGAAATTTACGAAGCCATGTTGATTAGTTTGACGCCATTTTGACGTGAACGACATTTATATCGATTTTATTCATTTCGAAATGAATTGAATATATAACGATTTCGAAATGAATTGAATATATAACGATTTCGAAATGAATTGAATATATAACGATTTCGAAATGAATTGAATATATAACGATTTCGAAATGAATTGAATATATAACGATTTCGAAATGAATTGAATATATAAGGATTTCGAAATGAATTGAATATATAAGGATTTCGAAATGAATTGAATTGAAAACGATTTCGAAATGAATTGAATATATAACGATTTCGAAATGAATTGAATATATAATGATTTCGAAATGAATTGAATTGAAAACGATTTCGAAATGAATTGAATATATAACGATTTCGAAATGAATTGAATATATAACGATTTCGAAATGAATTGAATTGAAAACGATTTCGAAATGAATTGAATTGAAAACGATTTCGAAATGAATTGAATTGAAAACGATTTCGAAATGAATTGAATATATAACGATTTCGAAATGAATTGAATATATAACGATTTCGAAATGAATTGAATATATAACGATTTCGAAATGAATTGAATATATAACGATTTCGAAATGAATTGAATTGAAAACGATTTCGAAATGAATTGAATTGAAAACGATTTCGAAATGAATTGAATATATAACGATTTCGAAATGAATTGAATATATAACGATTTCGAAATGAATTGAATATATAACGATTTCGAAATGAATTGAATATATAACGATTTCGAAATGAATTGAATATATAACGATTTCGAAATGAATTGAATATATAACGATTTCGAAATGAATTGAATTGAAAACGATTTCGAAATGAATTGAGTATATAACGATTTCGAAATGAATTGAATTGAAAACGATTTCGAAATGAATTGAATTGATAACGATTTCGAAATGAATTGAATTGAAAACGATTTCGAAATGAATTGAATTGAAAACGATTTCGAAATGAATTGAATTGAAAACGATTTCGAAATGAATTGAATAGAAAACGAATGTGATTTCAATTGAATATATAACGAATTTGATTCGAATAGAAAACCAATTTGAATTGAATCGAATAGAAAACCAATTTGAATTGAATCGAATAGAAAACGACTTTGGAATTGAATTAAATTGAAAACGAATTCAAATTGAATTGAAAGCGAATTGAAATGAATTCAAATTGAATTGAAATTTGAATTGAATAGAAATGAATTTTAAAACGAATTTATAAAGAAGAATTCAATTTTGATTTGAATTGAAAAGAAAGTTGAAATTGCTTTTGAAACGATTTTAAAACTATTTATATAATTCGTTTTAAATAGAAATCGACGAAGTATATATTATATATATTATATATATAATATAATGGCCTGAATAGAACGCGCCGCGCCGCGGCAGTTCGTGAATTTCGACCATTTATTTCAAACGGACATTACGGGAGATCCGACCGTCGGATTCTCCTAAAACCGGAACCGTTGGGTTCGTATCGAAAAGAGCTTTCTAACGAATATTAGAAATTAGAAATCTAACGGTTGGATTTGGAATTATGTCCAAATCAAATTTGAAAAAGGTCGCTATAAGTGCAGTTCGATGGACATTGATGGAAATCGACTGTACGGGCCTTGATAAAATTATTAAAAATAGTAATAATTTGTGTAAAATCATAAGAAATGATTTAGAAAGAATTGGGATGAAAAACTCCATATTTGAAAAGATAAAAATAGATTTTTATCGAAATGAACTAGTTTTGAACTAGAATTATAATTCTATTTATTTTTAAATAAATAAATTGAATTTGAAATGGTTTTGAAAATAACCAAAATTTCCAATGATTGCATTGGAATGGATTTGAATCGAAATTGTCTTCGGAATATTTCGATGTTGGATTTCGTGATTATACAAATGTTGTTATGGAAATTTGAAAGATATATATATATATCGTTATTTCCAATGCGATATTTGTTAGTCGTAGAATTTGATATTGAATATAAGCCGGTATATTTTCTATTCAGAGCCTTGTATTGAATATCAAATGTGATTTGGGTTTGTCGTGAATGGTGTCTTCACTAACACTGTTCTTGAACCCAGTTGAGAAAAGATTAAATCTTTTTGTTTAGATTTAATGAAGTGTACCAATTAAATAATATTTAATTGGAATTGAATCGATATTGATTTTTGGGTTTATCGTGAACAGTGTTTTAAATAACACTTGTTCTTTAACCCGATAATTAATGAATGTGACTTTGGGTTTATCGTGAACCGTGTTTTAAATGACACAGATTCTTTAACCCAGTCGAAGATTAAAACTAAGTGGAGTTTTAATGAATCTTTAATTAGATTGAAATGATCGAAAATGGAGTATCACCAGTTTTGCTCCAGGCGATAGTTAAATCTTTAATTAGATTTGAACGTGAAATGGTAATTGAATTTACCGATAACATCGTGGTGTTAGATATGAAGTATTACCAGTTTTACTTCATGGGATGAATAGGTTGGGATTGGGGAATTAAAATAAATGATTACTTCGGTAAGGTCCGCTAATCCCGACTAGTTTGAATTGATATTCAAAAATAGATTAAAGAATAAATTCAAGAAATTTATCTTGGATAAAATTAATGGGAACCCTTCCCTATGAATGTGAAATTTAGAAACTAACTGTCGGTTAGCCAAGCAGAATGGTTTTCTGGATATTGATCTGATGTTGGTTTCGGCCTTCGGGGTTAATATTTGGGGAATTATTCTCTTGATTAATTTACGGTTAGTGACTAATGAATTGGAATGAGGCGTATGTTGTGTTTGTGTAACACTTATTTAAAATATACGCGAGTTATTCGGAAGGACCGGGTTTATCCCATTCTGAATAACTGATACGACGATATGTCGAAGATGAAGACGGTGGTAGAAGACCGGAAGTCTTCACATCGTTTGGATAATTACCGACGATCCTGATTGGGCTGTACACCCGAGAGGATGGAAATAGTTGGTGGTCGTCCAGACGTACTTGGAGATGGATGGATATGCGAGGAAAGTGCCTCCGGTTTCGTTCAGATCCAGAACGGACTTGTAAATGGACGGTGTGTCTGACATTGGATTTTAGTCCGTGTGATTGATCTCTATTAAATATATATCTGTTTGGCGGCGGAGAATTTATTCTTGCTTAACGCCCTTCTCTGAGACGTACGAGCTCAGGGGTTATATATTGATGGATATCAATTGCATGGAGTGAATTGCCTGTGTGGCATGCCTAAGTGGCAAATGATCAAGGCTTCTGTTGAAAAGCAAAGTCTTGTGGTTGATGATCAAAGCACGGCCTTGTGTGGCGTAGCTTTGTGTAACGTTGATTCGCGAGTATCACACCCGGTATGAACCAAAAACGGGAGATGGACCTCAGGGAGGACTTGCGTTTCTTTCTAGTTAGAAGTGGCGTCAGTGGTTTTACACGCCCTGACGAGTTTGACTTATGTGGTTGTTGCTGTTGCGAGGCGCCTCGGATTGATCGGTCGTTCTCGAACCGATGGAGTCATTTAGTTGGCTCACTTACACCCCATAGGGTGGGGAAACGTAGTGTTCAGGCATAATAATCCACATCGGTGGACCGGCCCTGACGATCTAAAGGCTTGCCTGCGCGCTTGCCTGTGGCTCGGGCTAGAGAGTCACGAATCGGTAGAGGACGATCCCTAGCCTCGGTTCATACCATAAACGATAACCCAACTTCCAATACGACATTTCGGTTTTGATTGTAAACCTATATATGGCGACATAGTGGTATGGGGCATTCATGCCGCCTATGATTGATACTTATGATTTGAAGTTGTTTTATACACTATGCACTTATAATAGTATCAAATGATTTGTTTTAAACGTATCAAGCATTCTTTGGCTGTTATAAGGGAAAACCCTATCCTCGGCTGCGTTGCATTGTGTGATGGGACCTGGGTCTTATAACAGCTTCATTTTTCTTTATTTAGCATTGCGCTGTTTGTTTTATGCACTGGTATTCTTGGGAGGAAACCCGTTCCGTGTTATACGGCGTGGTCCCTTGATTTACCTAATGATTTAAAATAAAGATTAATAACTGTTTTAGTTCTCACACCAGTCACATGACTGACCTGGAGTTTATTGTTTTAACCTAAACTCTGGGTGCCCTTATTTTGACACGGGCAGCTAGTAGTTTTGGTTTTGCAGATTTATATTCACAGGATCCTGGTTTACAGCTGGAACGATATCCGGAAAGCTTTGTATCCGTATATCTCATTCTAGTTGTGTATTGTATTATTTTCCGCTGCTATGTATTTAAATGTAATTTAAATCTCTGATATTTCTGTGTAATATTCATTTATACTCTGTATATTCTTGTAATCTGATGCATTGTTGTAATATACAATGAAATGTTCCTTTATATGCGTTCTGTTGTGGCTTGTTCTCGAACTATCCGACGCTTTCCTTTACGGGGAAGTTACGGGTTTTCACAGTTGGTATCAGAGCTTTGGTTTACAGAGCTCGAGAACAAGACACATTAGAACCATACGAAAGAATTCATCAGAAATTGGATTAGTAATATCCAACGAGAATGACTCGTTAGAGATGGGATCAGTAGTATCCTAGAACGAGTGTGAAGAGTATATTTTTCAAATGAAAACAATTTTTGTTTTGAAAATTTAAATCAATTATTCGTATCTGATTATCTATTTATATTGAGTTGGACAATTCAGTATATAAAGAATTTGCGTATACGCCTTGCAAACGTATATTCAAAGTTTTAATATATTGGATAGATATAGCATCACACTCTAGTCGCCCGGAGATGATATTGATGATAGCGATCGCATCATCAACATTTATGTTCGAGTTTCGAAGGTGTGATTTTTTATATATTTCCATTAGACTGGTGTGAGAACCAAAACTAATATAGCTAGAATACATTGTTGTGATTTGGCATCAAAACGTGATTTTCTTTATAGATATCAAAGTTATGAATTTCAAATGATAATTCACTAATTGATTGATGTTTGTGTTGGTTGTTTATTTGTTTGATAATTTTAACCATTATGCCTAATTTGATCAAATATTGAATTGTATTGAAAATTGGTCGCATTTGCTTGCATATACTTGTACTTACATTGAGCAGGTCATAGCAAGGAGGCTAGAGCAGAGAATAAAATTTGTTTGCCCGACAAATAGGTACATGTTTACTACATAATTTACTGTTTTGTTTGGGTGATGATGATTTTATGAGCTTATTGGCTAGCCGCTTGGCCTTTTCTTTTTCTTTTTGAGATCTGAAGGACCGGGGAAGCTATTTGAGATTTCTCGATGCTCCCGGTGCAGGGGAGGTTATGGCGAAATTTTTCGAAAATTTAGGGTGTTAGCCAAATTTTTGAAATTTTTGAGAATTCTCAGAAACTGAAAGGTTGGAGAATGGAAGCCAGATCGAACGAAGAGTTGATTAATCAAACCACTTTCGACTTTGTTCCTTTTCGGGGACGAGAAGTTTTAAGTGGGGGAGATTGTAACAACCCGGAAATCTGGGCCAGTTAAAAATTTTTATTTTGGCAATTTTAGCGAATTTTGATTATTTAAAATGAATTATTTTAAATAATATAAATATTTATATATAATTATAAATAGAATTGAAAATGGCGCGGTAGTTCGATAATTCGATTTCAAACTTCAATTGAATGTACCGGGTGCAAAACAATCCGGATTTTAGTGAAACCAAAAATGATAGGATCTAATTGATAATATCTTTCTATCGAATCCGAAAAACCCAAATTTCATAGCGGGAATCAAAAGATATGTCCAGTTGAAAATTCTGAATAGTCGCTATGGAATTCAGGCCCTTAAAAATGGACATTTTGCAGATGACCTCGGATTTCGATGAAACCAGTTTTGTTGGGTCCGTGATGTCAAGTTATTGCTAGATTCCAAATTTCATAATTTTTCGAATCAATATGTGAGCGTGGCAAAGGAAAACGCGTTTGACCAGTTTCTGTTGATTTTAATCGACTGGAAATTAGCCATTTTTCAAACGGTCTCAGAATTCGACGAAACTAGTTTTGTTAGGATCGTATCGTCAATACGAAATTAGAAAATATTTTTTTTGGAATTTTTTCTAGTTAGTATGTGACCCCGGTAATTTGAAATGTACGTTTAAAATTCAACATAAGGATTTAAATGTTAATTCAATGGAAACTATTCGAAACAATCGAATCAGCTTACGATACATATCCCATTGTGTTCGGAATGGGGGTAAAACGCTATGGACGACAGGCGGTGGGCCTCGTTTCGAGGTCGTATGTGAAAGTCAACTTTTTTGAAAAATTAAATAATAAAAATAAATTTTAATTCCCTCCCTTTATCTTCCTTTCTGCCCCCCCCCGATTCATTAAACAGAAAACAAAAAAACAAAAAAAAGAAGAAGAAAGCAACAGCAGCAGCCGCCCGCCTTCACCGTCGACCAGACCTCCACCGCGCCCTCCGATCTTCTCCCCCCCTCTTCCTTGCTCTCGCTCCCTCCTCCTCCTTCAATCCGACCCCCCCGAAGCCATCGCGACACCCTAAATCCGCGAGCCCCGTTCGAGACGCCACCGCCGACGAACTGAAGGCCGCCCCACCTCCAGCACCTCCTGTGCCGCCACCTGACGAAAAACCAACCCCCCCGCTTCGCAAATAAGGTAAGTATTTTATGTTATTTTATTTTCATTTTAATTATGAATACTGATATTTTTTTAGGTGAATACTGATTTTGTTTAAAAGGAAATACTGATTTTTTTTTAAGTTATAAAACTGATTTTTCTAAAGGATTTAAAACTGATTTTAATTAGGTTTAAAAACTGATTTTTCTAAAGGATTTAAAACTGATTTTAATTAGGTTTAAAAACTGATTTTTTTTAAAAAGTATTAAAACTGATTTTTAAAAGGGTTAGAACTTTAAATAGGAAAAGATTTAAACTTTAAAATAGGAAAGGATTTAAACTTTAAAATAGAAAAGATCAGATTTTTAGAATAGAAAAGATCATATTTTTAAAATAGAAAAGATCAGATTTTTAGAATAGAAAAGATCATATTTTTAAAATAGAAAAGGCGGATTTTTTTTTATTAAGTAGAAGAAGTAAGATATGATTTTCATATTTTTAAAGTAATAAAAATATAATTTTTACATCATAGGAATATTAAAAATATAATCTTTATTTTTGAAAAGGCGGAATCTATATTATTGAAATTCGATTTTTATATATTGAATAGCATAATAAAAATTCGATTTTTATATATGGAATAATGAAGTAAAAATTCGATTTTTATATATTGAATAGCATAATAAAAATTCGATTTTTATATATGGAATAACGAAGTAAAAATTCGATTTTTATATATTGAATAGCATAGTAAAAATTCGATTTTTATATATTGAATAGCATAGTAAAAATTCGATTTTTACATATGTAGAGAATACGGGCAACGAAAGTGACAAGAAGGCGAAACGACGAAGTCTTCTGCAAATGAAGAGCCGTGGAGCTAGGATAGCTATTGGTGAGAATTTCTCACCTTTCAATTTCATTTCTATTTATATATATATATACTAGGATGCAGACGGTGCTTAGTAGCACCCGACACAATCGTCCACAGACCATGGACTTGTTTGTTTGGTTGCATAGATTAGTTATATGATGTGATTTGAATTTGGTTGTTTGGTGATTTTGATTGATGTGTGAATGGCGTGGGCCTTCACTAGACCGGGGATAAGGCTAGGCCTTGTCCTGTTTCTAGTCTCGTGCCATTATGCCGTCGAAATTTTCTAAAATATGTTAGAAAAATAAAAATAACATTTTATTGAGTAAATGAACCAAATAGAATATTCATATGTTAAAATAAAATGTTTTATCGTTAAAAATATAATTTTTAACGTGAATGTGAATAAATAAATATTCATTTACAAACCAGACGGTTTGTTTATGTACACCTATTTGAAGGACATTGATTGGGTCGATAAATTTTACACATCGCCCAACTGCACAAATAAAATATGCGTTTGATTGTTTGAAACCCCACACGGATGTTGGGATGAAATTTGAAGTTCACTCATCCTGATTGATTAAATATGTCGATCGATTGATTGACAGGCTGTTATAAGCGTTAGATATCTATATTTGATGCTTATACAGTGTAGTGCACTTTGGTTGATGGTTGATTATTTCTCAATGCTATTATATGTGTGTAATGCATGAAAATCCATATAATTAACTTTATATGGTAATTGATTGGGCCTCATTCCAATTTGAAAAATAAAGAATATTATAAAATAAAAGTTCATGTGTTGACAGTACTCATCCATTGAGATTGGTCATGTGTTGAACGAAATATTTTAGTAATAAAATTTACATCTTTATCGATATAAAATAAAAGTTCATGTGTTGACAATACTCATCCATTGAGATTGGTCATGTGTTGAACGAAATATTTTAGTAATAAAATTTACATCTTTATCGATATAAAATAAAAGTTCATGTGTTGACAGTACTCATCCATTGAGATTGGTCATGTGTTGAACGAAATATTTTGATAATAACAACTATTTTGAAAAAGAAATATTTGAAATAGAATATTTGAAAATAGAAATTTATGAAGCCGTGTTGATTAGTTTGACGCCATTTTGACGTGAACGACATTTATACCGATTTTATTCATTTCGAAATGAATTGAATATATAACGATTTCGAAATGAATTGAATATATAAAGATTTCGAAATGAATTGAATATATAACGATTTCGAAATGAATTGAATTGAAAACGATTTCGAAATGAATTGAATATATAACGATTTCGAAATGAATTGAATATATAACGATTTCGAAATGAATTGAATATATAACGATTTCGAAATGAATTGAATATATAACGATTTCGAAATGAATTGAATATATAAGGATTTCGAAATGAATTGAATATATAACGATTTCGAAATGAATTGAATATATAACGATTTCGAAATGAATTGAATTGAAAACGATTTAGAAATGAATTGAATATATAACGATTTCGAAATGAATTGAATTGAAAACGATTTCGAAATGAATTGAATTGAAAACGATTTCGAAATGAATTGAATTGAAAACGATTTCGAAATGAATTGAATATATAACGATTTCGAAATGAATTGAATATATAACGATTTCGAAATGAATTGAATATATAACGATTTCGAAATGAATTGAATATATAACGATTTCGAAATGAATTGAATTGAAAACGATTTCGAAATGAATTGAATTGAAAACGATTTCGAAATGAATTGAATATATAACGATTTCGAAATGAATTGAATATATAACGATTTCGAAATGAATTGAATATATAACGATTTCGAAATGAATTGAATATATAACGATTTCGAAATGAATTGAATATATAACGATTTCGAAATGAATTGAATTGAAAACGATTTCGAAATGAATTGAGTATATAACGATTTCGAAATGAATTGAATTGAAAACGATTTCGAAATGAATTGAATTGATAACTATTTCGAAATGAATTGAATTGAAAACGATTTCGAAATGAATTGAATTGAAAACGATTTCGAAATGAATTGAATTGAAAACGATTTCGAAATGAATTGAATAGAAAACGAATGTGATTTCAATTGAATATATAACGAATTTGATTCGAATAGAAAACCAATTTGAATTGAATCGAATAGAAAACCAATTTGAATTGAATCGAATAGAAAACGACTTTGGAATTGAATTAAATTGAAAACGAATTCAAATTGAATTGAAAGCGAATTGAAATGAATTCAAATTGAATTGAAATGAATTCAAATTGAATTGAAATTTGAATTGAATAGAAATGAATTTTAAAACGAATTTATAAAGAAGAATTCAATTTTGATTTGAATTGAAAAGAAAGTTGAAATTGCTTTTGAAACGATTTTAAAACTATTTATATAATTCGTTTTAAATAGAAATCGACGAAGTATATATTATATATATTATATATATAATATAATGGCCTGAATAGAACGCGCCGCGCCGCGGCAGTTCGTGAATTTCGACCATTTATTTCAAACGGACATTACGGGAGATCCGACCGTCGGATTCTCCTAAAACCGGAACCGTTGGGTTCATATCGAAAAGAGCTTTCTAACGAATATTAGAAATTAGAAATCTAACAGTTGGATTTGGAATTATGTCCAAATCAAATTTGAAAAAGGTCGCTATAAGTGCAGTTCGATGGACATTGATGGAAATCGACTGTACGGGCCTTGATAAAATTATTAAAAATAGTAATAATTTGTGTAAAATCATAAGAAATGATTTAGAAAGAATTGGGATGAAAAACTCCATATTTGAAAAGATAAAAATAGATTTTTATCGAAATGAACTAGTTTTGAACTAGAATTATAATTCTATTTATTTTTAAATAAATAAATTGAATTTGAAATGGTTTTGAAAATAACCAAAATTTCCAATGATTGCATTGGAATGGATTTGAATCGAAATTGTCTTCGAAATATTTCGATGTTGGATTTCGTGATTATACAAATGTTGTTATGGAAATTTGAAAGATATATATATATATATATATATCTCGTTATTTCCAATGCGATATTTGTTAGTCGTAGAATTTGATATTGAATATAAGCCGGTATAATTTCTATTCAGAGCGTTGTATTGAATATCAAATGTGATTTGGGTTTGTCGTGAATGGTGTCTTCACTAACACTGTTCTTGAACCCAGTTGAGAAAAGATTAAATCTTTTTGTTTAGATTTAACGAAGTGTACCAATTAAATAATATTTAATTGGAATTGAATCGATATTGATTTTTGGGTTTATCGTGAACAGTGTTTTAAATAACACTTGTTCTTTAACCCGATAATTAATGAATGTGACTTTGGGTTTATCGTGAACCGTGTTTTAAATGACACGGATTCTTTAACCCAGTCGAAGATTAAAACTAAGTGGAGTTTTAATGAATCTTTAATTAGATTGAAATGATCGAAAATGGAGTATCACCAGTTTTGCTCCAGGCGATAGTTAAATCTTTAATTAGATTTGAACGTGAAATGGTAATTGAATTTACCGATAACACCGTGGTGTTAGATATGAAGTATTACCAGTTTTACTTCATGGGATGAATATGTTGGGATTGGGGAATTAAAATAAATGATTACTTCGGTAAGGTCCGCTAATCCCGACTAGTTTGAATTGATATTCAAAAATAGATTAAAGAATAAATTCAAGAAATTTATCTTGGATAAAATTAATGGGAACCCTTCCCTATGAATGTGAAATTTAGAAACTAACTGTCGGTTAGCCAAGCAGAATGGTTTTCTGGATACTGATCTGATGTTGGTTTCGGCCTTCGGGGTTAATATTTGGGGAATTATTCTCTTGATTAATTTACGGTTAGTGACTAATGAATTGGAATGAGGCGTATGTTGTGTTTGTGTAACACTTATTTAAAATATACGCGAGTTATTCGGAAGGACCGGGTTTATCCCATTCTGAATAACTGATACGACGATATGTCGAAGATGAAGACGGTGGTAGAAGACCGGAAGTCTTCACATCGTTTGGATAATTACCGACGATCCTGATTGGGCTGTACACCCGAGAGGATGGAAATAGTTGGTGGTCGTCCAGACGTACTTGGAGATGGATGGATATGCGAGGAAAGTGCCTCCGGTTTCGTTCAGACCCAGAACGGACTTGTAAATGGATGGTGTGTCTGACATTGGATTTTAGTCCGTGTGATTGATCTCTATTAAATATATATCTGTTTGGCGGCGGAGAATTTATTCTTGCTTAACGCCCTTCTCTGAGACGTACGAGCTCAGGGGTTATATATTGATGGATATCAATTGCATGGAGTGAATTGCCTGTGTGGCATGCCTAAGTGGCAAATGATCAAGGCTTCTGTTGAAAAGCAAAGTCTTGTGGTTGATGATCAAAGCACGGCCTTGTGTGGCGTAGCTTTGTGTAACGTTGATTCGCGAGTATCACACCCGGTATGAACCAAAAACGGGAGACGGACCTCAGGGAGGACTTGCGTTTCTTTCTAGTTAGAAGTGGTGTCAGTGGTTTTACACGCCCTGACGAGTTTGACTTATGTGGTTGTTGCTGTTGCGAGGCGCCTCGGATTGATCGGTCGTTCTCGAACCGATGGAGTCATTTAGTTGGCTCACTTACACCCCATAGGGTGGGGAAACGTAGTGTTCAGGCATAATAATCCACATCGGTGGACCGGCCCTGACGATCTAAAGGCTTGCCTGCGCGCTTGCCTGTGGCTCGGGCTAGAGAGTCACGAATCGGTAGAGGACGATCCCTAGCCTCGGTTCATACCATAAATGATAACCCAACTTCCAATACGACATTTCGGTTTTGATTGTAAACCTATATATGGCGACATAGTGGTATGGGGCATTCATGCCGCCTATGATTGATACTTATGATTTGAAGTTGTTTTATACACTATGCACTTATAATAGTATCAAATGATTTGTTTTAAACGTATCAAGCATTCTTTGGCTGTTATAAGGGAAAACCCTATCCTCGGCTGCGTTGCATTGTGTGATGGGACCTGGGTCTTATAACAGCTTCATTTTTCTTTATTTAGCATTGCGCTGTTTGTTTTATGCACTGGTATTCTTGGGAGGAAACCCGTTCCGTGTTATACGGCGTGGTCCCTTGATTTACCTAATGATTTAAATAAAGATTAATAACTGTTTTAGTTCTCACACCAGTCACATGACTGACCTGGAGTTTATTGTTTTAACCTAAACTCTGGGTGCCCTTATTTTGACACGGGCAGCTAGTAGTTTTGGTTTTGCAGATTTATATTCACAGGATCCTGGTTTACAGCTGGAACGATATCCGGAAAGCTTTGTATCCGTATATCTCATTCTAGTTGTGTATTGTATTATTTTCCGCTGCTATGTATTTAAATGTAATTTAAATCTCTGATATTTCTGTGTAATATTCATTTATACTCCGTATATTCTTGTAATCTGATGCATTGTTGTAATATACAATGAAATGTTCCTTTATATGCGTTCTGTTGTGGCTTGTTCTCGAACTATCCGACGCTTTCCTTTACGGGGAAGTTACGGGTTTTCACAAAACCAATATCAGATCGATACTCAGAAAACGATTCAACTTACTATTCTCTAGTCAGTTTCTAATCTTTCTTAACTCTATTTCTTTAACTCTATTCGATTAACTCTAACTGATTAACACTAACTGATTAACTCAAATTCGAATAACTTATATTCAATTTACTCCTTTAAATAACGTTTATCCATTTATAAAGATTTACTTTTAGTAACGGTTCTTCACTTTAAAAATGTCCTTTTTATAACGTTTCTCCACTTATAAAGATTTCCTTTTTAACAACGTTTAATCAATTAATATGATTTCCTTATAAGAGCGTTTAATCACTTATAATGATTTCCTTTTTAATCCTATTTATTTTCCAAATAAATATTCCTTTATCACTTCACTTCGATTCATTAGATCCTCATTATAATCTGATAAGTGAATAAACTTCTCAGCGTTAATCCAGAAGGCCGAAACCAACACCAGATCAACACTTTGAAATTTACTCAACTTAATCAACGTAGAACAAGTTCCAATTACTCAAAAACCATACCCTACCCTCTTTAACACTTTTAACTCGATTCTATTGATTTTCAAATAAATATCTCTTTTATAAAATCCTTTGATTTTATAAATATTTCATTTTCAATATACGTTTTGAAAATTCCCTTTTTACTTTCCAGTATTCATTTTGGTATTTAAAATACCGTATAACCCTGATTACTATTAACCAAGCACACATAATCATCACAGATTATATAACACATCACATATCATAATATATGAATAAAACAGTATTTTACATATTGAGGAACCCAGTTGGGTCCCTCCAACCTGTTCCCCTGCATCACAGATGTTAAACCATACAATTAACATCAACTTCATTTCAGTATGAAATGTTCTGATAAGCAACATCAATATTTAATGGTATATATATATATAATTTCAACTAACTGACTAGCAGTTCAATCAACCAATCTACACACAACAGTCAATCAATATCTAACAGTTCTAAAAGTACGTTATAAAAATAACTGTTCAGAGTTGGTGAGTTTTACTCACATTGTCCATAATCGTTAACCAATGATTTACGGTACAGAGTTCAGATTGGACGTTTGATTCCGTCATAAATCCAGACCAGCTCCAAATCATTTCCAATCAGTTCCAGAATGTTCGGCTCTTTGATATGATTCCAATGGTATCTCGTTTGTTCGATTATTTAGAAATAAAGGAATACTCAGCCAAAAGCTTTCTGGTCCTCACGTTTTCTGCTCTTCAATTACAACAACTCGGCCTCGTTCTCAAGCTCCACAAAAACCACTGACATCTTCACTTCACAAAAAATCCATACTCTCCTCCCACAGACAAAACAAGTAAATCGGAACCACCTACTTCAACACTGTCCTCCTCAACATCACTGTTGCCAACCCGCACTCCCTTATCATCTTCTATCAGCGTCCCTCTCCTGTAAACAAACCACCATGATCGGTTCCTACATCCCATTAACTCCTTTCCTCTGTAAAAACAAAAGAACCCAACTTCATTTCTTAATTAACACCGCTAATCACCCTCGTTTTGCCTTAATCCCCGAATAAACTGTAACCAACCCTTCTCTTCCCATCGCTCATCCTCTCACCGCACCGCCTCTTACGAGTTTCAGACCATCGCAAATCCTCTTGGCAGACACTCCGACCATCGTACCTGTTGCCAACTGCTCCCCCACAACATTTTCCAATACAGTCTTCAACTTGGAGTCCTCATCGGAACAACCATAATCACCGTTAACCCACAAATCGTTCGCCCCACAACTTCGATCTCGAGCGCCTCCATATCCTTACAAATCAAACCCTCAACTGCTGCGTTCATTCCCTGAGCTTGGGATCCTGCTGCGCTTGCGAGTTGCCTAAAACCGACATCAAGTTGTAGCTAACACCCTCACGAAGGCATACATACCTATTTTATGATTTATGGGATTAGATTTTATTTTCTTTGAATTTTCATTTTGATTTTCTCGTATTCGAATTTTATTTCCAGAAGAGAGATAGCGGCGGCGGTATTTTGGTAATCAAGAGAAAAATTTTGGTTAAGGGTTAGAAGGCTAAGGATGGTATTTACATTGTAGTGAAACTTCATTGTTAAGTCTTCCAGTACAGTGAAGTGAAGGGATGGGTTCTGCATGTATTGAATATACATCAGTTCGTGTTTTTCCTTTGTCACAAAGCTAGGGGGCACAATCTATTTGATTGGAAAGAACAAAGAAGTACAGCCTTTCTTTTACTTTTATTTTATCGTTTTAGGGTAGGTTTTCTACTATTTGATTTGATGAATCGAACACTTCTTTTCATCATGACTTTACTGCATAGGTGTAGGTGAGGACTTTGTACGTGGGGTAGTTTAGAGAAGCTTGCCATCAGTTTTCACTTTACTATGTTCCTTGCTTGCTTAGTAAAATTGAAAAGAATATTTTAATAATCATGTTTTGTGACTTTTCCGGGGCATAGATACATTTGGATTGTTTTCTAGAGTGAAGTTTTACGGTCTCCGTTGCACCAAATTTCATCATTTTACAGATCGTTATCGACAGATATATAAACACTGTCATGTCACACAATGTGCCACGTTCCCAAAAATATAAAAATACCGGTAGATGGACTCATATTGTGAAACCCCGAAATGTCGATACATAGTGCCAAATACTCCAAATAAAAAGTGGCTTATTTAATTAATTAAAAATTACCATAAAATTCTAAAAATTAAATTATCACTATTTCCCAAAAGAACCTTGTCTAAATTCAAACCCGATCTTTAGTTATATCGAATGAACCGTTACGGTCGATAAACGATTCTATAGCGACTATTTTAAAATTTGATTTGGACATATCTCGAAATCTACACGACGAAATCCTGATTTTTCTCTTCCCCTAGAAAGATATACTCCACCAGCTCCACACGTTTCTTATTTCACAGAAATCCGATTTAAAATGAATCATGTACATTCAGTTGAAGTTCGAATCGCCAAACAGCGAACTGCCGCGCCATTTCAAGCTCGATTTTAATTATAATATAATTATACGTTCTAACGTCGACGATTAAATAATATATTCGTTATTTAAATAATTAAATAAGTTAATTATTACATCGTCAAATATCCAGGTCATTACAACATTGGTTCAATAGGTACATTAAACAGTTCATTCTCATAAGATTCCAAAAAAAGTAAAGCAATAACTGCTAACAATATCATAATAACTTCGTCTTCTTCATCGGCTTCAATCATGACTTCATCCATGACTTTTACCCCATCATTGACCTGTTGAATGTTAAGGAGAGGGGGTCAAAACATAAAGTTCTATGTGACTAAAATATAATGTTACTTAATGTCCATACCCTATATTTTTAGCATGTTACATATGTTAAGGTATGCCTACGCACAACATAACAAACATCAAATTTCTAACCAATGGGGTGGATACCCAAGTCAATCGCCCTTAGTGTTTTTAGGATAAAGATCCAACGAGGTGGCATTCTTGGTCACTTATGGCCCTGTTAAGGGTGAATTCTTACGATCTCTTATAACCCTGAAGCAGACCCCTAACCCTTTCAGGCCCCGTCCTAGTACGTCAACGTTCTTAAGTCTATTATCTCATTTGTAATATGAAAAGCAGTATTGGAAACGTTACTACTTAACTTATATTATCCGGTAGGACATCTATGTCGCTTAAGATTCCCTTAGACAGTTAGTGAGCATGCAATGGCCACATATCCTTTCAATATCCGATTTGTCCCTAGTTAAACCCTTACACGATTCTAGAGGAAGTGGACATCCCCGTGAACTACCCTACTCTGTTACCGTTTTGTGCCTAAACACTTTTTGAGGAGGTCGACCTACCTCAAATCTAGTAAGGGTGGGTCCCATGAATTTAGTTCCTATCCAAGGAATAAACCTTCAGAGGGATCCTAGTTCTAACCACTTAAGACGTAAACTAGATAAAAGGTGAGTCAGCCACTTAAGACCTTCTCAAGGCATAGTAAACCTATCTGTTTTCACACGTCAGACTTATATATATATATATATATAGTTATATACATACACACTAGACCCCTCACATTAAACTGTATACCTGTAGATGCTGGATATGCCAGTCGGTTCCGGGCAGGCTTCTACTACAAGCTGGTTTAACCTCGTATCTAGTGTACTAAGTTTATGAATGACCCATGGCACCTAGACATCTCACATTAGTTGGGACTACTTGTGGTTGCTGGATTTGTCGGTCGGTTCCGGGCAGGCTTCAACCACAAATGGCAACTAACCTCGTGTCTATGTGTCACTTATTTATATATATTTAAGCCGTTCCATATATACGCACACACAAGCAAACAAATATATATATATATATATATGTATGTATATTTGTTAAGGGGACATTTCAAATTCGAATTCTAACTTAATCGCATTTATTACGTCAATACAACGTTAATTATGTTGATTACGTTTATATAAGTAAAATATTAATAGCGCCTAATTAACGTTAACATTCGTATAAATGGAGAAACGTTCTAATTAGGTGGCAAATTATCAGTTTATCCAATTTAAGGCATACAAGTTAGATTTTCCATATTTTACCGCTACAACGTAAACATGATGGCATAATGAACTTATAGCAAATACCAGTGAATGAAAAATATATATACATAACAATTACAACTTGTATCCTAGGCATGTAGAAATGATTTCAATATTGAATTAAAAATAGAGCATTACATACACCTACATATGCATGTTTATAATTCATATTTTACCCAATTCACCCTGTTTGGTATTTTGCACCTAAAAATGTTTACCTTTGACCTATTTCAATTGTCAATGCGTTTAGATCCAACATAGGATCCATACCCAATTCAAACCATGAAACATTCAAATCCAAACCTTTTTAAGACACAATCTAATGAAAAGGTAAATCACATAAAACATAAATAATAGTACAACACTCATATTTACTTTTAATCCAATACAAAAACCACAATTCAGCAAACCCAATTTATCATGATAATTTCATACGCAATTACAAGATAGAAGATTTGGGGATTTTCATGTTCATATTATCAAATATCCAAATCTTCCTAGGCATATCAATTCACATGACAAACTATTAAAAACATGAATATGTCTTAAACAAAACTAGATTCCACTCACAAACTATTGGCGCAATAGTGAAAATTCTTTGGCAGATCTAGATTTGCAACGATCTTTACGTTCAAGTGAGCTCCAATAATCCTCCTAACAATATACATATAAGAAACATACAATTAGAGTCTTATACATATATGTTTATGCCAAATTCTATAATCCTAAACCTGTAAATTGAAATAGAGAGATTTAGATAGAGTTAAAGAAGTAGAAGAAACCTTCACCCTATTCTCATTGTTTTTCTATGGAATTTAGCAGCATGGAAGTAGAAATATAGAATAATTAAGATTTCTAGTGTGTGGTATTAGGGGTTATTTATACTTGATCGTGTGAGCATGAGCCGTTGGATCAATAAAAATTAATCTAAGCCTTCTATATAAAGATAACCTTTTAGAAAGCCCTAATCCACGTAGGCTGATTGGGCTTTCCAACCGCCTAGCGGTCGACTAGCGGTTGGCACCCTTTAAGGGGAGCGGTCGACCCTTTCGGGGCTGGAATGCCCAATTACGTTGCGTTGCTGAGCTGTTTATTTTATTCAAGACGTACTTAATTTGCTTAGTCCTTTTCCATATATGCAATATACATTGTCCCCTAGATCTTATCTCCATTTTTTTTTGAATTTCCCTCTTTTATTTTTGAATTTATAATTTGGACAATATATATAATTTCTGCTTACACTGTCTAAATTCATTTGTTCATAACTTCTTCATACATTAACCATTTTCTGTATATTATATATGAAAACGATTCAGAATTTCGCCACGACTCCGAATGAAAGAGTTTCGTAGCCAAATTCCTAAAGCTGCAAAATCTCATTTTCTAACCATATCATTTAATTTCTTGTTTTTATTTATTTATTTATTAATACTTATGAATTTTACGGGGTGTTACATTCTCCCCCCTTAAAATGGATTTCATCCTGAAATCTTTTTAAGGGGTGAAAAATACAACTCGTTCGAAACATCCATGTTGTACACCCATATTATCTATAATTCATCGAAAGCATCCATGACCTGCAGTGCTTATGAGCTGCAGACCCACCAAAATGAACTCTAGCCTAGCGTGTAGGTGTAATAAGTGATGCAATATGTATGCAAACAGCTTAAATATGCATATATCTACATGATTGCTTGGTGAAATTGTGTTGCATCTATCTCTTAACATCCAGTCTAGCAATCACGATGCATCCATAAACGATATTTTGAGGAAATAATTTACCCGTGAAAAGCTCTGGGTGAGTCTGTCTCATATTATCCTTCGTCTTCCATGTGCTTTCAGCAGAGTCATTTTCCCATTGTACCCGGACGAAGCTAACGGTTTGGTTGTAGGGTCTCTTTACTCTGTGCTCTGCAATTCTTGCAGTGGCATGGGGCACCCTGGACTCCAAGTTGAGTTTCTTTATGTCCCCAATTTCATCAATCTCGAGTCGGATAGCAGAATCATGAAGGCATTTCCTTAGATGAGATACATGCAAAACATTATGGATTCCAGATAGACGCTTTGGGAGATCCGCTCGATACACCAAAGATCATATCTTCTCGATGAACGTGGGAGCCAATTTCCTGGTCTTTCCAAACCGAACAGTTTTCTTGAGAGGGGATACTTTTATGAACACTAAGTCTCCAACATTAAACTCAAGTTCCCTCCTTCACTTATCGACATACAATTTCTGACGGTCTTCTTCATTCTTTGCCTAATCAAAGATATCTTCTCCATGGTTTCACAGACGAAGTCTGGTCCAAGTATAACCTTGTCGGTAGTTTCCGACCAACAAGTTGGCAATTTGCATGGCCTTCCATATAGCACTTCAAAAGGGCCATACCAATTGTCACTTGAAAATTATTATTATATGTGAACTCCACAAGCGGTAGGTGCTGCTCCCAAACTCCTCCAAAGTCGATGATACAAGCTCTGAGCAAGTCTTCTATGATTCTTCTCTCTCTGTCTGTCCGTTAGTCTACGGGTGATAAGTTGTGCTTAAGTTAAGGGTCATCTCCATAGCTGCTTGAAGGCTTCTCCAAAATTCGCTTGTGAATAAGGGATCTCTATCACTCATGATACTTGATGGAATACCATGAAGTCTGACTATCACTTTGACATATAATTGGGCTAACGAGGCTGCAGTCCTTGTCTTCTTGAATGGTATAAAATGGGAGCTTTTGGTTAAGCGATCTACCACAACCCAAATGGCCTCATTCCCTTTTTGGCTTCCAGGAAGTCCATCTATAAAGTCCATGGAAATATGCTCTCACTTCTACGTGGGGATTTCTAAAGGTAACAACAGTCCTCCGGGCTTCCCTTGTTCCATCTTGACTTTTTGACATGTTAAGCATTTGGCCACGAACTCGACTACGTCTCTCTTCATTCTTTCCAATGGAGATTCCTCTTCATATCCTTGTACATCTTATCCCCAATGGGGTGTATGGTCAATTTTAACCTATGGCACTCCTCTAGAATTTCTTTTCTCAACACCTTCATCCTTACAAACGTAAAGTCATCCGTACCAAAGTAAACTCCCATCATCGCTAATAGAATACCTAACCGAATGAAGAAAGGTCTTTCTTTTTACCACTTTCTCTTTTATTCCTCTTAACTCTTCTTCAATGTCTTGTGTGCTTTGGATTCTTTCTCTTAGGGTAGGTCTAATTATCATAGCCCCAAGAAAACAATTGGAAGTGGTTGGTAAGGGTTGCAAATTAAATTTTGCAAGGAACTCTAACTGTTTCCATCCTGTTATGGCATTCAAAGTCGCATGTTTCCTACTTAAAGCATCTGCCACAACATTCCCTTTGCCAAGAGTATACTGAATCTTAAAGTCAAATGAGGCAATATATTCCATCCATCTTTGTTGTCTCAAGTTTAAGTCACGTTGAGAAAATAAATACTTAAGGGATTTATGGTTGGTAAATAATTCAAACTTCTCCCGTAAGAGATAATGCCTCCACATCTTAAGGGAAAACACTACTGCATATAACTCAAGGTCATGTGCTGTATATCTTTTCTCTGGATCCTTGAGTTGTCTATTAGAATAGGCAACTACTCTTTCTTCTTGCATTTGGACTGCTCCTAAACTGGTCCCACGGTAAATGATTTTGTACCATCAGGTATAATTAAGACTGGTGCGCTAGCTAATACTTCCTTTAATTTCTTAAAGGCTGTATCACATGTATTACTCCAAGTGAACACCAAATTTTCCTTGTTAATTGGGTTAATGGAGTAGCAATCTTTGCGAAATCTTTAATGAATTTCCTATAATACCCAGCCAATCCAAGGAAACTTCTTACCTCTATAGCATTTCGAGATATCTTCCATTCCTTGATTGCCTTGATCTTTGCGGGGTCTACGACCAAGCCTTTACTCGACACAATGTGTCCTAAAAATCTCAATTCTTCCCTCTAGAAATGGCCCTTCGAGAATTTTGCTTTCAGCTGGTTCTTTCTTAATATCCCTAACACGCGCCTTAAGTGTTTTTATGCTCTTCATGATCTTTGGAAAATATAAGGATTTCATCTACGGAGACTACCATAATTTTATTTAGGATGCCCTTAAACACTCTACTCATGAGGTTAATAAAGAAAGTGGGTACATTCATTGGTCCGAAGGGCATAAATTCCCATTAGAACAATCCGTCTGGCGTATTAAACACAGTTTTGTCCTTGCTATCCTCCATAATCCTTAACTGGTGAAATCCAGTCGAAGGTCTAATTGGGAAAATACTTGGGCTCCTCCCAAGTAGTCAAAAAGGTCATCGATTCTTGGTAGATGTACCTATTCTTCTTGGTCAATTTATTAAGTTCTCTACAGTCTACATAAAGTCTCAAAGATCCATCTGCTTTGGTGGCAAATACAACAGGTGCACCCATTTTGAGGTACTTCGATGAATAAAACCTTTTTGTGACAACTTTGAAATCTATTTGTCTAACTCTCTTCTTTCCTTGGGCGCTATATGCCTCAAGGGTTGTGTTACAGGTCTAGCGTTCTTCTCTAGGTCAATGTGAAAGGCGATTTCTCCATGGGGTGGAAGTCCTGTGACTTCCTTAAAAACATCCAGGAATTCACAAACTATAGGGACCGAAGATGGTCCTTCAGAACTAGGAGTCAAGGAATATAATAAGGCCTTGTCCTTGTTTTTAACATTGCAAGGAATATTTAGGCTGCGCCCTCCTCGACTCTTAAGATGAACGAGTCTCTTTTCACAATCTAGGATGACCCCATAAAACGATAGCTAGTCCATACCTAAGATAAGGTCATACCCCATAAAACTCAATGCATACGCTTTGCAATGGGACTCGACATTGTCGACCTCCAATACTAGGTCTTTACATAACAACTCAAGATAATAACATCCTCCGATAGGGTTGACCACCTCTACCGGACTATCGCACCCCACACTGTATCCCTGCACCTACATGCATTAGTTCTAAACTGGCACCCCATGCCGAGGGTGAAGTGATCCCCTTTTTTCTAAAGATCGGATCCTACTCGCATAATTACATGTGTCTTATGACCCCTAAAGATTGTAGATACCTATGCTGGTCCCACCATGGGGGTGTATCAAGTCCCATGGTGGCGGCCCGACACAATACTAGAATGCATAGGTTATACTACCGGTGCCCCCAGTGCCCTGTTTGTCTGCTTCGAAGTGTGTGCATGCCCACACTCCGTTAGAACCCACACTGTTGCACCCACCGCCGTCGCTTTGACCGCTTACAATCAGCCCAGTTATCATGCCCCACCCTGCCTAGTTTCAGGGTACCATGATACCTAATTGGGTTACTGCTGAAATGGGTCCCCGTTACTAGGGTTTTCTAGTCAAACATGTTAAGTGGTTAAGTGTCTGTATTTACCTAACCCTACCCATCAATTTCATTAACATGTTGAATTGGTTAAGTGTTTTAGTTAACTTAACCCTACCATCCTGACTTGTCTGTCCTTAGCTTTTTAAAGCACCGACCGCTCACATTAGATAGATATTGTTACGGTTACTAGATGTGCCGGTTGGTTTCAGGCAGATTTACACCGTAACTCAGTCTAACCTCGGGTCCTTATTAGCCTCAATGCTTAACTACCCACATTGGATAGGTATTGTTGTGACTACTGGACAGCCGGGAGGGTCCGGGCAGATTTACATCATAACTCAATCCAACCTCGTGTTAAGCATATTCGTATTTTCTAAATTTACATATTAGTCTTTATTACTTAATATAGGTAAATTTGTCAACAATTAAATGTTATGTCCCACATTCCAAGTTTAACATTTTTGGTATAAGAATTTATACCGTTTAAATGCCACCAATTTTGGCATGTGACAAACATGCCAATTTCATATATTTTTATGTCAAGTTTTACTAGTATTCCCAACGTTATCCCGTTTAAACATTAGGCTAACAATCTTAGCCTAATTTTCGTTCGCATAGTTTTAACATATAATATTAGGCTAAAAACTTAGCCTAATTTATCGCACACAAAAAGGCATAAGGGAATTCATAAACATAAACATGACATAGGTGTAAACTTGGCATTTTTGGCATAGTCAATATGAACATCATAGGTGTGAACTTGAAAAACAGTCAACATGAATATGAACTTGCAACATGGCCTAAATCAACATATATGTGAACTTGCATTGAAATACGTATCTAACCAAATAGGTGTCACACAAATTAGCATATGATTTAGATAACATAAGCCTAAACTTGTTTTTGGATCTAGGCATAACATTGAACACTACTAGCATATGACAAGAATATGACATTTTCATAAATATGTATAATTTTATGACAAGGGTGTGAACTAGATCCAATCGCATATCTAATTACAACATGAAACATTTACTAAAGTGGATCTTGACATGGATCTAATTAGGAACTTGCAACTTTTGTATAAACATAAGGGCATGTATATGAACATAACCATTTAGGCATAAAGGTTCTAGCATAAAGTATATACATGAGGTTCTAATCACAAACAACCTATATAATCACATAAACATGAACTATACAACTTGCTTGTGATGTTGTTGTCATTCTAAAAGTACAATAGGATCAACATCAATCTTAATTATACCACAAAAATCCAAATTTCATTCGCAACACAATCATTTCAATACATAGATATGAATTAACATCGTCGTTACATAATGGCACAATTCCACTTCCAATTTACATCGAATCAAGTCTTAGTTTTATTCTCATCGGGAAAATCACTATACTTACAATGTACGACGAACTTGGATTCTGGATTCTGAATTCTGAATTTGATATGCTTTCCTTTGGGTAGACTAACGTTGTTTTGATTCGTGTTTTACTTTAGTATTGGCCTGTCTCTAAGTTTTGTAACTGACGGCCAATCATAGTTTCTTTCCAGCAGCATGACGGCTTTAGTTCTATATTATGTGTGTGAATTTAGGTTTAGACTTGAGTTGTATTTATAGAATTTTAAACTGATTAGAGCCGTCGATGAAGCTAGAGTGAATCCAGACCATCCATCTCAAGAGAAGCCAATCAGAAAGCGACATGTAAGCCCTAGTGACTCAGCCAAGCCTCAAAAATCGACCAGAACCCGACCAGGCCAGCCAAGGCCTGACCAAGCAGGTTTTTTGGCCTAGGCACACTTGGCAGGTGCGCCAGTGAAAATTTGTACTGGCACAATTCCCAAGTGCGCCAGTGCATTCTGACCTGTTTCTGGTATTTCTTCCCAACTTCGTTCGTCCATATCTTCTTCATACGGTATCCGTTTTACGCAAACCTGGACTCTATCTCAAGCAGAATTTCGAGACGAACGCAATGGCGTAACCCACTTCCCTTAATTAAATCGTTTAGAATTAATTATACTTTAATTTATTAAGTTACAGTTAACAGAAAATTCAGGGTGTTAATTCTCCCCTCTTTAAAGGATTTCGTCCCCGAAATCTTCAAGTCTAAGAGAACGTAAGTCCTAACATCCAATCGTCCATCTACTCAACCAACAAATACAGGCGTCCATTATCCTTAAAAGTCTTCTAATGCTTTATGATTATATGCACAATGTGTGTATATGTCCTTAACTAATGCAAAATCAGGCGATCTACTGATCCAGTTGACCTCCTTAATGCAAATCATGTAAGTGTCATGAGTCCATTATGTATGCAAATTTGTCCTTACCCATAATTCTGCATGAGTGCGCAACCATTTATACAAATGCAACATCCATATGACGACATATCAAGTTTCAACCACATACAAATATGAATACATATATGCATATGCAGTATGAAGTGACTGAGCCGAACGAAAACCTAGGATGTGTGTGTATATGCATCCACGAGCAACCACTAGCAACCACTTGCAACCACTTGCAGCCATCAACCATAACATGTTTCAAATACATATTTAAATCCAAAGGGGTTTCTACCTAAGGATAAAGGATAATATCGAGGAGATATACCTAAAAAGATAGATACAAGCATAACTTAAGGAAAAAGAGAGATCAAAGATGTACCCTAAAAAAGAAAAGGGTAGGCTGCGCGTATTCTGTCCTCAGTTTCCCAAGTCGCATCTTCCTCGGCATCGCTCCACTGAACTTTAACGAGCTTGACTTCGCGGTTGCGTAGCTTTTTTTTCACTTCAGTTCCTACGATTCGAGTTGGAACTCTCCTCACAGTTGCTTCGCATTCCACTTCGACTTCTTCTAGAATGCTTGGCTTCACCACTTCTGCTGATTCATGTAGACATTTCCGGAGATGAAAAACGTGAAAGACGTTGTGAATTCCAGCCAATCTTTCAAGCTGCTCTACTCTATAAGCCATTTTCCCAATCTTCTCGATGATAGGGAACGGTCCTACAAATCTTGGTGCTAGCTTTCTTGCGGACCCAAAGCGAACAACGTTCCTTAAGGGAGATACCTTAAGGAAAACCTTGTCCCCAACCTCAAACTCAGGGTCGGTCCTTCTTTTGTCGGCGTAGGATTTCTATCTGTCTTGGGCAGTCTCCATTCTCCTTCGTATCAAGTCCACTTTTTCTGAAGTCTCTCCAATCATGTCTAGCCCAAGTATAATCTTGTCAGTGGACTCCCACCAACAAGTTTGTGATAGGCAAGGTCTTCCATACAAAGCTTCGAAGGGCGCCATACCGATGGTGGCTTGGTAACTGTTGCTATAGGCGAATTCCACTAAAGGAAGGTGATCCTCCCAAGTCCCTCCGAAGTCAAGAACGCACAGTATTAGAAGATCTTCTAGTAATCTATTCACCCTTTCTATCCGACCATCTGTTTGGGGGTGATAGGCCGTGCTCAAGCATAACTGTGTGCCGACAGCTTCTTGCAGACTCCGCCAAAATTCGCTCGTGAAGATGGGGTCTCTGTCACTCACTATGCTGGAGGGTATTCCATGGAGTCGAACTATTTCCTTGATATAAAGAGAAGCTAGAGGCGAAGCAGTCCTTCTACTCTTGATAGGTATAAAGTGGGCGCTTTTAGTAAGCTTGTCCATTATTACCCAAATGCTAGTATTGCCTCTTCTTGACCTAGGCAACCCGTCAATGAAGTCCATTGAAATACTATCCCACTTCTATTTTGGGACTTCTAGAGGATGAAGCAGTCCTATAGGTTTCTTTTGTTCCGCCTTAACCTGTTGGCATGTCACTCACTTAGAAACGAAATCTGCCATGTCCTTCTTCATGCCGCTCCAATAGAAAACTCTCTTTACGTCCTTGTACATCTTGTCTCCACCTGGGTGTATTGTCATCTTGGAATGATGTGCCTCCTCGAGAACCTTCTTCACTAAATCCCTAGTTTGTGGGACGCATAGCCTTCCATCCCATCTCAGCCAACCCTTATCATCGATGGAGTACCTATTGAGGTGACTGGAAGTTCCATCCCTTATTAGTTTATCAATCACATCCACAAGCTGCGGGTCTTCACGTTGTGCGGCCACTGTCGAGTCTAAAAGAGTGGGCCGTACTTCTAGGGATGCCAATAAACCAGGTATAAAATCTGAGGAGGGCCTAAAGTCAAAACTGGCTATATACTCCAAGCTTTGCCTTTCTACAAAGAGAGGGCTTAGGGTCAGTTTCTTTCCGCTCAACGCGTCTGCTACTACGTTGCCTTTGCCAGGAGTATAGGAAATTTCAAAGTCATATGAGGCAAGGAACTCCATCCACCTTTGCTGCTTCAAGTTAAGATCTTTCTGCAAGAAAAGATACTTCAACGATTTATGGTCAGTATATAATTCGAACTTTTCACCTAGGAGATAATGGCGCCAAGACTTAAGCGCAAAGAAGATGGCGGCCAACTCAAGATCGTGGGTTGGGTAGTTCTTTTCATGCACTTTCAACTGTCTTCCACCATAAGCTACTACCCTCCCTTCTTGCATCAGAACAGCGCCTAGCCTCGTACCACAAGCATCCGTATATACTGTGAACATTCTGCTTCCATCCGACAAAGTCAGAACTGGGGCTGTTGTAAGAGCCCTTTTTAATTGTTGGAAAGCAAACTCGCAATCCGAATCCCAAGTGAACGCCAGGTTCTTCTTTGTTAGCCTTGTGAGTGGAGGTGAGATTTTCGCGAAATCCCTAATGAATTTTTGGTAAAAACCGGCTAGCCCAAGAAAGCTTCGGACTTCGGTTGCATTTCTTAGTGTCTTCCAATTTTGCACTGCCACCACTTTCGCGGGTCCACAGCTAACCCCTCTTTGGACACTATATGTCCAAGAAATCTTGCTTCTTCCCTCCAAAAGTGGCACTTGGAGAATTTGGCTTTTAGCTGATGAACTCAAAGAGTTTCCATGATCTCCTTCAGATGCTGAGCATGTTCTTCCTCATTCTTCGAGAAGATCAAAATATCGTCTATGAAGACCACCGCGAACTTATTGAGGAATTCTCTGAACACCCTGCTCATTAGGTACACGAAATAAGCGGGTGCGTTTGTCAAACCAAAAGGCATGACACGCCACTCGAAGAAACCATATGGGGCTCTAAATGCCGTTTTATCAATACTATCTTCAGCTACCCTTAGCTGATGGAACCTAGTAGCTAGATCAAGTTGGGAGAAGACCGGCGCACCTACAAGTTGATCAAACAGATCGTCTATTCTGGGAAGCGGGTGTCTATTCTTTTTGGTCAGCTTGTTTAGCTCCCTATAGTCCTCACAAAGACGTAGTGAACCATCTGCTTTGGTGGCGCACACCACTGGAGCACCCCATTTCGAAATACTCCGCCTTATAAACCCCTTCTCGAGAAGCTCCTTAACTTGCTTACTGAGCTCCTTTCTGTCCTTTGGAGCCATGTGTCTAACAGGCAGAGCAATGGGCTTTGCATTATCAACAAGATATATGCGGAAGTCTATTTCCCGCTTTGGAGGTAAGCCTTTCACCTCTTCAAAGACATCCGGATATTCCCGGACCACCCTAACCGACTGCAAATTCTCAACAGAAGCATCAAGCGACTCTAGATAACTAAGCATAACAACATTCAAGGGATTACAAGAAATTTCTAGAGTGTTTCCGAGCCGAGTCAAGAGCCTAACCACTCTTTTCTCACAATCAAGAATGGCACCATTACTTGATAACCAGTCCATGCCTAAGATCAGTCCATATCCTGAGAAGCCCAAAACAAAGGCATTACATCTAAATTCAACACTTAAAATAGAGATTTTCAAATCCAAGCAAACCATCGACAAATAAGCCGAGCCCCCAATTGGATTTGAAACAACTAAGGGATCTTCTACTATACTAGTGTCTAGGTGCAGAGATTCTACTAAGGCAGACGAAATAAAGGAGTGTGATGCACCCGAATCAAAGAGAATGCGGACTGGATGATCATAGAGATAAACTAAGCTTTCAACAGAAATATTTCTAGTTAAGGTTCTCAAGATAGGATTGAGAAGATAAGCAAGATAAAACAAAGCATTTAGGATAAGAAGTTAAAGAGGTACCCCCAGAAGGTCCTGCTTGCGGGCCTTGCCCTAGATTCTTAGGGCAGTTCTTGCTGATATGTCCAGTATCACCACACTGAAAGCATGCTCCCACCTTCATCTTCTTCTTTCTACAATCCTGGACTATATGCCCAACAATGCCACATAAATAAAATTTCCTTTTCTCATGTGTCTTGTTATTATTGTTGTGGTCCTTTCCTCCTTGACCATTATCCGTCTTCTTGTTCTGCGATTCTTCCGCTTGCTGTTTCACGTAGATTAGGAGAAGGAGTAAAAGCGTCTGTAGCTGGGGAGTAAGGTCCCTAGACATGCTGAAACGAAAAGGAAAGATTCAAGACAAAAGGATAGAGAGAGTGCGTATGGCTTTTGGGGAATTATGCCTTTTAAAAACAACGTTTTTTCGTGAAAATAATGCTTCTTTAAACTTCTTTTTGAAAATAGTTTCAAAAACTTTTATCTAGTCTGGTAAATCTGTGCTCTGATACCAAGTGAAACACCCCACCCTCCGTTAAGGTCACTCACAAAGGGAATGCCTTAACTTTGGTGGAGGTTTGTAAGTAAAAGTCACAGATAAAACACAAGACAGATATAAACACATATATATAAGCAGCGGAAAACAATAGACTTTTTATTTCATAAAATACGTGTTCATACAAAACATTTCCATAACTGTCACATAATAACTTCCAAAACATTACATCATCATTTCTGTCTTGGTTATTAAATAAAGAAGCATAAAACTTAATTAAAACTGCATAAATCCCCATGATTTTGTCCAACTGCCATAGCCAAAGCAAGAGAGTCCAAACCGTACATCTACTATCTCGAAGCTTGCAAAGAGTCTGACTAAGCTGGGTTGTTTCCTCCCTGTGGACCGGGGGGGGGGGGGGGTTGGGGGACTGGAAGAAAAGAAGGCGAAAGAAAATAGGATCAGGCATAAAGCCTGGTAAGTCTAGTGACTCTTCAGTATGAGAATAAGAATAAAGGCATGATAGGTATAAACTGGAAACAGGAAAGTATCAAAAACTAAGATAAAGTAGTTTTGAAACGAATATACTATCACACCCCACACTGTATCTCTGCAACTACATGCATTATTTCTAAACTGGCACCCCATGCTGAGGGTGAAGTGATCCCCTTTTTTCTAAAGATCGGCTCCTACTCGCATAATTACATGTGTCTTACGGCCCCCAAAGATTGTAGATACCTATGCCGGTCCCACCATAGGGTGTATCAAGTCCCGTGGTGGCGGCCTGACACAATACTAGAATGCATAGGTTATACTACTGGTGCACCCAGTGCCCTGTTTGTCTGCTCCGAAGTGTGTGCACGCCCGCACTCTGTTAGAACCCACACTGTTGCACCCAACGCCGTCGCTTTGACCGCTTACAATCAACCCAGTAATCATGGCCCATCCTGCCTAGTTTCGGGGTACCATGATACCTAATTGGGTTACTGCTGAAATGGGTCCCCGTTACTAGGGTTTTCTAGTCAAACATGTTAAGTGGTTAAGTGTCTGTATTTACCTAACCCCACCCATCAATTTCATTAACATGTTGAATTGGTTAACTGTTTTAGTTAACTTAACCCTACCATCCTGACTTGTCTGTCCTTAGCTTTTTTAAAGCACCGACCACTCACATTAGACAGATATCGTTACGATTACTGGATGTGCCGATCGGTTCCGGGCAGATTTACACTGTAACTTAGTCTAACATCGGGTCCTTATTGGGCTCAATGCTTAACCACCCACATTGGATAGGTATTGTTGTGACTACTGGACAGCCGGGCGGGTCCGGGCAGATTTACATCATAACTCAATCCAACCTCGTGTTAAGCATATTCGTATTTTCTAAATTTACATATTTGTCTTTATTACTTAATATATGTAAATTTGTTAACAATTAAATGTTATGGCCCACATTCCAAGTTTAACATTTTTGGTATAAGAATTTATACCGTTTAAGTGCCACCAATTTTGGCATGTGACAGACATGCCAATTTCATATATTTTAATGTCAAGTTTTATTAGTATTCCCAACGTTACCCCATTTAAACATTAGGCTAACAATCTTAGCCTAATTTTCATTCGCATAGTTTTAACATATAATATTAGGCTAAAAACTTAGCCTAATTTAGCGCACACAAATAGGCATAAGGGGATTCATAAACATAAACATGACATAGGTGTAAACTTGGCATTTTTGGCATAGTCAATATGAACATCATAGGTGTGAACTTGCAAAACAGTCAACATGAATATGAACTTGCAACATGGCCTAAATCAACATATATGTGAACTTGCATTGAAATAGGTATCTAACCAAATAGGTGTCACACAAATTAGCATATGATTTAGATAACATAAGCCTAAACTTGTTTTTGGATCTAGGCATAACATCGAACATCACTAGCATATGACAAGAATATGACATTTTCATAAATATGTATAACTTTATGACAAGGGTGTGAACTAGATCCAATCGCATTTCTAATTACAACATGAAACATGTACTAAAGTGGATCTTGACATGGATCCAATTAGGAACTTGCAACTTTTGTATAAACATAGGGGCATGTATATGAACATAACCATTTAGACATAAAGGTTCTAGCATAAAGTATATACATGAGGTTCTAATCACAAACAACCTATATAATCACATAAACATGAACTATACAACTTGCTTGTGATGTTGTTGTCATTCTAAAAGTACAATAGGATCAACATCAATCTTAATTATACCACAAACATCCCAATTTCATTCGCAACACAATCATTTCAATACATAGATATGAATTAACATCGTCGTTACATAATAGCACAATTCCACTTCTAATTTACATCGAATCAAGTCTTAGTTTTATTCTCATCGGAAAAATCACTATACTTACAACAAACGCGAGCTTGGATTCTGGATTCTGAATTTTGAATTTGATATGCTTTCCTTTGGGTAGACTAATGTTATTTTGATTCATGTTTTACTTTAGTATTGGCTTGTCTCTAAGCTTTCTAACTGATGGCCACTCCTAGTTTCTTTCCAGCAGCATGACGGCTTTAGTTCTATATTATTTGTGTAAATTTAGGCTTAGACTTGAGTTGTGTTTATAGAATTTTAAACTGATTAGAGCCGTCGATGAAGCTAGAGTGAACTTAGACCATCCATCTCAAGAGAAGCCAATCAGAAAGCAACATGTAAGCCCTAGTGACTCAGCCAAGCCTCAGAAATCGACCAAAACCCGACCAGGCCAGCCAGGGCCTGACCAAGCAGGTTTTCTAGCCTGGGAACACTTAGCAGGTGCGCCAGTGCAAATTTGTACTGGCGCACTTCCCAAGTGCACCGGTGCAATTTTTTACTGGCACACTTCCCAAGTGCGCCAGTGCATTCTGACCCATTTCTGATTTTTCTGCCCAACTTCGTTCGTCCATATCTTCTTCATACGTTATCCGTTTTATGCAAACTTGGACTCTATCTCAAGCAGAATTTCGAGACGAACGCAATGGCGTAACCCGTTTACCTAAATTCCATTACTTAGAATTAATTATACTTTAATTCGTTAAGTTACAGTTAACAGAAAATTCAGGGTGTTACAAAAACCCTAATCCACGTTGGTTGATTGGGCTTTCCAACCGCCTAGCGGTCGACTGGCGGTCAACACCTTTTATGGGGGAGCGGTCGACCCCTTCTGGGCTGGAACGCCCAATTACGCTGCGTTGCTGAGCTGTTTATTTAATTAAATACGTACTTAATTTCCTTAATCCTTTTCCATATATGCAATATACGTTGTCCCCCATATCTTATCTCCAATTCAAAATTTGAATTTCCCTGTTTTATTTTTGAATTTATAATTTGGACAATATATATAATATTCACATAATTATATGTATAATTTCCGCGTACACTGTCCAAATTCATTTGTTCATAATTTTTCATAAATTAACCGTTTTCAGCATATTATATATGAAAACGATTCAGAATTTTGCCACAAATCCAAATAAAAGAGTTTCATAGCCAAATTCCTAAAGCTGCAAAATCTCATTTTCCATTCATATCGATTAATTGCTTGTTTTTTTAATTTATTTATTAATACTTATGAATTTTACGCAATGTTACAGTTGTAGATTCAATCCCAACGTGTAAGCAATCTACAGAGCCACGATCTAAGGAACTTCCGACTAACAAACTAGAGGTTAACGACCCATGGAACAAAACGATCTAGAGCCTGAACAATCTAGGGTTTCCTTTGAGAGAAAACGACCTAATTTAAAACATGTTTTATACACATATGAATAACCGTTCATCATGCCTCATCAATGCTTTATATCTAAACCACATTTTTTATGAATTAACAAAATATGTTTGGTATTTTATGAGTTGAGCAGATAATCAACAAAATCTATTTAAACTTGCCACTTTTCCTAGTTAACCAGCCATTTGTTTGATGGTGATCAAATGATATTTTCTTTTAAAAATATATAATCAGCCATATGTTCCAGTGATATTTCCAGAGATTAATAGAATTTGCAGAAAAAGTCTCGTCGGGGATTGCCCTTCTTATAACGTTGAAATGTTTGAGAATTCGAGTGATCACGACACCACACCATAGTTTTGGAATTACATTTTTAGAGCAACTCCAGTGAGAACAAATTAATGGGTGATATTACAAAAACGGTGTTCATCCATGAAATTAAAATTAAATACTAAGCTTAATATTTATCTCATAAGTCAAAACCTAATGAAGAATGAACGCCCATTTATTAGATGTTCAAGGTCGAGTCAGACATCCATTTAATTGTATCAAGCTTGAACGTCCAATATATAGACTCAGCCTAACTACTTTTTTCTTTTCTAATACTTGTTTTTTGGATAATGGACGTTAAGACGATCGCTAAGCTATTGGTTCTCTGTTGTACTTCACTACTTTCAATGTCAGGCTCAGTGGCTGCTCCTTCTTTGCCTCGGCACACTAGCCTTGTTTGCCTACTTTTAGATATTACAGGTCAATTCTAAGTGGTCGCTCATGTCATAATAATCCATGGAAATACAACTTGTGGAAACATAATATTTCTCTAACACTAGTAGATATTGCATATATAAGCTTATGTGGTAGTTCCCGGTATAAGCATTAGACTTCATCGCGATTTTACTTATCGTATATCCATACCCGAAAGATTTTATACATGGGAATTGTAACCGTATTAATATCCTTAATTTATTGTCTTGTTTAAGTGTACAACATAGTTTAAGTTTCTATATCATCCGATTACACATAGTTCGATACCAGTGCACCTCCATCATTCTCAGGTGTGCAAAACGCTACATAAGATATAGGAGCTTTGAATATACACAATACACATATCAAGTCATTTACTCAGGAGTGCAACTATACCTATTAATAAAATATCCACAGGTAATATTATGTTTTTCAAGGCTAGTTATATTACAAGGCAATCCCCGATAGGAATTTTTCTTCATTTGATTGAAATCATGGACCCTTCCCTTATGGCCCATGAGCCATTGTTCATATCTTCTTTTGAAAACGATACTTAGTACTAGTCTATCACAAACTAAACAGGTAAGGATCCTATAAGCCATTGTTTATGCTTTCTTTTGAAATCAATAGTTTGTTGCATAGCATATTTCATATTGCTGAAATATATTTACATGTTTTGTTCCAAAACTTGGAATGGGTGCAAGAATTTGGAGACAGATCATAGATATGAAATATTAGGAATAACTAAACGATATTACAAAAGTGTAGTGCTTTGAAAAGTATTCTCCTGCCATAATTTTTTTTCTAAAATTACAACCTTTATTTATCACATTGGGGCAAGGACTCACGATATAGGAAATAAGGATAAACCACTTGATTGAAATTGGAACTTTTAATAATACACTACATACACACGCACAGGATAGGATGAATATATGCTTACACAGATATAAATAATTATGTTTGTGTGTGTAAGGACATGAACAATAAGATTTTAATGGCCCGTGCAAGCCTGAGAAACAAGTTACTGAGAAATGGGAAAGAGATTGTTCGAGGCAATGGGTCCGGACATATTAATTTCTAGAAAATTAGTTTAACCCAACACTCCTCTCAGATTTGATTTTCTATAAATAATTCTGAGCATAACTGTACTTTGGAAATTGACTTAGCGAAGATGTGTGTGTTATATTCTTTCATGCAAAATAATTCCTAAAGGTTTGCTATTTTTTGGCACTAAAGTATTTGAAAGTATAATTTGGACCTACATGAACTTCAGTAAATATTTGAAGTTAACTCATCTTTGACAAGTTCCCATATAATTTGTAAAAATGAGTGGAAAACATCATGCGTTGTTGAATTTTCATCTTTAACTAATAAAATTGGTTCTTTATCTTTGTTCATAGTGACAACATATAGTAGATATTCCTTTGCATGCACATTAACACATTTTCTGCAATTTATTTTGTCCTTTTGCTGAATAGTTTCGTCCCCATTATATAAAATGTGAGCAATCCTAAGTGCTTTGCCTTAGATTTTTGTTTTTCGTAAATTTTCTATCCACTTTCATTACATAATTACTTTAGATTGTTTCAACATTTCATCACTGAAATTTTATCTTTAAAATTTTGAAGTCGGTATCTCCTGAGCCATCTAAGTTTTGATTTTTGTACTATCTGAACATATTTTATAAGAATTCTCATTATAAAGTGCTTCCTATATGTTGAAGCTCCTTATATGCACATGCAACTTTTGGAATGGTACATCACATTTATACGTATGAGGTTATATATGCTTTGTACCAGATGTGCTACCTGCTGTTTGGATGAAACCAAAGTTTTCAAGTCTTTAACCAGTGTTCTCAAAGAAAGCCTTCACCCAAAATGGCAAGATTTCTCTTAATTTCAAGCCTTAAGAAAAATTAAAAATCCATTACAGGAATTATAAAATACGGTAGTGATATATAGTATGTGATGAAAAGGAAAAATTCTTAAGAATTACAAGACTTTTCAAATCATAAGTTTTTTGGTTTTTCGAAACTCCTATTCTTCGTAATCTTCGCTCAAATCTGTATGAGATGCAATGTTTTAGGAAATCAATGAAGATGCAAAATGCATAATTTGAAGTGAGTTAGCTGGACTAATACGTAAATGCTGAATGTCAAAATGCATAGTTTTATTCATTTGGTTTAGTTGATAACTTGATGAAACACAATCTAGACATTGTGATATTATACAAAACCGTCAACACTTTGTTTCAGTGAACAATTAAGAGGCATCTTATTGTAAGAGCGGACAAAAAGTGAGAAAAAGACCGAGTTATAACATTGAGCTAATTAACATTAAGTTAATCTCAATTCGATATCTAATTTATTATGTCGGAACTAATACCTTTCTGTTTATTAACATGCATATGCGTGAGGGAGGGATCATCATTGTATGCATGTGCAATAGCAACGGAGATTCTTGAATTTAAAGATAGACAACCAAGTTGGAAGCTTTATAAATACTAAACCAAGCTAGGATCGTAAGAAAAATAGCTTAGTTCATCTAAGATTTAAAACTACTCATGTAAACCATACATTTTTTTTTGTTTATATATATTCTATATATTTGTTTGGAACTGATTGTAGCAAACATACTCTCGTGTACTTTTTCAGCTACAAATATTGTTCCATGGTAGTGTGACATTTATTTTCAACTTTGATATTATAATTAAATAATTGATTGATATTTTGCGACAGTTGCGATAAACACCAGTAGCAAAATTGTATAGTTTTGAAAGTAAAATACTAGCTACTCCCTATTAATGCATGGTAATTCTTAATTCTATTTCTTCTCATTTCTCATAATTTATTCGGGCGCTTCAAGCAGTAATTGCTTATTTTCTCCTTGGTTAAAGTGTATTCAATAATGAGTAGGGTCTTCCAGTTACATGGGAATCATAGCTTCTTAACCTTATACTAAGGAAAAAGGTGTACGATTGATCGTACAATTGTGTATTGTCCTGTAAGCTTATAGTGCAAGTGTTAGATTGAACTTCATAATTTTTTCACTACTATCACTTGCTCGCTTTTCTTTCAATGTACTACTAGAAAGAACCTTTTCCCGATTCGAATTCACTTACAGAAGTTCCGTAACTCAGCAATTTCGAATTAAATTTTGTAGTCGATAATGATCTTTTGCGACACTTCAAACCTATAAATGATATTTTTAGTCACTAAGTTGATTACTTTTTTAGTAGTAATGGTGGCCTGTAAGTTCCACTCTGGCCTAGTTTGTGAAGTAATCAACATTGACTAATGCATATTTTGCTCCTACCTTTCGCCATTGGATGCAAACAATGAGATAAATGCCCCATACTTCCAATGCCCTCATTTGGTGTAATCAACAACATTTCTATCAAGTCCGGCCAAAAGAACCAATATTGCAATAGTTTTTCGATAATTGTTTGTCCTCTAGAATGACATCCATAAATGATTTAATGCATTTCCATGAGAATCCATTTGACTTTGACATGGGTTACATATCGTAGGAATGATAGAGTGAATTCACACTTACCTAGTATTCTGTTCAGCATGACAAAACATAGTGCTTTATGGAAGAGTTTCTTCTGTGCATTTATATCTTTAAGAAGGGTTCTGTGACCAAGTAGTCTTTGACTTTTGTTACCCATGGGTCTAGCTCTTCGGTGGTTGCCAGACTCCACTCTACATCCATGTCATCAATGCCCTGGGTCATTATAACTTCAACCAACACCAATATGAGGAGTTGTGCTTCTTTAAAACTAGTGTATTTAGTCAAGAAATATGATTTTGTATTTTCCCTCTGGGGATATGAATGATGGTGTAGTGCTTAAGGTTGTTGAGCAACTCCCGGGTCTTCAATAAGTAAGAGGTGAGTTTTCCCCTTGCTTGAAATTCTCTTTTGACCTAACAGACAACAAGTTCTGATTTGCTAAACATTTGCAGAGCTCCAATTTATGATTCCTTTATTATCTTTATTCTTACAATCAATACCTCAAATTATGCTTTGTTGTTGGTTGCAAGGATTATCTATCTTAAAGCATAACAAACAGAGCATACTACAAGAGTCTCAAGGATGACCTCAGCTCCTAAGCAGCAACCATTCATTGCAACTTCAACAAATAGCTTCCACTGTGCAACTATGATCACATTTCACTTTTCTTCTCCATTTCTAAATGTAAACTCTACAATGAAATAGGCCAACGATTTTCCATTGATCACCCTCTAAGGATAATAGATTGCATCATATTGGCTTAAGTTCCATTTTATCCATCGCTCCAAAGTATCAGGATGATACAATGAATGCTTTAGACATTGATCAGCAAGTACCTTTATTGGGTGAGATTAAAAGTATGGTTATAGTTTTCTTATAATTATCATCAAGTCGTATGAGAGGTTTTCAAACTTTGGGCAATTTTTCTGTGCCTATAAGTCATTTGTGGATGTAGCATATAGGTCATTGGTTCCATTTCGCTTTATATACAAGTTCATCGCTTATTTAAGGAAGAACATATTCAAATAGATAAACGAGTCCTCACTGCACATTGGTTTTGAGAGCATAGGGATAGTTTCCATATATGGTTAAACAGTTCCTCGAATGTTGTTTGACATACCAGGCATTTTAATTTTTCCCCTTCTTCAGTGCATCAAAGAAAGGTGTGCATCTGGATGTGATCGTTGAAACGAAATGACTTAAAGTTATGATCTTCCTTTCAAGCTCTAAAGCTCCTTCTTATTACTTAAGGGATTAAACATTGCTTAATGTAGTGATTTATATTGGGTTGTCTACAATTCTCCTTGCATTCACGATAAATCCAATGAACTTCCCAATTGTGACACCAAATGAAAAATTCAATGGATTTTATTTTCTTAACTCAATCAAACATTTCAACTAAGTTATCCATTTTATTCCCGAATCCATGGGAGTTTTCTAGCATTTCATCACCATAGATCTCTATGGTCTTTCTTATCTAATCTTTAAACTTCATATTTACTAATTGTTGATAGGTGGCACTAGCATGCTTAAATACGAATGGAATTACTTGATAGGAGTATAATCCTAGGTCAGTGACAAAACTTCTATCTTCTTGGTCCAACCGTGCATCGTAATCTGATTATATCCTATGTAGACATCCAAGAATGATAACAGATCATGTTTTATTGTTCCATTTACGAGGTGATTGACTTTGGGTAATGGAAAGCTATTGAAGGACAATTTTTTTTAATATCCGGGTAATCCACAAAGATTCGTCATCTTCAATTTTCTTTTTTCACAAGCATAGGATTTGACACCCAATTTGGGTATGTTGCATCTCCCATGAACCCATTTTTCATCAGTCCATCAAGTTCCTCTTTTAAAGCAGCTAATTTCTTTGGACTTGATTGGGACTCTTCTTATTGACTAGAGTGAAGTCGGGTCGATGTGCAATGCATGACTCCCTACCTTTTGCAATATTCTATATAACACATCCATATTAGCTTGGAGAAAAGCAACTAATTCTCTTTGTGCATTTGTGTTGATATGATCACAATAAGCAATATTCTTGATGTAATATTCATAATTTAAGGAATCTATTGTAATTTCAACTAGTGTTGCCTAATTATCCTTTGAACTTTAGTTTCAGTGTACACAGTCTTAGTAATGTGAATAAGTTCCACAAGAAAAGTCCTCTTCTGTAATTGCTATGCGAAGGGTCAGTAAATGTTTAAGGACCCAAATCCTCTTCCCTTTTTCCTGTTGGAAAATGGAATTTTGATGATGTTTTAATGACAACAACCTTGTTTCAATCGTTATCATTATTCATTATAAAATATATACTAACACTTTTATCCAGAGTGTATATATATATGTATGTACGTATATGCAGGTAATAAATATTGAAGACTGTACAGTTAAGAAATTCAAGATTTCAAAGGAGAATCAGGACTCATGAGTATCAAGAGTCTAAGATTATCAGAGTAATAGAGTCTAGTTAGTATGTAAAACTTTGAATAACATTCAAGCTTTGTTTTCAAATTATCTCTTTTTAAATTGATTTTAAACCATTTTCAAATTGATTTCAAACTCTTCTCAAAATTGATTTTTAATCATTTAAGGATTTTAAACTTCTGATTTCAAATATATATACTTCCTAAGCTTCTTATATTTATATATATACACATTATAAAGTTTTATTATACAACATGCGTTTATAATTATATTATATTACTTTTAAATAAATTATATGTATATATAAAAAGATTTTAAATCATATGTTTAAATAATATTTTATTATGTTTTTATGCTTGAAAAATTATATTTTAAACTAGTTTAATTTCAGGAATTTCCAGAATATATACTGGTTTAAATACTTCAAAAAGTGATTTAAATTTAAATTTTAAATACATGTCGACATACATACACGTACATGTCGACATATAACTGAAATACTTTTAAATTTTAAATAGTTGTGTCTTTTCATTTTAAAACGTCTCAGAAACAGTTATGTCCTTTGGAATACAATATAAAGGCTTTAATTTTGATTTTTTTCATAACTAATCTTCTCCTTCTTTCTCCCTTAACATACCACCATTATTCTCCTCAAATTTATAAGATTATACACTTATACCCTGCCGATTTCAATACAAATTATACCATTCTTCTTTTATTTTCATTCTCTATGAAATACTCCCTGTTTGGAAGTGCTGCTCAAGATAACTAGAGCAATTGTAATAAAAAACATTGAGGGTGTGTTCCTTGTAGCCCACAAATCAAGGAAAAAGATAGGGTCTGTTCCTTGTAGCCCATAAATCAAGGAAAAGGAGCGGTGTTAACCTTGTAGCCGTGAAATCTACGGTGTTGTAATTGGATACTAATATTAATAAAATTCTGCGCAATCCAGTGCTCTGCAGGTCTGGACGTAGGATCAATCTAAACCAATATAAAAATCCAGTTTGTTCTTTCCTTTTTTACATTTTACTTTTGTTTATATCTGCATCTGTGATTGTTTCTGTTGTGATATTCATTCTGTAATTCATATAGTAGATCGAGTAATTAATAATTAGTTAAGATTTCAATAAATTCTTTAAAAGACCATTCTCCCCCTCCAGTGTTAGTTTTTCATTAAGATCCTTGATTCTCTTTCCTAACAATTGGTATAAGAGCATGGTTTTCAAAGCTATCATAATATGATATTTTGAAAATTTGAAATGGCAAATTTTTAACACTATTTTTCATATGGATATGTCTTAGAATCATCGTGATGTTATTATTTAAAATTACAATGAGTTATTTTGAAAAGTCACTTGATTCTTTGAAAAGTTGTGTTGTTTTGCAGGGGAAGAATTATTTCTGATGACTACTGTCCAAAAGACTCCAGGATGATCGTTCATCAATAAAAAAGAAAAAGATGGATATGTAATTAACTGTCTACAATGAAATGAACACATGATCAATACAAAAAATTTGATTTTTTTTCGATAACTTGATTCAATATTATTCTTCTCTTCATCTGCTTCGCAATGCCACTGGTTTCATGCGAATCCATCAAGAAATGACCAAGTTATAATCAAATGATTTTTTAGTGCACAAAGGGAAAAAGAAACCAAAACTGTCACTGGTATTTCTAATATTTCGCCCAGATAATTGTATTATGTCATCCCAAATCCTTTTCCAGATTTTTGTCTTGTTCTCACGGTCGCTTTGATGGGTGAATCATTAAATTCTGATTAAAATTGTGTGGCATATGACAATTTGAATTTGGCTATCCAAAACAGAAAAATGTTACAGGATTTGTTGCATCTCTCATACTATTTGGCCTGCTACACTATGAAACATCCAAATTCATCTCCAAACTGTTACTAGATGCTCTTTCCTTACTCTTCAATTTGTTGCTGGTTTCATCAGATTCCATTGAGAAACAAAGGAGATATGCCTCCCGAAATATTGATTAATTGTAGAAAAATGGGAAGAAAAAGAAGAAGAAGCAAAAAATTTGTGAAGAGACATGACTTTTGGGTCTGTTTATAGCAGTAAAGTGTCCATTCATTCAAAATTTAAACTCAAATTCAAATTTTTTGCACCAAGTTGGTTAAACTACTAAATCATCAGTACCTTTCTCATATGGTCTTCAAATTTAGCAAATGTATATATTATTCTGATCAGAAAAATGAGCCCGTCGCAATAGAGAAGATCTCGTCGTTAAATTCTAAAAGATGTGAATCTGTGGTTCATGACAATGGAACGAAAACAAAACAGAGGATTGCAAAAAGAGGTATGCTTTACAATAATTTCATAATTGTCATTATATTTAAGAATAAACATCTGTGCATATAGTTAGGTATAAGGATTTATCTCTTTTATAATTTTAGATATTTTGGTTCATACATCGGTACACCATAGTATATTTATCAATATACCAATTTTTTTTTTTTCAAAAGGGTTTTTTCTTATAAATTCAAATTTCACTACTATTTGCTTTAATTTCAAAATTTAAAAGGACATCTTTTCAATACGAAAATATCAGTTCAAATTCTAGTTTCCAACTTTGTCTATCTACTTATTTTCTTATACCGTGTTTCAAAATATATATATTAAAAGTGTATAAATCAATAAAATTATATATTAATATGGTATACAGAAATAATATAAAATTTTCAAACATTTGATATTATTATAAAATATAACTTTATGTATCTTTTATATGTAGTTTAAAAATGCATAGTTTAACTTATATATTTTTCACATACAGTTTCATAACAGTTTTGGGTTACATTATCACAAACACTGTTTGTAACTTAATACTAAGTTTGATTTATTATTAAGATTTATAAAACTTGTATATTTAACTTAATATTTGTAACAACTCGGAAATCTGAGCCAATTTAAAAATTTTATTTTGGCAATTTACTGAATTTTGAATATTTAAAATAAATTACTTTAAATAATAACGACGAAATATATATATATATATATATATATATCATATATATAATGGCCTGAATAGAACGCGCCGCGCTGCGGTAGTTCGCGTGTTTCGACCATTGACTTCGAATAGACGTTGCGGGAGATCCGACCGTCGGATTCTCCTAAAACTGGAACCTTTGGGTTCGTATCGAAAAGAGCTTGCTAAGGAATATTAGAGATTTGAAATCTAACGGTTGGATTTGGAATTATGTCCAAATCAAATTTGGAAAAGGTCGCTGTAAGTGCAGCTCGATGGCCATTGATGGAAATCGACTGTACGGGCCTTGATAAAATTATTAAAAATAGTAATAATTTGTGTAAAATCATAAGAAATGATTTGGAAAGAATTGGGATGAAAAACTCTACAGTTGAATAGAGAAAAATAGATTTTTATTGAAATAAACTAGTTTTGAACTAGAATTATAATCCATTTATTTTTTAAATAAATAAATGGGATTTGAAATGGTTTTAAAAATAACCAAAATTTCCAATATATATATATTGGAAATTGATTTGAATCGAAATTGTCTTAGGAATATTTTGATGTTGGATTTCGTGATTATACAGATATTGTTATGGAAATTTGAAAGATATATTTATATCGTTATTTCCAATACGATATTTGTTGGTCGTAGAATTTGATATTGAATATAAGCCGATATATTTCTATTCAGAGCCTTGTATTTAGTATCAAATGTGATTTGGGTTTGTCGTGAATGGTGTCTTCATTAACACTGTTCTTAAACCCAGTTGAGAAAAAGAATAAATCTTTTTATTTAGATTTAATGAAATATACAAATTAAATGATATTTAATTGGAATTGAATTTGAATTGATTTTTGAGTTTATCGTGAACCGTGTTTTAAATGACATTGGTTCTTTAACCCAGTTAAAGACAGGATATGGTTTCCAAGTTGAACAATCATTGATATGATTTTTGGGAAGATTAAAACCAAGTGGAGTTTCAATGAATATTTAATTAGATTTAGATGATCGAGAATGGAGTATCACCAGTTTTGCTTCAGGCGATAGTTAAATCTTTAATTAGATTTGAACATGAAATGGTAATTGAATTTACCAATAACACTGTGGTGTTAGATATGAAGTATTACCAGTTTTACTTCATGGGATGAATAGGTTGGGATTGGGAAACTAAAACAAATGATTACTTCAGTAAGGTTCGTTAATCCCGACTAGTTTGGATAAACCATAATTTGGTTTGAATTGATATTCAAAAGAAGATTAAAATATAAATTTAAAGAATTTATCTTTGATAAAATTAATGGGAACCTTTCCCCAAGTATAAGAATATTTTAATAGAAGAATATTCTGGATTGGAATGAGGCATATGTTGTGTTTGTGTAACACTTGTTTATTATATACGCGGGTTATTCAGAAACACCGGGTTTATTCCATTCTGAATAACTGATTCGACGTTGTGTTCGAGGATGAAGACGATGGTTGAAGACTGGAGGTCTTCACATCGTTTGGATAATTACTGATGATCTTGTTTGGGCTGTACACCCAAGAGGAGGGAATCAGTTGGTGATCGTCCAGATGTACTTGGAGATCGATGGATATGCGAGGTACAAGGTGCCTCCGGTTTCGTTCAGACCCAGAACGAACTTGTAAATGGACTGTGTGTCTGACATTGGATTTTATTCCGTGTGATTGATTTCTATTAAATATATATCTGTTTGGCGGCGGAGAATTTATTCTTTTGCTTAACGCCCTTCTCTGAGACGTACGAGCTCAGGGGTTATATATTGATGGATATCAACCGCATGGAGTGAATTGCCTGTGTGGCATGCCTAAGTGGCAAATGATCAAGGCTTTTGTTGAAAAGCAAACTCATGTGGGTGATGATCAAAGCACCACGTGTGTGGCATAGCTTTGTGTAATGTTAATTCGCGAGCCTCACACCCCGATTGTTAACCATAAACGGGAGAGGACCTCAGGGAGGGCATGCTTTCCTTTTAGCTAGGGTGGTGTCAGTGACCTACTAGCCCTAACATTTATATTATTTTCACCTGTGTGGTTGTTGGATTGCGAGGCGCTCAGATAGATCGGTGACTATGTGGAGCCGATGGAGTCATTTGGCTCATTTACGCCCTAAAGGGCGGGGAAACGCAATGTTCAAGCATTTTAATCCACATCGGTGGACCAGCCCTGACGATCCAAGGGTCACTCGAGCTCTGATCCTGAGACAGGGGCTAGAGAGTCTCGAAGTAGTGAGGGCGATCCCTTGCCTTGGTTCACAAATGGAAATCTAACTTCCAATACGTGACATTTCGGTTCTAGTTGTAATCCTATATATGGCGACATAATGGGATGGGGCACTTATGCCGTCTATGATTGATACTTATGATTGAAATTGTTTTGACACTATAAACTTATAGTAATAATAAAAGATGAAATTTAGCGTATCAAGCATTCTTTGGCTATTATAAGGTAAAGCCCTATCCTCTGGCTTGTGTTGCATTGTGTGATGGGACCTGGGTCTTATAATAGCATCATTGTTCTTTATTTAGCATTGCGCTGTTGTTTTATGCACTGGTACTCTTGGGAGGAAACCCGTTCCGTGTTATATGGCGTGATCCCTTGATTTACCTAACTTTATAATAAAAATTAACAATTGTTTTAGTTCTCACACTAGTCACATGACCGACCTGGAGTTTATTGTTTTAACCTAAACTCTGAGTGCCCTTATTTTCGACACGGGCAACTAGTAGTTTTGGTTTTACAGATTTATATTCACAAGATCCTGATTTACAGCTGAAGCGGTATTCGGAAAGCTCTGCATCCATGTATCTGTTTTCAGTTGTGCTTTGTATTGTTTTTCCGCTGCGATGTATTTAAATGTAATTTAAATCTCTGATATTTGTCAAATGTGTAATATTGATTCATACTATGTGATATTCTTGTATTCTGATGGAATAGTTGTAATAAGCAATGAAATGATCTTCTGTTTGTGTTCTGATTTGCCGTGTTCTCAAAGCAATCCGGGGTTTCGAACGGTATTGGTCGGTTTAGCGATCGATTCAGATCGAGCGAAATTCCTTATCGTTTCAATATTTTGGTATAATATATATATATATATATATATGATTTTTTATGTCTTAAATATGCAGTTTAAATATAAGAAGTTATAGTTTTATAGTTTACTTTATATTACCAGATTTCATCAAAATTATTTTGTTATAGCTATAGATTTCTTTTAAAGTTTTAACGTATAAAAGGTTCTTTAGCAAATTAATATGTTTTGGTTTCTAAAGTTCAAATTTAAAATTGATTTGTATCAAATGATTGATGTATATCTCATAATAAATTAAAATTTAAGTGTTTTTTAAAATTAGTTTTTATATATACAATTATGATTATATGTTTATAGTTTACCTCATATGATAAAATTTTATATTCTCTTTAAAAAGATCTTCAATAATTACTATATTATTTTTAAAGAAGCTCCCTACAAAGAATATTTAACTCCACATTTCTCATAGAATTAATCTAAATATTTTAAACTTATCATGGATATATTTCTAATTACCATTAAACTCTTACCTTTACTGTTCTTTCAATCTAATTCATTAGTATCATTAACCTAATTTAAAAATATTAATGTATATTGACTTGGAAAAAATATATTAATGTATATTACCTTTATTTGGTTGATATAATTTATAATAAATTAGATATAACTTAAGATTATACTTTGAATATCTTTTACCAAGATACATATCATCATACAATGATTCTGCATAACTATTGTCATATTATCATTAAATATCTTAGTTTATATCACTCCTCATTATTGGAGAATGGATTTTTGATGACGAAAACCATATTTCAATTATCATTATTAATTGATTATTAAATATATATATACTAAGATCTCTATCTAGAATATATATACACATATATCCAGGATTTGCATACAACACTTAAACACTGAAGACTGTATAGTTTTAGAGTTTCAAGATATTCATAATTCAGAGGAGATTCAAGACTCATGAGTAATAAAGTGAGCAAGATATCAAGAGTTCAAGAAAAATATAGTAATAGAGTCAAGTTTATATGGAAGACTCTAAATAGCACTCCAAGTTCAAATTCAAATTCGATTTTTTTCTTCAAATTCCAATTTTCAAAGTTCAAATTATGATTTCAATATTATTTTATCTTACTTATTATTTCAAACATATAATTTTTAAAGTTTTAATATATATGTAATTTGTTTATATACATAAGTTTATATATAAAGTTTATAATCTTATGGTTTTATAGTTTTAAACCTTATAATTTTATATAATATATAATTAAGTTTTCATATGATTTTACACTTTAGAATACTCATTTATATCATTAAGTTTTAATTCAAGAATTTCTAGAATAATATACATGACTAAACAATTGAAAAATAGGTTTAAAAAAATAAAAATATATGTATATGTTGATATATATATATATATGTATATATATATGGGTATGTTGACATACAACTATCAGAAATTCAATTCTCAAAGGAAGTGTCTTTTCACCTGTAACAACCCGAATTCCGAGAGACTGAATTTTTTTCAAAATTCTAATCTATTGAAACTCGTGTTGGTTTGCTCTGGTATCCTGCAAAAAAGACAAAGACATAAAATATGTCAGAGCTTAGAAAATATCTCACGGCGGAATGGATAAAATATAATATACTCAAAGTACAGCCTTACCTTATTAATAATACTACCTAACCAGTATCCAAAGCTACCTTGCCTCTACCAAAAATCTAACCTGCGAGAATGTTACGAGGAGTGGGTCTGAACACATGTTTTGGTGACTGGATTTAATTATACACTTTGGATACACTACATATACCGTTCAATCATATTTTCTTATTTATTAGGTTACATAGGTTAACAACACTCAAGGCTTACACACACGTCGCAACCATTTACTTCCCAATGTATTAAGCTAATACAGTATATATGTTGCTACCCCCAATATTAAGGTACACCCCATGGTACCCCACTCGCACGATCTCCGCCATAATACCACCGAAATGTACGCAGTCCGTCATCCTACGCCGGAGTGACGTACAGACCTCTATATAACAATATTACATTCCACATATATCTTTCATTACTATGTTAAGCAAATGTATGGACTGCCACCTTTGTTCGAATCAGATTCCATACTAGAGTAATGCCCTCAAGTCTACGATAAACAACCCAGAGCAGACATGCATGTATCTAAACTGTCCTGCGTACGTACCGTTAATTGTAGCTTGATGACTCAACCACACGTCCTCTAATGTGCATCGAGTTCCGTGGCAGGGCGATACAAGAAACACGGAACTCGGTCGGGAGCTTTTCCATATCTGTACAGGCCCGCCTTTAAGAGCCTCAAAATACAGATATTCCTAAGGTCTGTTTTCCATGGTGGCTATGGCCCCACCTCGGCCACTCCCTCAACTAGTAAAGACTACAAGAGCTAAGCGACATGCCCCTAATAGCAAACAATCTAAACATCCAGTTGGCGTCTCCCTTCAACCACTGTACCTCGATAGTGAAAGGTGAATGGTCTATTGGGTTTAACTCTAGTCTTTTCGCATCCCACTGGGCTGTCGATGACGGGTATCTGACGATCTACTATCCTTGTTGGTTGTGACCCTCCGCCTCCCCATTGAGGCGACCGTCGAATCACTCTGGTGTCACCTCGTCACAACATTCTGACTGCAAAGCTACATTTGCAATTAAGGCCAACCCAACTAGTAGGTACGCAGAGACCCAACCTCTGCGAGCATAGCCTAATCATCCGCCACTGCACAGAGGACTATGAGGAGCACCTTACATATCTCAGGAAGCAGCGTGCTTCCCCTTCCAGTCCTTCACAACTGACAGAATAATCAAATGAATGTGCGCTCCCCTCGTGCCTTATAACACCACGATGATCTACCCCGTTGGGTTATTCACCCTCAAACGTATGGACTAGTCCAAGCGCCTCACTTTAATGTGTTATTAGACCCTATGTCTAAACATTCTTTTAAGCGCTTGCCTTACCTTATCAGGTTTCCATTTAACTTGGTTACCTTAACTTTTTATTTAGGTTACCAAGTTCTTCCTAGCCCCTTATATCTCTGAGGAATGGGCCTCTGTTACTTATTAATTTCAGTTATGCAACTTAACCCATTTAAGTTTATTAATAAGCCCACAACATGTTATTCTCTAGATTGTGATCCAAGGTCTGTAATCCACAATCCCTTTATATTCTTGTCTTATTCAAGGTTACAATAGCATGTTCTGCTTAATATGTAATTAAGTGTATCTTAATTCACATGTTTTCTATTTAACATGTCACTTAACATTTATGATTAAATATAACTTACCTCATTTCCTGAGTTGCCTCATTCCTTCGTATTTAATCATAATTCCCTCTTATGTTGTCATTACAACTTAACGTTGTTCACTTATTGACTTAGTTCTTTTAACTAAGGTTCACTAATAAGTCTCCTCTTCCCATAAATATAACTTAAGTTGTGCTCATCCGTAGATTTTAGGTTCTCGTTCTCATAATAACTTAATTTACAATTAAGTACAGTTTATCCCGTAACATAAGTTATTTCGATTTCCATATTGTTTTAGTATAACCTAAGTTATAATTCCCACTTGTCCCTAGGACAAATCTTAACATAACATTCTTCCAAGTTTTCAAACTACTTAATTTTTAATTAAGTACAACTTCTTTCATATCATAAGTTTTCCCCCTTTTCTCAACTGGTTTCAGGTTTTCCCCATTTACTGATTGCTTAATTTACAAAGTGTCACTTATCTCATTTCACCAGTTATCTCATTTCCTTACTATTTTATTATAACCTAAGTTATAATATTCACTTGTCCCTAGGATAAGTCTACCTATTATACAACATTCTCATTAATGTAATTTGTTTAAAATAGGTTATTATCATTCCCCATTCATTCCCAATTTCTTTTACTATTGTATCTTTCTTTCAATTCCATTTATTCCCATTAATTGAAATTAATGTTGTTTATCATTCCTTCTATTTACATATATTTATGCACTAGATCTCTCACATTAAGCCTATACTTGTGGATGTTAGATTTGCCGGACGATTCAGGGCAGACTACTACCACAAGTCGACTTAACCTCGTGTCTTAGCACCATTACATGTTTTAATTATGCAGTTAGACCCCTCACATTAGATTTATCACTTGTGGATGCCGGATATGCCGGGCGGTTCCGGGCATATTTCTACCATAAGTGTAATCTAACCTCGTGTTTAAGCATGGTTACAGTTTCTTATTTACTGTAAATCTTCTGTATAATCTAGGCATGTCTATTTCTTTCAAATTTCCATTATAATTTATAATTTACAGGTCATCATATTATGCCTATTTTATGTCATAAGCTATTTCTCACATATAATCAATTCTATTCTATCATGTAATCAATTAAACAAATAATTGTTCAAATTTAACAATAACCTATGATCGCTAAATCATGTAATTTTTCTAACTTAACATGTAATTTTCTCAATTTCTATCGTTAACGGTCCAGGTGCATAAATGTCACAAGTAACATGGAGTTGAAACAACAGTAATTGCTACGCATGTTTTGGCAAATTTCCCAACATATTAATATCTTCCAACATGTCATATTCATCACTTCAATCCTTTCTAACATATGTTTAAACATTTCAACATATCATATCTAAACATGTCATAACAACAATTCAATACTCTTAATTATTCTGGAAAATTCACATTATACGATAACGGGGAATGTTTAAATGATAATATATCATTATCAAAAATGATATAGCTTAAATCCACTTACCTCATTTGCAGATCTAGAAATTCATCTAAATACTTTATGTAGAAGAAAGTCGACTTCTATCTTTTTGTAGAGTTGGAGGTTGGTTATAAATCTTGAATCTACTTTGTTATTCTAGATTCCAACAGCATCTTCCTATTTTATTTTTAATTTAGAATGTCATAGAGGCAGAGAAAGAGATGGAGAATTGTGTGGATAAAATAGGAGAGAGAGCGCCTTTTTTTATAGATTAACAGTGCCAATCTTTAACCATTAGATATTAGGTTTTTCAATCTAACCGTACATAAAATGCTGAGTCAACTAGAATAAGGCCCATTTTGCATTTCATACTTTATTTTACGCTGCCTATACATATATAATTTTAATGTTTTGCAGCTTTAAATAGCCTTCTCGTTTTGCTACCTTTTTAAATTAATTGTGCCTATCCGTGTATATCCTTGTCTTTAATTGGAATTATCTTCGTATATAAGACATTCTTAGGCGTATACGAAGCCTCCTTATGCGCACAACCTTTATTTTATTCCAAATTTTGCCTCTCTTAATTAATTAATGCATGACTTATTTCTTTTCAAACTCTTTCTCTTTAATGCCTCAATTTACTATTTTTAGTGCATTTCTTTCAATTATTATTGTGCGTTATTCACACATTAACCTTCCCTTTTCATGCATTTATCTTCCATGGTATTTCTTTTTTTATTAACGCTTGCATTGATTGCACTTTTTAATATTAATTTTTTTTTGAATACCTTACATATATATACTTGTACGTTCCTTCTTATGCCATTACTTCATATTTTTATTGCATGCTTTTTCAAATGTACCTTTTTTTTAATTGTGTTAACTTATAATGCTTCCTCTTTTTATTCCTTATTGCATTATTAGCATGCGTTACCTTGCTCTATGTTATACATACAAACGTATATATATGTTATTTTTTTTTTGAAAATAGGTAACTTATACGAAATAAAACAATACATAATAACAGTTAACATACTAACTGAATTGCATAAACAAAGCAGACAAATAACTAAAAACTAAACTTAGACAATACAAATATCCTCCAAAACTGCTCCATTACACTTGAGCAACGGTCATCATCAATCTCCTGGTGGCTGCCGAAATCCAAATTTGTAAGCCCTAAAATATGGGTAGTAGAATGGCTTGAATTAAAGAGCACAAACCGTCATGCAGTTGCATAATTCGAGCAGTTGAAGATCCGATAAAAGCCCTCGAGGATCTATAACGTAGGTAGGTAAGTTAATGGCTTGAAGCCACAACAGCTTCGTTTGATGTTGGTATACAGTGAAATGTGAACTGGCTTGAAACCATAAAAGGTTTCATTTGTGGCAGACCGGTAGAGAAACCCAATCTCGAAGAAATCAAGTTGATAAAATCCAAAGAGCGAAAGAAAAAAATTACGCCTTTGTCCCAGAAATCTTACCCAATTACAACCGCAAACCATTGTAGAAGCATATTTTGAAGACACAAAGAAATCGGTTGTTGGAAAATGGAACTGAAAAACAGTTTCGCCAACGATGTTGGACCCCAAATCTAGATAGGCTTGAATCTCAATATCCAAAATAATTCCCCAATAAGTAGCGGTGAGTGGAAAGATAGCCAAGACCTGATAAAGTGAGGACACAGTGCGTTGGTAAAATGGATCTGGTGTGGAGAAACAAAAGCTAGACGATTGGAAGGAGGAGAGAAGCCGATCTAACCAACAATGAGGAATGCTAGGTAATGAAGGGAAAGGCAGTGAGTGAATTGTGAAGCAAAGAAGGAAGTTTAAGAAGAGAGAGTGTGGCGGTAGAAGTCCTAGTCCCCATTGTTGAGAGAGAAGTCAGCAATTATAACTACTACACACACACACACACACATATATATCTATATGTTCCATTTTAACGCTCACATGAAATTAACCATTTACTTATAATGTCATTGCATTAATTAGTATCCACACTACCTCTTTTAATTGGATGTATTTTCTTACCTTTCTTAATGAATTAAAAATTGTACTAAGTTTTCTCCTTTTCAAAGTATGAATTTATTTAAATTATACATTACCATTATTTTTCCTTTATTTATGTTCATGCATATACATATATTTAATGTATTTTCAGTTGGCCCTCTCTAGAACAAAGAAAAAAATTATGTCATCAACGGGGTTCGAACCCCCAACCTCTATGTTACATATCCAATGCCTTAACCAACTAAGTTATGAAGTCTTTTGTCAATAAGTTTAGAAACAGTGGCACTCATTGTTCTCCTTCTTTACCTTATTTTCATGTTTTGCTGCAATGCTTGATTTAAAGGTATCTCTTTCATCTTAAATCGGTTTTCTGCAATCCATAGGTCTAAATTAACTAGAAAATCGCCACGAACATAATGACGCTACTCCCGTGGCCAAATTCTGGAAGCTCTTCAAAATTTTCTTTTTCTTATATGCATTATTTAATTGTTACAAAAAATTGTGAGGTGTTACATTACCATTTGTAACGTTTCAGAAACGTAGCAACCTTTCAAATCTTATAAATAGTGGCTGGTTTTGAATTTTTCATCATTCTTCTTCTCCATCTTCAGCCCTCTTCATCCCACCATTATTCCTTATCAATTTATTGATTTCTACACTTCCACTTTGCCGATTTCTATTCTAATTATATAAAACTTCTTCTTTTTTCACTCTCTATCCATTACTATCTGAATTGAAGTGCTATTGAAGAGTTATAGAAATGTTGTAATCATTTTGGAAGTGTTTAAGAAAGGGTATGTTTCTTGTAGCCTGAAACCAAGGAAAGGGAGCAGTTGTAACCTTGTAGCCATGAAATCAATGGTGTTTGGAGCGGAGTTAACCTTTTAGCCGTGAAATCAAGCGGATTGTACTTGGATATTGATAATAATAAAACTCTGCGCAATCCAGTGTTGTGTGGGGCTGGACGTAGGAGTAATCTGAACCAATATTAAACCAGTGTGTTCTTTCCCTTTTTTTGCATTTTATATTTATCTGTTTCTGTGTTTATGTTTGATTATGTGCCTGTGGTCATCTCTGTTGTGTGTGATTCATATAGTAGATCATATAAGTTTAAGATTTTTATAAATTCTGTGAAAACACTATTCACCCCCCTCTAGTGTTAGTCTCGCCTTAAGATTCATATTCCGCATTCCCTACCACTCATTACTATAATTACAATGCATGTTAAAAATTTTTATATCATAAGATTTCAACAATCATTTCATATTGCTTTGCATATGACACGCCGCATTACAAATAACGTACTGCACACACTGCATTACATGTTAACTTTTAAAACAAGTATACTATATGGGGTGTTGTTGCATTAGAAATATAGAAGATTATTAATTAAATACATAACAAATTTACTTTGACTTGGTTAACTTATTTGACTTGTTTGGCTTGATTGATTTGTTTGCCTTGTTTGACCTGGTTGGATTTGATATGAGTGTGTGTGTTGATAAGTTTGAAATAGATTTATAACATGTAGGTATTAAATAATATAACTATACTCATCTTTTTCAGATTTCATTACTTCACCTTTATATAGTTCTTATAGTATGATATTAAAACAGGAGTATTATATATAGGTTTTTAGGATAAATAGAAGTTACAAGAAATGTTTGGCTGTATGTTTGAATTTATTTGAATTGATGTTTTGTGACAACAAAACTTAAGTTGGTTGATTGTTTGGATTAAATTGCTTAAATATTGACTTATCATTAATCTAGTTTTAATATTACTTGACTTATATTAATTTAAGTTGCATAATAGTTTTAAGGAAATATTATATATCAAAGTATTTCTTAGTCTGGATTAAAGTCATATTATAGTTTTAAGGGTGTTAAAGTTTAGGCTAGGTTTAGTCTTGTGTTAGTTTAAAGGGGAGTTATAAGAAAATTATAGATTTAGGGAGAGCTATAGATTTAGAGGGAGTTATACATATAATTAGTCACTTGGATTATTCCATGTTTAGATAAATATACTTTTTGTTAATGACAAAGGGGGAGAAATTATAAAATAGGTATAATTTAAGGGGGAGTTAGAAGGAATTCATGATGAAAGGAGGAGTAATCGAAGAATCAGATTAACAGGTAATATCAGATATGAACAATTTATAAACCAATGTTGTCATCATCAAAAAGGGTAAGATTGTTGGAGAACGGAATGTTGATGATGTTTTGATGACAATAACCTTGTTTCAGTCATTATCGTTATTGATTATAAAATATATACTAACACTTTTATCCAGCAGGTAATAAATATTGAAGGCTGTACAGTTAAGAGATTTAATATTTCAAAGGAGAATCAAGATTCATGCGTATCAAGATACCATGACACCAAGAGTCTAAGATTATCATAGTAATAGAGTCTAATTAGTATGTAAAACTCTGAATTGCACTCAAACTTTATTTCTAAATTATCTCTTTTAAATTGATTTCAAACTATTTTCAAATTGATTTCAAACTCTTCTCAAAAATGATTTTTAATCATTTAAAGATTTTAAACTTATGATTTCAAATATATATACTTCCCAAGATTCTTATATAAAAAATTTAAAGTTTTAATTATATTATATGTGTTTATAATTATATTACATAATTTTATATCACTTATATATATAGTTTTTAAATCATATGTTTAAATAATATTTTATTATGTTCTTATACTTGAAAAATTATGTTTTAAACAACTAGTTTTATTTTAGGAATTTCCAGAATATGTATGTTGGTTTAAGTACTTTATAAATGATTTAAATTTAAATTTTAAATACATGTCAACATACATATACTTACATGTCGATATATAACTGATTTTTTTTTAAATTTTAAATATTTGTGTCTTTTCATTTTAAAACGTTTCAGAAATAGTTGTGTCCTTTAGAACACTATATAAAGGACTTAATTTTGAATTTTTTCATAACTAATTTTCTCCTTCTCCCTCCCTTAACATACACCATTATTCTTCTCAAATTTCTAAGATTTTACATCTATACTCTGCCAATTTCAATACAAATTATATCATTCTTCTTTTATTTTCATTCTCTGTCAAATACACTCTGTTTGGATGTGCTACTCAAGAGTTTTAGGGCAATTGTAATAAAAACAGTGAGGGTGTGTTCCTTGTAACTCGTAAATCAAAGAAAAGGATAGAGTGTGTTGCTTTTAACCTGTGAATCGAGGAAAAGGAGCAGTGTTAACCTTGTAGCCGTGAAATCAAGGTTGTTGTAATTGGATACTGATATTAATAAAACTCTACGCAATCCAGCGTTTGCGAGACTGGACGTAGGAGCAATCCGAACCAGTATAAAAATTGTTGTGTTATTTCCTTTTCTGCATTTTACTTTTGTTTATATCTGCATTTATGATTATTTCTATTGTGATATTTATTCTATGATTCATATAGTAGATCGAATAATTAATAATCGGTTAAGATTTCTATAAATTCTTTAAAACATTATATACCCCCCTCTAGTGTTAATTTTGCCTTAAGATCCTTGATTCTCATCCCTAGAGTTTCCTCCTTCCTTTTTCTCCTAATTGGAAGATATAGAAATCTGGTGTCATTCTTTAGTTGCCCTTCATGATGCCAGCCCTATTTTCTATAAGAAATTTCACTGTTATACCAGGGGGTCACTGCGGTCTTGAAGTGTGCTAAGTTAAGTAGTCCTAAAATCGGGCTATAAGCAGATACCTCATGCACAATTACAAAATTTTCGATTAGCACAAATATCCTTTCTCCTTCACCCAATTCCATGGCAAGTTACTTTTCCTAATTGTTTGTTTCAGCTAATTTGAAAACCCTTTAATCTTTGGTTGGAAGGATGTAACAAATTTAATAGAAATCTTTATCTATTTGAAAATCTTGCAGAACAAAATATTCACTAAAGCTCAACTATCGACCAACACTTACCTAACTTTTGATAGTTCATTTCTAATTGTCACAAATATCGAATAATGATTTAAAACTTCAATACCTTCGAAATTCCCTGCTCTAAACACAATATCATTATTGAGTGTCCTTTGCTGCTTTGTCAGGGTTCCATCTTCAACAGCTAAGTAGCTTTTTACTCTTGGAGCATGCTTAAGAACATTCCCATATCTTTCCATCTCTCCATAAATTTTCAGAGCTGGACGAGGACTTTTAAATAGCTTGTTAATTACCAAATTCCCATTGTTTCATATAATAGCTTAGTTATTAGATCTGGGTTGGTTCGTTGGAGAGTTTGTCTTTATATAGTTGGCAATAGGTTTGTTTTTAGTGGTTTCAACAGGTATTGCTGATGTTTTTCCGTTATAATCAAGTCTTTAATGAGATTCCTTAAGTAACAACACTCATTAGAATTGTACCTGTGTGTTTCATGGAAACAATGATACTTGCCAAAGAGCATTTGTGCATATATTAGCTATTGGCAGTAGGCTCTGGATAATTCTCAGTCCCTATATGGTTGAAAAAAAATGTTTTTCAAGCTACCGTTCAAGGTGTACATTTCTTAGGGAGTGACCCTTCGAAATGTTTATCGTCCCTTTCACCTTTCCTTTGTTCTGATTTCGTTTCTTCTAATTTCTTGTATTGTCTACGTCGCTATAACTACCTTCCTTCTATTTCGTCATGGCGTCGTCAAAAGGAACTGTATTTAGTTTTTCAATGGTGGAGCCTTTTTCAACGACCTTTACTTCTTTCAAACTTGAAATTTCATCAACTTAATTATAAAAAAATTCTAAAGTTGCACTTTCATTCATCTTATAATCAAATTTTCAAATTTTGTTTCCTTGTTAATGGTGTGCAACAATGTCATAAGAAGCATTTTCAGATCCAGATTTCCCACTTCAGTTACTATTTTGTTGAATCGTTTAGAAAAGGTTTTAATGATTCTTGAGGGGCATAGAATAATCTAGAAAATGACAAGATGCAAATTATTCCTTGAACTTCTTTGTCAATCGTAAATTCATGATATAGATTTGCGTGGTAGCATGGTAAACCAGAATGGAGTATCTCCTTCCAAATATATTGCAAAGAACATTAGTCGCTCTTATACCATTCATGTGTCACTCATACTTGTATAAGAGAAAGTTCAGGTCTGTAGTTCCATCGCAAGCCATCAATGTAACGTGATTAAATTTCTTTGGATATTATATGCTAAGATTTTTCTTAAATGAATGGAGTTCGACTTTGACCGACACCGCAATTATCATTTATATCTCTACTAACCATACTTTTCTTCATTAGCTTCTTTATTGTTCCATAAATGCACTCAAACTTGTTTTTTCTCTATTGAACGATCACTAATAACACCCTTTAGTGTTTGAGTTCATTAGCGATCTCAGTTAACCAACCAAGACATAGATCCTCTAATCTTTATGAGAACCATTCTAGTAGGGTTTAATGCACTTAAACGAGGTCATATCATAGGTTGCACAATTGAAAGTTAATTTCCAATTCGAACATTCACTCAAACACAAAGGTTTTCCATGTTATGGTATCTTTCTTCATTAGATGCGAACATCCCATGTAGTTTATGAGCAGTGTTTGCACAGAGATCCTAGTTTGTCTCAAAATTGTGAATCTCTAGGGAGTGTGGATTTGTTTCCCTTAGGGTAGTGATTAGCATAAGTGACATGCACTTTATGCCCCTCCAAAGTCCAGTTCCTTTTTCACTTATTAAAAGTAGATGAATGTGCATGTTCTTCCAAGTTCACTCATCAATCACAGACTTGGTTTTAAGTGACCACAAGTTGAGCTCGAAGTTGAGTCTTCGAGTACTGTCTAGATCAGCCTAGGTATTTCAAGATAATTCTTTATGGTTTTAAGCTAGGCTTCATAATCTGTTAAGTCTTTCTATATATACTTAAGGGCTTTCTTATCTCAATCCCACTCTTTGTTCATATTATTAATGCCTAGCTCCAAGCCTCTAATTACCTTATAAAGTTGCCTTGAGTACGCTACCATCTCATGATGCTGGCCGAGAATGAGATTGGTGTCTTCTCTTAATTTGTCCTCAAATGACTTTGGGATTGGTTGCAGATTGGGTGGAAATACCATCCGAGAGAAGTAGTGTTGTGGGAAGACTTTCCCCAACTCCTATTTTGTTCAGGAGTCATCTCCTGCCCCTGAGGAATTGTAAACTGAGGTTCTTTATCTTTCTGTCCACTGGGAACAAGGCGTTCCTTACCTTTGGAGACTACAAACTTAGATAATTGAGAAGGATCGATTGGAGGTCAGTGTTGCGATGAACTCTTAGTTTGAGAGTGTTCGCTCGGTGTTTTATCCTACACCGAAAGGATTTGTCATATGATTGGGAGATAGACTCATGATGATGCTTTTCTCTTTCATACTCCTCTCGCTAGAACGTGCACCCTTTCCTCTCTGTCCCTCACCTTCTCCCTCTCGCGGCCACATTATTATTGGTATTCATGGTCCAGTTGATCCCGATCCTCGCGGTCCCGTCTTTCTTGTGAAGAGATTTGATAATCAGGACCGCTCGTATGAAGACTAACACCAAAATGGCCATAGTACTTTCTCATTTCATCATGAAACCTATAATTCAAGAAAAGAATAAAAGTTAGAACTCATCATACACATAAGAAAATACTATTGTGACGTGTAGTGCACGTGTCGTGTATATGTCCTAGTGATCTGCCTAACAGACCCGCGCCTGGAGTTAGGTTTGTAGGAGTTGTTTCCCAGCTTTAACTGGAGTAATTTCCTCAAAGATAGGAAGGAATGTTGATAAGTCCAAATCTTGCAATATGTGTATGACATTTGGAAATAACATGTAACACCCTGCATTTTTAAATAATAAAAATTAACAAAATTATCAAATAATTATTAAAGAGTGTGCATTTGAAATTTGAAACGAACGCATGCTATAAACTGACTAATAAATAAAAAGTTGCCACTAGGTAAACTAAACATGCAATAATATGTATATACAATTAAATAAAAAAGGGAAAAAAGAATGGAATAAATGGTACACACATTACTTGTATAAACAATGTGTGTTTGAATTTAAAATAACTAAAGGTTATTAACGTATTAACATAATTAACCTTTTAATAAATATAAACTTCTAGTAATAACCATGTTTGAAATTAGAATTTGATGCATGTTAAAAATGATAAACAATTAATGTCAAATTGCAAAATTTCTTTGATTAACAATGTGCGCCATAAATGAAAAAATCACGCAATAAAAAGGGAATCTAAATGACATTACTTTGTTTCAGTTCAAAACAATTGTAGCAAGTGCACATAAACATACATTGATATTTTTTTTATGAATATATATGTGTGCATTTTAACATGAACATATTTGAAACGGAGATTTAATACGTGTTGAGAATAGAAGAAAATTTAGTAAAAATTGAAAATTGTAACACCCCGCATTTTTGGTAAAAGATAATAAAATGGGGATAACTCAATTTAATATTCAAAATTAGGAGAAGGCATTACTATTGCATTCGTCTCGTTATTCTAGTTCAGATAGACCCCAAGTTTGCGTAAAGCGGATAACGTACGAAGAAGTTATGGACATTAGAAATCTGATAAAGCAAGCGGGCAATAAGCCAGTGTAACTGGTGCACTTGGGAAGTGCAGCTGGGAAAATTTACACTGGTGCACTTGGGAAATGCGCCAGTGTAAGCTTATGGACCCATGGGTCGACCCAGGGGGTAGATGGGTCGACACAAGCAATCCAAACACGTTTTATGATGTGTTTTCGACGGTTTGTGCAGTTCAGATTATACTTAATTTAATCTGATGGTTTAGAGCATTCTGGAACACCTATAAATAGGCTAGCAGAGCCTAGCCTAAATCTCATGTTTTCTAAGATGCTGTCTAGACTCTGCCATTCTTCTTCCTCCTCAAATCTCTTCAGAAAATAGAATAATTATTTTAAGGAAATTCTGAATCAAGATCTATAGGAAAATAATGTATATCTACAAATGGGTGTTCAGAATTCTAATTGAAGAGATGTAAATTCTTGGATTTGCTGAATTTAAATTTCTCCTCTTTCTTCCCTTTTACTTTTAGTTAAGAACTATGGATCCATGGTTATTTAGGTTGCAAATTCAATTAGGGGAACCATGGAATGCTAGGTCTGGACTAGATTCATGAATTGGAAAGCCATTAGGTGAGTGGATTTAAGTTATGCCCTTTTGATAAATCGTTTGACACTCCCCATTAATATGCATAGTAAATCTGTTGGAATGATTAATCTTCTTAAATGTAAATCTACTAAAATGTATAAACCTGCTAAAATATGTGGAAACGATTACTGGTTTATACATACATATTCTAATAACTTGTTAATTGGATACTGTAAGTTAAGTTATAGTGAAATTGGGATAACTACATGTTAATCTGTGGCATATTGTGTACTTGAACCCTTAACTGTAAGAATTGGGATAATTACTTTATTGGATGATTACATGTTTTTCTTTTAAAATGGAGTTAATTACATGTTAGGAAGAACATGCGGCATAATACTCAGTTAAATTGGACTTAATATGATATTAATTATGACATATAAAAATATATTACAGTAAAATTTGGAAGAATGGGTATGCCTAAATTTACAGTAAATAGAAAATTGTAACCGCACTTAGACATGAGGTTAAATTTAACTTGTGGTAGAAGTCTGCCCGTAACCGCCTGGCAAATCCAACATCCACAAGTGGTTAATCTAATGTGAGGGGTCTAGTGCGTAAATACACATGTAACGGTGCTAAGACACGAGGTTAAGTCTAACTTGTGGTAGAATTCTTTCCAGAACCGCCCAACAAATCCAACATCCACAAGTGGCCGGTTGTATGTGAGAGGTCTGGCGCATATACATATATATATATTTATATATGAATATATAACAAGATAAAAGCAAATGGCATTGATTATAATTAATGGAAATGAAGGAAAGTTACAACAATAAAAGGGATTGGAATGAACTGGGAATGATAATAACCTATTATGAATAAACCTGAAAGAGAAAAAGGAAAGATAATAGGTAGGCTTGTCTTAGGGACAAGTGGAAATTAAAACTTAGGTTATAATAAACGATAGAGGGAATGTGATAACTTACGTAATGAGATAAGTGGTACTTAATTATAAATTAAGTAGTCTGTAAATCTGGAAACCGGAAATTTGTTGTTTGTAATAAGTAGAGAAAATGGGGACTTTTGAAATGCAATAAGTTGTACTTAATTATAAATTAATTAAGTAATCTGCAAACTTGAGAATCTGAATACTGCTAATAAGAAGAACATGTTATCTGTAAACCTGAGAATCTGCTGGCAAGAATACCATGTTAAAGGCTTATTAACGAACTTAAATGGGTTAAGTTATATAACTGAAATTAATAAGCAAGAGGAACTTGGTAACTTGAATAAGAAGTCAGTATGACTTCAAATAACCAAGTTAAATGGAAATCTAAAATGGTAGAGGATGCACGAAATAAAATGGTTAGACATAGGGTTTAATAACACATTAACCCGATGCGCTTGGACCAGTCTGTACGTTTGAAGGTGTATAACCCAACGAGGTAAATTATCATGGTGTCATGAGGCACGAGGGGAGAGCACGTCCATCTGATTATTCTGCTTGTTCTGTTGATATTCTGCTGGCTCCGAAGGACTGGAAGGGGAAGCACGCAACTTCTTAGGACGTGGAGGGTACTCCTGGTAGTCCTCTGTGTGGTGATGGCATTTATGTTGTGCTCGCTGAAGTTAGTTCTGTGCTTTACTACCCAGTGAGTATACCTTGACTGCCACAATATGGTGCAGTCAGAAGGCTGTAGGGTTGAATAGGTGATTCGACGATCCGGTTGCCTTGTGATTAGGCGAGCTACGACCAATTTTTTGTGTTGCCTTCGGCGGGTTCAACCATCTGTTTGATAGCAGTCATTGGGTACCAACCATTGACAGTCAGCGTGATGCGCGATGCAGAAAGACGGAGAGATGAACCTACAGATCATCGACCTTTCGCTATCAAGGCTTTGGTTGTGGAACATGCCAATTAGGATGTTGGTTATTGTTTTTCTGGGCCACGTTACTAGCTCTCAATTCTGTTTGTCTTTCACTAGTTGAGGGAGGGGTCGCGTGGGACCGTAGCCGCTGAAAATGCAGATGTAGCATTTGTTTATACATATATCTGAAAAATCTCCCCACTGAGTTTCGTGTTTTTGATATAGCCCCATAATGGTAATCGGTGCACAGTAGATAATATGTGCGGATACATGCATGCCCTTTTCAGATGGTGTACCGTAAAGGTTAAGACATCGAGTAAAGTCTAGATACATGCATGTCTGCTCTGGGTGGTGTATCATAGACTCTAGGGCATTACTCTATGATGGAATCTGATTCGATCGAATGTGGCAGTCTGTACGCTTACGTAGCATGGAGATGACAGTTCTATACGAAATGTAGCATTGTTATACAAGGATTTATACGTCGTTTTGGTGTAGGATGAGGCACTACGCATATTTTTATGGCATTACAGCGGAGACCGTGCGAGTGGGGTACCATAGGGTGTATCTTAGTGTTGGGGGTAGCTACATATATACTGGACTAGGTTAATCCACTGGGAAGCAGATGGGTATGTGTGTGTGTAAGCCTTGAGTGCTGCTAACCCAAGTAACCTAATAAATAAGAAAATGTCGCTGGACGGTATATGTAGGGTTATCCAAACTGTGTAGTTTAAATCTAGTCTTCCTCCTCATAACATACTCGCAGGTTAGATTTGGGGCAGAGTATGATAGCTTTGGATACTGGTTAGGCAGTATTATTATTTGGGTAAGGCTATATTTTGATTATGTTATATTTTATTCTATTCCGCTGTGAGATGTTTTCTTAGCTCTGATATGTTTATTATCTCTATCTTTTCTGCAGGATACTGGACAAACCAACACGAGTTTCGATAGATTAGAATTTTGAAAAAATATTAGGTCTGCCGAAATTCGGGTTGTTACATCTAGTACCAAAGCCTAGGTTTAGGATTCCTATATAGAATAGTGAGTGAACGCATTTGTATTTTTAAATATAAATATATTATATATATATACACACACACACCTAGATCCATAGAGGAACCCACTAAATATAAAGGGCATAATATGGTAAAAATTGGGATATCTATTTTGTACACTAAAGAAACGAATATGGAAATCTGAGGCCCTTAGGTAATTTGGGTGGGAAGTGTACAATATACTTTGTATGGAAGAAAGGTGAATCCCATATGTTAGTATTTCTGGTTATTAGGTTTGGCAATAAAACCTTATAAATTTGAAAGGGTTAAATAGAGAAAAATGGATTAGAAATATATATAGTTGAGAGAATTGACTCTGTGGGAGTGGCTAGAAAAGCCTAGTTTAGTTGGAAATCCACATTGAGTCCAACCCCATTGTTAACTTTTAAGAACTTGAAATTGTAAATGCCTTTGGAAGATGGTTTATGATGTTTTCAAGTTTTGATCTTAAAAGTGTTTTTGTTGTTAAAAAAAAAAATGTAAAGAACATATTTGAAAAAGTACATATTGGGTTTTGATGTAAAATGGGGTATATTTTGGAAATAGTGATTTCTTATGAAAGTTTTGTCTAAAATAAATTCTCTCTGTAAAAGGTGCATATTATAGAGCATGTATAGTTCGCTAGTTTTCAAGTTATATGGTATGGAAAAGTGTTGCATTTTCTTGAAAGCTAGAATTTTTAGTAAAGAAAGTTTTGAGATTTCTGTTCTTTAACAATCATTTTTATAATTGTTCTAACATAAAATTTTGTTGGGTGGACAATATAAGTTGTAGAAATTAAGAATAGAGTAGATGTTTGCACCTTGTAGTAAGTAACTGAACCAACCTTATAGGCAAGAACAAGTTGTAAACCTGATTGAGAAATAGTTGTCCTTATCTACTCCAGTTTTTGTGATTTGAAAAATGATTTACAATTGTTTTTATAAAACAACACGTTTTATGGTTTGGAAAAAGTAAGTTTTCGGTGAGGAAAATAAAATTTTGATACTTTAAACTTTTGGAAGAAAAGTGAGATGAAAAGGCAAACCATATTTTAAAAAGTATAGAGTAGGTAAGGATTAGTGCCGAGGGATGACAGGAAAAGTTTTGAGGCTATGAAGTAGATATCGAGAATTATCTTGGAATAATGGTAAGTTCTCGTGGAATGCGTAAGCATTGAGAAGCCTTGAGTGTTGCTTAAAAATGACTGTTGGTACACGTCTAGGACTAGTGGTGACTACTAGATAGTGAAGGGCAAGTAAGTGTTTAGATTTTGTTGCTAATTTTTCTGTTGGGGTAAAACCTGTTGGGATCATTTTGTTGTTTCGTCCATGTTGCGTAGTTAGGGTAACACCTAAACCTGTCATTGATCCCATGGTTTGAACTTTTCTGTCTGAGGGGGAACATAGTCTGAGTTTCTTGGCCCTTAGTAGTATCTACGTAGGGCGACTGTTTCCCTTTTTTACTTGAAGGATTAGAAGGCTTATTTGGAACTAAACTTAGATCAGAGAATTAAGTTAAATAATCTAAGAAAAGATTAATGGTACAACTAAAAAGGAATCAAACAAATTCAGTAAAGCAAAAAACACGATAGTTAAAGAAAAATGGAAAATTACAAGAAAAGATGAATAAGAGTAAATTTTTCCAAGATAAGTTGAAAAAGAAAATCTGTAACAAAGAAAATTTTCTTATGTGGGCTGTGCTTGGATAGGAAAATTGGGAATCTTTATAAAGTAGTTATATAAAATCCAAGTACAGTTAGAAAAAGGTACATAAAAGAAAAACAGAAGATGTGAAGTTTTCCGTTTTCCACCTTTCGGTAACATAAAAAATCGAATTTAGAAAATTAGATTTTTCTGAAATTCGAAAAATAAAGATGGTTTGTAGGATTTTGGATGCAACAAGTGGATGAACTGTGCTCTTGCTCCGTAAGAGTGTGGGAAAATTTGTATGAAAATGTGTTTTTATTTTCAAAATATTGCATTCATGTAGAATTACTAGTATATTTTGGATGTGTGCATCATGTTTTTAAAGGATTATTGAAAAATTTGCATTCATATAGGAGGTATCGCTTAGGCATACATGTATTACTATGTTGTATTACTCTTTGCACGAGTGCAGAGATGTTTGCAAAAACATTAGATGCACACATGAAAGTTGTGATTTAGGCGAGGAATTACATAATTTTGCTCTTACCAAAATTCGGGGGCGAAATTTGCTAAGGGTAGGAAAATGTAACACCCCACATTTTTATTTAAAGTTAATAAATTGAGGATAACTTAATTAAACATTCATAATTAGGAGAAACCGACTTACTATTACGTTCATCTTGGAATTCTGGTACAGATAGACCCCAAGTTTGCGTAAAACGGATAACGTATGAAGGACGTTAGAGGTCTGATGAAGCAAGCGGTGACAGGCCAGTGTAACTGGTGCACTTGGGAAGTGCACCTAGGAAAATTTACACTGACGCACTTGTGAAGTGCTCCAGCGTAAGCTTGTGGACCCGTGAGTCGACCCATGGGGCAGATGGGTCGACCTAAGCCCTCCAAACATGTTTTATGACGTGTTTTCGACAGCTTGTGTGGTCCGGATTATATTTAATTTAATCCGATGGTTTAGAGCATTCTGGAACACTTATAAATAGTCTAGCAGAGCCTAGCCTAAATCTCATATTTCCTGAGAGGCTGTGAAGGCTGGGAATTTCGCTCGATCCGAATCAGTCGTTAAACCGATCTAGACCGTTCGAAACCCCTGATCGTTTGAGAACAAGACAAATTAGAACGCAGACGGAAGAACATTTCATTGCTATTACAACAATTCCATCAGATACAAGAATATACAGAGTATAAATGAATAAATTACATTCGACAAATATCAGAGATTACAATAAATTACATAGCAGCGGGAAAATATACAAAACACAACTGAAAGTGATACACGGATACAGAGCTTTCCGAGCATCATTCCAGCTGTAAATCAGGACCCTGTGAATATAAATCTGCAAAACCAAAACTACTAGCTGCCCGTGTGGAAAATAGGGGCACCCAGAGTTTAGGTTAAAACAATAAACTCCAGGTCAGTCATGTGACTGGTGTGAGAACTAAAACAGTTATTAATATTGGTTTTAAAGTTAGGTAAATCAAGGGACCACGCCGTATAACACGGAACGGGTTTCCTCCCAAGAATACCAGTGCATGGAACAAACAGCGCAATGCTAAATAAAGAAAATTGAAGTTGTTATAAGACCCAGGTCCCATCACACAATGCAACGCAAGCCGGAGGATAGGGTTTTCCCTTATAACAGCCAAAGCATGCTTGATACGTTTAAAATACATTATTTGATACTATTATAGGTGTATAGTGTCAAAACAATTTCAATCATAAATATCAATCATAGGCGTCATAGCTACCATCTACTATGTCGCCATACTAGTTCTGCAATTAAAACCGCAATACACGTATTGGAAATTGGATTTCCGTCATGAGTCGAGGCAAGGGGCAAGCTCCTCTCCACTTCGAGACACTCTAGCAAATGCCTTAGGACTACACACTCTGGGTAACCCTGGATTTGGCTGGGCCGGTCCTCTCTTACGTTTGAGGATTGGCAATTCCTGAACACACGTTTCCCGGTCCTTACAGATCTATAATCGAGGCGCCACATTCCAACAACCACAAAGGTGAAAAGTATATAAATGTCAGGGCTGGTAAGTCACTGACACCACCAAAGCTAGAAAGAAACGTCGTGCTCTCCCAGCGGTCCGTATCCCGTTTTTAACTCATACCGAGGTGTGAGGCTCGCGAATTCACGTTATACACAAAGCTATGCAACATAGGCCGTGCTTTGATCATCAACCACAAGACTTTGCTTTTCAACAGAAGCCTTGATCTATGCAACTCAGCGTGCTACACAGGAAATTCATGCCATGCGATTGATATCAATCGATATATAACCTCTAAGCTCGTACGTCTCAGAGAAGGGCGTTAAGCAAGAGAATAAATTCTCTGCCGCCAAACAGATATATATTTAACAGAAATCAATCAACATAGAATAAAATCCAATGTCAGACACACAATCCGTTTACAATTTCGTTCTGGGTCTGAACGAAACCGGAGGCACTTTCCTCGCATATCCATCGATCTCCAAGTACGTCTGGACAACCACCAACTATTTCCGTCCTCTTGGGTGTACAACCCAATCAGGATCATCAGTAATTATCCAAACGATGTGAAGACTTCCGGTCTTCAACCACCGTCTTCATCTTCGACATATCGTCGAATCGGTTACTCAGAATGGGTATAAACCCGGACTTTCCGAACAACCCGTGTATATTAAAAACAAATGTTACACAAACTCAACATACGCCTCATTCCAATTCATCAGTCACTAACCGTAAATTAGCAAGAGAACAATTCCGAAAATATTAACCCCGAAGGCCGAAACCAACATCAGATCAATACCCAGGAAACCATTCTTCTTAACTAACCTGCAACTAGTTTCTAAATTTCAATTCTTAGGGAAAGATTCCCATTAATTTTATCCAAGATAAATTCTTTAAAATTTATCCTTTAATCTTCCTTTGGATGTCATTTCACACCAGATTATGGTTTTCCAAACTAGTCGGGATTAGCGAACCACACCGAAGTAATTATTTATTTTATTTCCCAATCCCAACCTATTCATCCCATGAAGCAAAACTGGTAATACTCCATATTTAACACCATAGTGTTATCGGTAAAATTAATTACCATTTCACGTTCAAATCTAATTAAAGATTTAACTATCGCTTTGGAGCAAAACTGGTGATACTCCATTCTCGCTCATTTTCCAAATTTGATAATTTAGATTATCAATTCACATTTCCATTTAATTGCAGATTCATTAAAACTCCTTTTACTGGGTTAAAGAACTAGTGTCATTTCAATAAAAATCTATTTTTATCTTTTCAAATATGGAGTTTTTCATCCCAATTTTTCCCAAATCATTTCTTATGATTTTACACAAATTATTACTATTTTTAATAATTTTATCAAGGCCCGTACAGTCGATTTCCATTAACGACCATCGAACTGCACTTACAGCGACCTTTTTCAAATTTGATTTGGACGTATCTCCAAATCCAACCGTTAGATTTTGAATTTCTAATATTCGTTAGAAAGCTCTTTTCGATACGAACCCAACGGTTCCGGTTTAGGAGAATCCGACGGTCGGATCTCTCGTAATGTCCGATTGAAATAAATGGACGAAATTCACGAACTGCCGCGGCGCGGCGTGTTCTATTCAGGCCATTATATTATATATATAATATATATTTCGTCGATTCCCTTTTAAAGCGAATTTTGTAAATAGTTTTGAATTCGTTTCAAAAACAATTACAACCTTTATTTCAAATTCAAAATCAAAATCGAATTTCCTATTATAAATCCTTTTCATTTTCATTTCTATTTGATTTCAATTCAAATCGATTTTAATTCGATTCGAATTCATTTTGCTTTTCAATTCAATTCAATTCAATTCGAATTCATTTCGTTTTCTATCCAATTCGAATTCAATTCGTTTTCTATTCAATTCAAATCAAATTGGTCTTCTATTCAATTCAAATCAAATTCGTTATATATTCAATTCAAATTAAATTTGTTTTCTATTCGATTCGAATTCATTTCGTTATATATTCAATTCGAATTCGTTTTATATTCGATTCAATTCAAATTGGTTTTCTGTTCGATTCAAATTTAAAAACGAATATAATCGATATAAATATCGTTTGCGTCAAAATAGCGCATCTCTAATCAATACGGCTTTATATATTTCCATAATTACGTTATTCTATTCAATAATTGAATATTTATTCTTGTCAACACATGACTAATCTCAACGAATGAGTACGGTCCACATGTGACTATTTTTGTTATTTAATATATTTTAAGAAAATTAAGGTATCTATCATTTGATATCAAATTAGACTCCAACCGTAAATTAGTAAGAGAACGATTCCCTGAATATTAACCCCGAAGGCCGAAACCTACATCAGATCAATATCCAGGAGACCACTCATCTCATCTATTTTCCAGTTGATTTCTAATTCTATATATGATAAAGATGTAAATTTTATTGTTAAAATATTTCGTTCAACACATGACTAATCTCAACGGATGAGTACAGTCAACACGTGAACCTTTATTTTACAATATCCTTTATTTTCTAAATTGGAATGAGGCCCAATCAATTACCATATAAAGTTAGTTATATGGATTCCATTCAACACATGTATATAATAGCATTGATAAATAAACAACCGTCATCTAAAGTGCACTACACTGTATAAGCATCAAATATAGATACCTAACGCTTATAACAGCCTGTCAATCAATCGATCGACATATTTAGTCAATCAGGATGAGTGAACTTCAAATTTCATCCCAACACCCGTGTGGGGTTTCAAACAATCAAACACAGATTTTATTTGTGCAGTTGGGCGATGTGTAAAATTTATCGTCCCAATCAATGTCCTTCAAATAGGTGTACATAAACAAACCGTCCGGTTTGTAAATGAATATTTATTTATTCACATTCACGTTAAAAATTATATTTTTAACGATCAAATATTTTATTTTAACACATGAATTTTTATTCAGTTCATTTACGAAATAAAAATGATGTTTTTATTTTTCAAACTTATTTTAGAAAATTTCGGCGGCATAACGACACGATACTAGAAACGGGACAAGGCCTAGCCTTATCCCCGGTCTAATGAAGGCCCGCGCCATTCACACATAAATCAAATCCATTCCATTTCCCCAAACAACTCAATTCAAACCAAATAATCTAACCAACTACACAACCAAACAATTAAACAAACAAGCCATCCATGTTCTGTGGATGACGGGTGTCGGGTGCTACTAAACACCGTCTGCATCCTAGCATATATTATAATATAACTAGAAAAAGGAATTTTAAAAGGTGAGAAGTTCTCACCGATAGCTATTCCAACTTCACGACACTTCATTTATAGAAATCTTCATCGTTCTCGCCTTTTGCCACTTTTGTTGCTCGTAGCCACTACATATATAAAAATCGAATTTTTACTTCGCTATTCAATATATAAAAATCGAATTTTTACTTTGCTATTCAATATATAAAAATCAAATTTTTACTTTGCTATTCAATATATAAAAATCGAATTTTTACTTCGCTATTCAATATATAAAAATCGAATTTTTATTTCGCTATTCAATATATAAAAATCGAATTTTTACTTCGCTATTCAATATATAAAAATCGAATTTTTATTTCGCTATTCAATATATAGAAATCGAATTTTTACTTCGCTATTCAATATATAAAAATCGAATTCACTATTCAATATATAAAAATCAAATTTTTACTTGGCTATTCAATATATAAAAATCATATTTTTACTTCGCTATTCAATATATAAAAATTGAATTTTTATTTCGCTATTCAATATATAAAAATCATATTTTTACTTCGGCCACATGATAATCAAAATCTCAATTTTTCATGAACGAAAAATTATAATTTTTACAACATAAAAATCACATCTTTTTGTTTTGAAATTCAAATCTTTTTCTATGTGTTCATATATGAAAAATCAAATCTATTTCTATTTGTTCAAATAAGAAAAATCAAATCTTTTTAATTATAAATATCTCAGCTTTATCCGCTATTTCATTTAAAAACTGATTTTATATTTCCCTATAACCAAATACATTAAATAAAATAAAAGAAATAAAATAAAAAAAGAAGGCTTACATCGTTTTGGGGGGGGGGAGGGGTAGGGATGGCGGCTCAGGTGAGGTGGGTGTCGAGCAGGCAGCGGTGGGCCAGGGGAAGGGGCGTTTGGGGTCGGCGGAGGTTGGTTTGAGGGGCTAGGGGGGTGCGATTCAATTCAGAGGGGAAGAGAGGGGATCGGGGGTCGGAGCTGATGGGGAGGATCGCCGGAGGACCGTCGATGCGCGGCGGAGGCGGTGGTGGGTAGCGTGCTGGTGGCGGGCGCGTTGAACGAGATCTGGAGTTTTTTTTTGTTTCGAGTTCTGATTTATGAAGAACGGGGGGCCAGAAGTATAAGGGGAAGAGAGAGAAGTTTTTTTTGTTTAATTATTTAATTTGTAAAAAGTTGACTTTTACATACGACCTCTAAACGAGGCCCACCGCCTGTCTTCCATAGCTAATTACCCCCATTCCGAACACAATGGGATATGTATCGCAAGATGTTTCGACCGTTTCGATCAGTTTTCGTTAAAATCAAAATATAACTCTATATATTGAATTTGAACGCGTATTTCCATTTACTGGGGTCACATACTAACTCTAAAAATTCCAGAAAAATATTTTCTAGCTTCGTATTGACGATACGGTCCTAATAAAACTAGTTCCGTCGAATTCTGAGACCGTTGGAAAAATGGCCATTTTCCAGTCGATTAAAATCAACTGAAACTGGTCAAACGCGTTTTCCTTTGCCACGCTCACATATTGATTCGAAATTTTTTGAAATTTGGAATCTAGCAATAATTTAACATCACGGACCCAACAAAAGTGGTTTCGTCGAAATCCAAGGTCGTTTGCAAAATTCCCATTTTTAAGGGCCTGAATTCCATAGCGACTATTCAGAATTTTCAACTGGACATATCTTTTGATTACCACTATGAAATTTCAATTTTTCGGATTCGTTGGAAAGATATCATCAATTAGATCCTAATGTTTTTGGTTTCACTAAAATCCGGATTGTTTTGCACCCGGTACATTCAATTGAAGTTTGAAATCGAATTATCAAACTACCGCGCCATTTTCAATTCCTTTTATAATTATATATAATTATATATATTCTAACGACGACGTATATAAATATATACGTTCGAATTATATTCAAAATAAATTTCTCGTCGACATTATTTAAAATAATCCATTTTAAATATTCAAAATTCACTAAAATTGCCAAAATAAAAATTTTAAACTGGCCCAGATTTTCGGGTTGTTACAATCTCCCCCACTTAAAACTTTTCGTCCCCGAAAAGGAACAAAGTCGAAAGTGGTTTGATAAATCAACTCTACGTTTGATCTGGGTTTCATTCTCCAACTTTTCAGTTTCTGAGAATTTTCAAATTTTCAAAAATTTGGCTAACACCCTAAATTTTAGAAAAATTTCGCCATAACCTCCCCTGCACCGGGAGCCACGGGAAAACCCCGAAATTGCCATATAGGCCTTCTGATCTCAAAAAGAAAAAAAAAGCCAAGCGGCTAGCCAATAGGCTCATAAAATCATCATCACCCAAACAAAACCGTAAATTATAGTAAACATGTACCTATTTGTCGGGCAAACAAATTTTATTCTCTGCTCTAGCCTCCTTGCTATGACCTGTTGAATGTAAGTATATGTATATGCAAGCAAATGCGACCAATTTTCAATACAGTTCAATATTTGATTCAATTAGGCTAAATGTTTCAAAAATTATCAAACAAATAAACAAACAACAAAAACATCAATCAATTAGTGAATTAGAGTTTCAAATTTATAATTTTGATACATACACAGAAAATCATGTTTATGATGCCAATTCACAACAATAAATCTATCTATATAAGTTTTGGTTCTCACACTAGTCTAATGGAAATATATAGATATCATACCTTCGTCACTCGAATATAAATTCTGACGACGAGTACTCAACCATCAGAATCATCTTCGGGCCACTAGAGTATGATTCTATATCTATCCAATATATTAAAACTTCGACTATATGTTTATGACGCGTATATGCGAAATCTTTATATATTGGATTGTCCATATTCAAAATAAATAAATATTCAAATACGTATAAAATGGTTTAAATTTTCAAAAAAAATTGTTTTCATTTGAAAAATATACTCTTCACACTCGTTCTAGGATACTACTGATCCTATCTCTAACGAGTCATTCTAATTGGATATTACTAATCCAATATCTGATGAATTCTTTCGTATGGTTCCAATGTGTCTTGTTCTCGAGCTCTGTAAACCAAAGCTCTGATACCAAATGTGACGGCCGGGAATTTCGCTTGATCCAAATCAGTCGTTAAACCGATCTAGACCATTCGAAACCCCTGATTGTTTGAGAACAGGACAAATCAGAACGCAGACAGAAGAACATTTCATTGCTATTACAATAATTCCATCAGATACAAGAATATACAGAGTATAAATGAATAAATTACATTCGACAAATATCAGAGATTACAATAAATTATCTCTGTCTTTTCTGCAGGATACCAGACGAGCAACACGGGTTTTGATAAATTAGAATTTTGAAAAAAATTCGGTCTGTCGGAGTTCGGGCTATTATAGAAATGCAGACAAATATTTTTTATAACTATCATAAAATAATCAACAATCATAAATTTGGGGAAGTCAATATATGCGTTAATGGGATATATAGTAAGCGTTTAAATTTATAATTAGGACGCACGTTAAACCAGGATACTAGAGAACAATATTAAAAGCAACGTTCCAAAAAATATATCTGCATATTAAATATGTGTTAAATTTGAAACTAATGCGCAAAGAAATAGAAAATAATAAATTTTACATGTTAAGAGAATAATAACACTCATATGATTAGAGGAATTAAACACATAAAATTGAAAGCAGAGGGAAAATAAATGCGCACATTTGTTTATGCATTTGAATGCACATTAAAAACTGGAAATAATAATAAAATAGTTAAAAATATAAACGTTAATAACACATTTATCAATCAGATGACTCTTTCGAGTAGCTATAGATAAATCAGCAGGGTGTAGCTGCTAACTCATATTTTCTGAGAGGTCACAAAAGTTCTGCCTTTTTCTTTTCTCCTCCAAACTATTTAGAAAAAATATATGTTAGTTTTAGGATTTTTGATTCAAGATTTAGAGATGAAAGGTTATAGATTAGGTTACATGTGCTCTTTTTTCCCGTCCGTGTGAGATTTGAATTAGAGAAACCACGAATGTCAGATCTGAATCAGATTTAGAATTGGAGAGCTATCTGGTGTGTGGATTTAAATTATATTTTTCATATAATGATATATGATACCGTTTGATTCCTGTAAAGTTAACAAAATATTCTATCAGCCCCCTTTTCAGCCTATTATGTTGGATTCTGCAGTTTTAAATTGAATCATGGTTATGCACAAAATAATTGAATTGTAGTTAGGCATAAATTAATTGAATGATATGCGCAAATTAATCGAAATTATGTCAAAAGAGGGAATTTGATAATTTAGGGCTAAATGAATATATTATGTCAAAATTATAATAAAAGGGGAAACTTGGGAAACTTGAAAGTAGGCAAACTTGGTAAGGCTTACTAAATAAATGTGAAGGTTAAGCGTAGTAAATTTGTAAAAAAAGGTAAATTTGAGAATTTTCGTATTACTGATAAGAAATCACCTTTCAGATTTAAAATGGAATAAATACAAATTTGGTAAATGGATAAGCGTTAGGAAATAATAATATGACTAATAAAAAGTAAGAATTAGTAATCAATTGAATCGATTGGTTACGGAAAAGGGATACATTTCTATAATTAAATTCTTATTAAATACGGAGAACGTAATTGCAAAAAAAGAGAGGAAGTAATGTGCGTTAGTGCGAAATAGGGATTTTGTCGTATTGCACACTAATTAATAAACTAAAAATAATCTACTAAAGAGAATGTCTAGACACACAAGAGGAGCTCATCCGACTTGTAATTCGACATGACATGAGATGGTACTCTAATATGGCCCCTTAGGGGAACCGGTTGAAGCCATACGCCCATAGCAGGTATGTAGTTCCATCTAAGGGTATACCATGGCTGCAACCATGATGTGGCGGCCAGAAGGCAGGGCGGATTACCTTTGGAGGATCCACTGGTTTCCTCGCTCAAGGAGGAGGCTAGTCAGGACCAAATAAGGATAGTAATCATTAGATCCCTATCATCGACAGTCAGTGGGATGCAGAAAAACTATAACTAAATCAACAGACTAATGATATTTCACTATCGAGACATTGGATGAGTGACACACCAATTGGATGATTTAGATTGGTTGTTAGGGGCACGTCACTTAGCTCTTGAAGTAGTCTTTCACTAGTCGAAAGAGGGCTAGGGTGGGGCCATATCCACCATGAAAAAACACAGACCAATATGTAGCTATCTGTATTATAGGCCTAATGAAATTGTCCATTACAGACTGCTAACGATATTTTTTGTCAACACCGTAGATAGGTCTATAGAAGTGGACCTAAGGAAGAATTGGATGTTTATCCTTAGCAAGTTTAAATTAGCTCATCGTTTCCTAGGTATCAAGGTCTAGAATCCGAAAGAATAGTTACTCTTCCCTCAATGGGGTGAGTATCACGCTTAAGCGATTCAAGGACCAACAGTTACCTTGGGGATAAGGATCCCTAAATACAATCCTCAATAAAGACTTAATCAGATGGTAGGAAGGGGTTCTGCACCTAGCTTGTTGAAGGGTCTAAGCAAGTAGGAAGAGTTTAAACTTGTAGGGAATGGAGTTTTACCTGATTCGAGGGAAGGCTTAGACAGGGGTTCGTGCACATGTAAGGGACAAATAATAAGTTGTAGCAATAATAACTAAGAAATGTCATGACAAACTCATAAGAAAATATCATAAGTATCGATTCACTCTTTATTGATTTTTGATTTAGAATACATGAGCAGAATAGGAGAAATCCCAAATTGATCTAATAATCATGGTTTACTCTAGAGAGAAAGAGTATAAGAATCAGAATGAGAAAATCTGTCGCTAAAATGTGATCCTTGGGGTCTTATTTATAGAGGATTCGGGGTCCCTTCTGTTGTTAGGCCAGTGGGCTTATAGGAGCCTCTGTCGGCTGCTTTTCTCCTTGGTTTCGGTTGTTTCAGCTCCCGGCCTCTTTCTGGTGCTGATTATAGCTTCTGAAAGGAGGGTCCCGGTCAGTTGAGGTTTCTTCGAGATTGATATGAGCTTGTTGATGTGGTAGCTTTTCGTAAGGTATTTGAGCTCTCGATTGTATGCTCTCAACTATAAGCTTCCGGGCGTTGGCTTCCAGTTTTCTCATGAATACCTTGAGGAGCCTGCCCTCGTAAGGCATGTGTATAGCTGCCAGTTCGGAACCACTATCGGTGTCTGCACTAAGTAGGTTAGTATGGATAGCCTGTATCCCCTTTAGGGTTTCGTTTTGCATCCTGGTGGAATTTTTGGATATAGTGTGGTCTTCTGGTGATGTGTCTGTTATACATCAAGGTGACCCTTCGACATTTATGCGGTAGATGTTTCGGAAGCCGATTTCGGATAATCTTTATGTACTTCTAGCTTGATTCTCTTGACACCTTCGCCTTCTAATGTATCGGTATTAAGCAGGCTAATTCCGACAGCCCTTCTGTCTTCCTGGGTTTCAATTGGCGGAGCTCTTGTCTCCCTCTTTTCTTGGTTTTCTAGCTTAGATTACCTTTTGCTATTGGAATCTCCTGCAGGAGAGACCCTATTGGTAATCTGTGATTTTTGAGTTCCTTTCTCCTAGGATGGTGCCGGTTTATGTAGCTCTTGGATCATTCTTTCCAGCTCTTGGTTCTTCCTGGTGCTTTGGCTCTTGCTTTTGGAGAATTTTTATGAGCTTGTGTTTGTCCGGTTACCCCTTCACCGTCAGCTTGTTTTCGGAGTTAATTTTGGTAGTAACACGGATACTGAAAGCTTCCGACTGAGTTCCATGCACAAGTTCAACCTAATTGCAAAACTTAGATTGTAATAGGTAGTAAGCTTGTGTGAGGGTCTCGGTGCACGTACTAGGTGGTGTATCGTAGATGTTTTTTCATTTAACTCCTCTTCGGAACTTAGCTCGACCGTGGAGTTCAGGTATGAGGATCCATACACTTACATGGTATAGCAATGATGGTTCTGTGTGTTTAACGTGGCGTAGTGATGGAGATTCTATATGCAGCTTGGTGCATGCTTCCATCATGTGATGGAGGAGACCATACGAGGAGGGTACTATGGGAAGTACCTTGAGATGTCGGGCATTTAGCTACATGTATATGATTTATTGGGTAAATCTAGTTGGGAGTAGATAGGTACGATTTATGTAGAAAAATTGAAAATAGATTGTGAAATAAACTCGAGTAACCTAATAAATATGAACCAATGATAGAATGGTATATGTAGTGTTATTTGTAGAAAATATAATATGTCCATTCACCAGAACTTTCGCCCTGACCTCCTCCTCATAACACACTCGAAGGTTAGATAGATGGTTGAGATTCTACAGCTTAGGAGCACTTGTTAAATAAGTGCCATTACATTGTTAAATATTTACCTACTATTATATTTTATTCCCTTCCGCTGCGAGATTTCTATTATGATCTATGATATATTTATCTTTGACTCTCTACAGAATACAGACAAGCCAACTTGAGCTTCTATAGATTTGGATTTTTGGAAAAAAATGGATCTGTCGAAATTCAGGATATTACATCTGGTATCAGAGCTCACGTTTTGGATTCTTATATAGATAGCGAGTGAATCTATTTGTATTTTTAAAATATAAATAATATATATACCTATATCCATATAGGAACCCACTAATTAAGTAAAGTAACACATGGAAAAAAGACGGGGTATTGGTTTTGTACACTAAGGTAATGGTTATGGAAATTTGAGGATTATAGTCCAACGAGTTGCAAAGAATGTAGAGTGTACAATATGTTTTGAAAGAAAATATTCCATGTGATAATATCCAAAATTTTGGTATTTCAGATTAGTAGATTGGGCGTAGGGCAAGTTGAAGAAAAAATGAATTGGGAATTTATATATATGCACATTTAGCGCTAATGTGGCGCTAGTATTATTCTTCAGTTTAGACATAGTTTGGTAGGAATTTATGTAAAGGAAAAATTTAGGTTAAAACAAAGTAATTTCGCGCAAAGAATTAAGAAAATGCGAAAATTAGAAACCAGTTTGTACTTAGCCCCACAGTTAAAACTACTAAAAGGAACTTGGAAAAATGTAAAGTAGAAAAACATTTCTAGAAAAGTTTTTACGTTTCAAAATTTAAAAGTTTACAATTTTAGAAATTCACTGGTTTGTAATATTAAGAGTTGCATTAAAATGATTTTTGAGAAAAATTGTGCAAAATTGTTTTCAAAAAGTATTGAAAGCGTAAGAAAGTTGTGGGATTAAGCGATATAAGTGGTTAAGAGAAAGCGCGAATATAAATGAATTAGCTCTATGTGGTGCATACGTGACCTTGAGTTAAATAAAATATAAATGTTTTCGTAGAGGATGGATTGTGACACATTTTAATTTGTTGGAATAAGAAGAATTATGAGATAATTTTTATGAATCAATAAGTTTGTAAGTAAACACGTTTTGTTAAAGTGACAAGGAAATGTGCAGTGAAGGAGTTGTATAAAGTATAGTTGAAGCACCATATTTTGTGCTATCTATTTATATAAAAAATCTTTTTTTTTGAAGTTTCTTTGTTACTTTACACAAAACACAAAACTTATCTTTTGAAAAGGTTTGTAGAAACTTAATCTTATTTAATTAAAAATAAATTAGTGAGAATGGTCCCATTAGAGTGCATGGACTACTAGTAAAGAGATGAAATTTCGAATAGATGTTTCGAGTGGTTACTATTTAACAAAAAGAAGTAAAAAGTAAATTAAAAACTTGCATAGTTTAAGGGAATATGATAATGAAATGAATAGGTAAAAGCAAGTTGAGATTTTTATAAGTAAATTATGACATGATAAATAATTAATATAAAACCTTTTTTGCACTTCTTGAAGAAAGTTTTCTTTTAGTATAAATTTGCATTATTATGCAGTGTTCTATCTAAAAAAAATAGAATTGTTTAATGAGATATTTTCTTCCTAGGTGTTTTTTATGATTGCTAGATAGGAACAAAAACATAGGATATGGTGAATAAAATGACAATGAAAGCAAATGATGAACAACTAAAAGAAAAACAAACAAAATTAACAAAAGCAATGAAGACGACCATTGCAATAAAAGAGAAAAATGAAAAAAAAATCTTCCAAAGTAAGTTTGGAAAAATGAAGAAAAATTCTTCTCTTGTAAACTGTGCTTGAAATAAAAAAAATAAGAATTTTAGTAAAATTAGCAATTAAGGTTTTCAAGTATTGGAAAAGCTGCGTAAAATTGGATGGAAAGTACATAATTTTCTATTTTCTACATTTTTCTAACATGAGAAATCAAATTTGAAAAATTAGATTTGATTAAAATTCATAAATTTAAAGTTGGTATGTAGGGTTTGAATTCAAAAATTGGATGAACTGCATAGTGTAGGAAAACGTAAATGAAAAAATAGTTTTGATTTTCACAATACTGCATTCATATATAAATTGCTGATATATTTAGGATATGTGCATCGTAAGGTTTCCAAGAAAATTTGCATTCATATAAGAGGTACTGCTTAAACATTCTTTGCTTTCAAATATTTATATGTTGTGCTACACTTTGCATTAGTTCACAAATGGTTGCAAAATTGGATGTAAACATTATAGTTGCAAATTTAGCGAGGAATTACATAATTCTACCCTTATCAAATTTCGAGGAACAAATTTCCTAAGGTTGGGAGAACGTAACACCCTGCATCTTTAAATAATAAAGAGTAAGAAAATTATCAAAATAATTATAGAAGAGTGTTGCATTTGAAATTCGAAAGCAAACGCATCCTATGAATAAGGCAACAAATAAAAAGTTGCCACTATGTAAACTAAATGCGCAATAAATATGTATATATAATAAATAAAAAGAAACAGAATAAAAAATGGAACAAATAGTACATACTTAATTATATAAACAATATGCGTTTGGATTTAAAATAACAAAAGGTTATTAACGTACTAACAGGCTTAACTATTTAATAAATATAAACTTCTAATAATAACTACGTTTGAAATTGGAATTTTACGTATGTTAGAAACGAAAACTAATTAATGTCAATTTGCAAGATTTCTTCGATTAATAATGTGCGACATAAATGGAATAAAATCACGCAATAAAAAGCTAATCTAAATGACGTTAGTTAAATAGTGTTTTAATTCAAAACAAACGTAGCAAGCGCATATAAATATACATTGATATATTTATTTCAAGAATATATATGCATCATATTAATTTCAGTTTGAACAAAATTTTAATTGAGATTTAATACGTGTTGAGAATGGATTTTTTTTGTAAAAACCGGAAATGAAGATAAATATTTTGTATAATTGTCATAAAAGAATCAACAAGCACAAATTAGGTGAAGTTAATGAATGCGTTAATGAGATATATAGTAAGCATTTAAATTTAAATTAGGACGTACGTTAAAATAGAAAACTAGATCATAACAATAAAAGCAACGTTCAAAGAAATTTATGTGCATATTAAATACGCGTTGAATTTGAAACTAATGGACAAAGAAATGGAAAGAAATAAATTTGAAATGTTACGAGAATAATAACGTTCACAAGATTAGAGGAATTAAATACCCAAGAATTTGAAAGCAGAGAGAAAAGTGTAGAGTGGGCTTGTTATTAATAAATAAACCGGCAGGGCCTAGCCTCCAACTCATATTTTTGAGAGGGCGCCAAAGTTCTACCATTTAATTTTCTCCTCCAAACTCTTCAGAAAATATATGTCAGTTTTAGAATTTTGACCCAAGATTTGGAGATGAAAGGTTGTAGATTAGGCTATGGGTTCTCAGATTTCCTGTCCGTGTGAGATTCGAATTAGAGAAACCAAAATGTCAAATTTGAATCATATTTCGAATTGAGGAGCTATTAGGTAAGTGGATTTTAATTTTAATTTTCATATAATAGTATATGATATCATTTGATTCCTGTAAAGTTAATAAAATATTCTATTGTCCATCTTTCCCTATTCTGCTTGGATTCTGCTATTTTAAATTAAATTGTGGTTGTGCGCAAAATAAATGAATTGTGGAATTATGAATAAAAGAGGAAATTTGATGATTTGGGGCTAAATAAATATATTATGTCAAAACTGTAATAAAAAGGGGAAACTTGATGATTTGGGGCTTGTTGATGGGCCTTTCGGGCAGCCCATCAAGGCATAATGACGTCGTAGATTCATATCTGAAGTACTCTAATTGGGCCAATCGATGAGGCCCGAGAATTAAGCTCTTTTCACCTCGCCAAACGTAACCCAGGAGAAGTTCGATATGACCAAGCATAATTAGTCGTGTTGCATTCAATTGTGATCCGAGAAACATGCCTAGAGAATAGCTAGTCCCAGATTTTTTTTCTTTTAGATCATCCAAGTTAGAAGGATCAAGTGCCATCATGCCAATAATCCAAAAAGAATACCATTTTTTTTAGGAGATACCGATTCATTTAGCAAACAACTATTCTTTTAAATCCTACAACATGTGTCCAAGATGGCCAAATACTGTATCACCTATAAATACCCCTTTTTAGTTCAGAAGGGGACCTTTTTTAGAGGGGGAATTGCAAAAACCCTAGCTTGTGCGTATTTTTAATTCTCTCATTCCGCCATTGTAACTATTCTATCTGATAGTTGAGATAAGATATAAAAGATTATAAAGTGGACGTAGGCTCATTAACGCCGAACCACTATAAATTCGTGTGTGATTTCTTCCACTTTACATTTCTTATAGTTGTTAATCTTCATTTATTCTCTACACAACCCTTCTCTTTGGGTGTTGTACCAATTTTTTGTGTCAACACTTTAGTGCTTTCACTAAGAACTGACATTCTCAGGTCAGTCTGGATTTTTGTTCTACTTTCGGATCACTACGTCCGAGACGAAAATCTAACTTTTATTTCTGCATTAATTAAGATATGGCTAGAAAATCAGTTCGCAACACTGGAAAACATCCGCTGGTAGGAACGTCTGTAGAAGCGGCCAGCAGGTCGACCGCCCCTGAATCTGCCCCAGATCAACCCGCATTGCCTCCCGGGATAAACCCAGCTCCATCTTCTGCTTTTGCCACCCGAGGCGAGTTTATGGCTGTAATAGCGACTTAAGGAAACTGCAAATGCCTTAAAAGCCCATGCTCAAGAGAATGCTGCGATGCAGCAAGACAAGACTCGCATGACAAGGCAGTGGGAGGAGTTCAGAAACCAAGCCCAAGTGGTCCGGGACCATCAACTCCCTCCTCTTCAATTAGATCGTGTAACACCCCACATCCGTTAGTGTCACTCACAAAGGGAATGCACTAAGTTCTATGGAGCATTTAGGGTAAAAGATTGATCGTCGCTAATCTATGAATTAGAAAAACGCGATATTTGTAATAAAATTCTGCAAGCGCACAGGTGTGTAGCATACAGGTCGAACACAGGGAGGTAAATTAAAATCAAATTATTTATCTAATCTCTTGGGCGAGTTAGACGAAGCCTGGAGATTTTGTTGAAATAAAAACAAACTGAAATAGCAAACTTAGGATTATCGTTGAATCTAGTCAACGATTAATCACTAAAGAAAGTAAATTGCAAAACAAGAAAAATAATGCAGAAAATAAAAGTGCAGAATAAGAAGAACAACAAAAATAAAATTAGGATTATCGTTGAAACTAATCAAACGACTAATCACTAATGAAACAAATGTAAAATACAATTGGTGCTCTTCCAAAACTAATTGTGAAGACAACACCTATTGCTAAGAAAGAAAAATGCAGAAATAGTAAAAAGGAAGAACTTTTATTAATGGAGAAGAGAATACAGAATAATGGATGGTGGCTACAATGACATTACAAGGGTATTTGTAGGATAGATAGCCAAACCCTAACCCTAACCCTAATATAATGATAGATGGGCCATAGTGAATTCACCAAAAGAGTTTACAATGAGAGTCTCAATGGGCCTTAGTTAAATCTATTAAATTTTTGGCCTTTCTTCTTTTCCTCTTGGGTCTTTGACAAGCCTCCTTTGATTTGAGAAATTCTTGGTCTTTCTACCAATCATTTTCTTGTCCAACAGCAACTAGATGTGAGATCTTCATCTACAATTCTTCAAAATGTAAATATATACCAATTTGATCTCAATTTCTCTATTTTTCTGGTTGCATTCGGGCTGGGTTGGAATATCTGTAAAAGTAACAAAACAATACCCAAGTAATATTTATTTATATACAAAAGATAAGAAATAAGAGCATAAAATAAACACATTTCTATGTCAATCAAAGATGCAGAAAAATTACAAGACAGACAGAAATTAAACAGCGGAAAATAAAACTTTGCTTTATTGATAAAATAGTTTGTACAATGATTTCTTTACAATATCAGAGTATCATCTGTCTTACAAAATAAAGAAGCATAAAACAATATTTATATTCCCCAACTTTAGCAAGAGCCAGCCATAGCATCTGAAAAGAGAATCCAAGCAAACTTCAACAAATCTTCAAGCTGGGAAAGAGTGACAGTCCAACTTAACCTGAGCTATACTATTCCCTCCTTTACTACCTGGGGGGGGGGGGGGGACGGAAGAAAAGAAGACGAAAGAAAAACAGAGTCAGACATAAAGCCTGAGTAAGTTTAGTAACTTCTAGCATGTGAACATGGGAAAAACAAAATGACATGAATTAACTAAATACAAGATAACACCATGATGATAGGGTTGGCAAGATTAGGCAAGATTAACCCAAGATATGCTAAGATAAGATAAACTGGATTTACTCTAATACTTTCGCCGCTTCGCTATTTCCTTGTTATGCTGGTTTCTATATCTCTGCACCACCTAACTAGTGTCCCAACTAGTAACAATAACGTGATCCCAATCCCTCTAGTTTCCATTGCCTTCAGGAATACATTTATTATTTGTTACCTGGATCTAATCTAGGGTTTTCTATCAAGTTCTTTCTAGTTTCAACTAGAGTTTACGCTATCTGCTGAACGCTTCTCGGATTCAGGGCTTATGCCACCTAGTTCCCCTAGGGATTATGCTACTTGTCGAACGATGCCCCCAAGTCTAGGACACACTACCTAGAGTGGTATATGTTCCTATACTTCCCCACGCATGTATCGCGAATCGTTATCGCTTGTCTAGATGCACATGTCCTGTAATGTGCGTCCCGAGTCCTATGGCAGGGCAAATCAAGGAATACAGAACTTGGTCGGGAGCTTTCAGATATCTGCCAATGCAGATGCTAAGGTCTGTTTTTATTGCAGTGGCTGTGGTCCCACTTGACCCCTCCCTCGACTAATGAAAGGCACACTTTAAAAAATGAGAACTATACGCCGGCCCCCGGTGCCCCCACTATCGTATGGTCATCCTCACCCATAACTAGATAGCAAGTATATGGTCTTTTGGAGTTCTCCGCCTTTCCACTTCACGTATCCCGACTGACTCAAGATGGATGGTAGACGACGAGCTGCTATCACAGGGCTACCATTTTCTCGCCGAATCAAGCTGGTCCATCCTGGTCTTTAGGTTGCCATGTATTGCAACCAAGGCATACACCTGGTTCTTCTACGCAGACATTTACCTCTGTGAGCCCAGGAGGATCATCTACAGCCTCACAGAGGGATACCAAGAGCACCCTCACGTCCCCTCGAAGCCTCGGGCTTCGTAACCCAATTCGTTGGAGCCTCCTTTTTACTCAGACGGACATTCGCTCCTTCCCGTGTTATACTAAGAATTACTACTTAGTTTTACTAACTAAGATTTACCACTTAGTTCCCGGAATCGTTGTTTTCTTAACTAAGGATTACTACTTAGTTCCTTTCTCGTCACTTTGGATTGGTTATGTGTCATTAGTCAATTCAAGCTAACTTAACCCTCTTCATTTATCCTGTTAAACTGGTTAAGTGTTATCGGTAATTCATGTTGACTTAACCCCACCACAAACCAAGTTATATTGGTTAAGTATTTCTTATTTCTTAACCCTACCCATTCATCCTGTATTGGTTAAGTGCTCCTTTTTAACTTAACCATGCCCGTCTGTTTTAACTAGCATGTTATTAATGGTTAAGTATTATCCCTTCATGCTCTAGACTTAACCCTATTCCTTTATCACAATTTGATGGTTAAGTGTTCAGGTTTACTTAACCCGACAGTCTAGCCCAACTATCATATCAAATTGGCTAAGTGTATTAAATCTTACTTAACCCCAACCTCTAGTCTAGTTAACATGTTAATTTGGCTAAGTGTATTAACTTTACTTAACCCCACCTTCTAGACTAGTTAACGTGTTAATTTGGCTAAGTGTTTTCTTAGTTACTTAACCTCTACAAATCTTGTCTTGTTACCATGAGTTTGGTTAAGTGTCCCTATGGACTTAGCCCTCCCATTCTAGCTTAACTGTGTTAACTGTCTGTATGAACCTAACCCCACCCATCGGTTTGGTTATCTTGTTGAATTGGTTAAGTGTCTTAGTTAACTTAACCCTACCATTCTTGATCTAGCTTTAATTAAATAGATTAAAGCCGCGACCACTCACATTAGACAAATATTGTTGCGAATACGGGATGTGCCGGTTGGTTCCGGGCAGGTTTACATCGCAATTCAGTCTAACCTCGGGTTAGGCATATTCGTGTTTTCTAAGTTCAAAGGGTTTTGGTTAATTTTCAAATCAGGTTTTGAAAGTAACCATCCCGTCCGTCGGATCAGTTAGGGATAGCCAGGGAGAGCAGGAAACTTGTATTTTCCAAACCCAAGCCTAGACACTATCCTCTCTGTCACGCTAGAACTTTCTGGTGTGTTATTAAAAGAGATGTCGTTAAGAAACCTTTAATTTGTCTAAATTTGTATTTTCTCATTTAGGACAAATTCTATAAGTAAATTATTCCTAATTTACTTATTTCCCAATTACTCTTTTAATGTAAATTGTCTACATTTATTTCTATGGCCCATTTTCCCCTTTATATCACATTTATGCCTTTTTGGTATGTAAACTATACCAAATTAAGTGTCACTTACCATGATTTTGCTAAACCTGACGATTTACTCCCAATTATAACCAATTTCAAATTTATGCCATTATACTTATCATACCAATTTAGCTAATCCAATTCCGATTCAATATTCTACTTACAGTTCATGTCAAACTAGACTTATTATTCTAGTTTACAAGTCAATACTAGATTCAAATTACACATCCTATAATTCATGTCAAATTTATCCAATTTGTATTTCTATGAACATGCCATAATACAGGTTCCCAATTTATGCCAATTTCCAAGTTTATAACTACGTTTTTAGTAAATTTCATATTTTGCCCAAATCGTATTCCCACCATTCGTATAATCGTGATTCAATCTAGACTCGTAGAAAAGAGGGAATGAACCAAAGATGCTATGCAAAAGATAGACATAATAACTGGCATAAAAAGGGTTGAATAACGATGTAGGTTCAAGAACATGGGTAGACCTAACTTAATAGGTAAATTCCCAAGGTCTAAAACCAAAGAAAACCAAGAATAGACAGAATAGATATGTAGGTTCAAGAACATGGGTAGACCTAACTTAATAGGTAAATTCCCAAGGTCTAAAACCATAGAAAACCAAGAATAGACAGAATAGAAAATCAGGTTTAGACCCAATTTCGCAGTCACAAAACTTAAGCAACACTTTCCTAGTCATGAATCAAGTTGTTCTTGTTATGTCATAGGCAATAGTTTATGTTTCCTAATCAAAGGTATAGGCTTGTGTTCATAGTCAAGGAAATAATTCTCATAGTCACAGTCACAGTCATAGGCAATGTTCATAGTCATAGGCAATGTTCATAGTCATAGGCAATGTTCATAGTCATAGGCGACGTTCAAAGTCATAGGCATGGCCTAATTGGTCATCGAATCATAACAGTTCTTAATTAGGTCCAAAGATATAGGCACAGATTCGAATAGAGAGAGATTTGGCATATTCTTTTATTCCTTTAATTTCATGTCACGAATAGAGAAAGCGTTCATATCTAAAAATAACTGACTTACAGAGATTAGATTAGAATAGAAAGATGGCGATGCTATGATTCGTGCGACGTTGCTCGAAATCGTTTGAGGTAGCCTTTGATTCTCATTCTGAAGCCTTAATCTTGATTCGAACCTCCTCTTGACAACTTGATCAGCACTTCCTCGTCTTGATTTATTTTATATATTACTTATTTATATATTTTCTCATAGGCAGCATAAGGATAGAAAAGAATTGTGAATAGAGAAGGAGACTAGGGCTGTTTATATAGTGTAGAAGTCAACGAATCTGGTCAGAATGGCGTCCGGATATAGAGAAACGAATCAGGTTCAGAAAGCTGGAAAAAGCGGGGGGTAGGGGGTTGTAACAACCCGTATTTTCAATAACCTATTATAACATAAATCGAGGCAGAATTTAATTCAAAAATCTGAATCAAGGGAAACGGGCTATGCCATTGCGTTCGTCTCGGACAAATACGCGAAATAGAGTCCGAGTTTTCGAAAATTGGAGTCCGTATGACCCGATTAAGGCCCAACGAAGTTTTCAGAAAACTTCTAAGCAAAAACAGATTTCAAATTCAAAGCTGAATTTGGAAAATTGGGCCAGTTTGGGCCAGGCGGGAAAATTCCCGCCAGAACACCCCAAGTCGACAGCCCTGTCGACTTGGGAGTCGACTTGGTTAGACCAAGTCGACAGCCCTGTCGACTTGGCTGTCGACTTGGCTCAGACGGGCTGTTTAGCCTGGTGCACCATCTTGAGATTGTGTTGAGCTTGAGGGCCAGATTCGGTTTTGAGGGTTGAGATTGGAACTAGGGTTTAATCCTATGGCCTAAAACACTTGCCTAATCTATAAATAAGACCCTAACCTACCCTAAATCATCATTATTCATTCTAGCAACTAAACTATGGCAAAATCAATCCTCTCATGGCCTCCACTCTCTTCATAAAATTCCTAAATCAATTTCTAAGTGATTTTCCATGCATACAAGTGTTTTTAGACTTGTATGATCATCATTAGCTTGCATTCAAGTCAAGTCTCTATATTGGCACCATAAAGAAAGAGTTTTGGATCATTTTGGCTTGCATTTTGGGTTTGATTGATTTTATAAGGGCTTTGTCATATTTTTGTGACTTCTTAAGCATTGTAAGCCCTATTCTACTTTCATACTTAAACTTTAAAGTTAAATGTATGATATGCAAGTTTTCTATGATGTAATATGCAAGTTTATCATGTTATGCAAGTTTTCTATGATGTAATATGCAAGTTTATCATGTTATGCAAGTTTTCTATGATGTAATATGCAAGTTTATCATGTTATGCAAGTTTTCTATGATGTAACATGCAAGTTTATCATGTTATGCAAGTATGTTATGATGTGATATGCAAGTTCATCAAGTTATGTCATGCAAGTTTGATATGCAAGTGTCATATGATATGCAAGTTATGCTATGCAAGTTTGGGTTGGACATTTTGTTCATGCTATCATGTTATGCAAGCTTATCTTGGGTTTATGAACATAAAGCTTCAAGCTTTATGCCAAAAATTTCATTTTGGCAACATGTAAGTTATCATATCTCTTATGATAACTTGCATGTGAGGCTAAATGCGAACTTATGGCCATGTTTACATGTCATTTGGCACCATGTATCATCAATATGCTAAGTTTGGTTTTATGCATGCTTTTGAGGCCAAAATATGTGATATGCAAGTATATGAACACTATGTACATATCATATGCCACCATGTTGAACTTGTGGCTTCAACACCTTTTATGTCATGATTATGCCAAGTTCCCTCTTTCTATCCTTTATGCGCTATTGCGATATGTAAGCGATGGGATTGCGTTTTGGGTTGGGTAAAAGTAAAAGACATAAAAACATAAGCTTGGGAATTTACCTATTAAGTTAGGTCTACCCATTGGGAATTTACCTATTAAGTTAGGTCTACCCAATTGCTTGAAAATTTGTAACATGTTTTGGAAACATGATGGACATGACACTTAGAAAAGATAAGTGTGGCCAACTCGAGGTTGGGTTGAGTTTGTAGCGTAAACCTACCCGGAACCGACCGGCTTAACTAGTTGCTACAAACAATAGGACCCAATGTGAGAAGTTGGTCATGTTGTACCTTGGACCCGAGGTTAGACCAAGTTGTGGTGTAAAGCTACCCGGACCCGCCCGGTTTAACTAGTAACCGCAACAAAGTCTAATGTGAGAGGTTAAGGCGCATTAAATTAATTAATGCCTCATGATTAGGGTTAAGTCATGGTCCACTTAGTACTTAACCAATTTGGGTTCGGTAGATTAATCAGGGTTAAGTCGTGAACTCATCGTTACACTTAACCAAGTTAATCCATGATTAGCAAGGGGGTTAAACTGTACTTAACCCACTAGAAAAATCCTAGCAATGGGGGGGCCCACTCCAGTAGTAATCCCAAGTTAGTATCATCATGACCCTAGGGACTAGGCTAGGGAGGGGGCACGATTACTGGGCTGGAGGTAAGTGACCAAAAGCGACGGCAGAGGGTACGCCGGTGTAGTTCCGGGCGGACCATGGTCGTGCACATAGTCCGAAGCCGGGGAAATCATGCACGGGTACCAGTAGATCGAGACTGTGCACTCATGTTTATGGTGTCCAGGGGTTGCCACCCTAGGGCTTGATACACCCGACGGGAGACCCTGCACAGTCTGACTACAACCATGTCTGGGCCGTATAGACACCAACACGTGACGAGTTAGGCTTAGGGAGCCGATCGACTAGACCGTTTGGTTGGACCTCGTATTAGGGTCATTTCATGTTATTGGGCCAAAGCTTGGGCCAAGGGATCAATACTTGTTTATTCAAGTCATGTTAGTTTGCTAGTACACATGTGGTGCAAAACCTTAATCCTGATTATGCGATGACACCTTTATCTACCTTGTTAGTTAATCATCATGCTAGTATGTTGTTATCCTTATGTTCATTCCTGCTGCTCATGCCAGTTAACTTTATCAGTTTACATTGATTGTAGTAGGGCTTACTCAGTCATTTTGACTGACCTGTTTTCTTTCGCCTCTTTTCTTCCGTCCCCCCCCCCCCAGGTTCTCAGGGAGGGAATACTGGAGCTTAGCTGGATTTCAGACTGCTTGCTTGTGGAATTTAGCTCATGTACGGTTTGACATGAAGCTAGCTGTGGCTATCACTTCTTTGGGGATTAGTATTTATGTATTTCAGTTTTCAGTTGATGCTGTTTTATCTAGACTGGTTTATTTGGGAAGTTGACATTATGATGTAACAGACTTATTTTGAAATGGTTTAAAATCTTCCGCTGTTTTATCTATGTTATTTACTCTGTTTACGCATATACATATGTTCTTGTTCTACCTTGATATATCATTATGCATGTTTACCTGATTCAAACGCCCCTCCAAGGTCAGAGTGCTTGCAAGAGTCACCCTGGCGGAGGTGGGGTGTTACAGGGGTCGACTACCCAGTCGACCTGGGTGTCTTGGGCGGGAAAATTCTTGCCCAGCCTAATCTGGGTCCGATTTTGAATTTGAATTCGCTTTTCTGAACTGTTTTGAAATTTGAACTTCGCTGAAACTTCCCGAGGCCATATCTTCCTCAAATGGACTCTCATTTAAGCAAACTCGGACTCGTTTTCATGCAGAATACCGAGACGAACACAATGGCGCAGCCCGTTTCCCTTGATTTTGATTTTAAAATTTTATTCCGCCTTGATTCGTGAATCTTAGCATTACAGAATCACGGGGTGTTACATTCTCCCCCACTTAAAAGGATTTCGTCCCCGAAATTTACAAGTTAGGAAGAATGTGTCCTACCATCCAATCACCTATCTACTTAACCATTCAATCACAGGCATCCATTGTCCTTAAAAGATTTCTAATGCTTTCATGTTCATATGCATAGTGTGTGTATATGTCTTTATCTAATGCAAAATCAGGCGGTCTACTGATTCAGTTGACCTCCTTAATGCGAATCATGTCAGTGCCATGCGTCCAATCATGTATGCAAGCATCCCTAGTTATGTAAATGCTACATGTGTGCACAACCATTCATCCATATGCAACATCCATATGATAACATATCAATTTCAACTTACAAACAAATACATATCTATAAATGCAATATGAAAGCATCCGAACTGATCTGGTGCCTAATACGTATGCATATGCATTCAAGAGCAACCATTAGCAACCACTTGCAACCACCAACCATAACATGTTTCAAACACATGTTTACATCCGTTGGCTTCTACCTAAGGATCGAAGATACGACCTAGAGGATATACTTTGGAAAGAGAGAAACAATTATGCGTAAAGCTCCTAAACAAAGAAATCAAGGATGCACCCTTAAGGAAAAGGGTATGATGCTAGTATCTATCCTTCTTGAGCTTTACTCCACTGTATCCTAACTAACTTAACTTCACGATTGTGAAGTTCCTGACCTCCATTTCCAAAATAAACAGATGTCAATCACGGTACCAAGTATATGTACTAAGATGATTAGAGGTCTCCGTCTTATCCGCCGTGCCATAACTATAAGGGTCGAAAGGTTACTACGTGCTTTTTAGAGTGCCTGCCACAATTATTCACCTCTCATGCAACCCATCCTAGTCGAACTCGACATTCCTCAAGTACAAACCCCAAAGGCCTAAACTAATATCAGACAAGCACCCAAGGAATATCTCCTCCGAATTTAGACGACCTACGTGAGATGATATAAGCAAACTCGATAGCTATTCTCAAATCCCTACTAACCAAAAACAAAATGGTCGGACCACCAATTGGATTCGAGAATCTAGTGGGATCTTTCTACTATACAAGTACTATGGTGCGGAGACTCAACTATGGAAGTGGATATGAACAAATGCGAAGCGCTAAAACTGAAAGAGTACGAACAGAGAAACTAGACTCTTTCAACAGAACTTTACTACCTTTCTCCTAGGTATGATTGGTGGCGAAAGTATGTGCTTGCCCTTCTGAAAGTCTTGTTCTTCGTTCTTGCCCTCGTCCTTAATTATATGCCCTATCATACCCTGGTAAAAATACTTCCTCTTGTCTTAGGTTTTATAATTTCTTCCTCCTTTGTGAACTAAATCTACATCCTCATCCTTGGGTTGTGCTCCTTAGCCAAACTCCTCATCCCTTTTCCGTGTGTAGTCATGATGACAAATCTCTTGAAAACTGCTTCCATCGTACAGAAAACCCTACTAAGCTTGAAGGAAAACTGGCCGTAGGTGAAACTACTACGGTTATAGATGGAAGTCAGGCAGTACTTCGCCCTTCGATGAGGTTACCTCCCAGAAAGCCAGGAGCCCCCAGAGACTCAAGAAAGAAGGAGACAAGAATTCAAACAGAGGAAGAGAAGATAGTGCGTATGGCTTTGGGGAATATGCCTTTAAAATAAATATTTTCTCTTGAAAATGCTTCTTTTAAAACCATTTTGAAAATAATTTTTCAACCCCTTTATCTGATCTGGTAACCTTCAGCTCTGATACCACGTGTAAAACCCCACATCCGATAGTGTCACTCACAAAGGGAATGCACTAAGTTCTGTGGAGCATTTAGGGTAAAAGATGCAGATAAATTACAAGACAGACAGAAATTAAACAGCGGAAAATAAAACTTTGCTTTATTGATAAAATAGTTTGTACAATGATTTCTTTACAATACCAGAGTATCATCTGTCTTACAAAATAAAGAAGCATAAAACAATATCTATATTCCCCAACTTTAGCAAGAGCCAGCCATAACATCTGAAAAGAGAATCCAAGCAAACTTCGACAAATCTTCAAGTTGGGAAAGAGTGACAGTCCAACTTAACCTGAGCTATACTATTCCCTCCTTTACTACCTAAGGGGGGGGGGGACGGAAGAAAAAAGACGAAAGAAAAATAGAGTCAGACATAAAGCCTGAGTAAGTTCAGTAACTTCTAGCATGTGAACATGGGAAAAACAAAATGACATGAATTAACTGAATACAAGATAACACCATGATGATAGGGTTGGCAAGATTATGCAAGATTAACACAAGATATGCTAAGATAAGATAAACTGGATTTACTCTAATACTTTTGCCGTTTCGCTATTTCCTTGTTATACTGGTTTCTATATCTCTTCACCACCTAACTAGTGTCCCAACTAGTAACGATAACGTGATCCCAATCCCTGTAGTTTCCATTGCCTTCAGGCATACATTTATTATTTGTTACCTGGATCTAATCTAGGGTTTTCTATCAAGTACTTTCTATTTTCAACTAGAGTTTATGCTATCTGCTGAACTCTTCTCGGATTCAGGGCTTATGCCACCTAGTTCCCCTAGAGATTATGATACCTGTCGAACGATGCCCCCAAGTCTAGGACACACTACCTAGAGTGGTATATGTTCCTATACTTCCCCACGCATGTATCGCGAATCGTTATCGCTTGTCTAGATGCACATGTCCTGTAATGTGCGGCCCGAGTCCTGTGGCAGGGCAAATCAAGGAATACAGAACTCGGTCAGAAGCTTTCAGATATCTGCCGATGCAGATGCTAAGGTCTGTTTTTATTCCAGTGGCTATGGCCCCACTTGACCCCTCCCTCAACTAATGAAAGGCACACCTTGAAAAATGAGAACTATACGCCGGCCCCCGGTGCCCCACTATCCTATGGCCATCCTCACCCATAACTAGATAGCAAGTATACGGTCTTTTGGAGTTCTCCGCCTTTCCGCTTCACGTATCTCGACTGACTCAAGATGGATGGTAGACGATGAGCTGCTATCACAGGGCTACCGTTTTCTTGCTGAATCACGCTGGTCCATCCTGGTCTTTAGGTTGCCATGTATTGCAATCAAGGCGTACCCCTGGTTCTTCTACGCAGACCTTAACCTCTGTGAGCCCAGGAGGATCATCTGCAGCCTCACAGAGGGATACCAAGAGCACCCTCATGACCCCTCGAAGCCTCGGGCTTCGTAACCCAATTCGTTGGAGCCTCCTTTTTACTCAGACAGACTTTCGCTCCTTCCCGTGTTATACTAAGAATTATTACTTAGTTTTACTAACTAAGATTTACCACTTAGTTCCCGGAATCGTTGTTTTCTTAACTAAGGTTTACTACTTAGTTCCTTTCTTGTCACTTTGGATTGATTAAGTGTTGTTAGCCTGCTTTGTGACCAGACTATCCAAAGCCAAAGAACTCTATCAGGAGGGCCACTCAGGGCTTGAGTATGAACTGCCAGAGATCGACATCTGCTTGGACGAAGTAACGAAGGGTGGGAAAACTCGTATTTCTGTGCACATAAGCATCGGGTTGGATTCCACCATTTCGGATCAAGCTAAAGCGAATATTTCTGACCAACCAAACCAGATCGGGTAAACTGGATCGGGTCATCCGGATCGGGTAAACCGGATCGGTTATCCGGATCGGGCCAACCGGATCGGGTCTCTACCCCTAACCGAATTCTGGGCAGTTATAGACCATTTCCCCATGTTCTCCACTACTTCCGAAATTTACTCTGAAGCTGCCACATGGCCACTCAACCCTAACCGAATTTCTACCTATAAGTACACATACAACACATCATTTAAGGGGACTCTTTGGCCTCAAGGAAGCTCTATCTATTTCGGCCATGGCTACCAACGAAGAACCTTCATCCTCTTTAATAAAATCAATGAATTCGGAGAGTATTATTCATTGTAATTGAGTGCTTGAGCGTCAATACTCATTGTATTTGTAATTTCTGAATGAATTGAGAAGCTATGAAGTGGATGTAGGCTTGTTAACGCCGAACCACTATAAATTCCGTGTGTTGATTGATTTTTCTTGCTTTTTGTTCATGATTCCTCATTATTCTCTACAAAACACTATCAATTGGGTGTTAGGACCATTTTTTGGTCTAACATTTTGGTGCTTTCACTGAGAAATGAAGATTCTCAGCGCTTAAGGATTCTCCAATCTACTTATTGGATTGCCAAGTCCGATGAGGAAATCCTATGAATTCTATTTACTTTGCAATTGTGGAGATTAACAGAAATTAAGTCGCCACCATGCCATGTAGAAGCAATCGCTGAAGATCGAAAACAGAGTCCAGCAAAGCTTTTGGATCAGATGCAGGCGAAGAGACAGGTTCGGATGCAGGCGAAGGGACATGTTCGGATGCAGACGAAGAGACCGGATCGGATGCAGGCAAAGAGACCAGATCAGATGCAGTTGAAGCCCTTGGATCGGATGTAGATGAGGCACAGTCCAATCTCCCACAGGGGGTCGGATCGGGTCTTACCCAACCTGAAAAAGAACGTCTGATCCGAACCAGAGGGGGAGATCCGAACCGGCTACCTGCTGATGACATACCCGATCCGATTCGATTCGATAACATACCCGAACCAACCCGAAGGCATATCCCGATCCGAGCTGCATAGGAAGCCCTGAACCGACCCAATGATGCATCTCCGAACCGACCCAATGATGCATCTCCGAACCGAACCGAAGAGGGTGCCACGACCCGAACCGCAGGAAAGTGGAGATGCAGGGTAGGGAAGACCGATCCGAACAGGAGGAGGAGATCCGAACCGGCTCTTTCATATATACCGAACCGACTAGCTAATGACGTCTCCGATCCGGCTCGGAGGAACTAGTCCGATCCGACCCGACCTGAAGACAATCTCCGAACCGCAAATTTGAAGGCATGATTCGATCCGACCCGAAACAGCTATTTTTGGAAAAAATACATTTTTAAGATCATTTCAGAAAAGGCTCCATCTTCCAAAATCGAAAAAATCGTGCGGTGCCCGCCGGGACTGCGGGGCCCCGGACCCCCGCCGGCGCTGCGCCCGGACCCGCTGACGGCCTCGCCTTCGGCTCGGAGCACGGCTCGCCTTCGGCTCGACGTATATTTTGACAAACAGTAGTCATCAATGTTTGTTAATGAAGATAAGGTGGATAGTCAAAGAATATGACAACCAAATGGCAACGACTAGGATTCCTCCAGAAGCCATAGCCTCTATTTGCCGATGCCATTCAATGGGAGGAGCTGTCAGTCAGATTCAGCTTGCTATCAACGACAGTATATGAGATAATGATTGTCTAATAGTAGCCTCATCTTCTGGAACTCCGATAGTGTAGATTTCAGTAATGCAACTGATGTTGTTCCCTAATGAGTAGTGACCATCCCATTTATATGACTTAAACCTGTCCAATCGGCGGAGCATCGAATGACAGTTATATAGAACAGTTCGAACACTACTTCAAAGATGATTCATATGATCTTAGTGACCATGATTGTCAATAGTGGGATACCAGAAAGCAGCTAAGGATCCCAACATCCCAAAGCTACACTTCAATTATATGATGTGATGAATAAAATGTCCTGCGTCTCACCTCCCGAAGAACTTTGCTAACCTTTGCAATGGCTATTTGCTGTCAATCGCATTGAGGAAGACTGATTTCCATCGAATAAGGGTTAGGTCAACATAGTTTGGTGCCCAGCGATAGGTAACAGCTGAACCCCTGCAGGCCATGATTGGACATATGAATCTTTGCTCGGATGATGGCAACTTGACTGCTCACCAGTCACCATATGACCTTTGTCAAGAGATGAGAGTTCGAGATCAAAACAAATATGAATCGACCATTAGCTCTCGACTTCATACATAAATTGTGATAGAAAATGTGAACATTACTTCATGCCTTGGAAGCCATGCTATTGTAGTCAAGTTTATCTGACTAAGGTCTAAACTGACCAGCTCTAGCGGCGATTAGAGCTTACATTACACCCTGGTATCTATTGCTAAAATTCCTAATGAAAGATGGAATGGGAATGGTCCATGGCGACCATGTTACTGGAAGAGCCTGCTATTTAGCTAATTAGGAGATGCTACTCGATGGAGGTGGCAAGTTAAAGGTTTAGACCACTTAAGCCTGGATGCTGATTGATTATCTGTGCATTAGATCTTATTCCCAACGTGGGACTAAAGGCATATCTGCGGATGGATGAGATATGACTATCCCCCTAGCAGCCATGACTCCCTTATACTCAATCCTTGCCCTTAGCATGAGGGCAAGAAGGCGATTCAAATAAGATGCGACCTCATCATTCGCTTATAGTATTTACCTAATTGCCTTTGTCACTCCAAGTCCTCTTTCAAGGTCTGTTCATTCTTGGGACCGCCACCCCATAACGGTTTGAAAAGACGTTCATCGCCAGCTAAAGATTTTGACAGCCATCCCCTGACAGAGATGTAGTGAGGAAAAATGGACCTGCAAAGAGCGTGCAATGCCATCTTCGCACAGAATGATATTCGTTCCTTTAACAGGATTACTTTTTAACCATGACTCTTATATTTCCATGCGTTATGAGTTATTGATGTAACTAACTCAGATGAATTTATATGTGGATGATGTAGGTACCGCGAATCTGGTACCGATCAAACTTTGAGCACCTACAGGAAGAATTATGGAGCATTGCCGTAACGAGCCCGATTGAACTGCTCGTTTACAGAGCCACGTCCTTCGCCTGAGAGAAGTTGTATACCTTAAGATGGATCCGAGGTGACCATCCACTCCTTGGCTCATACGTGGCAGATCTCAAGATAATTGTGCATCGATCATTGCATTTCAGAGTTGAGATCCGACTCCAGATGGACGCGGTTCGACCGTCCATACAATCAGATCCTGCAGTCGATGCCATCGAATTACATAAATCCAAATAAAGGAGGCAACACCGCCTATCAACATACTTATTTTCCAATCATGCATTTTTCCTTTACATACTTCTTGAGTTATTGACGTGATTAACTCATGCAAATTCGTATATGAATGTTGTAGGTACCCGAGGTTTGGTACCGACAACTCCTGCCATAGTTTGATCGGAGGAATGTAAAGCTTTGGCGAACGTGATTCGACCCTTCACCCGCTTACTATTGGCCTAACGACAACATTCTAAAGCAAAAGAAGTTCGACCATTCATTCACCGACTCTTTGCCCTTGACGTGGGGGCAAGAGAGTAAATGCACACGAGTTCGACCTGTGTTATCCATATATGGACATACTAATGAGGCATCCTCATCATCTATCCATTGATTTGCCACGCAAGACATAGAAATGCATTCGAGTGTGACATAATCACTCGGTAGATCGACGACTCTATCCCTTGATCTGATGGGAAGAGTGCAACAGTGATGGGTACAATACCATGAACGAGATAACTTTTACCTTCGAAGTGGGGGCAAAAGAGATATGTTAAGATGAGGATGAGTATGACTCGACCGCTCTCTAACGACGTATCTAACTCTTTCCCATGCTTTGGAAGGGAGGAGTATAAACTCAATAGGGGTGAGAACCGATCATCCCCGATGGCGACCTTTGCCCTTAACATGGGAGCAAAGGGACGATGCCAAGGCAAATGTGACTCGACTGTTTGCCCGACTAACTCTAATCCTCAGAGCCTGGATATGAGTATAAACTTAGGACGAGTGTGACAGGCGCACCAAGATTTAAGACCACTCGATCCACAACTCTAACCCAAACTGACTTTGGGAGAGTATAAAGGACGAACCGCGACGTCCATAACTCTAACTCTCACGACTTGAGAGAGAGTATAAATCTGTTGGGTTAGTGTGAATGGTGCACCATGACTTAAGACCACTAAACCCATAACTCTAACTCTCACGACTTGGGTGAGAGTATAAAGGACAATGCTGCGACATGCATGCAATCTTCATTGCCCTCCGACTGAGGACAGGATTATAAAGGACTTACGGATCGGACATCCGAATGACTTAATCCGGTTCCCATCAACGCTGGGGGCACGGACATAGATTTTTGAATTAACTTCAAACACGCTTCGGACGCGACCCGTGTTTCAAAATTAAATGGAGGCTACAGACACTATACCTCCAAACTACGACACCTGACACTTTGACATTTAATAATTCTATGCTAGATAGATTAGCACTCAAAATGTTTTCATTTCGAGCTACAATTGCTTGTGACTTAAAGATTGACTTAGTAGCTTGCAAGACTAAGCTGACTATTCTTTTTCTAATTGCAAGATTATGTACAGATATAAAGCAAAGACACAAGGGATACTCACGTACAACAACAAAGAGGTCGTGTTTGAAGGAATGACGTCGACTTCAAATGCTAAGCTTCCCACACGACTCAATGCAATCACCGAAAGGAGGCCCTAAGAGTGATATATCAAATCAACATACACACCCATGTGTGACTGGCCATAGCCCAGGTGCAACGACGAGTGCTACCTCGCAAATACGTTGAATGGAAAACGTGATAACTCGAGCACTTGGATAACTCGAGCACATAAGCTTATAAAGCAACGTCTCTTTTCCATGCATCCATGTCTAAATTTGAATGGGAGGTGATGCAACTACCGACCTTTCGCCATTACCCCTGGACTGGGGCCACATTGCTGCTTGAGTGCCACAAAATGGATGCAGAATGAACGTCTATTTGCTAGTCCAGACCGAATTCCCGGTTGAAAGACCCCATATAAAGGAGGACGCCATTACTTTGACCTCTAACTTGCGAGGAGGCAAATTGCCTGACACTCAAACTCAAAGACTAAGAAGAAGGAAGATAGAAATTTCTTCCGTGCTGAGGATATTGGCGCAGAAGGCGCTTGGAACGAAGGAAGTCAACAAATTTCTTCTTGCAATGATCCCTCAGCATGTCAAGCTAGATATGAAATAGATGGTACCCTCGCTGATTTGAGAACTCAGATAGCTCAGTGAGACAAACTTCTCTGGAAACTACAGAAAATGATGGATAACTTTTTTACTTGGATAGATGGAAGGCCGAGTAACTATGGCTAACTCGCTAGAGCGAGCACCATGGAAATTCAAGAGACAAAGAACTTGGCTCAAACACTCCTTTCTCCATGGTCCAGATCATATGGGACCCTAGGACAAGTTGGCATAGTCGTCTTTAATGAAACAAGATGCAACCAACCTCCTCCCAGGCATTTGTAGCATGCAACTTCCGACTGTAACATTTTGGATGAAAACGATGGATATGCAAGAGCCACCAAAAAATTAAACAAAGCCCGACCAACCTTTGCTCCAATTCGGAGGAATGTTTAAAATCCAGCTCAACCTCAACATGAGGCTCCCCATGTAAGGGGAAGACGAGAGCATTCGAGAAAGCTATAGTCTAACTTCATTGCCATCCGACTCCGAACCTCAAAGCTTGGATGGGAGACCAAGGACTAACATGAGATGGACACGAATAAATCATTTTCTATCAAACTCTAACTCACAGCTCGATGAGGGAGTATGAATTCAGAGAATATGTGGATTTGATGACCACCGTTTAGTAAAATCCCCATGGATGGGGAGTACGGGATAAGAGCTTCGAACATCATCATTTGACTATCCGCCAGCTTTAGGCACATTTACGATTATCTGAGCTTCATAATAACCTAGACTATAAGCAGAAGAATGGCTCCTCAAGAACAACCTTCATACATCCAAGTAGCGGATCACCATCCAGAATTAAAAAAAAAAAAAACAGAAGCCTGATTGACTGCTATTACATATGCGCAACCAAGAAGCCAGAAACCGGCTTCCACCCAATTTAAGACTTCATACCGGGGGCACTAGCGCTAAATTAGGTAATTAGCGACAACTTCTCAAAGATGAGGGCCAAATTGGCAACATTAATTGATGCTTCAACAGAGATCAGGCGAGACCCTGCATGCATTCCTTGAAAGATTCAACGCCGCAATGGCATCGGTAAATCGACCTAGACCATATATAGCGTTGATTGCTGTAGTATCCGGTATTCTGGATATCTCAAACTTCAAAATCTCTTTGCATCGAGACCCACCAAGAGGACTTGGCGGATTCACCTCTGAAACAAACCTCGGTATCTCTCTGCCATGAGATTCTCCTAGAAATGTTGGAAAATCCTATCCTGAGACAGACAGATTCGTGCAATAAGAGTGTGCTAATGTTGAAATGGATGATCTCAATGTCTTCACGACAGAATGGAGCACCATCTGACTCTTGAAATTATAAAGGAAAAAGAAAAGCCCCAAGAAAGACTAACAGGAATTTACAATTCTGGAAATGACCAATGTCATTAATCGGGCCCGCGGTCTTGATTGTCAAGCTTAATGGAACCAAGCATGGGAGATAGACTCAACAAGACTATGATGGCTATTTTGGATTATGCCAAAGCGTGAATGAAGGAGCTCGAATAACTCACTAATGATGTTCGCTCGCTTGCAAGATTGACGAGCTTACTCAACTCTGCAGCTGATGCGAGGAGAGTATCTAAGTTTGCTGATATACTCAATAAGGCGATCACTGCTTTCTGGCTAAACAGATGGGTTGACCCCAACGCGAATGTGATTCGACCATTCACATATACAACTCCAACCCTTGATGACTTGGGAGTGTGCACATAACGACACAGGGTGACTAAGATTGTTGAACCTACATATCTAACCCGATGCGGCAGAAAAAAGTATAAAGGCTAAAAGATTGGATGTCCAATTGACCTATCATAACCCCCAACAATGCTGGGGGCATAAGCACTGACTTCGCTCATCCTCCACTAATGCTAGGAACATCAACTTCAACCGACAGATTGACTTTAAACATGACCCTGACTCAATGCATGATTCAGAACATATACATTATATCTTTAGAATATGACGTGATTCATCCCGACCATCCAAGTGAGCGACATTACCGATCAAGCAAGAATTCAAAGACTTGATCTGCAACTGCATCAAATGGAGAGTATGATGAACTCCTCTATTGCCTTACAATTGTGATAATCCTACCAGCTATTGGCTTGCATGTTTTCAACAACATCTCGTACTGACTCGTATGTGATCACAGGATTATAAAACAATCTGAAGTGATCATGGCTTTCGGATGCACTATTATCACGATTAGATCCAATCATGGAGTCCTAGATTAATATCCTGATATCGAGATAGTCCAAATCCAAGCAAAAATGACAAATTCATATGCCGACTCTGATGCGCTCTATCCGAATGGTCCAGATGCTAGCTCAAGATACGAAGATTCTGACACCATACTATGACTTGGACGGCTATTGTATACATTGACTTATACATTAAAGAAATCTTAACTTAGTAATGCACTTGACTTGTTTAGGAAGATGGCGTCATTTGGCATCAACTTTTACATGTACGATCTCACACGGGAGCCAAACATACCGCATGACCTATGATGAAGGAATTCTACCTCTTAATTCGACGAAGTCTAAAAGATTACTTGATCATCTTGACCACTCTAGCCATGAAATTTGGCCCGATAAGCATCAACGGAAGCAATGCGGCATATGAAAAGCCATTTATACAGAAAAAGATCCAAAAAGATTCATCTCGACTTATTCAAAGCACATCTTATTTGCAACAAGATGTACTTTGGAGGGCAAAATGTTAGCCTGCTTTGTGACCAGACTATCCAAAGCCGAAGAACTCTATCAGGAAGGCCACTCATGGCTTGAGTATGAACTGCCAGAGATCGACATCTGCTTGGACGAAGTAACGAAGGATGGGAAAACTCGTATTTCTGTGCACATAAGCTTCGGGTTGGATTCCACCATTTCGGATCAAGCTAAAGCGAATATTTCTGACCAACCAAACCGGATCGGGTAAACCGGATTGGGTCATCCGGATCGGGTAAACCGGATCGGGTCATCCGGATCGGGTTATCCGGATCGGGTTATCCGGATCGGGCCAACCGGATCGGGTCTCTACCCCTAACCGAATTCTGGGCAGTTATAGACCATTTCCCCATGTTCTCCACTACTTCCGAGATTTACTCTGAAGCTGCCACGTGGCCACTCAACCCTAACCGAATTTCTACCTATAAATACACATACAACACATCATTTAAGGGGACTCTTTGGCCTCAAAGAAGCTCTATCTATTTCGGCCATTGCTACCAACGAAGAACCTTCATCCTCTTTAATAAAATCAATGAATTCGGAGAGTATTATTCATTGTAATTGAGTGCTTGAGCGTCAATACTCATTGTATTTGTAATTTCTGAATGAATTGAGAAGCTATGAAGTGGATGTAGGCTTGTTAACGCCGAACCACTATAAATTCCGTGTGTTGATCGATTTTTCTGGCTTTTTGTTCATGATTCCTCATTATTCTCTACAAAACATTATCAGTTGGGTGTTAGGACCATTTTTTGGTCTAACAAGTGTCATTAGTCAATTCAAGCTAACTTAACCCTCTTCCCTGTTAAACTGGTTAAGTGTTATCGGTAATTCATGTTGACTTAACCCCACCACAAACCAAGTTATATTGGTTAAGTATTTCTTATTACTTAACCCTACCCATTCATCCTGTATTGGTTAAGTGCTCCTTTTTAACTTAACCGTGCCCGTCTGTTTTAACTAGCATATTATTAATGGTTAAGTATTATCCCTTCATGCTCTAGACTTAACCCTATTCCTTTATCACAATCTGATAGTTAAGTGTTCAGGTTTACTTAACCCTAAGTCTAGCCCAGCTATCATATCAAATTGGCTAAGTGTATTAAATCTTACTTAACCCCAACCTCTAGTCTAGTTAACATGTTAATTTGGCTAAGTGTATTAACTTTACTTAACCCCACATTCTAGACTAGTTAACATGTTAATTTGGCTAAGTGTTTTCTTAGTTACTTAACCTCTACAAATCTTGTCTTGTTACCATGAGTTTGGTTAAGTGTCCCTATGGACTTAGCCCTCCCATTCTAGCTTAACTGTGTTAACTGTCTGTATGAACCTAACCCCACCCATCGGTTTGGTTATCTTGTTGAATTGGTTAAGTGTCTTAGTTAACTTAACCCTACCATTCTTGCTCTAGCTTTAATTAAATAGATTAAAGCCGTGACCACTCATAATAGACAGATATTGTTGCGAATACTGGATGTGTCGGTTGGTTCCGGGCAGGTATACATCGCAACTCATCTAACCTCGGATTAGGCTTATTCGTGTTTTCTAAGTTCAAAGGGTTTTGATTAATTTTCAAATCAGGTTTTGAAAGTAACCATCCCGTCCGTCGGATCAGTTAGGGATAGCCAGGGAGAGCAGGAAACTTGTATTTTCCAAACCCAAGCCTAAACACTATCCTCTCTGTCACCCTAGAACTTTCTGTTGTGTTATTAAAAGAGATGTCATTAAGAAACCTTTAATTTGTATAAATTTGTATTTTCTCATTTAGGACAAATTCTATAAGTAAATTATTCCTAATTTACTTATTTCCCAATTACTCTTTTAATGTAATTTGTCTACATTTATTTCTATGGCCCATTTCCCCCTTTATATCACATTTATGCCTTTTTGGTATGTAAACTATACCAAATTAAGTGTCACTAACCATGATTTTGCTAAACCTGACGATTTACTCCCAATTATGACCAATTTCAAATTTATGCCATTATACTTATCATACCAATTTAGCTAATCCAATTCCGATTCAATATTCTAATTACAGTTCATGTCGAACTAGACTTATTATTCTAGTTTACAAGTCAATACTAGATTCAAATAACACATCCTATAATTCATGTCAAATTTATCTTTGTATTTCTATGAACATGCCATAATACATGTTCCCAATTTATGCCAATTTCCAAGTTTATAACTACGTTTTTAGTAAATTTCATATTTTTCCCAATTCGTATTCCCACCGTTCGTATAATCGTGATTCAATCTAGATTATAGATAAATCTAGATTCGTAGAAAATAGGGAATGAACCAAAGATGCTATGCAAAAGATAGACATAATAACTGGCATAAAAAGGGTTGAATAACGACGTAGGTTCAAGAATATGGGTAGACCTAACTTAATAGGTAAATTCCCAAGGTCTAAAACCAAAGAAAACCAAGAATAGACAGAATAGAGATGTAGGTTCAAGAACATGGGTAGACCTAACTTAATAGGTAAATTCCCAAGTTCTAAAACCAAAAAAAACCAAGAATAGACAGAATAGAAAATCAGGTTTAGACCCAATTTCGCAGTCACAAAACTTAAGCAGCACTTTCCTAGTCATGAATCACAGTTGTTCTTGTTATGTCATAGGCAATAGTTTATGTTTCCTAATCAAAGGTATAGGCTTGTGTTCATAGTCAAGGAAATAATTCTCATAGTCACAGTCACAGTTATATGCAATGTTCATAGTCATAGGCGATGTTCATAGTCATAGGAAATGTTCATAGTCATAGGCGATGTTCATAGTCATAGGCAAGGCCTAATTGGTCATCGAATCATAACAGTTCTTAATTAGGTCCAAAGATATAGGCACAGATTCGAATAGAGAGAGATTTGGCATATTCTTTTATTCCTTTAATTTCATGTCACGAATAGAGAAAGCGTTCATATCTTAAAATAACTGACTTACAGAGATTAGATTAGAATAGAAAGATGGCGATGCTATGATTCGTGCGACGTTGCTCGAAATCGTTTGAGGTAGCCTTTGATTCTCATTCTGAAGCCTTAATCTTGATTCGAACCTCCTCTTGACAACTTGAGCAGCACTTCCTCATCTTGATTTATTTTATATATTACTTATTTATATATTTTCTCAGAGGCAGCATAGGGATAGAAAAGAATTGTGAATAGAGAAGGAGACTAGGGCTGTTTATATAGTGTAGAAGTCAACGAATCTGGTCAGAATGGCGTCCGGATACAGAGAAACGAATCAGGTTCTGAAAGCTGGAAAAAGCGGGGGGGGGGGGGGGGGGTCGACCCCCTGGTCGACTACCCATTCGACCTGGGTGCCCCAGGTCGACTACCCAGTTGACCGGGGTGCCTTGGATGGGAAAATTCCCGCCTAGCCCAATCTGGGTCCGATTTTGAATTTGAATTTGCTTTTCTAAACTGTTTTGAAATTTGAACTTCGCTGAAATTTCCCGAGGCCATATCTTCCTCATACGGACTCCGATTTACGCAAACTTGGACTTGTTTTCATGCAGAATTCTGAGACGAATGCAATGGCGCAGCCCGTTTCCCTTGATTTTGAATTTAAAATTTTATTCTGCCTTGATTCGTGAATCTTAGCGTTACAGAATCACAGGGTGTTACAGATCAAGTGTCAAAAGGCTCCTTCTCATCTAGGGAAAGCAGAGACGGGCGTCAATCTTGACGCCCATTAGTAAGAGCTGAAAATGTTCGGCAGTTGCATCTTGAGAGACGTCAAGACCCGCCAAGGGAAGGAGACCAAGCACAAATTGACAAACCGAGGTGGAAATTGTTGATTCCACAGCTCCACAAAACCGAAAGGCATCTCATCCTATGAATCAAAATGATACACGAAGGGACTGGGTCCCTATTCATCCCCCCTCGAAATTTTGTGATTGAACGAGATATCCGAGGAGGAAGAAGGAATGCCCGGAAAACATTACCCGATGAAAGGGGCAAAAAAGCTTGGTTTGTTGAGGAGGTCGACCTAGACACAGTCATTTGACCAAATCTGACTGCCATGGTACGACAGATTATGAATGACAGTCACAGGCATAGGAAAGAAGACTTGGGGGGGGGGGGGGAAGGGGCGACCAAATCCATACACCGTTCACTGACAACATTTTACAAGCGGAGTTCCCCAGGATATTTAATATTCCCCAGATGAACCAGTACAACAACACCTCTAACCTGCAGCTGCATCTAATGAGATACTCCTGGCACATGGAAGTAGCGGTGGCCCCTGATACTATCAACTACAAGGTTTTTCCAATCTTTTTAAGCGGAATAGCACTCATGTGGTTTGCACGCCTGCCCGCGAGGTCGGTTTCCATCTTTAAAGATCTGGGTGAAACATTTCTGACTCACTTCCACCTCCACACTACCAAATTAAAGCATGTTATGGCTCTTTTAGCAGTTAAGCAAGGAAGAGGTGAATCCCTGAGGAATTATCTCAATCGATTTAATCGGGCTACTACTGAAGTTAGCAACCTTAATCATGAAAATGTTCTGATGGCCATGGTCGATGGCATTGACAAGCAGACAGGTTCGTAAAATACTTGATTGGAATGCCACCAACCATGATCGAGGCTTTTTATGAAAAGGACTACATCCGACTAAGACAAGAAGATGCGTAGTTAGAGGAAGAGGATGGACCGAAAAATACATTTACTTCGTCAACCAAAAATAATGTCACAATCAAACAATCTGGGGATAACTCGGGGAAAGTGGAAGTAAATGTTGAAAACCATGGCAAGAGAATTAGCGAAGGATCGAAGGAGAAAAATGGGAGCTCGAGACAAAGGGGGAGTGCCCATAAACGCCCCTGGTTCCAGGTATTTGATACATACACGGCCTTGAATGACAAATTGGATAATATCTATCTCGATACCTGCAGCATGATGCAATATAAGAAACCGCCCCCACGAGAGCCCACAGAGAAAGAACGGGCAACCAGAAAATATTTCCTATTCCATGATATGTACGGGTATACGACTAACGAATGTAGACATCTCAGGGACATCGTTGAAAAGATAATTCGAGAAGAAAAGCTTGATGAGTATAAGATGGCTTTGAGGGATGGGGGCAAGGAACTTCGGCGCCCAAACAGAATCAAGCTGCATCTCGTGCCACCTCATAGGAGAAAGGAAAGGGGATTGTTATCAATGCCATCATTGGGGGACCACATCCGGTAGATCGTAGTATTAGAGCCATGGAACGATATGTCAACTCCGCGAAACACCTTAATATTGAAGAATTAAATCCCCATGAGGCCGCAAGTCCCATTAAAAAAAGAAGAATAATGGGGGACGATATCGTCTTCTGCGACTGGGAATCAATCGGTATAGAAGTCCCGATGGTCGATCCACTGGTAATAATAATCATTACTGGTCCAGCCACGGTCCGAAAGGTTCTGGTTGACAATGGGAGCTCAGTGAAAATTCTATTCAAATAGGCCTACGACTAAATGAAATTGGAATTAAAAGACTTGGAGTCGTATGAAAGCCAGATACGCTGCTTCAACGAGGTTTCCACCAAACCCATCGGTCAGGTCAAGCTGTCTGTGGAATTGGGGGACGAAAATGTTGGATCTAGATTAACCCTAGAGGGGGGGGGGGGGAATAGGGTTTATTAAATTTTCGCGAGAAATTAAAATATTCATAGATCTTAGAATATAGCAGAAATAGAAATGCAGAAAGTAAATGACACAAGATATACCCAGCTTTGTCAAAATCCTGCCTACTGCTGCATTCCTAAGGTTTCTACTAGGTGTTAAACACAGATCCCGCTAACAAACCCTGTAAACTCGCGAACCCCTCGCTCCTGTCCTAACCCTACGCTCAAGACCCTAGATTGATCAATATCCCCTCGATCAGATTTCCCCTGATTGCGACCCCATAACCAGTAACCTAGATTTTGCAGACTCTGTCAACTGTCGGTCAACACCCTGACAGAATCCCCCAAGATTTTACAGACTCTATAAATGATTCAGACATTTTTACAAAACAAATTCAAAAACAATACAAAACGATTTAAAATAAAAGTGAAAACCCTAAATAAATAAACCCTCCTTTAAAAAATTGAACTTGGCTTAGCCAAATATGAAATAGGCCGACCAAAGAGTAAAAGGGGTTGCACCTCTTATTTGTCCCCATCTCTTTTCCTCTTTGCTCTGGGTAAAAAAAATGGCGGCAAGGCGATTTCTAGGGTTTTTAGATTCTCCCCAAATCAGTTCGATGTTGTGATGAACTGCTTCTGGAATTTTCTCTGGAGGCTTGAATGTATTGGTGGCTTCTTTATCTTTCTGGATCGATTTAGGATTCCTCTTTCTGGCTCTCGATCGAAAAACAAAACATGAGTAAATTAAATAGAAAACTTTCTGCTCTTTGATTTTAGTTCTGGGTTTTTCAATTTTTGATGCCAGTGATGAGTGGTGAATGTATAGGATTTAAAATCCTTTTAAATCTCTGATTTCCATCGTATGGCTTGGCTGATTTGTTGCAGATGTTTCCCCTTTTGAGTTGCTTGACTTCGATAAATTCGACTTGATTTTTTTTGTACACTGATTATCCCTGAAATTATGTCCATCATTTTGGGAAAGATTTGATTCACACGTTCGTTACTGGAAACCATATAAAATCTTGAATTTGATCCTTGCATAACAAGAATTTGGTCTTGACACAATATTGGAAAAATTATTAACTTGCCAAGTATGAATTTATGAGCATTTGAATGCCTTGCCAAAAAAAAACACTTTTCACTGATTTGTAAAAACAAGGAGATCACTTGGCAAATATATTCACTGTGATTTAAAAAAAAAAATGGTTTATTTCTCTGGAAACAAATTAATTTCTCTTAAGAGTCCATATTTCAAGTCCTTGCGCAATCCTTGCCAAATTTGATTTCCAGTCAATTTCTTCCTTTCCATAAAAATGGGATATGTATTTTAAAAAAACAATTTTGGCAAAATCTGATTATTCTTGCATGTTGAATTTCAGGAATAATTTTGGAGTTTACCATATATGTTTTACTAGGAAAATGTAAATCCAATTTCTTGTCATATTGAAATGTTTGTTTTCCTGCATGCACATGTGTTGTTGCTTGACATGCTCCTTTATGTATCTTGTGTAACACCCCACGTCCATTAATGTCACTCACAAAGAGAATGCATTAACTTCCATGGAGGTTATAAGTGAATATAGAACAGAAAAATTACAACAAGACAGATAATAAATAGTACTTGGAAATCTAAAACTTCATTTTATTGCAGCGGAAATTAAACATGTTTATTACATCATAAAACCATAGATCATAACCAAGTACAATATCCATCTTCATAAAAACAAAATACATAATCCCATTACATAAATAGCCATTAAAAATATTACAAGCTGGACTTTACTTCAACGATCCAAGCTTTCCAAAGAGAGATGAAGCAGTTTAATCAAACTCCACTAGAGTTGGGCCCAACCTGAGGACCTGGAGGGGGAAAAAGGATAGAAATAGAGGGGGTCAGACATAAAGTCTGGCGAGTATGATAATTCTAACAATACTATTATCAAAATAACTAGACAAAGGCATAAGCTGGAAGACAAGTAAATGTCTATGAACTGTTAGGAAGATAAAGATAGCGTTTATGATAACGTTAAAGATAACGGTAAAGGCACACCTAATTACTAACGAATGATTACTACACTGCACCGCACATTACTACACTGCACCACACCAGTCACCTTATTGTTTGATCGCACTTGCTTCACACAAAAACATTATAAATAGCCTTACGTACCCCTAGCTAACTACATAGGTGCCGTCTGCCCCTATCTCCACTAGGTGTACCCCACTACCCACTTTCGATCGGCTCCCTACTCGTAGATACCCGTGCTAGCCCCACAGTGGGGTGTATCACTCCCCTAAAGTGGCAACCCAATACAACTTGAGAATGCACAGCTTATACCTACACGATGCAACAACGTCTTACCTACTAGCCCGGGTCCATACACGCATACGAAACCCGTTGGACTTGCGTTGCCACCGCTCCCCGTTTTGGCCTCTTACAGTCAAACCCAGCATGCGTGTCCCGTCCTTGACTTGGGTCGAGCCCACAAAGATATGTTTGGGATATTGGTCGAAATGGGCCCCCACAAACTACCCACCTAAGCTTGTCACTAGTATATCCCACTTAACCCTCTTAGTCATGTTCATTTACATGTGTGTTTGGTTAAGTCTTACTAATCGTATTTCACATGCCACTAAGGGCACCCCCTAGATTCCTCATGCCACCCAAGGCACCTACTTAACCCCCATGTCCCACCTTACATGTTTATCTGGTTAAGTATTTCTTAATTCATTCAGGCCATAACCTCATAAAGACCTCTCTCATTAGACTGGCATTTATGGCAGTTGGGTTTGCCCGGCGGGTCCGGGCAGTCTTACACCATAAAAGTGTCTAACCTCGTGTCTTTACAACCGTTATGCTTTAGTTTAGGCCTAGGACCTCTCACATTGGGCTGACATTTGTGACCACAGGATTTGCCGGGCGGGTCCGGGCAGGTTTACGTCACAAACGAGTCCAACCTCGTGTCCTAAGCATTGATTAACACTTAAAATCTTTTACCCCAGTTTTAATAATTCCCTATTCAAATTATTAATTAAGTCAACTTTTAATGATGTCCATAATTGACTCAATTATGGCCATCCACTTATGGCATGCAAAATCATATCAATTGCACCCCAACTTTTTAATATTAAATCCTTAATATTACACCTACCCCACGTTTATACGTTCGCTTATTCAACACATAATATAGGCTAGACTTGTACAGTCTAACACCTAGCACAAAGATAAATTATCACAACATATAGACAATTAAAATAAATCTAATCATAATAGGGGTGAAACTTGCATAAACTACACGTGTTAAGGATCAAAAGGTGTCAACTTGTTAAATGTCTCAATTTATATGATATGATCATAGCCCAAATCTATACATAAATTTGCATATGGGGTTTTTAGGCAACATAATGATGGTGTGAACTAGCATAGGATATCACATATGTCATAGCATAATTCTAGATGTCATAATAGATGCCTTGGCATATGTTCATAACTTTTCTAATCAATCTAACTTGCATATGTGACTTGTCATATAGATCAACATAACCCAAACATGATGATTTAATTAATATGAACTAACTAGCATAGATGGTAACATCATGGCCTTTTTAACATGTATGATTCATCACAACTTAGCATAGAAACTTTCAACATACATAACATCATCATAGCATGATTTACAACATATAAGATATCATCATCACATAACATTGGATTTACAATATACATGATAGCAAAAGGGGTATACAACAACATATATGATAATTCACATCATCTACTCATAATCCATTCATAACTCAACCTAATTAAAATGATAATAATCTTGTTGAGATCATCATACTCACAATTTAGAGAAGAAAAGAGAGAGTTTTGCTTTGCTTTAGGGTTGAGAGAATTAGAATTGAATTTGCTTTTCTTCTTTCTTAGTTGGCGGCGGCTCCATTGATTTCCATGGCGACGGTAACTATTCTATTTTAATTAGATTTAGGGTTAGCATTAGGATGTATTATAGGTGTAGGAAGTTATTTAGGACCATTAGATTAACCCTGAACCATGAGAACCAATCAAATGCAAAACCTGCATTTGAGCGAATCGGCCCACGGGTTGACAGCCAAACACCCTGGATTAACCCCTAGTCGACCTAGCGGAGCTCGGGTCGACCTCAAAAATGGGCCGGTTCGGTTATTCCCCCTCCCAATTCGCTGTTTTGAACTTTTTTGCATATTTATTTATTTAATTTTTAATTTATATATATATATATATATATCAATATATATATATATTTCTCTACGCAACCCATTTCACTTAATTTTTTTCTAAAAATTTAGTTTACTTTAATTTGTGAATTTTAATGTTATAAAATTACGGGGTGTTACATTCTTCCCTCCTTAAAGTATTTCGTCCCCGAAATCTCCAAGTCAAGAAGAATGTATATCCTACCATCTAATCGTCTATCTACTCAACCATCAAACACCAGCATCCATTGTCCTTAAAAGACTTCTAATGCTTTAATGTTTATATTCACAGTGTGTGTATATGTCCATATCTAATGCAAAATTAGGCGGTCTACTGATTCAGTCGACTTCCTTAGTGCAATTCATGATAGTGCCATGCGTCCAATATGTATGCAAAAGATTCCTAATGATACATATTAATTCTATATGCGTGCACAACCATCCACCCGAATGCAGCAACTATATGATAATACAACCATTTTACATCCATTTTACTAAATATATCCATATATATGTAATATGCAATATGAAGTGACTGAGCCGATCGGGTGCCTAATAGTGTGTGTATATGCATCCACGAGCAACCACTAGCAAACACTTGCATCCAATTTGCATCCACCATACATAACATGTCTCAAACACATGTTTCAACCATAGGATTATCCTAACTAAAGGTCAAAGATACTAGCGAGAGGATATACTAAAGATAAGATAAGTACAAGCTAAGCGATAAAGGAGAAATTAAAGGACATACCCTCAAAAAGAAAAGGGTATCTTGAACGCATCTTCTCATCCGTCTCCCAAGTTGCGTTGCTCTCATCATCTCCCCATTGCACTTTGACTAGTCTGACCTCTCGATTCCTCAACCTCTTGATCTCCGACCCAAGAATGCGCGTAGGAGCTCGTCGAATTGTCGCATCATGCTCTATCTCCACCTCTCTAAGCAAGCTCGGCTCTACCACTTCCGCGGTCTCATGCAAGCACTTCCTCAAATGTGACACATGGAATACGTCATGTACACCACTAAGTCTCTCGGGCAACTCCACTCTATACGCCATCTGTCCAATCCTCTCCTTAATAGGAAACGGCCCTACAAACCTTTGTGCTCATTTCCCAACGGACCCAAAGCGAACAACGTTTCGTAATGGAGACACTTTGACAAAGACCATGTCCCCAACTTCAAACTCGAGATCTGTCCTCCTTATATCCTCATAAGATTTCTTCCTATCTTGCGCTGCTTTCATCCTCCTTCGAATCAAGTCGATCTTCTCCGAAGTCTCCCTAATCATATCGGGCCCAAGTAAGATCTTATCTGTAGATTCCCACCAACATGTAGGTGAACGACAAGGTCGTCCATATAGAGCTTCGAATGGTGCCATACCAATGCTGGACTGAAAGCTATTATTATATGCGAACTCAACCAATGGATGATGCTCTTCCCATGTACCCCCAAAGTCTAGGATACACAGCCTCAAAAGATCCTCTAGAATGCGATTCACCCTCTCGGTCTGGCCGTCCGTCTGAGGATGATATGCGGTGCTCAAACATAACCGAGTCCCTACCGCCTCTTGTAAGCTTCTCCAAAATTCGCTAGTGAAAATAGGATCGCGGTCGGTCACTATGCTAGAAGGAACACCGTGCAAACGAACTATCTCTCGAACGTATACAGAAGCTAACCATGGAGCAGTCCTCTTACTCTTCACGGGAATAAAATGGGCACTCTTAGTAAGTCTATCTACTATAACCCAAATTCCCGTATTACCCTTCCTCGATCGCGGTAATCCATCCACAAAATCCATCGAGATGCTTTCCCATTTCCATAGTGGAACCTCCAATGGGTGAAGCAACCCACCGGGTTTCTTTTGCTCCGCTTTTACTTGTTGGCATACCAAGCATCTAGCGACATACTCGGCCACGTCTTTCTTCATGCCAGCCCAAAAGTAAACTCTCTTCATGTCTTTGTACATCTTGTCCTCGCCGGGATGAATGGTCATCTTCGAACGATGTGCTTCGTCAAGAATAGTCTTCCTTAGGTCATCGTCTTTTGGTACACAAAGTCTACCGTCCCTACGTAACCAACCCTTATCATCTAGGGTATACCTACGAAGATGGCTTGATGACTCCCCTCCTTTGAGTTTTTCTACTAACTCAACCAACTGCGGGTCATCTCGCTGTGCCTCGCCAATCCGTCCCAAAAGCGTAGGTCTGACCTCCAAGGATGCTAGCAAACCGGGTACGAAGTCAACGGAAGGTCTAAAATCAAACATAGAGATGAATTCTAAACTTCGCCGCTCAACAAACAAAGGACTTAAGGATAATCTTTTTCTACTTAAGGCATCGACCACCACGTTACCCGTGCCAGGGGTATATGCTATCTCAAAGTCGTAGGACGCCAAGAACTCCATCCACCTTTGCTGCCTTAAGTTCAAGTCCTTCTGAGAGAATAAGTATTTTAAAGATTTGTGGTCAGTGAATAGTTCGAATTTCTCACCAAGAAGATAATGATGCCAAGACTTAAGCACGAAAACGATAGCGGCCAACTCTAGGTCATGCGTGGGGTAATTCTTTTCATGCGCTCTTAACTGCCTTCCACTATAGGCTATTACCCTGCCCTCTTGCATTAAGACTGCGCCTAGTCCTGTCCCACAAGCGTCAGTATAAACGGTAAATGGCTTACTCCCGTCTGGCAATACTAAGACTGGGGCTGAAGTCAAAGCTCTCTTCAAACGTTGGAACGCATCATCACATTCTACGTCCCATGTGAAAACTAGGTTCTTCTTCGTCAAGCGTGTCAATGGAGCTGATATCTTTGCAAAGTCTTTGATAAACTTCCTATAGTAGCCAGCCAACCCCAAGAAACTTCTCACTTCGGTAGTATTTTTAGGAACCTTCCAATCTTGGATGGCCACCATCTTCGCGGGATCTACAGCTATCCCTTCTTTGGAAACCACGTGTCCTAAGAACTGTACTTCCTTCCTCCAAAAGTGACACTTAGAAAATTTAGCTTTAAGCTTATGCGCTCGAAGAGTCTCCAACACTTCCCTATGATGTAGGGCATGCTCTTCTTCATCCTTAGAAAAGATCAAGATGTCATCTACAAAGACTACCACAAATTTGTTAAGGTACTCCCTAAACACCCTACTCATCAAATCAACAAAGTATGCGGGGGCGTTTGTCAAACCGAAGGGCATCACTAGCCATTCATAGAAACCGTCCGGAGTCCTAAAGGCAGTCTTGTCAATGCTATCCTTAGCCACTCTCAACTGATGGAACCCAGTGGCTAAGTCCAACTGCGAAAACACTGAGGCGCCAACTAACTGATCGAAGAGATCGTCAATCCTCGGCAGTGGGTGTCTGTTCTTCTTAGTAAACTTATTAAGTTCTCTATAGTCCACACAAAGTCTAAGGGACCCATCCGCCTTCGTGGCAAATACTACTGGAGCACTCCACTCCGATATACTTCGTCTTATGAACCCCTTCTCAAGAAACTCCTTCACTTGCTTACTGAGTTCCCTCCTTTCATGTGGAGCCATGTGGCGTACTGGCAAAGATACTGGTTTCGCATTATCCACAAGATATATTCGAAAATCTATCTCCCGCTTCGGAGGCAAGCCCTTCACATCCTCAAACACATCCGAATATTCTCGGACCACTCTAACAGATCATAGATTTTCCTCAGACGCGTCAAGCGATTCTAGATAACTTAGCATAACCGAATTTATGGGATTACAAAAGATTTCGAGAGTGTTGCCAAGGCGAGTCACGAGCCTAACTACTCTCCTTTCACAATCAAGAACGGCCCCATTTCTAGATAACCAATCCATTCCTAAAATTAGCCCATAGCCCGTGAAGCCCAACACATAAGCATCACATCTAAATTCAACGCTAAGTATGGAAATTTTCAAATCCAAACACATCATGGACAAATAAGCTGAGCCCCCTATTGGATTCGAAACAACTAAGGGATCCTCTACTAAACTGGTGTTTAAGTGCAGTGACTCAACTAATGATGTAGAGATAAACGAATGTGATGCGCCCAAAACGAATAAGGTACGGACAAGATGATCAAACAGAAAAACTAAGCTTTCAACAGAAATGGTTCTACCTCGTTCTTGCAGCGGTGGGACCGCGAGAGCCCGAACTTGTCCTCTTGCCTGCCTTGGTGCCATAAGAGCCTGCACCTGTCCTCCCGAGGTAGCTCCTGCCCTCTGCCCCTTCTTTGGGCAGTCCTTCACTAAATGTCCCGCATCGCCACAATGAAAACAGCCTGTCTTATTTTTCTTTCGGCAATCCTTGCTTAGATGGCCTGGTGTCCCACAGTTAAAACATTTCTTCTTTCCCTTGCCGTTATTGTCTTTACCACCCTTCTTGTTTTGCTGTTGTGGTTTCTTCTGATCCCCCTTCTTCTCGGGTGCCTTATCAGCTTTAGCGCTTTTCTCCTCATGCATAAGCGCCATTTCTACTAACTTCTCAAAGGTGGCCCCCATAGGGATGTGGGTCATAGACAACCCTTGCAATGGTTCATTCAAGCCATTCACGAACCTCAGCGCCTTCTTCTCCGGCGTGTTCACTAAGTCTAAGCCAAACCTTGCTAACTGATTAAATTTATTGACATATTCTTTCACTGATTTGCTTCCTTGCTTCAATGTCAAGAACCTTTCCATATATAGATTTTCTTCCGCCCTTGAGAGAAACTTCGCCTCGAACCTACGTCTGAAATCCGCCCAAGAGTCAACAAGACGCTCCCCATTAGTGACCTCCCACCAAAACGAGGCCTCTCCCTTCATCAACCAAGCTGCTAAACGAACTCTCCTCCCTTCTTCTACTTCAAAGATTTCTAGCAATTCTTCCACCTCCTTAAGCCAATCTCTAGCTTCCACAAACGTTTCTGACCCTTGAAATGGTTTTCCACCCATAGCCTTGAATTCCTTGCACGTCTTTGCAAAAGTATCTACGTGAGGAGGAGGAGGAACGGGTGCAACTGGTGGTGGAGGAACATTGGCTGGACCTGCAGCGGCCCTAGTCTCCAATAGCCTCCTATACCATCCTGGTATCGTTACACCGTCTGGTAGATTAAGATCTTCAGCCATGCTGAAACGAAAAAGGAAAGATTCAAAATGGAGAATTCGAAAGATAAAGATATGTGGCTATTGTGGATTATGTTTTTCTTAAAAACTTTTCTCTTTAAATTTCTCATTAAAACATGTTTTTGAAAACAATTCTTCCAAAAATAATTATTTTTCTAAAGTATTTTTATCTGTTCTGGTAACCTTAAGCTCTGATACCACGTGTAACAACCCACGTCCATTAATGTCACTCACAAAGGGAATGCATTAACTTCCATGGAGGTTATAAGTGAATATAGAACAGAAAAATTACAACAAGACAGATAATAAATAGTACTTGGAAATCTAAAACTTCATTTTATTGCAGTGGAAATTAAACATGTTTGTTACATCATAAAACCATAGATCATAACCAAGTACAATATCCATCTTCATAAAAACAAAATACATAATCCCATTACATAAATAGCCATTAAAAAGATAACAAGCTGGACTTTACTTCAACGGTCCAAGCTTTCCAAAGAGAGATGAAGCAATTCAATCAAACTCCACTAGAGCTGGGCCCAACCTGAGGACCTGGAGGGGGAAAAAGGATAGAAATAGAGGGGGTCAGACATAAAGTCTGGCGAGTATGATAATTCTAACAATACTATTATCAAAATAACTAGACTAAGGCATAAGTTGGAAGAAAAGTAAATGTCTATGAACTCTTAGGAAGATAAAGATAGCGTTTAAGATAACGTTAAAGATAACGGTAAAGGCACACCTAATTACTAACGAATGATTACTACACTGCACCGCACATTACTACACTGCACCACATCAGTCACCCTATTGTTTGATCTCACTTGCTTCACACAGAAACTTTATAAATAGCCTTACGTACCCCTAGCTGACTACATAGGTGCCGTCTGCCCCTATCTCCACTAGGTGTACCCCACTACCCACTTTCGATCGGCTCCCTACTCGTAGATACCCGTGCTGGCCTCATAGTGGGGTGTATCACTCCCCTAAAATGGCAACCCGACACAACTTGAGAATGCACGACTTATACCTACACGATGCAACAACGTCTTACCTACCGGCCCGGGTCCACACACGCATACAAAACCCGTTGGACTTGCGTTGCCACCGCTCCCCGTTTTGGCCTCTTACAGTCAAACCCAGCATGCGTGTCCCGTCCTTGACTTGGGTCGAGCCCACAAAGATACGTTTGGGATACTGGTCGAAATGGCCCCCCACAAACTACCCACCTAAGCTTGTCACTAGTATATCCCACTTAACCCTCTTAGTCATGTTCATTTACATGTGTGTTTGGTTAAGTCTTACTAATCGTATTTCACATGCCACTAAGGGCACCCCCTAGATTCCTCATGCCACCCAAGGCACCTACTTAACCCCCATGTCCCACCTTACATGTTTATCTGGTTAAGTATTTCTTAATTCATTCAGGCCATAACCACATAAAGACCTCTCACATTAGACTGGCATTTATGGCAGCTGGATTTGCCGGGCGGGTCCGGGCAGTCTTACACCATAAAAGAGTCTAACCTCGTGTCTTTACAACCGTTATGCTTTAGTTTAGGCATAGGACCTCTCACATTGGGCTGACATTTGTGACCACTGGATTTGCCGGGCGGGTCCGGGTAGGTTTACGTCACAAACGAGTCCAACCTCGTGTCCTAAGCCTTGATTAACACTTAAAATCTTTTACCCCAGTTTTAATAATTCCCTACTCAAATTATTAATTAAGTCAACTTTTAATGATGTCCATAATTGACTCAATTATGGCCATCCACTTATGGCATGCAAAATCATATCAATTGCACCCCAACTTTTTAATATTAAATCCTTAATATTACCCCTACCCCACGTTTATACGTTCGCTTATTCAACGCATAATATAGGCTAGACTTGTATAGTCTAACACCTAGCACAAAGATAAATTATCACAACATATAGACAATTAAAATAAATCTAATCATAATAGGGGTGAAACTTGCATAAACTACACATGTTAAGGATCAAAGGTGTCAACTTGTTAAATGTCTCAATTTATATGATATGATCATAGCCCAAATCTATACATAAACTTGCATATGGGGTTTTTAGGCAACACAATGATGGTGTGAACTAGCATAGGATATCACATATGTCATAGCATAATTCTAGATGTCGTAATAGATGCCTTGGCATATGTTCATAACTTTTCTAATCAATCTAACTTGCATATGTGACTTGTCATGTAGATCAACATAACCCAAACATGATGATTTAATTAATATGAACTAACTAGCATAGATGGTAACATCATGGCCTTTTTAACATGTATGATTCATCATAACTTAGCATAGAAACTTTCAACATACATAACATCATCATAGCATGATTTACAACATATAAGATATCATCATCACATAACATTGGATTTACAATATACATGATAGCAAAAGGGGTATACAACAACATATATGATAATTCACATCATCTACTCATAATCCATTCATAACCCAACCTAATTAAAATGATAATAATCTTGTTAAGATCATCATACTCACAATTTAGAGAAGAAAAGAGAGAGTTTTGCTTTGCTTTAGGGTTGAGAGAATTTGAATTGAATTTGCTTTTCTTCTTTCTTAGTTGGCGGCGGCTCCATTGATTTCCATGGCGACGGTAACTGTTCTATTTTAATTAGGTTTAGGGTTAGAATTAGGATGTATTTATAGGTGTAGGAAGTTATCTAGGACCATTAGATTAACCCTGAACCATGAGAACCAATCAAATGCAAAATCTGCATTTGAGCGAATCGGCCCACGGGTTGACAGCCAAACACCCTGGATTAACCCCTAGTCGACCCAGCGGAGCTTGGATCGACCTCAAAAATGGGCTGGTTCGGTTATTCCCCCTCCCAATTCACTGTTTTGAACTTTTTTGCTTATTTATTTATTTAATTTTTAATTTATATATATATATATATCAATATATATATATATCAATATATATATATTTCTCTGCGCAACCCATTTCACTTAATTTTTTCTAAAAATTAAGTATACTTTAATTTGTGAATTTTTATGTTATAAAATTACGGGGTGTTACATCTTGCCGTGTGGATACTGTATGAACCCTGGCTGATTCATGTACATCCTTTGAATTGCTCTTGCCAAAAATGATAACAGTGAGATTACTGAATTAACTTGCCTATATTTGTTGAGGACATTCGTGGTTGAAATGATATTATCCCTTTAGTATATTTTTTGCTTGATTTCCAGCCTTGATTAGCTTGAGCTTGTATGCTTCTGGAACAGGTCCATGTTCATTTACCACCATGTAAACTCACCATATTTGTATCAAAGCAGTTTGAACAAAGTGTTGCATTTCCATCCGTGTTGCTGTGTATACTGAAATTTGAACAAAAACCAGTTGTCTTATGCACGGTAACTTGTACATCCTGTTTGCACTTAGGTAGTCACTACTGTTCCATACTTTTGCATATATGCTTGTACACTTATTTATGCTCAAATCTGTATGCACCATTTACTTGACTGCTTCAACCATGATTGCATAATCATGTCTCGACAACTTTGACAATATTATTTTAGGTGTTTGAATACTTGCATGACCTGAATACATGAGTAACTTGCTGAAAACTTATTCATGCTAGCATAGTCCCATAACAAAATGCTTGCTGAACATAATGATATCCCATGCATTTTGTGTATCCATTGTGTACATAGATGATTGATGAAGAACACTGAACTGTCTTGACATGTGATTGATGACATACTCATTGGCTTCTTGTATACTATTTCTCACTTTGGACTTTAATATGCTGAACCCAATTTTTTTTTTTTGTTATCTTGGAACACCATGTTTCACTATCCCCTTTATGCTTGATCAAGTGTGTACGGATTTTTGAAGTAGCTGTGTACATACATCACACCAATTTTAAACTTGAACTAGCACATGACTTGAACACTCTTGCTTAGTGTTGCACTGTTTGAGTACTTGTTTGACTTTCACTTGAATGTTTTCATGTGTGCACTGAGTCGAGATGGTCCTCGTGGCTACTCCTTAGTTGCTCGCTGATTGGCAGGGCAATACACATGTGTATATTTATACACGTGTGTATTTGCAGTCGATCAGAAAATTTCCTGTCCCTATACATATGCAAACTGTCTGTCTAGACACAATTAATCAGATCAAGTCATGAAAAATAATGAGAAACACACCAGAAATATATGGCAAATAAAATTTTAAAAATAAAATTTGTATTCGCATAAATTCAGTTTAAGTTCTATTGCAGTGTACTATGTGTATGTTTCATTGTGACAGGTAAGCAGGTGATGACTGGACTGACAGAGAAAGCTATGAAGACAGAAAAAAGAGACAGTTTTGCAAGCTTGTAACTAGAAATGAAAATGTAACTGAGTGAATGTATGTATATGACTGCATACTGAGTGTTGTAAAGAGGAACAAATGTACTGAATGTATTGAAATGAAAGATATCAGTGAAGTGTACAAATAGTGGAGTTGTAAACTTTGCACTGCTTAGATATTGAAATAAAATATTCTATTTAAATAAAACACTGTGAATATTTGAATTTCTGTACAATTGTATTTTATTTAAATATAAATATTATATTCCTGTATGTGATGTAAATATACAAATAGTACAGTAACAAACACATTTAAAAAATATATATTTGGTTGTTATCATCAAACAAAAATCATATAATTGTGCATACAACGCCGTTATATACAACAATCTCCCCCTTTTGATGATGACAAAAAAATATTAAGATTTTGAATCCAATGAATGTGTTTGACAGTCAAAAACCAAACTCCTCCTATTTGAATGCTCCCTCTACAACAGAAACTCCCCCTTATTCATTTTTTCACTCATAATTCAAAATCTCAACCCATTCTCCCCCTTTTATTATCATCAAAAGAATTCATAAATTAAAAGATAGATGAAAAAATGACTAAAAATATAATTTTAGCTTAAGAGGAGGAACAACCATTATAAATCTCAATCAGTCAAACAAATATCATAATAAATTGAGAACATGTGGCATATTTCACATTGTAGAACGATAGATTTACAATGAATTTTATAAAAATGAGGAGAGTTATATAAATTTGAATTTCAATTATTTTCAAAAGATTTTGTAAAAATGAAGTTCAAAAATAGTGACGGATTTGGATTATAATTAATAATTCAATTTAAATGACAAAATCAAAATACTCTCAAATCCCAATAACTATCAATCAACAAATCATAATACTTCATAAAATATTAACACATTTCACAAATTAGAAAGATGGATTGGTAGACAGGTTTTTATACACGAAGGAGAATTTCATATAAAAATTTATTTATTTAATTTTCTTTTCTTTTTTTATTTAAGAGCACACTGAGAACGCATAACCAGAGCTTGGATTTTTAAATGAGATCAGTTGCAGCTTAAATATAAGTAATCTCATAGCCATGCATAACCAGAGCTTGGATTTTTAAATGAGGTTAGAGAAATACTTAAGAATATTATATTTTTATTATTTTCAGTTTCAAAATGAAAAACTCCTCAGTGTGTAAAACTAAAAATGGATGATAGATATGCGGTACGTACAGAAATGGTTTGTGAAATAAATTTCTAGATTAATCATATTATGAAATATGCTCGACTGTACCGGGATCATTGAAAATTTTCAGTTATCACTAATTCTGAATAATAACGTAGTCCTATTTCTATCGCAAATATTTCCACTATTTGTTCAAGAAGATTTAAAAAAAAAAATATTAACTCTCCATATTAATATAAAATTACGATGGATGGTAGAAAGATGAAAGATAATGAGGATGGTCGTGAAATAATTTCCAATTCAAAGATATTATAATAATTATTCAACCGTCATGAAAATCTAAGTAAAAAATCTCCTCTTGTTGTGAAATACACTGCAGTCACAATTCATCACAATTTCAAAATCTAATAATAATTTGATGAATTATAAATACAGTTTAATTTGGATATTGATTTCAATTTCTGAATGAATAAAAAATAAACAATTTTAAAACTGAAAATCAGTTACAAGAGGAATTTAAAATGATTTATACAAGGCAAAAATAGTGTGTGAAATCTATACAAGATAAAGATTCAAAACAGACAGATGAGCATAAATATATGGCACTTCTAATACCAATTGATGTCTCTATTTATGATGATTTTAACACGACACTGAAGATGAACAAGGACATTACAATCAACAAAATTTTAATCACAAAGCCCAAGCAGACACAGTTAACAAATCAAGCAAATTAATTTCATCTATCAGAGCAAGGTATATATTTGATATCAAACAAGGAGTCTCCTAAAAAGTATTTTCAAAAAAGCAATATCAGAGCAGCATAAGAGAACAGTTATGAATCAGACTTGTCAGAAGATGTTTCACAGAAATTTCAGGTGGTCACAAAAGATGATTCATGATCCTAGATTTAAAAATATTGTTTATTTTAAATCATTTGAAGGAATACGAAAATATCAGAATTTAATGAATCAATCACACCAGATTATAAATTTTTGATTTGAGATATGTGTGTGATTTAGTAAATCAATAATTTCAAATGATTTTAAACAAACAGGTATTCAAATCAAATAATCATGAAATAACAGTGAGTTTCAAGACAATTTTTTAATGAATTTTTCTAAATTATTTTTGAAAAGCCCAAAGATTTTTTTCAGAATATTTACATCAAGTTTGAAGGTAAAATTCATGATCCAAAAATAGTGGTTTATTCAAAATCACTTGAAATAAATGTAATTCTTGAGATACAATGAATCAATAACATAGGATTAATAATTTCAGATCTGAGAGGTGTGTGAGATTCAAAAATATCAGAAATTTCAAATGATCTTAAACAAACAAATAATCCAAACCAGATGATCATGAATAACAAAGAATTTGAAGATGTAAGCAATGATTCAAGAATATCTAATCCAATCTAAAAATCAATGAAATTATCACGACTGATAAGTAACAGTGTGCTGTAATGAGTATAATATTTCAAGCTTTTCTAAACTGAATTAGCAGAAACTCAAAACAGCAGAAGTGTGTGAAATACCATTAAACTTTCAGATCTTCTAAAAAAATTAGAATTCAGATTAACAATGTTCAAGATATAACAAGAATACGTCAACACTGTTAGGAATTCAGAAACCAGAAAATGAACTTCAAAACAATTGCAGATACATACAAGTTTAGATTCAAGATCTGGATAAGACTAAAACATCAGATTTTCGTTCAAGTGAAGCAAATATCCAAAAAAAAATCTACAATTGGAAGTTAAGAAGGCTCAAAGAAGAAGAATAATATGACAGTGAAAATAAAAATAAAGAGAAGAGACAGAAGGAGAAACAAGCAAAGAAAATAAAAACAAAGAATATTTACAAAGGTGAGTTTAGAGATCATACCAAAATCCAATGTAACTAAGAATATCTAACTCAACCACTCTTGGCTAAGGAACTGTGAATGATTACAGAAGTATCGAACAGCTTGAATCCAAATTTCTTTTGCCTAGCAGTTCCTCAGCCGCCTCTGGTACCTAAAAGTTTAGAGAATCGAGTGGTCTAAAAAAATTTGTGAAACCACTCTGAAATATGTTAACCACTTTAGGTACCCAAACCTATTTGTATAACAAACCATCGGAATTAACCTTTGTACCCTTAGGAACCCAAACCTGTTTAACCTTAACAAAGCCCGTTTCATTTCCTTTTAGGATCCAAGAATGTTTAAATGATTTATTACAAAACAAATTCACATTTTGCTTTTGATTCAAAAATCCTTTGGAATTATCAAAGTTCAAATTATCAAAACAATTGTTTCCATAGCAGTTTGAGGGACTTTTCAAATCATTTGAATTTCGTCTTTCAAAAACATTATTTTTTCCAAAGTCGAGCCCACTTTTATTTTCAGATGAAAATTGATTTTTCAATAACACATTCAGAGATTTTTCACTATCAGAAAATTTTCTCAAAATTGTTTCAAGTTGTTGAATTTCAATTTTAAGATCACTGTTTTCTTTAATTAAATCTGAACAACGATTTTTAGTGATCTTACATCTTTCAAACTCCGATTTCAAAACCAAATTTTCATCATTAAGCAATTTAATTTTGGTTTGGGACTCAACAGTCTCAAATTCAAAATGTTTTTGACTTTCAAATTCAAATTTCTTGGACTTTTCAATTTCATTTTCAAGTTCTTTCAAAATCGAATCACTTTTTAACAAATTTTCTTTTTCAGCAATTTCAAATTTATATCAGTTTTAAAAACTTCAAATTCTTTTTGTAGAAAATTGTTCAAATTTGATAACTCAATCTTTTTGTCTTTTAAGATCAGAATTTCATTTTCAAACCTTTGAATATTTTTATTGAGATGAACAAGATTGGTTTCCAGTTTCAAACAATTTTTGCAATCTGAATTTGAAAGGATTTTAAAATATTCAAGTGTGATTCCAAATTATCAATTTTGATAGTCAACTCAGAATTCTTAGATTTCAGAGACTTATTTTCCAGTTGGAGTTTATCAACAGATTTCGTTAAACCAAGACACATGTAAACCAGATCTTCGTAAGAGAAATTTTCTTTTTCAGCATTTGTTGATTCTCCATCATCAGATCCATCTAAAGTTTCATCCACATGACCTGTTAAGCATAGATTTGAAGCTGAGTTGACTTTCTGGGATTTTGAGAAGCTGTTGTCAATTTGTCCATACTTTGTATTGAGAGTATTCCAAATTTTCTGTGCAGATAAACAATGATAGATAAGATTAAACTGTTCAGTACTAAGATAATCAAATATAATTTTCATAGCACGAGCATTGAAAGTAATATCTACATTATTAAACCCATTGATAACAACATCCCAACATTTAGTATTAACAGATTTTAAATAAAATTCCAATTTGGATTTCCAGTTTGAAAAATCTGTTCCGTCAAAAATAGTTGGAAATGAACTGGACTGACTCTCTATGGACCGACAACAAGAGTTACCCATGACTCTAGAGTTAAAGAAATACCTGCTCTAATACCACTTATTGGATCTAGAATAACCCTAGAGGGGGGGGGGGAGGGGGGTGAATAGGGTTTATTAAATTTTTGCGAGATATTAAAATATTCATAGATCACATAATATAGCAGAAATAGAAATGCAGAAAGTAAATGATATAAGATATACCCAGCTTCGACAAAATCCAGACTACTACTGCATTCCTAAGGTTTCTACTAGGTGTTAAACATAGATCCCGCTTACAAACCCTGTAAACTCGCGAACTCCTCACTCTTGTCTTGAAACGACCCGAACTTCCCCATGAAGGAAAGCATGGATTGAGTTGAGAACAACACACATCGGAACACAAACAGAAAAACATTTCATTGCTTATTACAACAATTCCATCAGAATTCAAGAATATACAGAGTATAAATGAATAAAATACATTCAATAAATATCAAAGATTTAAATTACCTTTAAATAAATCGCAGTGGAAAAACAATACAAAGCACAACTGAAAATAGATACACGAATACAGAGCTTCCTGAATACCGCTTCAGCTGTAAATCAGGATCCTGTGAATATAAATCTACAAAACCAAAACTACTACCTGCCCGTGTCAAAATAAGGACACCCAGAGTTTATGTTAAAATAATAAACTCAGGGTCAATCGTGAGACTAGTGTGAGAATTAAAACAATTATTCAAAACTTTACTTTAAATCAGATATATCAAGGGACCACGCCGTATAACACAGAACGTTTTTCCTCCCAAGAGTACCAGTGCATATAACAAAACAACGCAATGATTTTTGGAAAGATGAAGCTATTATAAGACCCAGGTCCCATCACACAACGCAACACAAGCAGGAGGATAGGGTTTTCCCTTATAATAGCCAAACATGCTTGGTACGTCAAAACAAATCATTTGATCCAATTATAAGTGCATAGTGTCAAAACATTTTCAACCATAAGTACCAATCATAGACGGCATAAGTGCCCCATACCACTATGTCGCCATATATAGGTTTACAATCAAAACCGCAAAATGTCTTATTGGAAGTTGGATTTCGATCTGCGTACAGAGGCAAGGGATCATCCTCACTGCTTCTGTAACACCCCACTCCCGCTATGATCACTCACTAAGGGAATGCCATAGCATCGGTGGAGTATTTTAGTGAATATAGAACAGAAAAATTACAACAAGACAGATATAAATAGTACTTGAAATTTTAAAACATCATCTCATAACAGCGGAAGTAAAACATGTCTGGTTACATCATAAAACCACAATAAAGGTCAAGTACAATATCAAAATAAAGAAGTACATAATCCCACTCTCATACAATAGCCAAACAAAAGAAAAGATAACTGGATAACTGGAGCTTTACATCTATCCAAGCTCCTAAAGACTGGAACAGCAATCCGATCAAGCTCCACTACTGCTAGGATCCACCGTAGGACCTGAGGGTTGGGAAAAAGATAAAAACAACAGGGTCAGACATAAGTCTGAGCGAGTCCTATAACTTTAACAATACAATCGTTAAAGTAACCAGAGAAGACATAAACTGATATACGGTAACATATAGGGATGAATGGCTACCCTAAGCAGTCAACTAAACGAAGATAAAGGATAAAGACGCATCTACCCTCCCTAAGGTAAATTACTAAACTGCACCACACCAGTCGTTCCTAACTTAAAGGTTGATCCCACCCAAGGACTTATAAAATTTACTAATTAGTACCTGCGTACCCCTAGGTGACCAAGTAGGCGCCACGGGGCCCTACAATCCACTAGGTGTACACACTACTTCCCATTCGATCGGCTCCCTAACGTAGATACCCGTGCTGGCCCCACCGTGGGATGTATCATTCCCCAATGTGGCAACCTGATGGAACTAAAGGTGCACGGCTTATATCTACTCGATGCAACAACGGCTTACCTACCAGCCCGGGCCCACTCACGCATATGAAGCCCGTTGGACTTGCGTTGCCACCGCTAACCCGTTTGCCTCTTACAGTCAAGCCCAGTATGCGTGTCCCGTCCTCGACATGGGTCGAGCCCACAAAGATACGTATGGGTTACTGGTTGAAATGGGCCTCCACAAGCTACCCACCTAAGCTTGTCCCTTTTTCTAGTATATCCCACTTAACCCTTTAATCATGTTTTAATTACATGTTCCATTTTGGTTAAGTATTCTAATCGTATTTTCTATTGCCACCCAAGGCAACCACTAGATTTTCTCATGCCACCCGAGGCACCCACTTAACCCCTCATGTCCCTCTACATGCTAATATGGTTAAGTGTTTCTTAATTAATTAATTAAGAACGTAACCTTTGTAAAGACCTCTCACATTAGACTGTCTTTTATGACCGCTGGTTAAGCCGGTTGGGTCCGGGCAGCCTTATGTCATAACAGAGTCTAACCTCGTGTCTTTACATTAATTACGTATTTAGTTTGTGCCTAAGACCTCTCACATTGGGCTAACATTTGTAGCAACTGGTTAAGCCGGTTGGGTCCGGGCAGTTTTACGCTACAACTGAGTCCAACCTCGTGTCTTAGTCAATTAATTACACCTAATTAATCACCCTCATAATTTTATATTAATTATCCCTAATTAATCAAGTTTTCTTAACATGGGTAGACCTAACTTAATAGGTAAATTCCCATGGGGTAGACCTAACTCAATAGGTAAATTCCCAACACATAGTATGGGTACACCTAACCAAATAGGCAAATTCCCATACTATGTTTATTTATTTTGTGTTATGCATAATTATATTAATTTCACACAATCTTATTAACTTATGCATTTAATTACCCCATCGTTCCCACGTAATTTCGTTCATGATATAACACATATAAAAGGTGTCAACTTGCATATGAATGAACATGTTTCAAAGGTGCCATCTTGCATATTAACAAACACATAACTTGCATATGAACTTGCATAACATGTCACATAACTTGCATATAATATGTCACATAACTTACATATTCATTTTGCATAACAAACTTGCATATTAGCTTATAGACTTGCATAATGTGTCATCATGAACTTGCATATTAATAAACATGTAACTTGCATATTTACATACATGTAACTCGCATATTAACAAACATGTAACTTGCATATAAAGAAACATGTAACTTGCATATTTACATACATGTAACTTGCATATTAACAAACATGTAACTTGCATATTAACAAACATGTAACTTGCATATTTACATACATGTAACTTGCATATTAACAAACATGTAACTTGCATATTTACATACATGTAACTTGCATAGCATATTACCATGAACTTGCATAACATGCATATGATTACATAGCCCACAACTTGCATATTTAGCATCATGCAAACATAACATACATCATATTAAACTTGCATAAGCTTACATACTCAACATGCATAAACATAAGATTAATGCTAACATCATATCATATGATTCAAAGCTCATTAACCCACATACAAAACCATAAATCTCATCACATCTCATCTAATTAGTTTACCAAAAGATCATCAAAGTGATAGAAACTCACAACTAGCAACTTTGAACACCAAATGAAGAAGATTAAGATGCTAAGAAGGGATTAGAAGTTGATTAGAGAGTGATTAGTATGCAACCCTCTTCATAAAATTAGTGGAGGCCATGAGAGCTAGCATTTTGCCATAGTTTAGTCACTAGGTTTAATTATGAATGAATTAGGGTAGGTTAGGGTCTTATTTATAGATTAGGCAAGTGTTTTAGGCCATAGGATTAACCCTAGATTCAATCCAAGCCATCAAAGCATGTCTTGGGGAAGAAGTCAAGTGTAGGAACCATCTAGGGCCTTTAGATTAAAGATGGACCATGAGAACCATTCAAATGCAAAATCTGCACTTGAGCGAATCGGCCCACGGGTTGACAGCCAAACACCCTGGATTAACCCCTAGTCGACCCAGCGGGCTCGGGTCGACTTCAAAAATCGGCCGGTTCGGTTATTCCCCTCTCCCAATTCGCTGTTTTGAGCATTTTTGCATATTTATTTATTAAATTTTCAATTATATATATATATATATATCAATATATATATATATATATATATATATATATATATCTACACAACCCATTTCACTTAATTAATTATACTTTAATTTGGGAATTTTCGTGAAACTTCGCGAGGCCATATCTTGGTCATACGGACTCCGATTTTCGAAAACTCGGACTCTATTTCGCGTATTTTTCCGAGACGAACGCAATGGCATAGCCCGTTTCCCTTGATTCCCATTTTAGAATTAAATTCTGCCTCGATTTATGTTATTACAGGTTATTGAAAATACGGGTTGTTACATTCTCCCCTCCTTAAAGGATTTCGTCCCCGAAATCTTCAAGTTAGGAAGAACGTATCCTACCATCCAATCATCCATCTACTCAAAGCATCATCCACGAGCAATCATTGTCCTTACAAGATTCTAAATGCTGGATGGATATATGCAAAAGTGTGTGTATATGTACTTACCTAATGCAAAAATCAGGCGGTTACTGATACAGTAAACCTCCTTAATGCAAACCATGATAGTACCATGCATCCAATATGTATGCGAAACCCTATTGACACATACAAATTTCTACATGCGTGCACAACCATACACAAAAATGCATCATCCATATGATAACACAGCCATGATACATCCATCAATCTAACTACCACATCCATTTATGCAATATGCAACATGAAGTGACTGAGCCGATCTAGTGCCTAATGTGTGTGTATATGCATCCACGAGCAACCACTAGCAAACAATTGCATCCATATGCATCCATCAACCATAACATGTTTCAAACACATGTTTCAACCATAGGTTTTACCCTATCTAAAGGTCATAGGTATTAGCGAGAGGATATACTAAAGATAAGATAAGTACTAGACAAGCAATAAAGGAGAAGTTAAAAGACATACTCTCAAAAAGAAATGGATACAAAGAACGCATCTTTGCTTCCGTCTCCCAAGTAGCATTGCTTTCGTCATCTCCCCATTGCACTTTAACTACCTGAACTTCTCTGTTCCTCAACTTCCTAGTTTCTGACCCAAGGATGCGAGTAGGAGCTCGTCGAATCGTCGCATCACGCTCTACCTCTACATCTCTAAGCAAGCTCGGCTCTACCACCTCCGCGGTCTCATGTAAGCACTTCCTCAAATGTGATACATGGAATACATCATGAACACCACTAAGTCTGTCGGGCAACTCCACCCTATATGCCATCCGTCCAATCCTTTCCTTAATAGGAAACGGCCCAACAAATCTCGGTGCTAACTTCCCTACGGACCCAAAGCGAACAACATTTCTCAATGGAGATACTTTGACAAAAACCATGTCCCCAACCTCAAACTCAAGATCCGTCCTTCTCCGATCCGCATAAGATTTCTGTCTATCTTGCGCTGCTTTCATCCTTTTTCGAATTAAATCAATCTTCTCTGAAGTCTCTCTAACCATATCCGGCCCAAGCAAGATCTTATCCGTAGATTCCCACCAACATGTAGGAGATCGACAAGGCCTTCCATAAAGAGCTTCGAAAGGAGCCATACCAATACTGGACTGAAAGCTGTTATTATATGCGAACTCCACCAAAGGAAGATGTTCTTCCCATGTACCTCCAAAATCCAAGATACAAAGCCTCAAAAGATCTTCTAAGATACGGTTCACCCTCTCAGTCTGACCGTCCGTCTGAGGATGATATGCGGTGCTCAAACACAACTGAGTCCCTACCGCCTCTTGCAAACTTCTCCAAAACTCACTAGTGAAAATAGGATCTCGATCACTCACAATGCTGGATGGTACGCCATGCAATCTAACAATCTCTCTAACATAGACTGAAGCAAGCCATGGAGCGGTCCTCTTACTCTTTACGGGTATAAAATGGGCACTCTTGGTAAGTCTGTCTACCACAACCCAAATTCCCGTATTGCCCTTCCTCGATCTCGGTAACCCGTCGATGAAATCCATCGAGACACTATCCCACTTCCACTGTGGAACTTCCAATGGGTGTAGCAACCCACCGGGTTTCCTTTGCTCCACTTTAACTTGTTGGCACACTAAGCATCTAGCCACATACTCGGCCACATCTTTCTTCATACCGGCCCAGAAGAAAACTCTCTTCATGTCTTGGTACATTTTGTCTCCACCGGGATGAATAGTCATTCTTGAACGATGTGCATCATCCAAAATAGCCTTCTTCAAACCCTCATCTTGCGGTACACAAAGTCTACCGTCTCTATGCAACCATCCCTTATCATCTATGGTGTATCTACCCAAATGGCTGGACGACTCCCCTCTTATAAGCTTCTCTACCAACACAACCAACTGTGGGTCGTCTCGCTGAGCCTCGCCAATCCGTCTCAAAAGAGTAGGTCTAACCTCCAAGGATGCCAACAAACCAGGTACAAAATCAACAGAAGGTCTGAAGTCAAACAAAGAAAGAAACTCCAAGCTTCGTCGTTCCACGAACAATGGACTCAAAGATAGCCTTTTTCTACTCAAGGCGTCTGCCACCACGTTACCCTTACCAGGGGTATACGCTATCTCGAAATCATAGGATGCTAAGAACTCCATCCACCTTTGCTGTCTTAAGTTTAAATCCTTCTGAGAGAATAAGTACTTCAATGATTTATGGTCGGTGAACAACTCGAATCTCTCACCAAGAAGATAATGGCGCCAAGACTTAAGTGCGAAAACAATCGCGGCCAACTCTAGATCATGGGTAGGGTAATTCTTCTCATGCACTCTCAATTGTCTCCCTCCATAGGCTATTACCCTTCCCTCCTGCATCAAGACTGCGCCTAATCCTGTTCCACAAGCATCGGTATAAACAACAAACGGCTTACTCCCATCCGGGAGCACTAAAACTGGAGCGGTGGTCAAAGCTCTCTTTAACCGTCGGAAAGCATCATCACAATCTACATCCCACGAGAAAACCAGATTCTTTTTCGTCAAGCGGGTTAATGGGGCTGATATCTTCGCGAAGTCTTTGATGAACTTCCTATAATATCCTGCCAACCCCAAGAAACTTCTTACCTCGGTAGCATTTCTAGGAACTTTCCAATCCTGGATAGATACTATCTTTGCGGGATCCACAGCTATCCCTTCCTTAGAGACCACATGCCCTAAGAATCGCACTTCTCTTCTCCAAAAATGGCATTTAGAGAATTTAGCTTTAAGACTATGCGCTCGAAGAGTCTCCAACACTTCCTTGAGATGTAAGGCATGCTCTTCTTCATTCTTGGAAAAGACCAAGATGTCATCCACAAAAACTACTACAAACTTATTCAGATACTCTCTGAACACTCTACTCATGAGATCAACAAAGTATGCGGGGGCGTTTGTCAACCCAAATGGCATCACTAGCCACTCATAAAAACCATCCGGAGTCCGGAAAGCAGTCTTCTCTATACTGTCCTCCGCCACTCTTAACTGATGAAACCCTGTAGCTAAGTCCATCTGCGAAAATACTGACGCGCCAACCAACTGATCAAAGAGATCATCTATCCTCGGTAATGGGTGTCTATTCTTCTTCGTGAGCTTATTAAGTTCTCTATAATCCACACAAAGTCTGAGGGACCCATCCGCCTTCGTGGCAAACACTACTGGAGCTCCCCACTCCGATATACTTCGCCTTATGAACCCCTTCTCAAGCAACTCCCCTACTTGCTTATGAAGTTCTCTTCTCTCACGAGGAGCCATGTGGCGTACTGGCAAAGACACTGGTTTGGCATTATCCACCAAATAAATTCGGAAATCTATCTCCCGCTTCGGAGGCAAACCCTTTACTTCTTCAAACACATCCGGATATTCCCGGACTACTCTGACAGAACACAAACTCTCGACCGAAGCATCGAGCGATTCAAGATAACTTAGCAAAACAGATTCCATGGGATTGCAAGAGATCTCGAGAGTGTTACCCAAGCGGGTCATGAGCCTGACAACTCTCCTTTCGCAATCAAGAACGGCACCATTACTGGATAACCAGTCCATGCCCAAGATCAACCCATAGCCCGTGAAGCCCAATACAAAAGCATCACATCTAAACTCAACGCTAAGTATAGAAATCTTCAAACCCAAACATATCATAGACAGATATATGGAGCCCCCAATTGGGTTTGAGACAACCAAGGGATCATCAACTAGACTGGTGTCTAAGTGCAGTGACTCAACTAACGATGATGAGATAAAAGAATGCGATGCGCCAGAGTCAAACAAAGTACGAACTGGATGATCAAACAGAAAAACCAGACTTTCAACGGAAATAGTTCTACCTCTCTGCTGAATCGGTGGAACTGAGAGAACCTGAACTTGCCCCCCTGACTGAGGTGGTGCTATAAGAGCTTGCACCTGGCCTCCTGAGGTAGACCCCGTCTTCTGCCCCTTCTTTGGGCAGTTTTTCACAAGATGCCCTGCTTCACCACAATGAAAGCAACCGGTCTTCTTCTTTTTGCGACAATCCTTACTGAGGTGTCCTGGTGTTCCACAATTGAAGCACTTCTTCTTCGTCTTCTTTTTGTCACCATTGCCTTTTCCGCCCTTGCCTTGTTGTTGCTGTTGCGGTTTCTTCTGATCCCCCTTTTTCTCTGGTGCCTTAGAATTCTTATCATCCTCATGCATAAGTGCCATGTAGACAAGCTTCTCAAAAGTGGCCCCCATAGGAATGTGAGTCATAGCTATTCCTTGCAATGGTTCGTTCAAGCCTCTAACGAACCTCAAAGCCTTCTTCTCCGGTGTATTCACCAACTCTATGCCAAACCTTGCTAATTGATTGAATTTGTTGACATATTCTTTCACCGTGAGATTCCCTTGCTTCAAATTCAAGAACTTCTCCATAAACAGATTCTCTTCCGCCCTTGAGAGAAACTTAGCCCCAAACCTTTGCTTAAAATCTGCCCAAGAGTCAACAGGGCGTTCTCCATTAGTGACCTCCCACCAGAATGAGGCCTCTCCCTTCATTAACCAAGCCGCCAACTTGACTTTCTTTCCCTCTTCCACTTCAAAGATATCTAGCAACTCTTCCACTTCCTTAAGCCAATCTCTAGCCTCTACGAAAGTCTCTGAACCAAGAAAAGGTTTTCCTCCTATAGCCTTGAACTCCTTGCAAACCTTAGCAAAATTATCCACTCTAGGCTGAGGAGGAGGAGCGGTTGTCTCTGGTGTAGTAGCATTGGCCGGACCCGCAGCCGCGGCCCTAGCCTCTTGCAACCTCCTATACCATAGTGGTATAACTAAACCCTCCGGGATGTTAAGATCTTCAGCCATGCTGAAACGAAAGAGGAAAGATTCAAAAAGGAGATTCCGAAAGATAAAGATATGGCTATTGGGGATTATGCTTTTCTTTTTCAAAAACTTTTTCTCTTAGAAGACATGCTTTTAAAAATCCTTTCTTCGAAAATACTCTTAGAAAGTAGTTTTTCTCAAAAATTTTATCTGTTCTGGTAACCTTAAGCTCTGATACCACGTGTAACACCCCACTCCCGCTATGATCACTCACTAAGGGAATGCCATAGCATCGGTGGAGTATTTTAGTGAATATAGAACAGAAAAATTACAACAAGACAGATATAAATAGTACTTGAAATTTTAAAACATCATCTCATAACAGCGGAAGTAAAACATGTCTGGTTACATCATAAAACCACAATAAAGGTCAAGTACAATATCAAAATAAAGAAGTACATAATCCCACTCTCATACAATAGCCAAACAAAAGAAAAGATAACTGGATAACTGGAGCTTTACATCTATCCAAGCTCCTAAAGACTGGAACAGCAATCCGATCAAGCTCCACTACTGCTAGGATCCACCGTAGGACCTGAGGGTTGGGAAAAAGATAAAAACAACAGGGTCAGACATAAGTCTGAGCGAGTCCTATAACTTTAACAATACAATCGTTAAAGTAACCAGAGAAGACATAAACTGATATACGGTAACATATAGGGATGAATGGCTACCCTAAGCAGTCAACTAAACGAAGATAAAGGATAAAGACGCATCTACCCTCCCTAAGGTAAATTACTAAACTGCACCACACCAGTCGTTCCTAACTTAAAGGTTGACCCCACCCAAGGACTTATAAAATTTACTAATTAGTACCTGCGTACCCCTAGGTGACCAAGTAGGCGCCACGGGGCCCTACAATCCACTAGGTGTACACACTACTTCCCATTCGATCGGCTCCCTAACGTAGATACCCGTGCTGGCCCCACCGTGGGATGTATCATTCCCCAATGTGGCAACCTGATGGAACTAAAGGTGCACGGCTTATATCTACTCGATGCAACAACGGCTTACCTACCAGCCCGGGCCCACTCACGCATATGAAGCCCGTTGGACTTGCGTTGCCACCGCTAACCCGTTTGCCTCTTACAGTCAAGCCCAGTATGCGTGTCCCGTCCTCGACATGGGTCGAGCCCACAAAGATACGTATGGGTTACTGGTTGAAATGGGCCTCCACAAGCTACCCACCTAAGCTTGTCCCTTTTTCTAGTATATCCCACTTAACCCTTTAATCATGTTTTAATTACATGTTCCATTTTGGTTAAGTATTCTAATCGTATTTTCTATTGCCACCCAAGGCAACCACTAGATTTTCTCATGCCACCCGAGGCACCCACTTAACCCCTCATGTCCCTCTACATGCTAATATGGTTAAGTGTTTCTTAATTAATTAATTAAGAACGTAACCTTTGTAAAGACCTCTCACATTAGACTGTCTTTTATGACCGCTGGTTAAGCCGGTTGGGTCCGGGCAGCCTTATGTCATAACAGAGTCTAACCTCGTGTCTTTACATTAATTACGTATTTAGTTTGTGCCTAAGACCTCTCACATTGGGCTAACATTTGTAGCAACTGGTTAAGCCGGTTGGGTCCGGGCAGTTTTACGCTACAACTGAGTCCAACCTCGTGTCTTAGTCAATTAATTACACCTAATTAATCACCCTCATAATTTTATATTAATTATCCCTAATTAATCAAGTTTTCTTAACATGGGTAGACCTAACTTAATAGGTAAATTCCCATGGGGTAGACCTAACTCAATAGGTAAATTCCCAACACATAGTATGGGTACACCTAACCAAATAGGCAAATTCCCATACTATGTTTATTTATTTTGTGTTATGCATAATTATATTAATTTCACACAATCTTATTAACTTATGCATTTAATTACCCCATCGTTCCCACGTAATTTCGTTCATGATATAACACATATAAAAGGTGTCAACTTGCATATGAATGAACATGTTTCAAAGGTGCCATCTTGCATATTAACAAACACATAACTTGCATATGAACTTGCATAACATGTCACATAACTTGCATATAATATGTCACATAACTTACATATTCATTTTGCATAACAAACTTGCATATTAGCTTATAGACTTGCATAATGTGTCATCATGAACTTGCATATTAATAAACATGTAACTTGCATATTTACATACATGTAACTCGCATATTAACAAACATGTAACTTGCATATAAAGAAACATGTAACTTGCATATTTACATACATGTAACTTGCATATTAACAAACATGTAACTTGCATATTAACAAACATGTAACTTGCATATTTACATACATGTAACTTGCATATTAACAAACATGTAACTTGCATATTTACATACATGTAACTTGCATAGCATATTACCATGAACTTGCATAACATGCATATGATTACATAGCCCACAACTTGCATATTTAGCATCATGCAAACATAACATACATCATATTAAACTTGCATAAGCTTACATACTCAACATGCATAAACATAAGATTAATGCTAACATCATATCATATGATTCAAAGCTCATTAACCCACATACAAAACCATAAATCTCATCACATCTCATCTAATTAGTTTACCAAAAGATCATCAAAGTGATAGAAACTCACAACTAGCAACTTTGAACACCAAATGAAGAAGATTAAGATGCTAAGAAGGGATTAGAAGTTGATTAGAGAGTGATTAGTATGCAACCCTCTTCATAAAATTAGTGGAGGCCATGAGAGCTAGCATTTTGCCATAGTTTAGTCACTAGGTTTAATTATGAATGAATTAGGGTAGGTTAGGGTCTTATTTATAGATTAGGCAAGTGTTTTAGGCCATAGGATTAACCCTAGATTCAATCCAAGCCATCAAAGCATGTCTTGGGGAAGAAGTCAAGTGTAGGAACCATCTAGGGCCTTTAGATTAAAGATGGACCATGAGAACCATTCAAATGCAAAATCTGCACTTGAGCGAATCGGCCCACGGGTTGACAGCCAAACACCCTGGATTAACCCCTAGTCGACCCAGCGAGCTCGGGTCGACTTCAAAAATCGGCCGGTTCGGTTATTCCCCTCTCCCAATTCGCTGTTTTGAGCATTTTTGCATATTTATTTATTAAATTTTCAATTATATATATATATATATATCAATATATATATATATATATATATATCTACACAACCCATTTCACTTAATTAATTATACTTTAATTTGGGAATTTTCGTGAAACTTCGCGAGGCCATATCTTGGTCATACGGACTCCGATTTTCGAAAACTCGGACTCTATTTCGCGTATTTTTCCGAGACGAACGCAATGGCATAGCCCGTTTCCCTTGATTCCCATTTTAGAATTAAATTCTGCCTCGATTTATGTTATTACAGGTTATTGAAAATACGGGTTGTTACAGCTTCGAGACGCTCTAGCCCGCCCCTCAGGACCCGGACTCAGGTGGGCCCGTGGATCGTCAGGGCCGGTCCACCGATGTGGGTTAAAACGCTTGAACACTGCGTTTTCCCGCCCTTTGGGGCGTCAATGAGCCAAATGACTCCATCGGCTCCACATAGTCACCGATATATCCGAGGTGCCTTGCAATCCAACAACCATACAGTTGAAAATAATATAAATGTCAGGGCTAGTAGGTCACTAACACCACCCTAGCTAGAAGGAAACGCATGTCCTCCCTGAGGTCCTCTCCCGTTTCTGGTTCACAACCAGGGTATGAGGCTCGCGAATTAACACTACACAAAGCTATGCCACACAGGTGGTGCTTTGATCATCAACCACCAAACTTTGCTTTTCAACAAAAGCCTTGATCATTTGCATCTTAGCATGCCACACAGGCAAACCACTCCATGCAACCGATATCCATCAATCACACAGAATGATATCCAATGTCAGACACACAGTCCATTTACAAGTCCATTCTGGGTCTGAACGAAACCGGAGGCACCTTGTACCTCGCATATCCGTCGATCTCCAAGTACGTTTGGACGATCATCAATTGATTCCTTCCTCTTGGGTGTATAGCCCAATCAAGATCATCAGTAATTATCCAAACGATGTGAAGACCTCCGGTCTTCGACCACCGTCTTCATCCTCGACACATTGTCGAATCAGCTATTCAGAATGGGATAAACCCGGTCTTTCTGAATAACTTGCGGATATAATCAACAAGAGTTACACAAACACAACATATGCCTCATTCCAATTCAGAATATTCTTTTATTCAAATATTCTTATACTTTGGGAAAGGTTCCCAGTAATTTTATCAAAGATAAATTCTTTAAATTTATTCTTCAATCTTCTTTTGAATATCAATTTAAACAAAATTATGGTTTATCCAAACTAGTCGGGATTAGCGAACCTTACCGAAGTAATCACTTGTTAAATTTCCCAACCCCAACCTATTCATCCCATGAAGTAAAATTGGTCATACTTCATATCTAACACCACGGTGTTATCGGTAAATTCAATAACCATTTCACCTTCAAATCTAATTAAAGATTTAACTACCGCCTGGAGCAAAACTGGTGATACTCCATTCTCTATTTTCTTAACTCCGTTGGGTCTAAGAACAGTATTATTAAAGATATCGTTCACGACAACCCAAAATCACATTCCATTTACAATGGAATCTTCATGGAAAACAAATCGATATATATAATCAAAATAAATTTTCATATTGGACTAATAATATAAATGGAATAAGACAAAGCCTTTTAAATTCCAGATATATTAGTTGTCTTCCTCCACAGAAATTCACTTCGATTATTACCAAATTGAATTCCATTCCATTCCAGTTTAATTTATTAAATTGCAAAGCTTTACTTTGGAAAATCTCCTTTAAATCTTAACGAAATATTTATAAATTCCAAATCACATTTCACTGTAAACTGGGTTAAAGAACGAATGTCGCTAAAACACAGTTGACGGTAAACCCAATTCACATTCCATTAATTATCGGGTTAAAGAATAAGTGTTATTTAAAACACCATTCACAATAAACCCAAAAATCAATTCAAATTCAATTTCAATTAAATACCATTTAATTGGTATACTTCATTAAATCTAAATAAAAAGATTTAATCTTTTTCTCAACTGGGTTTAAGAACAGTGTTAATGAAGACAACATTCACGACAAACCCAAATCCCATTTGATATTAAATACAAGGCTCTAAATAAAAAATATATCGGCTTATATTCAATATCAAATTCTACGACCAACAAATATCATATTGGAAATAATGATATAAATATATTTTTCAAATTTTCATAACAATATCTGTATAATCATGAAATCCAACATCGAAATATTCCAAAGACAGTTTCGATTCAAATCCATTCCAATACAACTATTGGAAATTCTGATTACTTTTAACACCATTTCAAATCCAATTTATTAATTTTAAAAATAATTGAATTATAATTCTAGTTCAAAACTAGTTCATTTCGATCAAATCTATTTTTATCTCTTCAAATATGGGATTTTTCATCCTAACTCTTTCCAAATCATTTCTTATGATTTTACACTAATTATTGATATTTTTAATAATTTTAGAAAGGCCCGTACACTCGATTTCCATCAACGGCCATCGAACTGCACCTACACCAACCTTTTCCAAATTTGATTTGGACATAATTCCAAATCCAACCGTTAGATTTCTAATTTCCCATTTTCGTTAGAAAGCTCTTTTCGATACGAATCCAATGGTTCTGGTTTTAGGATAATCCGATGGTCGGATCTCCCGTAATATCCATTCAAAGTCAATGGTCGAAATTCGCGAACAACCGCAGCGCGGCGCGCTCTATTCAGGCCATTATATATATGTAATATATATTATATATATTTTGTCGATTTCCTTTTAAAACGTATTTTATAAATCATTTTAAATTCGTTTTCAAAACGATTTCAACTTCGTATTCAATTTCTAATCAAAACTGAATATTCCATATCATCGATATATAAATGATAATAATTTTAAAACACTAGATTTTGAAATCTATTCCTTTTCGATATTCATTATAAAAATGAATAAAATTGATATAAATATCGTTCACGTCAAAATGGCGTCAATCTAATCGATACAACTTTATATATTTATGTTTCAAATATTTCTATTTCAAATATTTCTTTTCAAATATTTCATTTCAAATATTTCATTTCAAATATTTCTATTTCAAATAATTCTATTTCAAATATTTCTATTCAAAACTGGAATGAGGCCCAATCAATTACCATAGATTTTATTTCTATGGATTTCCATACAACACATGTATATATCAATAGTGATAAGCAATCATCCAGAGTGCACTACTCAACTGCATAAGCATTGAAAATAAATAATCAATGCTTACCACAGCCTGTCAACCAATCGATCGACATACGACTAAACAATTGGGATTTGTGTACGTTAATATCACCCCAACACTTGTGTGGGGTTTCAATCAATCAAACACATATTTTATTTGTACAGTTGGGCGATGTGTAAAATTTATCATCCCAATCAATATCAGTCAAATGGGTGTACATAAACAAATCGTCCGGTTTGTTTATAAATATTTATTTCATTTTATATACACGTTAAAAATTATATTTTTAAATATAAAATGTTTATTTTAATTCTACATTACACAATCGACTTTCACAACAAATCAATCAAACATACAAGTCATCCATGGTCTGTGGATGACGGGTGTCGGGTGCTACTAAGCACCGTCTGCATCCCAGTATATATTTCAAACTAGAAAATAAAATTAAAAGTGAGGAGTTCTTACCTTTAGGTTCCACTACTTCATTTCTTTCTTTCTGAACTGTATGGATTCTGTTTTGATTTCCGTCAATACCATCGCTATTTTTTCCCGTTGTTCGCATTAAAATCACATTTTTACAATGGCTTTCCATATATAAAAATCATATATTTTTATCGCTTCATTCTAGTTAAAAATTATATTTTTATATTTTTACTTCTTCTATAAAGATCGAATTTTTATTTCGCTTCATATGTAATAAAAATCGAATTTTTACATAGCTAAAAATTATATTTTTAACTTCGCTATGATATTATAAAAAACACATTTTTTTACAACACCTTTACATATATGAAAATCATATTTTGCTACATATATAAAGATCAAATTTTTACTATTTGTATAATATAAAAATCATATTTTTATTATCTATATAAAATAAAAATCAAATTTTTATACAAACAAAGGTCATATTCTTAAACCGCTTTCTTCATGATAAAAATCCCGTTTTTCTTTGCCATCCATATAAATAAAAACCCAATTTTCATTTATAAACTAAAAACTTTATCTTTTCTAAATTAAAAATCTAATTTTTACTAAATTAAAAATCTAAACTTTGTTAAATAAAAAGATCTAAACTTCATAATCTATGCAAGTAAATAAATAAATAATAAAAACAAACTCACAGTTCAAATCGGAAGGGGGATGCAGCTTCGTCGGAGGGGGGGTCGAGGGTGTGGTGGTTCGGCCTAGGGAGGCACACGTAGTGGCCAGGCGTAGCAGTGGGGCCTACCCTCACTGGTGGTAGCGGCTGCGTCGAGCGTCTGGGGGTTTAGGGTTTCTGGGCTAGGAATCTCGTGACGGGGAGGGAAGTGAGGGGGAAAAGAGGGCAGCGGGGTGGTTGTTCGGAGGGGCGGCGCGATGGTCTGGGCATGGTTGGTAGTCGCGACGGAGGTTTTGGGAGAGGCGTTGAAGCAGGGATCGAGTTTTTATTTCAAAAAAAGGGCATGTCTGAAGAATAACGATATGGCTAAGGTTAAGAAGTTAAATATATATATATATTTTATATTATTTTATTTTATTTTCCAAATGGTTGACTTTTTCATTCGAACACGAAACCAAACCCAATGACTGCCATCCATAGCTAATCACCCCCATTCCGAACCCGATGGGATATGTATCGTAAGCTGATTTGATTGTTTCGATCAGTTTTCGTCAAAATCAAAATATAAATCTATATATTGAATTTGAATGCGCATTTCAATTTACCGAGCCCACACACGGACTCTAAAAATTCCGAAAAAATATTTTCTAACTTTGTATTGACGATTCGGTTCTAACAGAACTAATTTCATCAAACTCTGAGACTGTTTGAAAAAGGCCATTTTCTGGTTGATCGAAATTGACTAAAACGGTTAAAACACGTTTTACTTCGCCACGCTCACATATTGTCCCCAAAAATTATGAATTTTGGAACCTAGCAAAAACTCGTCAACCATATCCAATGAAAGTGGTTTCGTAGAAAACAGAGGCCGTTTGCAAAATTTCCATTTTTAAGGGCCAGAATTCCATAGCGAATATTCTGAATTTTCAACTGGACATAACTTTTTATTCCTACTATGAAATTTTTATTTTTCGTATTCGTTGGAAATATATTTTCAAATAGATTCTAATGTTTTTGGTTTTGCTAAAATCCATTTTATTTTGTATCTTCTACATTCACTTGAAATTTGAAATCGAATTTTCAAACTACCGCGCCATTCTCAATTCCTTTTATAATTAAAATAAAATATTTATATTCTAATGGCGATTCAAATAAATATATACGTTCTAATTCTATTCAAAATAAATTTCTCGTCTTTATTATTTAAAATAATTCATATTAAATACTCTAAATTCGTTAAAATTGCCAAAATAAAATTTTTAAATTGGCTTGGACTTCTGGGTTATTATAGTCTCCCCCACTTAAAACTCTTCGTCCCCGAAAAAGAACGAAGTTTGAAATTGTTTTACAAACCAACTCAACTTTCATTATTTTCATTATGGCTTAAGTCCTTCAGCTTTTCAGTTTCTAAGAGCTTTTCAAATTTTTCAAAAATTTGGCTAACACCCTAAATTTTCGAAAAATTTCGCCATAACCTCCCCTTTACGGGAGCACCGGGAAAATCCAAAATTGCCATATAGGCCTCTCCAATCCAAAAAGAAAAACAAACAGCCAATCGGCTAGCCAATCGGCTAATAAAATCATTAAAAACCCCAAGAAATACAATAAACATGTACCTATTTGTCGGGCAAACAATTTTATTCCTCTGCTCTAGCCTCTTTGCAATGACCTGTTCATACATATATATGTACATGCGTGCATTTCCAAATAATTTTCAATCTTATTCAACATTCGATACAATTTGGCTAAATTTACCATTCATTCACATAATGGTTTAAAGGAATAATTATACAACACAACCATCAATCAGCAATCAATTAGATGAATAGCGTTTCAATCACATAACTTTAATACATAGCCAAAAATCATATTTTTGATTCCAAATCACAAAAATAAGCCCTATCTTGTTTCGGTTCTCACACCAGTCTATAGAAATGTATAAACATCCCACTTTCGAAACTCGAACACAAATACTGATGATACTATAGTAATCATCAGGATCGTCTCCAGGCGACTACAATGTGATTCTATATCTATCTAGTATATTTGAGGCTTCAATACACGTGGATCAAATGTATATTAAAATCTCTATATACTTGATTGTCAAAATAAATAAAAATAAATATTCAAATACGTTGAATAAAGTTTAAATTTTCAAAATAAAACTCGTTTCATTCTAAAAATATACTCTTCACACTCGTTCTAGGATACTACTGATCCCATCTCTAACGAGTCATTCTCATTGGATATTACTAATCCGATCTCTGATGAATTCTTTCATATGGTTCTAATGTGTCTTGTTCTCGAGCTTTGAAACCAAAGCTCTGATACCAGCTGAAATGACCCAAACTTCCCCGCGAAGGAAAGCACAGATTGGGTTGAGAACAACACACATCGAAACACAAACAGAAGAACATTTCATTTCTTATTACAGCAATTCCATCATAATTCAAGAATATACAGAGTATGAATGAATAAAATACATTCAATAAATATCAGTGATTTAAATTACCTTTAAATACATCGCAGCGGAAAAACAATACAAAGCACAACTGAAAAAGATACACGGATATAGAGCTTTCCGAATACCGCTTCAGCTGTAAATCAGGATCCTGTGAATATAAATCTGCAAAACCAAAACTACAAGCTGCCAGTGTCAAAATAAGGGCACCCAGAGTTTCGGTTAAAACAATAAACTCCAGGTCAGTCATGTGACTGGTGTGAGAACTAAAACAGTTATTCAAAACTTTACTTTAAATCAGATATATAAAGGGACCATGCCGTATAACACAGAACGGATTTCCTCCCAAGAATACCAATGCATATAACAAAACAGCGCAATGCTTTTTGGAAAAATGAAGCTATTATAAGACCCAGGTCCCATCACACAATGAAACACAAGTTGGAGGATAGGGTTTTCCCTTATAATAGCCAAACATGCTTGGTACGTTAAAACAAATCATTTGATACTATTATATGTGCATAGTGTCAAAACATTTTCAATCGTAAGTATCAATCATAGATGGCATAAGTGCCCCATACCACTATGTCGCCATATATAGGTTTACAATCAAAACCGCAAAATGTCGTATTGGAAGTTGGATTTCCACCTATGAACCGAGACAAGGGATCATCCTCACCGCTTCAAGACGCTCTAGCCCGCCCCTCAGGACCCAGACTCAGGTGGACCCTTGGATCGTCAGGGCCGGTCCACCGATGTGGATTAAAATGCCTGAACACTACGTTTCCCCACCCTTTGGGCCGTCATTGAGCCAAATGACTCTATCGGCTCCACATAGTCACCGATATATTCGAGGCGCCTCGCAATGCAACAACCACACAGGTGAAAATAATATAAATGTCAGGGCTGGTAGGTCACTGACACCACCCTAGCTAGAAGGAAATGCATGTCCTCCCCGAGGTCCTCTCCCGTTTCTAGTTCACAACCGGGGTGTGAGGCTCGTGAATCAACGCTACACAGAGCTATGCCACACAGGCGGTGCCTTGATCATCAACCACTAGACTTTGCTTTTCAACAAAAGCCTTGATCATTTGCATCTTTGCATGCCACACAGGCAAACCACTCCATGCAACCGATATCCATCAATCACACAGAATGATATCCATTGTCAGACACACAATCCATTTACAAGTCCGTTCAAGGTCTGAACGAAACCGGAGGCACCTTGTACCTCGCATATCCATCAATCTCCAAGTACGTCTGGACAATCACCAATTGATTCCCTCCTCTTGGGTGTATAGCCAAATCAAGATCATCAGTAATTATCCAAACGATGTGAAGACCTCCAATCTTCGACCACTGTCTTAATCCTCGACACATTGTCGAATCAGTTATTCAGAATGGGATAAACCCGGTCTTTCTGAATAACTCATGGATATAATCAACAAGTGTTACACAAACACAACATACGCCTCATTCCAATTTAGAATATTCTTTTATTCAAATATTCTTATACTTTGGGAAAGGTTCCCATTAATTTTATCAAAGATAAATTCTTTAAATTTATTCTTTAATCTTCTTTTGAATATTAATTCAAACCAAATTATGGTTTATCCAAACTAGTCGGGATTAGGGAACATTACCAAACTAATCACTTGTTAAATTTCCCAACCCCAACCTATTCATCCCATGAAGTAAAACTGGTCATACTTCATATCTAACACCACGGTGTTATCTGTAAATTCAATTACCATTTCACGTTCAAATCTAATTAAAGATTTAACTATCGCCTGGAGCAAAACTAGTGATACTCCATTCTCGATTTTCTTAAATCCTCTAGTTCTAAGAACAATATTATTGAAGATATCATTCACGACAACCCAAAATCACATTCCATTTACAATGGAATCTTCATGGAAAACAAATGATATATATAATCGATATAAACTTTCATATCCGACTAATAATATAAATGGAATAACGGCAAAGCCTTTTAAATTCCAGATATATTAGTTGTCTTCCTCCACAAAAATTCACTTCGATTATTACCAAATCGAATTCCATTCCATTCCAATTTATTTTATTAAATTGGAAAGCTTTACTTTGGAAACTCTCCTTTAAATCTTAACGAAATATTTATAAATTCCAAATCACACTTCATTGTAAATCGGGTTAAAGAACGACTGTCGTTAAAACACAGTTCATGGTAAACCCAATTCACATTCCATTAATTATCGGGTTAAAAAACAAGTGTTATTTAAAACACCATTCACGATAAACCCAAAAATCAATTCAAATTAAATACCATTAAATTGGTATACTTCATTAAATATAAATTAAAAGATTTAATCTTTATCTCAACTGGGTTTAAGAACAGTGTTAATGAAGACACCATTTAGGACAAACCCAAATCCCATTTGATATTAAATAGAAGGCTCTGAATAAAAAATATATCGGCTTATATTCAATATCAAATTCTACGACCAACAAATATTGTATTGGAAATAACGATATAAATATATCTTTCAGATTTTCATAACAATATCTGTATAATCACGAAATCCAACATCGAAATATTCCAAAGACAATTTCGATTCAAATCCATTCCAATTCAATTACTGGAAATTCTGGTTACTTTTAACACCATTTCAAATCCAACTTATTTATTTTAAAAATAATTGAATTATAATTCTAGTTCAAAACTAGTTCATTTTGATAAAAATCTATTTTTATCTTTTCAAATATGGGATTTTCCATCCCAACTCTTTCCAAATCATTTCTTATGATTTTACACTAATTATTGATATTTTTAATAATTTTATCAAGGCCCGTACAGTCGATTTCCATCAACGGCCATCAAACTTCACTTACAACGATCTTTTCCAAATTTGATTTGGACATAATTCCAAATCCAACCATTAGATTTCTAATTTCTCATTCGTTAGAAAGCTCTTTTCGATACGAATCCAACGGTTCTGGTTTTAGGAGAATCCGACGGTCGGATCTCCCGTAATATCCATTCTAAGTCATTGGTAGAAATTCACGAACTGCCACACTGCAGCACGTTCTATTCAGGCTATTATATATATTATATATATTTCGTCGATTTCCTTTTAAAAGGTATTTTGTAAATCGTTTTAAATTCGTTTTCAAAACGATTTCAACTTCATATTCAATTTCTAATCAAAATTGAATATTCCATATCATCGATATATAAATGATAGTATTTTCAAACTATTATATTTCGAAATCAATCCCTTTTTGATATTCATTATAAAAATGAATAAAATCGATATAAATATCGTTCACGTCAAAATGGCGTCAATCTAATCGACATGGCTTTATACATTTCTATTTCAAATATTTCTATTTCAAATATTTCTTTTCAAATATTTCTTTTCAAATATTTCATTTCAGATATTTCATTTCAAATATTTCTATTTCAAATATTTCTATTCAAAACTGGAATGAGGCCCAATCAATTACCATAGATTTTATTTCTATGGATTTCCATACAACACATGTATATATCAATAGTGATAAACAATCATCCAGAGTGCACTACTCAACTGCATAAGCATTGAATATAAATAATCAATGCTTACAATAGCCTGTCAACCAATCAATCGGCATACAACTAAACAATTGGGATTAGTGTACGTCAATATCACCCCAACACACGTGTGTAATCAATTAAACACATATTTTATTTGTGCAGTTGGGCGATGTGTAAAATTTATCGTCCCATTCAATATCAGTCGAATGGGTGTACATAAACAAATCATCCAGTTTGTTTATAAATATTTATTTCATTTTATAAAAATGTTAAAAAATATATTTTTAACTATAAAATATTTATTTTCATTCCACATCACACAATCAACTTTCACAACAGATCAATCAAACATACAAGTCACCCATGGTCTGTGGACAATGGGTGTCGGGTGCTACTAAGCACCGTCTGCATCCTAGTATATATTTCAAACTAGAAAATAAAATTAAAAGTGAGGAGTTCTCACCTTTAGATTCCACTACTTCATTTCTTTCTTTCTGAACTGTATAGATTCTGTTTTGATTTCCGTTAATACCATCACTGTTTTTTCCCACTGTTCACATTAAAAATCACATTTTTTACAATGGCATTCCATATATAAAAATCATATATTTGTATCGCTTCATTCTATATAAAAATTATATTTTTATATTTCTACCTCTTATATAAAGATCGAATTTTTATTTCGCTTCATATATATAATAAAAATTGAACTTTTACATAGCTAAAAATTATATTTTTAACTTCGCTATGATATTATAGAAAATCACATTTTTTACAATGCCTTTACATATATGAAAATCATATTTTGCTACATATATAAAGATCAAAATTTTACTATCTATATAATATAAAAATCATATTTTTATTATCTATATAATATAAAAATCATATTTTTATTATCTATATTATATAGAAATCATATTTTTATTATTAATATAATATAATAATCATATTTTTATACAAACAAAGGTCATAATTTTAAACCGCTTTCTTCACGATAAAAATCCCGTTTTTCTTTGCCATCCATATAAATAAAAATCCAATTCTCATTTATAAACTAAAAACCTTATCTTATCTAAATTTAAAATCTAATTTTTACTAAATTAAAAATCTAAACTTTGTCAAATAAAAAGATCTAAACTTCATAATCTATGTGAGTAAATAAATAAATAAATAATAAAAACAAACTCACAGTTCAAATCGGAAGGGGGCTGCTGCTTCGTCGAAGGGGGGTCGAGGGGGTGGTGGTGCGGCCTAGGGAGGCGCTCGCAGTAGCCAGGCAAAGTAGTAGGGCCTACCCTCGCTGGAGGTAGCGGCTGCGTCGAGCGTCTGGGGGTTTGGGGTTTCTGGGCTAGGAATCTCGCGATGGGGAGGGAAGAGAGGAAGAGGAGAGGGCAGCGAGGTGGTTGGTCGGAGGTGCGGCGCGACGGCCAGGGCGTGCTTGGCAGTCGCGATGGAGGTTTTAGGAGAGGGGTTGAAGCAGGGATCGGGTTTTTATTTCAAAGGGGGGCGGGTCTGAAGGATAACGGTAGGGCTAAGGTTAAGAAGTTAAATATATATATTTATTTTATATTATTTTATTTTCCAATTGATTGACCCTTTCATTCGAACATGAAATCAAACCCAATGACTGTCGCCCATAGCTAATTAACCCCATTCTGAACCCAATGGGATATGTATCGTTAGCCGATTCGATCGTTTCGATTAGTTTTCGTCAAAATCAAAAGAGAAATCTATATATTGAATTTGAACGCGCATTTCAATTTACCGGGGCCACATACAGACTCTAAAAATTCCCAAAAAATATTTTCTAGCTTCGTATTGATGATACGGTTCTTACAAAACTAATTTCGTCAAATTCTGAGACCGTTTAAAAAATGGCCATTTTCTGGTCGACCGAAATTGACTGACACTGTTAAAACACGTTTTACTTCGCCACGCTCACATATTGACCCCAAAAATTATGAGTTTTGGAACCTAGCAAAAACTAGACATCCTGAATCCAACAAAAGTGGTTTCATCAAAAACAGAGGTCGTTTGCGAAATTTCCATTTTTAAGGGCTAGAATTCCATAGCGATTATTCTGAATTTTCAATTGGACATAACTTTTTATTCCTGGTATGAAATTTTTATTTCTCGGATTCGTTGGAAAGATATTTTCAAATAGTTTCTAATATTTTTGGTTTCACGAAAATCCGGTTTATTTTGAACCCTATACATTCACTTAAAATTTGAAATCGAATTTTCAAACTACCGCGCCGTTTTCAATTCCTTTTATAATTAAAATAAAATATTTATATTCTAACGACGATTCAAATAAATATATACGTTCTAATTCTATTCAAAATAAATTTCTCGTCGTTATTATTTAAAATAATTCATTTTAAATGCTCAAAATTCGCTAAAATTGCCAAAATAAAAATTTCAAATTAGCTCGGATTTTCGGGTTATTACATGTCCTAACCCTACGCTCAAGACCCTAGACTGACTAATATCCCCTCGATCAGATTTCCCCTGATTACGACCCCATAACCAACAACCCAGATTTTGCAGACTCTATCAACTGTTGGTCAACACCCTGATTGGATCATCCTAGATTTTACAGACTCTAAACTGGTTTAGATGTTTTTACAAAACAAATTCAAAAACAATACAAAACGATTTAAAATAAAAATGAAAACCCTAATTAAGGAAACCCCCTTTAAAAAATTGAACTTGGCTTAGCTAAATATGAAATAGGCCGGCCAAAGAGTAAAAGGGGTTGCACCCCTTATTTGTCCCGATCTCTTTTCCTCTTTGCTCTGGGTAAAACAAATGGCGGCAAGGCGATTTCTAGGGTTTTCGGATTCTCCCCAAATCAGTTCGATGTTGTGATGAATTGCTTCTGGAATTTTCTCTGGAGGCTTGAATGTATTGGTGGCTTCTTTATCTTGCTCGATCGATTTGGGATTTGTGACGGCAAGGAATTTCGCTCGGTCCGAACCAGTCGCTAAACCGATCCAGGCCGCTCGAAACTCCCTATCGTTTGAGAACAGGACAAAACAGAACGCATACAGAAGAACATTTCATTGCTTATTACAACAATGCATCAGATTACAAGAATATACAGAGTATAAATGAATATTACACAGAAATATCAGAGATTTAAATTACATTTAAATACATAGCAGCGGAAAATAATACAATACACAACTAGAAGAGATATACGGATACAAAGCTTTCCGGATATCGTTCCAGCTGTAAACCAGGATCCTGTGAATATAAATCTGCAAAACCAAAACTACTAGCTGCCCGTGTCAAAATAGGGGCACCCAGAGTTTAGGTCAAAACAATAAACTCCAGGTCAGTCATGTGACTGGTGTGAGAACTAAAACAGTTAATCTTTATTTTAAAGTTAGGTAAATCAAGGGACCACGCCGTATAACACGGAACGGGTTTCCTCCCAAGAGTACCAGTGCATAAAGCAAACAGCGCAATGCTAAATAAAGAAAAATGAAGCTGTTATAAGACCCAGGTCCCATCACACAATGCAACGCAGTCGAGGATAGGGTTTTCCCTTATAACAGCCAAAGTATGCTTGATACGTTTAAAACAAATCATTTGATACTAATAAGTGCATAGTGTATAAAACAACTTCAAATCATAAGTATAAATCATAGGCGGCATGAGCGTCCCATGCCACTATGTCGCCACATATAGGTTTACAATCAAAACCGCAATGTCGTATTGGAAGTTGGGTTATCATTTATGGTATGAACCGAGGCTAGGGGCAAGATCCTCTACCGATTTGTGACTCTCTAGCCCGAGCCACCGGAACAGCCGCAACTGCCCCTTAGATCGTCAGGGCCGGTCCACCGATGTGGATTATTATGCCTGAACACTGCGTTTCCCCGCCCTTTGGGGCGTAAGCCTGGCCCGTCAGCCGACCAGAAGCATCGGCCGAAACCGATATCATGAGGCGCCTCGCTTTTCAGCAAGTAATAATAAGTAACATCCACATGAGTCAAACTCGTCAGCCAGTTCAAGCACTAACGCCACTCATAACTAGAAAGAAACGCATGCCCTCCCTGAGGTCCGTCTCCCGTTTTTGATTCATACCGGGTGTGATACTCGCGAATCAACGTTACACAAAGCTACGCCACACAAGGCCGTGCTTCGATCATCAACCACAAGACTTTGCTTTTCAACAGAAGTCTTGATCATTTTCATCTTAGCATGCCACACAGGCAATTCACTCCATGCGATTGATATCCATCAATATATAACCCCTGAGCTCGTACGTCTCAGAGAAGGGCGTTAAGCAAGAGAATAAATTCTCCGCCGCCAAACAGATATATATTTAATAGAGATCAATCACACGGACTAAAATCCAATGTCAGACACACAAGTCCGTTCTGGGTCTGAACGAAACTGGAGGCACTTTCCTCGCATATCCATCCATCTCCAAGTACGTCTGGACGATCACCAACTGTTTCCATCTTCTTGGGTGTACAGCCCAATCAAGATCATCAGTAATCACCCAAACGACGTGAAGACTTCCGGTCTTCGACCATCGTCTTCATCTTCGACTTATCGTCGTATCAGTTATTCAGAATGGGATAAACCCAGTCTTTCCGAATAACTCGCGTATATTTTAAATAAGTGTTACACAAACACAACATACGCCTCATTCCAATTCATCAGTCATTAACCGTAAATTAATCAAGAGAATAATTCCCCAAATATTAACCCCGAAGGCCGAAACCAACATCAGATCAATATCCAGAAAACCATTCTGCTTGGCTAACCGACAGTTAATTTCTAATTTCACATTCATAGGGAGTGGTTCCCATAAATTTTATCAACGATAAATTCTTTAATTTATTCTTTAATCTACTTTTGAATATCAATTCAAACTAGTCGGGATTAACGAAACTTACCGAAGTAATCATTTGTTTTAATTTCCCAATCCCAACCTATTTATCCCATGAAGTAAAACTGGTAATACTTCATATCTAACACCACAGTGTTATCGGTAAATTCAATTACCATTTCACGTTCAAATCTAATTAAAGATTTAACTATCGCCTGGAGCAAAACTGGTGATACTCCATTTTCGATCATTTCAATCTAATTAAAGATTCATTAAAACTCCACTTAGTTTTAATCTTTAACTGGGTTAAAGAATCAGTGTCATTTAAAACACGGTTCACGATAAACCCAAAATCACATTCCATTAATTATCGGGTTAAAGAACAAGTGTTATTTAAAACACTGTTCACGATAAACCCAAAAATCAATACCCATTCAATTCCAATTAAATATCGTTTAATTGGTACACTTCATTAAATCTAAATAAAAAGATTTAATTTTTTTCCTCAACTGGGTTCAAGAACAGTGTTAGTGAAGACACCATTCACGACAAACCCAAATCACATTTGATATTCAATACAAGGCTCTGAATAGAAAATATATCGGCTTATATTCAATATCAAATTCTACGACTAACAAATGTCGTATTGGAAATAACGATATAAATATATATCTTTCAAATTTCCATAACAACATCTGTATAATCACGAATTCCAACATCGAAATATTCCGAAGACAATTTTGATTCAAATCCACTCCAATGCAATCATTGGATATTTTGGTTATTTTCAAAACCCTTTTCAAATTCAATTTATTTATTTAAAAATAAATAGAATTATAATTCTAGTTCAAAACTAGTTCATTTCGAGAAAAATCTATTTTTATCCTTTCAAATATGGAGTTTTTCATCCCAATTCTTCACAAATCATTTCTTACGATTTTACACAAATTATTACTATTTTTAATAATTTTATCAAGGCCTGTACAGTCGATTTCCATCAATGGCCATCGAACTGCACTTACAGCGACCTTTTTCGAATTTGATTTGGACATAATTCCAAATCCAACCATTAGATTTCTAATTTCTAATATTCTTTAGAAAGCTCTTTTCGATACGAACCCAACGGTTCCGGTTTTAGGAGAATCTGACGGTCGGATCTCCCGTAATGTCCGTTTGAAATAAATGGTCGAAATTCACGAACTGCCGCGGCGCGGCGCGTTCTATTCAGGCCATTATATTATATATATAATATATATAATATATATTTCGTCGATTTTCTATTCAAAACGAATTATATAAATAGTTTTAAAATTCGTTTCAAAATCTATTTCAACTTCCATTTCAATTCAAAGCAAAATTGAATTCTTCTTTATAAATTCGTTTCTAAATTCATTTCTATTCAATTCAAATTTCAATTCAATTTGAATTCATTTCAATTCGCTTTCAATTCAATTTGAATTCGTTTTCAATTCAATTCATTTCGAAATCGTTTTCAATTCACTTTATTTCGAAATCGTTTTCAATTCACTTTATTTCGAAATCGTTTTCAATTCACTTTGAATTCGTTTTCAATTCACTTTGAATTCGTTTTCAATTCACTTTATTTCGAAATCGTTTTCAATTCACTTTGAATTCGTTTTCAATTCACTTTATTTCGAAATCGTTTTCAATTCAATTCATTTCGAAATCGTTTTCAATTCAATTCATTTCGAAATCGTTTTCAATTCACTTCATTTCGAAATCGTTTTCAATTCACTTCATTTCGAAATCGTTTTCAATTCACTTTATTTCGAAATCGTTTTCAATTCAATTCATTTCGAAATCGTTTTCAATTCAATTCATTTCGAAATCGTTTTCAATTCACTTCATTTCGAAATCGTTTTCAATTCACTTCATTTCGAAATCGTTTTCAATTAACTTTATTTCGAAATCGTTTTCAATTCACTTTATTTCGAAATCGTTTTCAATTCACTTTATTTCGAAATATTCGATTCCAAAATTACTTTTTAATATTCATTTTAAAATGAATAAAATCGATATAAATATCGTTCACGTCAAAATGGCGTCAATCTAATCAACACGGCTTCATATATTGATATTTTCAAATATTCCATTTCGAATATTTCTATTTCAAATATTTCTATTTTAAAACTGGAATGAGGCCCAATCAATTACCATATAAAGTTAATTATATGGATTTTCATACAACACATGTATATAATAGCATTGAAAAATAATCAACCATCAACCAAAGTGCACTACACTGTATAAGCATCAAATATAGATATCTAACGCTTATAACAGCCTGTCAATCAATCGATCGACATATTTAATCAATCAGGATGAGTGAAATTCATGTTTCATCCTAACACCCGTGTGGGGTTTTCAAACAATCAAACACAGATTTTAGTTGTGCAGTTGGGCGATGTGTAAAATTTATCGACCCAATCAATGTCCTTCAAATAGGTGTACATAAACAAACCGTTCGGTTTGTAAATGAATATTTTATTTATTCCCATTCCCGTTAAAAATTATATTTTTAACGATAAAACATTTTATTTCAACCTATGAATTTCTATTCAATTCATTTATTCAATAAAATGATATCTTTATTTTTCTAACTTATTTTAGAAAATTTCGGCGGCATAACGGCACGATACTAGAAACGGGACGAGGCCTAGCCTTATCCCCGGTCTAGTGAAGGCCCACGTCATTCACACATCAATCAAATCAATATCATTTCACCAAACAATTTCCACTCAATCAAATATTCTAACTAACTACTCAACCAAACAATTTAACAAACAAGCCATCCATGGTCTGTGGATGACGGGTGTCGGGTGCTACTAAGCACCGTCTACATCCTAGTATATATATATATAACTAGAAAATAAGGTGAAAGGTGAGAAATTCTCACAAATAGCTATCCAATTATCTTGACTCTTCTTTTGCAGAATTCTTCGTCGACCTCGCCTTTTTGTCGCTTTCGCCCGTATTCTCTACATATGTAAAAATCGAATTTTTACTTCGCTATTCAATATATAAAAATCGAATTTTTACTTCAAAGTTCAATATATAAAAATCCCATTTTTATTTCAAAGTTCAATATATAAAAATCACGCCCTTTCATTATTAAAAATCTCGCATTTTCATTATCATAAATCTTTTTCACTTTCTATTTTCAAAACAGTATGTTTTTTCGATTTTCAAAACAAAGTATGTTTTTTTCGATTTTCAAAACAAAGTATGTTATTTCGATTTTCAAAACAAAGTATGTTATTTCGATTTTCAAAACATTACGATGTATATTTTCAAAACAGTTTCTATATATTTTTGAAACTTCACGATATATATATTCAACACATTACAATATATATATATATATATATTCAAAACTTTACGATATGCTAATTTTTATATTTAAAATCAATTCAAACTTATATTTCAAAACAATTTAGATTTATATTTTAAACAGTTCAAATTTATATTTTATAACAATTCAGATTTATATTTTAAAACAGTTCAAATTTATATTTTATAACAATTCAGATTTTTTTTCCTTAATAAACTAAACTAATTATATAGTAAAAAAAACCTTGTCTTACTCTTTCTGCAAGCCGTTGAAACCTCCAGGAATAAAATGAACGATGCTCACCACACAGGGCTTCAACTTGCACGCGAACCAAGACACCGAACGTCCATCAAAGCTCGCCCCATCGTCGACCTAGGTGAGTCGCGCCATCCCCAGAAGCCACGGCGAACTCGCCGCTCCCTTCGCCGCCAAAAAACCCATCGACCGCATCCACTTCGAGGCAGGTTTCCTCCCAAGCCAGAGCACGAGAATCGGTGGAACTACCACAGATCTAAAGATTGCACCTTTTTATTTAATTTTGCTTTTGATTCCTTTGATTTCTATTGTGTATTTGAAGAGGAAAGTCGCTGGGAAGATTGGAGCAAGGCGTCGGTTTTTTTCTTTTTCCCTTTTTTTTTCCCGAATTGATTTAAACGTGGGGGGGGGGGGGGGGGGGGGCCTGAGCGGATATAAGGAGAGAGATTTTTTTTTTTATTTAATTAATTTTCAAAAAGTTGACTTTTACATACGACCCCGAAACGAGGCCCACCGCCTGTCGCCCATAGCGTTTTACCCCCATTCCGAACACAATGGGATATGTATCGCAAGCTGATTTGACCATTTGAATCAGTTTCCGTTTAATTTACATTTAAATCATTATATTGAATTTTAAACGTACATTTCAAATTACCGGGGTCACGTACTAACTAGAAAAATTTCTGAAAAATATTTTCTAGCTTCGTATTGACGATACGGTCCTAACAAAACTAGTTTCGTCGAATTCTGAGACCGTTAGAAAAATGGCCAATTTCCAGTCTATTAAAATCAACTAAAACTGGTCAAACGCGTTTTCCTTTGCCACGCTCACATATTGATTCGAAAAATTATGAAATTTAAAACCTAGCAATAACTTTACATCACGGACCCAACAAAAGTGGTTTCGTCGAAATCCGAGGTCGTTTGCAAAATGTCCATTTTTAAGGGCCTGAATTCCATAGCGACTATTCAGAATTTTCAACTGGACATATTTTTTGATTCCCGCTACGAAATTTCGATTTGTCGGATTCGTTGGAAAGATATCATCAATTAGATCCCATTATTTTTTGTTTCACTAAAATCCGGATTGTTTTGCACCCGGTACATTCAATCGAAGTTTGAAATCGAATTATCGAACTACCGCGCCATTTTCAATTCTATATATAATTATATATAAATATTTATATTCTAACGACGACGCGTATAAAATATATACGTTCGAATGCTATTGAAAATAAATTTCTCGTCAATATTATTTAAAATAATTCATTTTAAATGATCAAAATTCGCTAAAATTGCCAAAATAAAAATTTTAAACTGGCCCAGATTTTCGGGTTGTTACAGGATTCTTCTTTCTGGCTCTCGATCGGAAAACAAAACGTGAGTAAATTAAAAAAAAACTTTCTGCTCTTTTATTTGAGTTCTGGGTTTTTCAGTTTTCGATGCTAGTGATGAGTGGTGAATGTATAGGATTTAAAATACTTTTAAATCTCTGATTTCCATCATATGGCTTGGCTGATTTGTTGCGGATGTTTCCCCTTTTGAGTTGCTTGACTTTGATAAATCACTACAAGAAAACACCGATTTAGCGTCAAATTTTTAGAAGCGGAAATTTCCGTCGCTAATTTGCGACGGATTTCCAAGTGATCTACAAGGGATAGTTTTTTGTTTTTTCAATTTTTTTTCTTTTATTTATTACCGTCGTCTTTTGTCATCCCTCACTAATCCGTCGCAAATTGCGTCAAATTACCGACAGAAAATTTCTACTGCTATTTTCCGCTGTAAATCCAGACAGAGTACTAACGAATATTTATCGAAGCTATTTGCAGCAGAATTCCAACAGATTTGCAAGAGATGTCTTTATTATTTTTCTAAGATATACTTTAGCGTTATTTTTTTAATAATTATTAACATGTTCAATAATTAATAATTAATTTGTTCTAATTAATGATTTATAAATAATAATAAATAATAATTTACGTTTTATAATAAATAACTTATGGTCATTGCTTATTTAGAATTAGCAAAATATTCTTTGCTCATAACCAATGTAATTACTAAATTCTGAGTTAAGTCCTCTGCTTTCACCATAAATTTCGGTCAGTATACTAGTATATTTTATGCTAAATTCCAAAAAATTTAATTGTTCTTTTTTAATTATTCCCTTAAATAATGAAAATATAAGTTTATTATTATAATTATTTAATAATTAATAATAAAATTTAATACTTATGAAATGATATCGAGCATTCAATAATTAATTTAAATAATTGTATTTAATAATTATAGTTGATACTTATATTTTATATTTTAGAATGTACAGTAATATCATATAATGTTTCAAAATTGATCTCCAATCTTATATTTTTGGCTTTCATGCTCATATTGGTGTGAATACAACTCAAGCATTACTCTGTATTGGTAGACATCTTATACATGAATGAAATTAAGAAGACTTACCATTATAAATTAATGAAATTCTTAATGAAACCTAGTCATTATAAAGAGAGACCCACCTCTTAGATGATTTGTTCAATATTCGTCAGATCGTTGAATCCTAAAATTTCGGTGTTTTGGTTAAAAATCCTTTAGTTACCAATCAATTTATAATTGGAAAGTAATACTATTATATGCAACTATATATTTACTTTACAGATGCCTTGATTTAATCAGTTATATAAAAAATTACTTTCTACAGTCATTTACTTTGTTTTTATTTACAGAAACAGTGAATATTAAATGAAATAACTGCACAGACTTACAAAAAATTACAATTATTTACTTTGTTTTTATTCTTTGAAATTACGTAGTTGTGCATTAACCAAGGTGTTTTTATCATTTACTTTACTTTTACCACCATCAAAAAACCGCAAATTTTCCAAAAAGGAAATTTTAGCCTTTTATTACCTTCTACTTTTACTGGAATTGTGGACGTAATGTAATATGCCAAACTTGTATTGATAATCAATATTTACATTTATTATTAATTAAACAAGTACTTATTAATTAATAATTACGTTTAATACTAATTAACAATTTAATAATTAATAGCAAGTAATTAATAATCAATATTTAATCTGTAATTTTTAACATTTAATATCTAAACAAATAATATTTAGTAGTCAAGAAGATGCAAGATTTAATAATTATTTTTTTAAAAATGTTGTTAATAATTGATTTTTAAGCAAAATTTAATATTCATTCTTTTTTCAGTGAAATTTCATCATTTACATTGCATATTAGGGGTGGGCGCGGTTCGGTTCGGTGCGGTTTGAAGATCAAACCGCTTCCGCACCGCATCAAACGGTTGATAAAAAATACAAACCATTATACTAACCGTTCAAACGGTTCGGTTTCGGTTCGATACGGTTCGGTTTTGGTTCGGTTCAGTTTGAACCCATATTAAATATGAAACAAGAAAATTACTTTCATCCACAAAAAATTTACGATTTTATGACGTTGTGTCATCTAAAGGTTAAAACACATAGTGTTATCTATAATTAATATAACTACATAATACGTTGAAAATAGAAAATATAGCGTTAAATTAAAAGTTAGATAGGAATTTGTTAACTTTTTTTATCATAACATTGTCGGTGTACCTATGCGGTTCGGTTTAATACGGTTTGGTGAAAGTTCAAACCGCAACCGTATCATGCGAGGCGGTTCAGTTTGGGTTGTTTGCTTTAGAGAGAGAATCCGATGCGGTTTTCCGCATCGTTTTTGCGGTTCTGTCTGGGCAGTTTCTGCATTGCGGTGCGGTTTATGCCCACCCCTATTACATATTAAAACAACCCTATTAAATATCCCACTAATTTTTTCCATAATTTGCTAAAAGGTTTCCATATAATTTCTGTTTTCCTCCCGTTAATAATAATACAGTTCAAATGTTGAAACGACACATGGAAATGTCATATATGTTACACATGGAAATGTCATATATGTTAATTTAATAATAATCAGTAGTCCGTCTACGTTTTACCTCCACTCTTTAAAATAATAAAACATATTAACTGTAATTAATTAAGGATAATTATGATTATAATTTTAATTTAAAAACCGCACTATTCAACATTACCCGAAATGACAATACCCGCCCCGCCCCAGCATAAAACCCTAGATCTCACGAAATCTAACTGGAAGCCATTTATTATCGCTTTCAAATAAATAAATAAAATCCCATAGCCGTTCATTTGAAAAAATACCTAAATTCACGAAGTTTCGAAGCCACCGCCTTCCACCAGGTTAGATCGCCGCCTCCCTAATCAATCGTCGCCTTGTAGTAAGCCGCCGCAACGCCATCCGTTCCTCCTTGACTTCTGTAACACCCCACCTCCGCTAGTGCCACTCTAGCAAGGACACTGGCTTTGGAGGGGCGTTAAACGAGGTAAACATGCATGCATATATCACAAGACAGAACAAGTAAGTAAAACAGAGTAAATAAAGCAGTGGATCAAGCTAGCATTTCAAAACCATAGTCAAGTTACAACAAAGTACTTGGTCATTATTTTCCAACAAACAAAGTCTAGAGAAAAGCATAAACTGAAAAACTAAAATACATAAAGTACTATCCCCAAAGTGAAGTGATAAACCATAGCTAGCTCAATGTCCAAAACCGTACATGAGCAAATCCAGTAAGCAAGCTATAAAGATCCAAGCTAAGCTCCAATGTTCCCACCCTGAGGACCCGAGGGGGGGAAACGGAAGAAAAGAGGCGAAAGAAAACAGGTCAGTCAAAAAGACTGGTAAGCCCTAACTACTATCAGTCCATGAACTAGTAAAGTTAATTGGCATGAGAAGTTGAGATGAACATAAGGATAACAACATACTGGCATGATGATTAACTAACAAGATATATAATGGTGTCATTGCATAATCAAGGTTAAGTTTTGCACCACGGGTGTACTAGCATTCTAACATGTCAAGTAAAAACAAGAATTGATCCCTTGGCCCAAGCTTGGCCCAATATCATGAGGTGACCTAAATTAAGGTCCAACTACACGGTCTAGTTGTCCGGCTCCCTATAAGCCTAACTCGTCAAGTGTCGGTGTCATACGGCCCAAACATGAAATGTAGTTAAACTGCGCTAGGTCCACCCTAGGGTGTATCAAGTCCTAGGGTGTCAACCTCGGACACAAATCAAGCATGCACAGTCTAGATCTACTGGTACCCGTGCCTGATTTTCCAATTCCAGACTATGTGCACGACCATAGTCCGCCTGGACCAACACCGGCGTACCTACTCAGCCGTCGTTTTGGTTGCTTACATGTCAGCCCAGTAATCGTGCCCCACCCTAGCCTAGTCCCTAGGGTATCATGATACTATCAAGAGGGTTACTGCTGAAAAGGACCACGCAACTAGGGTTTCTTAACGGGTTAAATGTGGTTAACCCGATCCAAACGTGGATTAAATTGGTTAAGTGTACCCAAGGTTCATGCATTAACCCCGTTTAACCCATCAAGCCCAAATTGGTTAAGTATTAAGTGGACCATGACTTAACCCTAATCAGGAGGCATTAATTAACTTAATGTGCTTTAACCTCTCACATTAGACCTTGTTGTGGTTACTAGTTAAGCCGGGCGGGTCCGGGTAGCTTTACACCACAACTTGGTCTAACCTCGGGTTCGAGCACAACATGACCAACTTCTCACATTGGGTCCTATTGTTTGTAGCCACTAGTTAAGCCGGGTGGGTCCGGGTAGATTTATGCTACAAACTCAACCCAACCTCGAGTTGGCCACACTTATATTTTGTAAGTGTCTTGTCCATTATGTTTCCAAAACATAATTACAAGCTAACATATCACGTCATGTTATAAAAATCATGTTCATGTCATAATGTTACCCAACCCCAACGTAATCCCATCGTTTACATAATCGTAACAACGCATAAAGGATAAAATAGGGAACTTGGCATAATCATGACAAAAAGGTGTTGAAGCCACAAGTTAACATGGTGGCATATGAAATGTACATATGTTCATATACTTGCATATTGCATTATTAGGCTTTAAAAGTACGCATAAAACCAAACTTAGCATATAAATGATACATGGTGATAAATGACATGTAGAAGTTGCTAGAAGTTCGCATTTAGCCTCACATGCAAGTTATCATAAGGGATATGATAACTTCCATGTTGCCAAAATGCAACCTTTAATATAAAGCTTGAATCTTTAAGCTCACAAACTCAAGTTTAACTTGCATAACATGATAACATGTGTATAATGATCAACCCAAACTTGCATAGCATAGCAACATGTGTCATACATAATGATTGAACCAACTTGCATAACATAATGATCAACCAAACTTGCATATCATAATGATCAACCCAAACTTGCATCATTCTTTTAACTTTATAGTTCAAAAAGAAAGTACAAAAGGGCTTACAATGCTAAGAATACACAAATGAATATTTATTATAAAGTTTGAGATGAAGCCCTTATGCAATCACCCAAATATGTAAGCTCCAAATGAAAAACCCTTGAGCCAAATCAATAAAAACCCTTGCTTTGTAATAGAAATGTTGCAACTTGACTTGAATGCAAACTAAGAACACTCATACAAGCTTGAAAATACCTGTATGAACTCAAAATCTCTCATATAAATAAACTTAGAAATTTTAGCATGAGAGTGGAGGCCATGAGAGGAACAAATTTGGCATTGTTTAGTTGTAGAGTTGAATAATGATGATTTAGGCTAGGCTTAGGGGTCCTTTTATAGAAGATTAGGATAGTATTAGCCATAGGATTAACTCTAGATCCAATCCGAGCCATCAAATCACGTCACAAGCCTCCAAAACAGGTCCAAACAGCCAAAATAGGTGCACCAGGCCGACATGGCCGACCAGGGAGGTCGACCCCCAGGTCGACTCTAGTGTCGACCTGGTTGGGGGGGAGGTCGACCCTAGTGTCGACCCCCCTGTCGACCTGTCTAGGCGGGAGTTTTCCCGCCCAGTCTGTTTTGGCTGAATTTGAATTCTAAATTCAAATTTGAACTGTTTTTGAACTTGTAATTTTCTGAAAACTTTGACGGGCCATAACTTGGTCATACGGACTCCGATTTTCGAAAACTCAGACTCTATTTCGCGTATTTTTCCAAGACGAACGCAATGGAACAGCCCGTTTCCCTTGATTCAGATTTTACAGTTTAATTCTTGATTTATGTTATAACATGTTATTCAAAAATACGGGTTGTTACATTCTCCCCTCCTTAAAGGATTTCGTCCTCGAAATCTCCAAGTTAGGAAGAACGTATCCTACCATCCATCATCCATCTACTCAAAACATCATCCACGTGCAGTCATTGTCCTTAAAGGATTCTAAATGCTGTATGATCATATGCAAAGGTGTGTGTATATGTACTTATCTAATGCGAAAATCAGGAGGTTACTGATTTAGTAAACCCCCTTAATGCAAAACATGTTAGTGAAATGAGTCCATATGTATGCAATTTCCTGACATAATTCATAATATCTATATGAGTGCACATAACATTCATCCATATGCAACATCCATGTGATAGCACAACAAGTTTCAACCATGAATAAGTGTAAGCACTCATGCATATGCAATATGAAAGTGTGTGAGCCGATCTTAGTGCCTAATGTGTATCATGCATCCACGAGTATCCACTTGCAAACACTTGAAACCACTTGCAAACATCAAGCATAACATGTTTCAATCACATGTTTCATCCAAAGGGTTTTCTACCTAAGGTTCTCATGACAAGATTTACGAAAGAAGATAAACTAGATAAACATGGATAAACATGGATAGAAAAAAGAAAGATATGCTAATTAGGAAAGAGGTCGAGAATGTACCCTCAAAAAGAAATGGATAAAGCCCACGCATCTTCTCCTCGGTTTCCCAAGTTGCGTCTTCATCGGCTTCACTCCACTGAACTTTCACCAATTTGACTTCTCGATTCCTTAACTTCTTGATCTCTGTTCCCAAGATACGAATCGGAGCTCTTCTCAAGGTTGCCTCTTTCTCTACCTCCACGTCTTCAAGAATGCTTGGTTCAACCACCTCAGCGGACTCATGTAGGCACTTTCGGAGATGCGAGACATGAAAGACATTATGCACTCCGGCTAGCTTCTCGGGCAATTCCACCTTATAGGCCATCTTTCCAATTCTCTCTATGATAGGGAAGGGTCCTACAAACCTTGGTGTCAGCTTCCCTACTGCTCCAAAACGTACCACATTACGCAAAGGAAAAACCTTCACGAAAACCATGTCTCCCACTTCGAATTCCAACTCTGCCCTTCGCTTGTCAGCATAGGATTTCGGTCTATCTTGGGCCGCTTTCATCCTTCTTCTCACCAATTCAACTTTCTCGGATGTATCCCGTATCATATCGGGTCCAAGTATAAGCCTATCTGTTGTCTCCCACCAACAATATGGTGACCTACACGGCCTCCCATACAAAGCTTCAAATGGTGCCATCCCTATGCTGGCTTGATAGCTATTATTATAAGCGAACTCTACAAGAGGAAGGTGGTCTTCCCAAGTACCACCAAAGTCAAGAACACAGAGCCTCAAAAGATCTTCTAGCACTCTATTCACCCTTTCGGTTTGGCCATCCGTCTGGGGGTGATAGGCTGTACTCAAATTCAATCGCGTACCCATCGCTTCTTGCAAACTGTTCCAGAACTGGCTAGTGAAAATTGGGTCACGATCGCTAACTATGCTAGAAGGAACTCCATGCAACCGCACTATCTCTCGAAGATAAATAGATGCTAGCCATGATGCGGTCCTCTTTCTTTTTACTGGAATGAAGTGAGCACTCTTCGTAAGTCTGTCAACTATGACCCATATGCTCGTGTTCCCTCTCCTTGACCTAGGCAATCCATCCACAAAATCCATAGAAATACTCTCCCACTTCCATTGCGGGACCTCCAATGGATGTAATAGCCTACCTGGTTTCTTTGACTCGGCTTTCACTTGTTGGCACACCATGCACTTTGAAACATACTCTGCCACATCCTTCTTCATTCCATCCCAAAAGAAAATGCACTTCATATCCCTATACATCTTGTCCCCTCCAGGATGTATAGTCGTCTTCGAGTGATGCGCTTCTTCAAGAACTCTATGGACTACATCTCCCACTCGAGGAACACATAATCTCCCATCACGCCTTAGCCACCCTTTGTTATCTATAGCATATCTGGCTAGGTGACTAGACGTCTCGCCACAAATCAACTTGTCCATGACCTCGACTATCTGTGGATCTTCCTTCTGCGAAGCCCCAACTTGATCAAGAAGTGAGGGTCTAAGCTCAAGGGATGCTAATGAACCCGTCATCGACTCAACAGCCGTCGTGAAATCAAAGGTTGCCAAGAATTCTAAGTTCTTCATCTCAATGAACAAGGGGCTCAAAGTCAACCTCCTTCTGCTTAGTGCATCTGCCACAACATTACCCTTGCCAGGGGTATAAGCTATCTCGAAGTCATAAGATGCCAAGAATTCCATCCACCTTTGCTGCCTTAGATTCAGATCTTTTTGCGAGAAGAGGTACTTGAGTGACTTGTGATCAGTATACAACTCAAACCTTTCGCCTAGAAGATAGTGGCGCCAGGATTTGAGTGCAAAGACGATCGCCGCTAACTCCAAATCATGAGTGGGATAGTTCTTCTCATGAACTTTAAGTTGCCTACCCCCATAACATATCACTCTTCCCTCTTGCATCAGGATAGCACCTAACCCCGTGCCACATGCATCTGTGTACACGGTAAACATTTTACCACAATCGGGTAATGCCAAAACTGGAGTTGTGGTAAGGGCTCTCTTGAGCCTTTGAAAAGCAAGCTCACACTCAAAGTCCCATGCAAAGACTAAGTTCTTCTTTGTTAACTTAGTAAGAGGGGCCGAAATCTTAGCGAAGTCCCTGATGAACTTCCTATAGTATCCCGCCAGACCGAGAAAGCTTCTTACTTCGGTTGCATTCCTAGGAGTCTTCCAGTCTTGAACCCCAACCACTTTCGCGGTATCCGCCGCTATGCCTTGCTTAGAAACTGTATGTCCAAGAAACCGAACTTCCCTCCTCCAGAAATGACATTTGGAGAACTTGGCTTTCAACTGATGCGCTCTAAGCGTATCCATCACTTCCTTGAGATGCCTAGCATGCTCTTCCTCATCCTTTGAGAAGATCAGAATATCATCCACGAAGATAACAACAAACTTGTTAAGGAACTCCCTGAACACCCTACTCATCAAGTCTATGAAGTAGGCGGGTGCATTAGTCAATCCGAATGGCATGACAAGCCATTCAAAGAATCCATCTGGAGTCCTAAACGCAGTTTTATCAATGCTATCCTCAGCTACTCTAAGCTGATGGAATCCGGTGGCTAGATCGAGCTGAGAGAAAATAGAAGCACCAACCAGCTGGTCAAAGAGATCATCAATCCTCGGTAAAGGGTGCCTATTCTTCTTTGCCAGCTTGTTCAACTCTCGATAATCAACACATAGACGAAGCGAACCATCCGCCTTAGTAGCGAATACCACCGGAGCACCCCATTCAGAAATGCTTCGTCTAATAAAATTCTTCTCAAGCAGCTCCTTGATTTGCTTACTGAGCTCTCTTTTTTCTCGTGGGGCCATGTGCCTAACGGGCAATGATACCGGCTTGGCATTATCGACTAGATAAATGCGGAAATCTATCTCTCATTTAGGGGGTAACCCCTTAACTTCTTCAAAGACATCAGGATAGTCTCGGACCACCCTTACAGATTGCAGATCATCGATGGATGAGTCAAGAGATTCAAGATAACATAACATGACGGGACCTCTAGGGTTACAAGAGATTTCTAGGGTATTACCGAGGCGAGTCATGAGCCTCACCACACTATGCTCACAATCGAGGATGGCTCCATAACTGGATAACCAATCCATGCCCAAGATCAACCCGTATCCTGTGAATCCGAGAACATAAGCATCACATGTGAATTCTACGATCAAGATAGAAATCTTCAGATCCACACAAATCATAGATAGATGGGCGGAACCCCCAATTGGATTTGACACACTGACGGGATCCTCAACTAGACTAGTACTTAGGTGCAAACTTTCAACAAGATCAAAAGAAATAAAACTATGCGATGCGCCAGAATCAAATAAGGTGCGAACAGGATAATCAGAAATATAAACAAGACTTTCTACAGAAATACTACCTCGGTCCTGAGCTGGAGCAGTGTTGAGGGCATGCACTTGCCCTCCAGAAGGTCCTGCACGCTGATTCTGCCCTTGCTTCTTGGGGCAATCCTTTCTAAAATGTCCGGTCTCTCCACAATGAAAGCATTCGCCCAACTTTCTCTTCTTCTTCCTACAGTCTTTAGCTATATGCCCAACAATCCCACAGTAGTTGCATTTTCTTGGGTCCTTTGCCTTGGCCTTGTTGCCCTTGTTATTCTTGTTGTTCTTGTTGTTCTGATTGCTCTGATTTCCTCCCCACTTGGAGTCTATCTTCTTGGCTTGAGTCTCATTAGGCTTGACTTCTTTCTTTCCATTCTTATGGTCTCCTTGAAGCAATGCCATGTCCACTAGGCCTTCAAAAGTGGCCCCCATGGGTATATGAGATAGGGCTAAACCTTGTAATGGCTCGTTCAACCCTCATGCAAAGCGTAAAGCCTTCTTCTGGGGAGTATTAACCATGTCCAAACCAAATCGGGCGAGCTTGTTAAACTCATTCACATACTCCCTCACTGTCATGTCTCCTTGCTTCAAAGATATAAACTTCTCCAATTGCAGATTCGCCTCAGCTGGTGATAGAAACTTAAGCCCAAATCTTGTCCTAAAGTCGGCCCAAGTCTCTATAGGCCTCGTAGCATTGGTGACCTCCCACCAATAAGCAGCTTCTTCTTTTAATAACCATGCTGCCAATAAAACCTTTCTATGATCTTGCACATCAAAGATGGCGAAGAGATCTTCAGTTTCTTTCAACCAATTTCTTGCCTCCACAAAAGTCTCCGTCCCAATAAAGTTCTTGCCACCCATCGCCTTAAAGTCTTTGCATATCTTAGCGAAATCTGCTTGCGGATTCTGAGGAGGAGGAGGAGGAGGAACCTCAGTTATATTGGGGGTATTTGCTGGGCCCACATCGTTGGCCCTAGCTTCCAATTACCTACGGAACCATCCGGGAATGGTCACTCCCTCGGGAAGGTTAAGATCGACCATACTGAAAAAGAAAAAGATAGATTCAGAACGAAGAAACGAAGGACAGTGCTAATGGCTTTTGGGGAATAGCCTTTTAAAATAACTAGACTTTTCTTGGAAAATACTTAATTAGTTTGAAAATAGTTTTTAAAAACACTTTTGCTCAAATCTTGTAAACCTTATGCTCTAGTACCAAATGTAACACCACACCTCCGCTAGTGCCACTCTAGCAAGGACACTGGCTTTGGAGGGGCGTTAAACGAGGTAAACATGCATGCAGATATCACAAGACAGAACAAGTAAGTAAAACAGAGTAAATAAAGCAGTGGATCAAACTAGCATTTCAAAACCATAGTCAAGTTACAAAAAAGTACTTGGTCATTATTTTCCAACAAACAAAGTCTAGAGAAAAGCATAAACTGAAAAACTGAAATACATAAAGTACTATCCCCAAAGTGAAGTGATAAACCATAGCTAGCTCAATGTCCAAAACCGTACATGAGCAAATCCAGTAAGCAAGCTATAAAGATCTAAGCTAAGCTCCAATGTTCCCACCCTGAGGACCTGAGGGGGGGGGGAATGGAAGAAAAGAGGCGAAAGAAAACAGGTCAGTCAAAAAGACTGGTAAGCCCTAACTACTATCAGTCCATGAACTAGTAAAGTTAACTGGCATGAGAAGCTGAGATGAACATAAGGATAACAACATACTGGCATGATGATTAACTAACAAGATAGATATAGGTGTCATCGCATAATCAAGGTTAAGTTTTGCACCACGGGTGTACTAGCATTCTTACATGTCAAGTAAAAACAAGAATTGATCCCTTGGCCCAAGTTTGGCCCAATATCATGAGGTGACCTAAATTAAGGTCCAACTACACGGTCTAGTTGATCGACTCCCTATAAGCCTAACTCGTCAAGTGTTGGTGTCATACGACCCAAACATGAAATGTAGTTAAACTGCGCTAGGTCCACCCTAGGGTGTATCAAGTCCTAGGGTGTCAACCTTGGACACAAATCAAGCATGCACAGTCTAGATCTACTGGTACCCGTGCCTGATTTTCCAACTCCGGACTATGTGCACGACCATAGTCCGCCTGGACCCACACCAGCGTACCTACTCAGCCGTCGTTTTGGTCGCTTACATGTCAGCCCAGTAATCGTGCCCCACCCTAGCCTAGTCCCTAGGGTATCATGATACTATCAAGAGGGTTACTGCTGAAAAGGACCACGCAACTAGGGTTTCTTAACGGGTTAAATGTGGTTAACAAGATCCAAACGTGGATTAAATTGGTTAAGTGTACCCAAGGTTCATGACTTAACCCCGATTAACCCATCAAGCCCAAATTGGTTAAGTATTAAGTGGACCATGACTTAACCCTAATCAGGAGGCATTAATTAACTTAATGTGCTTTAACCTCTCACATTAGACCTTGTTGTGGTTACTAGTTAAGCCGGGCGGGTCCGGGTAGCTTTACACCACAACTTGGTCTAACCTCGGGTTCGAGCACAACATGACCAACTTCTCACATTGGGTCCTATTGTTTGTAGCCACTAGTTAAGCCGGGCGGGTCCGGGTAGATTTATGCTACAAACTCAACCCAACCTCGAGTTGGCCACACTTATATTTTCTAAGTTTCATGTCCATTATGTTTCCAAAACATAATTACAAGCTAACATATCACGTCATGTTATAAAAATCATGTTCATGTCATAATGTTACCCAACCCCAACGTAATCCCATCGTTTACATAATCGTAACAACGCATAAAGGATAAAATAGGGAACTTGGCATAATCATGACAAAAAGGTGTTGAAGCCACAAGTTAACATGGTGGCATATGAAATGTACATATGTTCATATACTTGCATATTGCATTATTAGGCTTCAAAAGTATGCATAAAACCAAACTTAGCATATAAGTGATACATGGTGATAAATGACATGTAGAAATTGCTAGAAGTTCGCATTTAGCCTCACATGCAAGTTATCATAAGGGATATGATAACTTCCATGTTGCCAAAATGCAACCTTTAATATAAAGCTTGAAGCTTTAAGTTCACAAACTCAAGTTTAACTTGCATAACATGATAACATGTGTATAATGATCAACCTAAACTTGCATAGCATAGCAATATGTGTCATACATAATGATTGAACCAACTTGCATAACATAATGATCAACCAAACTTGCATATCATAATGATCAACCCAAACTTGCATCATTCTTTTAACTTTATAGTTCAAAAAGAAAGAAGAAAAGGGCTTACAATGCTATGAAGACACAAATGAATATTTATTATAAAGATTGAGACGAAGCCCTTATGCAATCACCCAAATATGTAAGCTCCAAATGAAAAACCCTTGAGCCAAATCAATAAAAACCCTTGCTTTGTAATAGAAATGTTGCAACTTGACTTGAATGCAAACTAAGAACACTCATACAAGCTTGAAAATACTTGTATGAACTCAAAATCTCTCATATAAATAAACTTAGAAATTTTAGCATGAGAGTGGAGGCCATGAGAGGAACAAATTTGGCATAGTTTAGTTGTAGAGTTGAAAAATGATGATTTAGGCTAGGCTTAGGGGTCCTTTTATAGAAGATTAGGATAGTATTAGCCATAGGATTAACCCTAGATCCAACCCGAGCCATCAAATCACGTCACAAGCCTCCAAAACAGGTCCAAACAGCCAAAATAGGTGCATCAGGCCGACCTGGCTGACCAGGGAGGTCGACCCCCAGGTCGACTCCCAGGTCGACTCTAGTGTTGACCTGGTTGGGGGGGAGGTCGACCCTAGTGTCGACCCCCCTGTCGACCTGTCTGGGCGGGAGTTTTCCCGCCCAGTCTGTTTTGGCTGAATTTGAATTCTAAATTCAAATTTGAACCGTTTTTGAACTTGTAATTTTCTGAAAAGTTTGACGGGCCATAACTTGGTCATACGGACTCCGATTTTCAAAAACTCGGACTCTATTTCGCGTATTTTTCCGAGACGAACGCAATGGCACAGCCCATTTCCCTTGATTCAGATTTTACAGTTTAATTCTTGATTTATGTTATAACATGTTATTCAAAAATACGGGTTGTTACAACTTCCGCCTCACAGTAAGTCACATCTTTTAGAATTCGGATCTCTTAATTACGTTCTGAAATTAAATAGACGTGTTCAATAATCATGTATTGAATTCTTCTTCTAATTGGTGCAAATTAGTCTAAGAAGCACGTCAAACCTGCTAATGTATTTACCTGTCAGTCAGCATAGGAATCCCTACAAGTTTGCTCTTTCAGCTATAATGAGAAAAGAATTCAATTGAACAAGCATAATTTTAGGTCAATTAATCAACTAAAAAATAAATTTTTGGTTTCTACTTGGTTTTGAAATCAAAGCCAGAAAGATAATTTCTTTTTTGTTGAATCCGTGATCTTGATTGATTCGTAAATTTCATTCGGTAATTGATTAAGTGCACTTATTTCGCTGGATAGTGAATTAACTGATAAACATTATGAAACCACAGTTGGAATTTTTGGAGTTTATGCATTCTGAATAAAACTTGCTGTAATATTAACTCCAATATTGAACATATATAACTGTATGAAGTGTGAATGCGTAGAGCTGCTATAATTTAGTAGTAAAACTGGGAGGATAATAACATAACATGGGATTGAAATGAAACTATAACGAATACATAAGTGCAATAAGTTATTAAAAATTTGATACTTGGAATTGTGAACAAGAAATAATTTCGTCTGAATTTTTGAAAATTGAATGTACTTTTTTCTTTCTATGTTACATTAGAAAATCACGTTTGCTTTTAGCTGATTCTAACATCTGCAAATGTTAGGGGACATACAGCTTCGACTATTGGATTGAGACTGTTTTCAAAGCTCCATGGAAGTGGTTTTCCTTTAATTATATTCTCATGGAAGCATTCAAGATATTGAAGCAAAACTGTGAATGGTTTCATCTCTGCAGGTTATGGTGGATGGACTTCTTTAATCGTGAGGTGCTTATGCTTTTTTATCTGTAATTTATTTTCTATCTTCTGGTCATTTCTTTTTTTATTCTACTTTGATATTAGAAAGAGAATTAAATATCAATGGCACCCAAATTCTTCACTGTTCTTACAATAACTTCCAGAGTTAGCTTGGTTAGCGTTAGGCCCACTACACCAGAAATTCAATTTCGGAACGGTTTTAAATCGTTCCAATGGCCTTTTAGAATGGTTCATCCCCGTCCCCAAATGGGGAGTGGCTAAACTTTTGGAACTAGCAAAAACCGTTCCAAAACTTATTTGTAACGGTTTGAACTATCCATTTAGGAACGGCTGTAACCCTTCCTGAATAATAGTTAGTCAAGGCTCAAAGCCGTTCCAAAATCAAAATGGTATTTTATATTTATTTTTTGCATGTCCTTTTTTGGATTGTTTTAGACAATTTCATATTCCTTTGATCAAAGTCGTTTTTTGATGTCTCGGAGGTTCGAATTCAAGACTTCCGGAATCTCAGTCTAGAATGATTTACCACTCGGCACCCAAGATAGTGGTCTTTGACAAATAATAGTAAAATACCATGAGGATCATCTTGGTTACAAGTGCATCATGTCTAGGAAACAATATTTGATTTCATAATTTTAGCACAAGCATGCGCCGCTTAAAGATTCGCAGAGAATCAAGGATCGACGGATCACACGCATGCACCCCTTAAAAATTTAGATTTATGACATTAAGTAACAAACTGGCTAAAACGATTTGTTCCCTCTATTCCCTCTTTTTCTATTTAAACAGTGAACCACATCATGATGATGGCATACTACATTTCATAAGTATACTGGTCGAGTCAATTACCTGATCATGGATGCCGCTTATGGCTCATATGCAACCAACATAGCCATTTAGTCCTCTACCATCTACTGAATACTGCAAGAAAAAAACAACAGTAGATAAGAATAATATGAAAGCTTATGAATATTAGGCCTGACATAAAAGCAGTACACACAGAATATTCTAGTACATGAATGATCTACTGCAAGAATAGAACAACAGCAGATAAGAATTAAAAAAAAAAGCTTAAGAATATTTTAAGCGATAATAATTGCCTTGGCCATAACATAAAAGCAGCACGCATAGAAATATTCTAGTACATGAATGATCCAGGGGATTAAACCTGAGGGTTATATGTCTACCTCTAACATGGATCCAGGTGAATCATGATTATATATATTTCATAGTAAAAGGATTTTGAACAGTACAGATGCAATTGTTTTCGGTCAATGTAAATTGGCAACTCAATTACCAATATTTTTCTTGAATTTATATATCACTTTCATCCAATGTTATTTCCATTCTCTCATTATTAATGATTCTTTTCCTCTTTCTTCTAGGTTATGCTCCCATACTTGTTAGTTTTCTGACTACTAAATTATACATCAGAATCAGCCAAGACCAGATTTTTGGAGGAAACAACCATTCTTAATCAAAAAACACGTTATTTATGTGTCATGTATAGTGCTAAGAAAATGAAACTATCTTTTGGTCTTGTAGTTGGATTTTACTTCTCATATTCATGCCCATATTCCCACTACACCTGTCACCAAACGCACATCACACCCAAACAAAAAACACACTTCCAATGAAAATACACAATCACAAAAATGCACAGTATCATGGCCAAGCTAACAAAAAAAAGCAGACCCTACTAACACTCACAACACAAAATAATTAATAGAGTCATCTTTCTACCATACAACAAAATATGATTTACAAGCATGAGAAGGTTGTCATATGGCAAATGAGCAGGGCGAGAGGCACGCACCCATGGAAAAACTAGTTTGCATGCACATCCATACAACAAAATAGAATGCAGTTCCAACTATAGAAAACAGTTCCAGGTAACTTCGGAAAGACACTTTTGTGTTCGTAAGCATTCTTTATTTAACCCTTTAAGCAATCATTTGACAGTCCAATAATAATGCAATCCAAAGAATCTGCATACAAACATTAGAGTTCAATTGGGATATGAGATATGTACGCATAATAAATGACAAGTGCAGACAAATTGTACGCATTCTTTATTTAACAATTTAAACAATTATCTGATAGTTCAATAGTAATGCAATCCAAAGAATCTGCATGTAAAGAAAAACGTTCTCCCATATCTGAAGCTGACACAAGGTATTCTACTCTGTAATATTTAAACAATTATCTGATAGTTCAATAATGCAATCCAAAGAATCTGCATGTAAAGCAAAACGTTCTCCCATATCTTAAATTTTTATGTTTTTTTAGTCACATGTATGAAATTATTCAAATTACTAACATTCATTATCCAGTTCAAAGTTTTTTGTCAACTGTCAACATATTGAGTGATCAAAGGAATTTATCTTTGCATTTTGTGATGTTTTATTGGAGTTTTCACAGCAGCTGCTCTAGATCTTAAGTTAACAGTGTAGATTTTTTCTTTCTAATTTTAGTTCTGTATATTATTTGACAGGAATATAGGGAAATGGACTAAAACTGAATTCACACAAGCATACCATAAAAGCACACCGAGGGCCAAAACTAAACCTCATATCTGGATTGGGTTACATGCTTCATTGCCAACATTCACTTGAGGCCAGTGTTCTTGGTTATTGGTAAGTTTTTTTTAAATTTGTGATTTTTTTTAAAAGGTAAAATTTTGATTTGATTGATATAGAAATGCTTCATGTTAAAATTTTGATTATTTTTGAATTCAAATTCAATATGAATTCTACAAATATCAAGAAGAACGCAATATAAAATTTTGGTAGATTAATTCATTTTTTGCTGCAATTTTCTCTTATATAATAGTTTATATTATTTGACATTAGACATGGTAAATTTTAATTGTGTTTTATGTAGGTTTCCTTCTGTTTTGAGAGTAAAAAAACTTTGAAGAAATGGGTAGCTAGAAGTGGTATTTATAGTAATTTGTGCATGCAATATGCTTTTTTGTTCAAACATAGCTTTTATGATATCCCTACATGCTGGGAAGATTGTTTTGACCTTAACACTTGTTCCACGTGCTGTTGAATATACCTTTTTTAAATATTGAACTAGTACATTATGTATTTTTTTTAAACTAACATTAGCTCATTTTATACTTGCTTCTTATGTGTCTGTTTATGTTTTTTTAAACACATCTTTACAATAGGACATTTGGCTTAAGGAAAAATAACACGAGAGCTCCTCAACCTTCATGACTGCAGGTAACTTGATGACTCAAAATTTAATGATTCTGTAACACCCCACACCCGCTACGGTCACTCACTAAGGGAATGCCATAACATCGGTGGAGTATTTTAAGTGAATATAGAACAGAAAAATTACAACAAGACAGATATAAGTAATACTTGAGAATTTAAAACATCATTTCATTTCAGTGGAAAGTAAAACATGTTTGGTTACACCAAAACCATAAATAAGAGTCAAGTACATAATATCCATCCTGATGAAAATGAAAGTACATAATCCCACTACATAACCTAATAGCCATAATAGAAAAGATAAACTGAGCTTTACATCCACGGTCCAAGCTCCAAAAGATTGATAAAGCAGTCTGATCAAAGCCCACTAGTGCTAGGCCCACTCTGAAAACCTGAGGGTTGGGAAAAAGATAAAGAAACAACGGGGTCAGACATAAGTCTGAGTGAGTCCTATAACCCTAACAATACAATCATTAAAGTAATTAGGGTATGATATAAACAAGGTACGGTACCTCTGGGGATAATGACTACACTAAGTAGCCAACTAAACACAGGATGTACTAAGATAACCGAAAAGACGCATTTATCCACCCAAGGATAATTACTGGATTACACCACCCCAGATCTACCCACCCAAGGGTAATTCCTACACTGCACCACACCAGTTCTACCCACCCAAAGGTAATTCCTACTTAAAGGTTGATCCCACTAAGTGTACTTAGTAATTTTACCCAGTAGTTTCTTGTACCCCTAGCTGACTACATAGGTGCCGTCTGCCCCTATCTCCCTAGGTGTACCCACTACCCCCAAGCGATCGGCTCCCCACCGTAGATACCCGTGCTGGCCCCATAGTGGGGTGTATCACTCCCCAAAGTGGCAACCCGATAATCAATGGTGCACGGCTTATACCTACACGATGCAACGTCTTACCTACCAGCCCGGGTCCACACACGCATATGAAACCCGTTGGACTCGCGTTGCCACCGCTACCCCGTTTTGGCCTCTTATAGTCAAGCCCAATATGCGTGTCCCGTCCTCGACTTGGGTCGAGCCCACAAAGATACGTTTGGGATATTGGTTGAAATGGGCCCCCACAAGCTACTACTTAAGCTTGCCATTTTATCTAGTGCGTCCCACTTAACCCCTTTTATAATCATGCCCACTTACATGTTAAGGTTTGGTTAAGTCATCTAATCATATTTCAATTGCCACTTAAGGCCCCTACAAGCTACTACTTAAGCTTGTCATTTAATTATATTTCCATTGCCACTTAAGGCCCCCACAAGCTACTACTTAAGCTTGTCATTTAATTATATTTCAATTGCCACTTAAGGCCCCCACAAGCTACTACTTAAACTTGTCATTTAATTATATTTCAATTGCCACTTGAGGCACCCACTAGATTTCCGCATGCCACCCAAGGCACTTGCTTGATTTCCACATGCCACCCAAGGCACTTACTTAATTCCCACATGCCACCCAAGGCACTTACTTAATTCCCACATGCCACCCAAGGCACTTACTTAACCCTTTTATCAGGTTTAATTACATGTTCCACTTTGGTTAAGTATTCTAATCGTATTTTCTATTGCCACCCAAGGCAATCCCACTAGTTTCCTTATGCCACCCAAGGTACCCCCACTAGTTACTACATGCCACCCAAGGCACCCACTTAACCCCTCATGCCCCTCTACATGCTAATTTGGTTAAGTGTTTCTTAATTAATTAAGATCGTAACCTTTGTAAAGGCCTCTCTCATTAGACTGTCTTTTATGGCAGCTGGATATGCCGGTTGGTTCCGGGCAGCCTTACACCATAACAGAGTCTAACCTCGTGTCTTTACACTTGTCACGTATTTAGTTTATGACTAAGACCTCTCACATTGGGCCAATCATTTGTAGCCGCTGGATTTGCCGGTCAGTTCCGGGCAGTCTTATGCTACAAAAGGGTCCAACCTCGTGTCTTAGTAGATTAATTACACCTAATTAATCACCCCCATAATTTGTATTAATTATCCCTAATTAATTACAAATATTTAAGAATATGGGTAGACCTAACTCAATAGGTAAATTCCCAATTCCATAATATGGGTAGACCTAACTTAATAGGTAAATTCCCAATTATGTCCATCCACTTTACGGTATGTTTAATCATACCCACTTCACACAATTTTATGTGTTCATTAATTTTTACCCCATCGTCCCCACGTAAATACGTTAACATGACATACTTCAAAAGAGAAGATTCATCATACATACAATGGGTTCAACTTAGCATATCATTAGCATTATCATGGGTTTAAAAAGGTGTCAACTTGTATATATGACCATAAACCCAACTTGCGTAAATAACCAACCCAAACTTGCATGAATCACATATGTCATAAAGATGGTAACTTGCTTAAATGTTCATGTCATAGACCTATCATAAAGGTGTCAACTTGCATACATGTCATAGGTCTAAAAAGGATGAACTTGCACATGTACTTATGTCATACATAGAGGCAAACTTGCATATGAACTTGCATCATAACTTGCATATGAACTTGCATCATAACTTGCATATGAACTTGCATCATAACTTGCATATGAACTTGCATAACATGCCATACTTAGAGGCAAACTTGCATATATATTATGCATATCATAAAAGAGACAAACTTGCATATGAACTTGCATCATAACTTGCATAAAACCAAACACTTAGCATGCATAAAACCAAATACTTAGCATGCACAAAACCAAATACTTAGCATGCATAAAACCAAATACATAACTTGCATAACATGTTACATATAAACTTGCATATAATCTCATATATAGCTTGCATAACATGTTACATATGCATCAATGTTCAACATAGTGTTTTGCATAGTGAGCATCATAAAACATAGCATTAAACTTGCATATAGCATAAAACTTGCAAAACACACAACATACACTATACTAAACTTGCATAAGCACATTTATCCACAAACATAGCCATATCTTATCATATCCTATCATAATCAATTTAACAATTGATTATTAAGGCTATAGAAACTCACCACTAAGCTCCAAAAAGCAAACCCTTTGCCACAAATCACCCAAAAACTCTAGCCTTGAACATAAAGCTTGCAACTTGATGATGAATGCAAGCTAATGATTACTCATACAACTCAAAGATGCTTGTATGGACATGAAAGCCTTCATAGAAATAGTTTAGAAATAGGATGGAGGCTAGGGTTTTGAGTGGAGGCCATGATCATAGAAAATTTTGGCATAGTTTAGTTAGGAGATAGGATTATGACCATTTAGGGCTAGCTTAGGGTCTTATTTATAGGATTAGGCAAGTGTTTTAGGCCATTAGATTAACCCTAAATTAGATTAGGGCCATCCGATCTCGGAAGCTTCCAGAAACCAGCCCCAAAACACAGCCTAAACCCTAAAATGGTGCACCAGGCCAGCCAGAAAGCTGTGCAGGTTTCTGGCTCGACACGGGCGCTCGACACGGGCGCACTTCCCAAGTGCGCCAGTGTATTTTTGTGTTTGCGCACTTCACAAGTGCGCCAGCGCATTCTGGCTTGTTTTCGGTTTTTCTGCCTAACTTCGTTCGTCCATATCTTCTTCATACAGACTCCGATTTTGGAAAATTCAGACTCTATTTCGCGTATTTTTCCGAGACGAACGCAATGGTGCAACCCGTTTCCCCTAATTCCCACATCTGGGATTAGTTATTCTTTAATTTGTGAATTTTAGCATTAACCGAAATTCGGGGTGTTACATTCTCCCCTCCTTAAAGGATTTCGTCCCTGAAATCTCTAAGCTAAGGAGAATGCATATCCTACCATCCAAACAACCATCTACTCAATCCATAAAACACGGGCATCCATTGTCCTTAAAACAATTTCTAATGATGTATGAGCATATGCAAAAAGTGTGTGTATATGTTCCCTATCTAATGTATGAACATATGCAAACCATGATAGTGCCATGTATCCATTATGTATGCGAGAGAACCCTATCGACACATACAATATCTACATGAGTGCACAACCATTCACCAAAATGCATCATCCATATGATAACATAATCATTATACATCCATAAATATAGCTACCTACACACAATTATATGCAATATGCAATATGAAGTGATTGAGCCGATCTAGTGTCTAGAGTGTGTGTATATGCATCCACGAGCAACCACTGGCAACCACTTGCATCCACATGCATCCATCAAACATAACATGTCTCAAACACATGTTCAACCATAGGTTTACCCTATCTAAAGGTCAAAGGTACTAATGAGAGGACATACTAAAGACAAGATAAGCACTAGACAAATGATAAAGGAGACGTTTAAAGGACATACCCTCAAAAAGGAATGGGTATAACGAACGCATCTTCGCTTCTGTCTCCCAAGTAGCATTGCTCTCACCTTCTCCCCTTTTCACTTTGACTAGTCGAACCTCTCTGTTTCTCAACTTCCTAATCTCTGACCCAAGGATGCGGGTAGGAGCTCGTCGAATAATCACATCACGCTCTATCTTTACTTCTTTAAGCAAACTCGGCTCTACCGCCTCTGCGGTCTCATGTAGGCACTTCCTCAAATGTGACACATGGGATATGTCATGTTCCCCATGCAACCGAACTATCTCTCGAATATAAACTGAAGCTAAACATGGAACAATCCTCTTACGGGTATGAAATGGGCACTCTTAGTAAGTCTATCTACCACAACCCAAATTCCCGTATTACCTTTCCTCGATCTCGGTAACCCATCAATAAAATCCATCGAGACGCTATCCCACTTTCATTGCGGAACTCCCAATGGGTGAAGCAACCCACCTGGTTTCTTTTGCTTCGCTTTCTCCTGTTGGCACACCAAGCATCGAGCGACATACTTGGCCACATCTTTCTTCATACCGGCCCAAAAGAAAACTCGCTTCATGTCTTTGTACATCTTGTCCCTATCGGGATGAATGGTCATCTTCGATCGATGTGCATCATCAAGTATAGCCTTCCTCAAACCCTTGTCTTGCAGTACACAAAGTCTACCGTCTCTACGCAACCACCCCTTACCATCTAGGGTGTACCTACTCAAATGGCTGGACGACTCCCCCTCCTCATGAGCTTCTCTACTAACTCAACCAACTGTGGGTCGTCCCGCCGTGCTCCGCCAATACGCCCCAAAAGAGTAGGCCTAACCTCCAAGGAGGCTAGCAAACCGGGTACAAAGTCAACGGAAGGTCTAAAGTCAAACATAGAAATAAACTCTAAGCTCCGTCGTTCAACGAATAATGAACTCAAGGACAACCTTTTTCTACTTAAGGCATTCGTTACCACGTTACCCTTGCCATGGGTATACGCTATTTCAAACTCATAGGATGCTAAGAATCCTATCCACTTTTGCTGTCCTAAGACTATGTGCTTGAAGAGTCTCCAACACTTCCCTAAGATGTAGGGCATGCTCTTCTCCTCTTTTAGAGAAAACCAGGATATTACCCCATCCAAAAATCCTCACAACTGTCCATCTCTCACGCAGACCACCCTAGTCGAACTCGACATCCCCCAAATGCAAGCCCCAAAGGCCTAAACCAATATCAGACAAACACCCAAGGGATACCTCCTTCGAATTCAGACGACCTACGTGAGATGATACTAGTAAAAACGGCTAAATAATTAAGCCCTTGTCCAACTCTGGATGTCCTCGCCAGTCTCGCTCTAAAACCATGCTCAACCTATTGAGCACATACGAAAACTTATTTCGCTCCTAGAAAAGACCAAGATGTCAATTACAAAGACCATCTCGAACTTATTTAGGTACTCCTTGAACACCCTTCTCAACAAATCAACAAAGTATGCGGGGGCGTTCGTCTAACCAAATGGCATCACCAGCCACTCATAAAACCATCCGGAGTCCTAAAGGCAATCTTCTCTATACTATCCTCAGCCACTCTCAACTGACGAAACCCCGTGGCTGAGTCCAACTTGCGAAAATACTGAGGCGCCAACCAATTGATCAAAAAGATCATCAATCCTCGGCAATGGGTGTCTATTCTTCTTTGTGAGTTTATTTAGTTCTCTTTAGCCTACACAAAGTGTGAGGGACCCATCCGCCTTCGTAGCAAAAACTACTGGAGCACCCCACTCCGATATACTTTGTCTTATGGACCCCTTCTCAAGCAACTCCCCTACTTGCTTATGGAGTTCCCTCCTCTCGTGAGGAGCCATGTGGCACACTGGTAAAGATACAGGTTTAGCATTGTCTACCAGATATATTCGGAAGTCAATCTCCCGCTCCGGAGGTAAGCCCTTTACCTCCTCAAACACATCCGAGTATTCCCGGACCACTCTAACAGATCGCAAACTCTCGACCGACGTGTCAAGCGATTCTAGATAACTTAGCATAACAGATTCCATGGGATTACAAGAGATCTCGAGAGTGTTACCCAAGCGGGTCATAAGCCTAACAACTCTCCCTTCAAAATCAAGAACGACACCCCTACTGGATAACCAGTCCATGCCCAAATTAACCCATAGCCCGTGAATCCCAAAAAGCATCACATCTAAACTCAACGCTAAGTATAGAAACTTTCAAACCCAAACACATCATGGAGCCCCAATTGGGTTTGAAACAACTAAGGGATCATCTACCAAACTGGTGTCTAAGTGCAGTGACTCAACTAACAATGATGAGATAAACGAACTCGATGCGTCAGAATCTAATAAAGTTCGAACCGGATAATAAAGAAATCCAAATTCCAACCTAGACGGTCCTATCCCCATCTGGTACACTAGCCGCGAGGGAATACAACTACCCTCCAGGAGATTCCATACCTTGCCCATGCCCCTTTGGACAATCCTAATACGGTGTCCCATTCCTCCAAAAGGATAACTACTCGCCTTCTTCTTCCCATTCTCCACTCGTAACCTCCCACCAATGAGGTTTCATCCTTCATTAACCAAACAACTATTTGAGCCTTCCTCCCATCGTCTATCCAATAGATACCTACCAGTCCTCCTCCTTCTTGAACCAACTTCTAATCCGACTAATGTCTAAGTCCCTTGAAGTGGTTTTTCGTTCTTATCTATCTTAGAAAGGTCATCTATACGCGGAGGGGAAACTCAAAATGAGAGAGGAAGAGATTCAAAACGGAGAATTCGAAAGATATAGATATGGCTATTGGGGATTATGCTTTTCTTTCAAAAACTTTTCTCTTAAAAGACATGTTTTTGAAAATACTCCTTTCAAAAATATTCTTAGAAAATAGTTTTTCTAAAAATTTTATCTGTTCTGGTAACCTTAAGCTCTGATACCACGTGTAACACCCCACACCTGCTACGGTCACTCACTAAGGGAATGCCATAACATCGGTGGAGTATTTTAAGTGAATATAGAATAGAAAAATTACAACAAGACAGATATAAGTAATACTTGAGAATTTAAAACATCATTTCATTTCAGCGGAAAGTAAAACATGTTTGGTTACACCAAAACCATAAATAAGAGTCAAGTACATAATATCCATCCTGATAAAAATGAAAGTACATAATCCCACTACATAACCTAATAGCCATAATAGAAAAGATAAACTGAGCTTTACATCCACGGTCCAAGCTCCAAAAGATAGATAAAGCAGTCTGATCAAAGCCCACTAGTGCTAGGCCCACTCTGAAAACCTGAGGGTTGGGAAAAAGATAAAGAAACAACGGGGTCAGACATAAGTCTGAGTGAGTCCTATAACCCTAACAATACAATCATTAAAGTAATTAGGGTATGATATAAACAAGGTACGGTACCTCTGGGGATAATGACTACACTAAGTAGCCAACTAAACACAGGATGTACTAAGATAACCGAAAAGACGCATTTATCCACCCAAGGATAATTACTAGATTACACCACCCCAGATCTACCCACCCAAGGGTAATTCCTACGCTGCACCACACCAGTTCTACCCACCCAAGGGTAATTCCTACTTAAAGGTTAATCCCACTAAGTGTACTTAGTAATTTTACCCAGTAGTTTCTTGTACCCCTAGCTGACTACATAGGTGCCGTCTGCCCCTATCTCCCTAGGTGTACCCACTACCCCCAAGCGATCGGCTCCCTACCGTAGATACCCGTGCTGGCCCCACAGTGGGGTGTATCACTCCCCAAAGTGGCAACCCGATAATCAATGGTGCACGGCTTATACCTACACGATGCAACAACGTCTTACCTACCAGCCCGGGTCCACACACGCATATGAAACCCGTTGGACTCGCGTTGCCACCGCTACCCCGTTTTGGCCTCTTATAGTCAAGCCCAATATGCGTGTCCCGTCCTCGACTTGGGTCGAGCCCACAAAGATACGTTTGGGATATTGGTTGAAATGGGCCCCCACAAGCTACTACTTAAGCTTGCCATTTTATCTAGTGCGTCCCACTTAACCCCTTTTATAATCATGCCCACTTATATGTTAAGGTTTGGTTAAGTCATCTAATCATATTTCAATTGCCACTTAAGGCCCCTACAAGCTACTACTTAAGCTTGTCATTTAATTATATTTCCATTGCCACTTAAGGCCCCCACAAGCTACTACTTAAGCTTGTCATTTAATTATATTTCAATTGCCACTTAAGGCCCCCACAAGCTACTACTTAAGCTTGTCATTTAATTATATTTCAATTGCCACTTGTGGCACCCACTAGATTTCCGCATGCCACCCAAGGCACTTACTTGATTTCCACATGCCACCCAAGGCACTTACTTAATTCCCACATGCCACCCAAGGCACTTACTTAATTCCCACATGCCACCCAAGGCACTTACTTAACCCTTTTATCATGTTTAATTACATGTTCCACTTTGGTTAAGTATTCTAATCGTATTTTCTATTGCCACCCAAGGCAATCCCACTAGTTTCCTTATGCCACCCAAGGCACCCCCACTAGTTACTACATGCCACCCAAGGCACCCACTTAACCCCTCATGCCCCTCTACATGCTAATTTGGTTAAGTGTTTCTTAATTAATTAAGATCGTAACCTTTGTAAAGACCTCTCACATTAGACTGTCTTTTATGGCAGCTGGATATGCCGGTTGGTTCCGGGCAGCCTTACACCATAACAGAGTCTAACCTCGTGTTTTTACACTTGTCACGTATTTAGTTTATGACTAAGACCTCTCACATTGGGCCAATCATTTGTAGCCGCTGGATTTGCCGGTCGGTTCCGGGCAGTCTTATGCTACAAAAGGGTCCAACCTCGTGTCTTAGTAGATTAATTACACCTAATTAATCACCCCCATAATTTGTATTAATTATCCCTAATTAATTACAAATATTTAAGAATATGGGTAGACCTAACTCAATAGGTAAATTCCCAATTCCATAATATGGGTAGACCTAACTTAATAGGTAAATTCCCAATTATGTCCATCCACTTTACGGTATGTTTAATCATACCCACTTCACACAATTTTATGTGTTCATTAATTTTTACCCCATCGTCCCCACGTAAATACGTTAACATGACATACTTCAAAAGAGAAGATTCATCATACACACAATGGGTTCAACTTAGCATATCATTAGCATTATCATGGGTTTAAAAAGGTGTCAACTTGTATATATGACCATAAACCCAACTTGCGTAAATAACCAACCCAAACTTGCATGAATCACATAAGTCATAAAGATGGTAACGTGCTTAAATGTTCATGTCATAGACCTATCATAAAGGTGTCAACTTGCATACATGTCATAGGTCTAAAAAGGATGAACTTGCACATGTACTTATGTCATACATAGAGGCAAACTTGCATATGAACTTGCATCATAACTTGCATATGAACTTGCATCATAACTTGCATATGAACTTGCATCATAACTTGCATATGAACTTGCATAACATGCCATACTTAGAGGCAAACTTGCATATATATTATGCATATCATAAAAGAGACAAACTTGCATATGAACTTGCATCATAACTTGCATAAAACCAAACACTTAGCATGCATAAAACCAAATACTTAGCATGCACAAAACCAAATACTTAGCATGCATAAAACCAAATACATAACTTGCATAACATGTTACATATAAACTTGCATATAATCTCATATATAGCTTGCATAACATGTTACATATGCATCAATGTTCAACATAGTGTTTTGCATAGTGAGCATCATAAAACATAGCATTAAACTTGCATATAGCATAAAACTTGCAAAACACACAACATACACTATACTAAACTTGCATAAGCACATTTATCCACAAACATAGCCATATCTTATCATATCCTATCATAATCAATTTAACAATTGATTATTAAGGCTATAGAAACTCACCACTAAGCTCCAATAAGCAAACCCTTTGCCACAAATCACCCAAAAACTCTAGCCTTGAACATAAAGCTTGCAACTTGATGATGAATGCAAGCTAATGATTACTCATACAACTCAAAGATGCTTGTATGGACATGAAAGCCTTCATAGAAATAGTTTAGAAATAGGATGGAGGCTAGGGTTTTGAGTGGAGGCCATGATCATAGAAAATTTTGGCATAGTTTAGTTAGGAGATAGGATTATGACCATTTAGGGCTAGCTTAGGGTCTTATTTATAGGATTAGGAAAGTGTTTTAGGCCATTAGATTAACCCTAAATTAGATTAGGGCCATCCGATCTCGGAAGCTTCCAGAAACCAGCCCCAAAACACAGCCTAAACCCTAAAATGGTGCACCAGGCCAGCCAGAAAGCTGTGCAGGTTTCTGGCTCGACACGGGCGCACTTCCCAAGTGCGCCAGTGTATTTTTGTGTTGGCGCACTTCACAAGTGCGCCAGTGCATTCTGGCTTGTTTTCGGTTTTTCTGCCTAACTTCGTTCGTCCATATCTTCTTCATACAGACTCCGATTTTCGAAAATTCAGACTCTATTTCGCGTATTTTTCCGAGACGAACGCAATGGTGCAACCCGTTTCCCCTAATTCCCACATCTGGGATTAGTTATTCTTTAATTTGTGAATTTTAGCATTAACCGAAATTCGGGGTGTTACATTCTCCCCTCCTTAAAGGATTTCGTCCCCGAAATCTCTAAGCTAAGGAGAATGCATATCCTACCATCCAAACAACCATCTACTCAATCCATAAAACACGGGCATCCATTGTCCTTAAAACAATTTCTAATGATGTATGAGCATATGCAAAAAGTGTGTGTATATGTTCCCTATCTAATGTATGAACATATGCAAACCATGATAGTGCCATGTATCCATTATGTATGCGAGAGAACCCTATCGACACATACAATATCTACATGAGTACACAATCATTCACCAAAATGCATCATCCATATGATAACACAATCATTATACATCCATAAATATAGCTACCTACACACAATTATATGCAATATGCAATATGAAGTGATTGAGCCGATCTAGTGTCTAGAGTGTGTGTATATGCATCCACGAGCAACCACTGGCAACCACTTGCATCCACATGCATCCATCAAACATAACATGTCTCAAACACATGTTTCAACCATAGGTTTACCCTATCTAAAGGTCAAAGGTACTAATGAGAGGACCTACTAAAGACAAGATAAGCACTAGACAAATGATAAAGGAGACGTTTAAAGGACATACCCTCAAAAAGGAATGGGTATAACGAACGCATCTTCGCTTCTGTCTCCCAAGTAGCATTGCTCTCACCTTCTCCCCTTTTCACTTTGACTAGTCGAACCTCTCTGTTTCTCAACTTCCTAATCTCTGACCCAAGGATGCGGGTAGGAGCTCATCGAATAATCACATCACGCTCTATCTTTACTTCTTTAAGCAAACTCGGCTCTACCGCCTCTGCGGTCTCATGTAGGCACTTCCTCAAATGTGACACATGGGATATGTCATGTTCCCTATGCAACCGAACTATCTCTCGAATATAAACTGAAGCTAAACATGGAACAGTCCTCTTACGGGTATGAAATGGGCACTCTTAGTAAGTCTATCTACCACAACCCAAATTCCCGTATTACCTTTCCTCGATCTCGGTAACCCGTCAATAAAATCCATCGAGACGCTATCCCACTTTCATTGCGGAACTCCCAATGGGTGAAGCAACCCACCTGGTTTCTTTTGCTTCGCTTTCTCCTGTTGGCACACCAAGCATCGAGCGACATACTTGGCCACATCTTTCTTCATACCGGCCCAAAAGAAAACTCGCTTCATGTCTTGGTACATCTTGTCCCTATCGGGATGAATGGTCATCTTCGATCGATGTGCATCATCAAGTATAGCCTTCCTCAAACCCTTGTCTTGCAGTACACAAAGTCTACCGTCTCTACGCAACCACCCCTTACCATCTAGGGTGTACCTACTCAAATGGCTGGACGACTCCCCCTCCTCATGAGCTTCTCTACTAACTCAACCAACTGTGGGTCGTCCCGCTGTGCTCCGCCAATACGCCCCAAAAGAGTAGGCCTAACCTCCAAGGAGGCTAGCAAACCGGGTACAAAGTCAACGGAAGGTCTAAAGTCAAACATAGAAATAAACTCTAAGCTCCGTCGTTCAACGAATAATGAACTCAAGGACAACCTTTTTCTACTTAAGGCATTCGTTACCACGTTACCCTTGCCATGGGTATACGCTATTTCAAACTCATAGGATGCTAAGAATCCTATCCACTTTTGCTGTCCTAAGATTATGTGCTTGAAGAGTCTCCAACACTTCCCTAAGATGTAGGGCATGCTCTTCTCCTCTTTTAGAGAAAACCAGGATATTACCCCATCCAAAAATCCTCACAACTGTCCATCTCTCACGCAGACCACCCTAGTCGAACTCGACATCCCCCAAATGCAAGCCCCAAAGGCCTAAACCAATATCAGACAAACACCCAAGGGATACCTCCTTCGAATTCAGACGACCTACGTGAGATGATACTAGTAAAAACGGCTAAATAATTAAGCCCTTGTCCAACTCTGGATGTCCTCGCCAGTCTCGCTCTAAAACCATGCTCAACCTATTGAGCACATACGAAAACTTATTTCGCTCCTAGAAAAGACCAAGATGTCAATTACAAAGACCATCTCGAACTTATTTAGGTACTCCTTGAACACCCTTCTCATCAAATCAACAAAGTATGCGGGGGAGTTCGTCTAACCAAATGGCATCACCAGCCACTCATAAAACCATCCGGAGTCCTAAAGGCAATCTTCTCTATACTATCCTCAGCCACTCTCAACTGACGAAACCCCGTGGCTGAGTCCAACTTGCGAAAATACTGAGGCGCCAACCAATTGATCAAAGAGATCATCAATCCTCGGCAATGGGTGTCTATTCTTCTTTGTGAGTTTATTTAGTTCTCTTTAGCCTACACAAATTCTGAGGGACCCATCCGCCTTCGTAGCAAAAACTACTGGAGCACCCCACTCCGATATACTTTGTCTTATGGACCCCATCTCAAGCAACTCCCCTACTTGCTTATGGAGTTCCCTCCTCTCGTGAGGAGCCATGTGGCACACTGGTAAAGATACAGGTTTAGCATTGTCTACCAGATATATTCGGAAGTCAATCTCCCGCTCCGGAGGTAAGCCCTTTACCTCCTCAAACACATCCGAGTATTCCCGGACCACTCTAACAGATCGCAAACTCTCGACCGACGTGTCAAGCGATTCTAGATAACTTAGCATAACAGATTCCATGGGATTACAAGAGATCTCGAGAGTGTTACCCAAGCGGGTCATAAGCCTAACAACTCTCCCTTCAAAATCAAGAACAACACCCCTACTGGATAACCAGTCCATGCCCAAACTAACCCATAGCCCGTGAATCCCAAAAAGCATCACATCTAAACTCAACGCCAAGTATAGAAACTTTCAAACCCAAACACATCATGGAGCCCCAATTGGGTTTGAAACAACTAAGGGATCATCTACCAAACTGGTGTCTAAGTGCAGTGACTCAACTAACAATGATGAGATAAACGAACTCGATGCGTCAGAATCTAATAAAGTTCGAACCGGATAATAAAGAAATCCAAATTCCAACCTAGACGGTCCTATCCCCATCTGGTACACTAGCCGCGAGGGAATACAACTACCCTCCAGGAGATTCCATACCTTGCCCATGCCCCTTTGGACAATCCTAATACGGTGTCCCATTCCTCCAAAAGGATAACTACTCGCCTTCTTCTTCCCATTCTCCACTCGTAACCTCCCACCAATGAGGTTTCATCCTTCATTAACCAAACAACTATTTGAGCCTTCCTCCCATCGTCTATCCAATAGATACCTACCAGTCCTCCTCCTTCTTGAACCAACTTCTAATCCGACTAATGTCTAAGTCCCTTGAAGTGGTTTTTCGTTCTTATCTATCTTAGAAAGGTCATCTATACGCGGAGGGGAAACTCAAAACGAGAGAGGAAGAGATTCAAAACGGAGAATTCGAAAGATATAGATATGGCTATTGGGGATTATGCTTTTCTTTCAAAAACTTTTCTCTTAAAAGACATGTTTTTGAAAATACTCCTTTCAAAAATATTCTTAGAAAATAGTTTTTCTAAAAATTTTATCTGTTCTGGTAACCTTAAGCTCTGATACCACGTGTAACACCCCACACCTGCTACGGTCACTCACTAAGGGAATGCCATAACATCGGTGGAGTATTTTAAGTGAATATAGAATAGAAAAATTACAACAAGACAGATATAAGTAATACTTGAGAATTTAAAACATCATTTCATTTCAGCGGAAAGTAAAACATGTTTGGTTACACCAAAACCATAAATAAGAGTCAAGTACATAATATCCATCCTGATAAAAATGAAAGTACATAATCCCACTACATAACCTAATAGCCATAATAGAAAAGATAAACTGAGCTTTACATCCACGGTCCAAGCTCCAAAAGATAGATAAAGCAGTCTGATCAAAGCCCACTAGTGCTAGGCCCACTCTGAAAACCTGAGGGTTGGGAAAAAGATAAAGAAACAACGGGGTCAGACATAAGTCTGAGTGAGTCCTATAACCCTAACAATACAATCATTAAAGTAATTAGGGTATGATATAAACAAGGTACGGTACCTCTGGGGATAATGACTACACTAAGTAGCCAACTAAACACAGGATGTACTAAGATAACCGAAAAGACGCATTTATCCACCCAAGGATAATTACTGGATTACACCACCCCAGATCTACCCACCCAAGGGTAATTCCTACACTGCACCACACCAGTTCTACCCACCCAAGGGTAATTCCTACTTAAAGGTTAATCCCACTAAGTGTACTTAGTAATTTTACCCAGTAGTTTCTTGTACCCCTAGCTGACTACATAGGTGCCGTCTGCCCCTATCTCCCTAGGTGTACCCACTACCCCCAAGCGATCGGCTCCCTACCGTAGATACCCGTGCTGGCCCCACAGTGGGGTGTATCACTCCCCAAAGTGGCAACCCGATAATCAATGGTGCACGGCTTATACCTACACGATGCAACAACGTCTTACCTACCAGCCCGGGTCCACACACGCATATGAAACCCGTTGGACTCGCGTTGCCACCGCTACCCCGTTTTGGCCTCTTATAGTCAAGCCCAATATGCGTGTCCCGTCCTCGACTTGGGTCGAGCCCACAAAGATACGTTTGGGATATTGGTTGAAATGGGCCCCCACAAGCTACTACTTAAGCTTGCCATTTTATCTAGTGCGTCCCACTTAACCCCTTTTATAATCATGCCCACTTATATGTTAAGGTTTGGTTAAGTCATCTAATCATATTTCAATTGCCACTTAAGGCCCCTACAAGCTACTACTTAAGCTTGTCATTTAATTATATTTCCATTGCCACTTAAGGCCCCCACAAGCTACTACTTAAGCTTGTCATTTAATTATATTTCAATTGCCACTTAAGGCCCCCACAAGCTACTACTTAAGCTTGTCATTTAATTATATTTCAATTGCCACTTGTGGCACCCACTAGATTTCTGCATGCCACCCAAGGCACTTACTTGATTTCCACATGCCACCCAAGGCACTTACTTAATTCCCACATGCCACCCAAGGCACTTACTTAATTCCCACATGCCACCAAAGGCACTTACTTAACCCTTTTATCATGTTTAATTACATGTTCCACTTTGGTTAAGTATTCTAATCGTATTTTCTATTGCCACCCAAGGCAATCCCACTAGTTTCCTTATGCCACCCAAGGCACCCCCACTAGTTACTACATGCCACCCAAGGCACCCACTTAACCCCTCATGCCCCTCTACATGCTAATTTGGTTAAGTGTTTCTTAATTAATTAAGATCGTAACCTTTGTAAAGACCTCTCACATTAGACTGTCTTTTATGGCAGCTGGATATGCCGGTTGGTTCCGGGCAGCCTTACACCATAACAGAGTCTAACCTCGTGTCTTTACACTTGTCACGTATTTAGTTTATGACTAAGACCTCTCACATTGGGCCAATCATTTGTAGCCGCTGGATTTGCCGGTCGGTTCCGGGCAGTCTTATGCTACAAAAGGGTCCAACCTCGTGTCTTAGTAGATTAATTACACCTAATTAATCACCGCCATAATTTGTATTGATTATCCCTAATTAATTACAAATATTTAAGAATATGGGTAGACCTAACTCAATAGGTAAATTCCCAATTCCATAATATGGGTAGACCTAACTTAATAGGTAAATTCCCAATTATGTCCATCCACTTTACGGTATGTTTAATCATACCCACTTCACACAATTTTATGTGTTCATTAATTTTTACCCCATCGTCCCCACGTAAATACGTTAACATGACATACTTCAAAAGAGAAGATTCATCATACACACAATGGGTTCAACTTAGCATATCATTAGCATTATCATGGGTTTAAAAAGGTGTCAACTTGTATATATGACCATAAACCCAACTTGCGTAAATAACCAACCCAAACTTGCATGAATCACATATGTCATAAAGATGGTAACGTGCTTAAATGTTCATGTCATAGACCTATCATAAAGGTGTCAACTTGCATACATGTCATAGGTCTAAAAAGGATGAACTTGCACATGTACTTATGTCATACATAGAGGCAAACTTGCATATGAACTTGCATCATAACTTGCATATGAACTTGCATCATAACTTGCATATGAACTTGCATCATAACTTGCATATGAACTTGCATAACATGCCATACTTAGAGGCAAACTCGCATATTTTTTATGCATATCATAAAAGAGACAAACTTGCATATGAACTTGCATCATAACTTGCATAAAACCAAACACTTAGCATGCATAAAACCAAATACTTAGCATGCACAAAACCAAATACTTAGCATGCATAAAACCAAATACATAACTTGCATAACATGTTACATATAAACTTGCATATAATCTCATATATAGCTTGCATAACATGTTACATATGCATCAATGTTCAACATAGTGTTTTGCATAGTGAGCATCATAAAACATAGCATTAAACTTGCATATAGCATAAAACTTGCAAAACACACAACATACACTATACTAAACTTGAATAAGCACATTTATCCACAAACATAGCCATATCTTATCATATCCTATCATAATCAATTTAACAATTGATTATTAAGGCTATAGAAACTCACCACTAAGCTCCAATAAGCAAACCCTTTGCCACAAATCACCCAAAAACTCTAGCCTTGAACATAAAGCTTGCAACTTGATGATGAATGCAAGCTAATGATTACTCATACAACTCAAAGATGCTTGTATGGACATGAAAGCCTTCATAGAAATAGTTTAGAAATAGGATGGAGGCTAGGGTTTTGAGTGGAGGCCATGATCATAGAAAATTTTGGCATAGTTTAGTTAGGAGATAGGATTATGACCATTTAGGGCTAGCTTAGGGTCTTATTTATAGGATTAGGCAAGTGTTTTAGGCCATTAGATTAACCCTAAATTAGATTAGGGCCATCCGATCTCGGAAGCTTCCAGAAACCAGCCCCAAAACACAGCCTAAACCCTAAAATGGTGCACCAGGCCAGCCAGAAAGCTGTGCAGGTTTCTGGCTCGACACGGGCGCACTTCCCAAGTGCGCCAGTGTATTTTTGTGTTGGCGCACTTCACAAGTGCGCCAGTGCATTCTGGCTTGTTTTCGGTTTTTCTGCCTAACTTCGTTCGTCCATATCTTCTTCATACAGACTCCGATTTTCGAAAATTCAGACTCTATTTCGCGTATTTTTCCGAGACGAACGCAATGGTGCAACCCGTTTCCCCTAATTCCCACATCTGGGATTAGTTATTCTTTAATTTGTGAATTTTAGCATTAACCGAAATTCGGGGTGTTACATTCTCCCCTCCTTAAAGGATTTCGTCCCCGAAATCTCTAAGCTAAGGAGAATGCATATCCTACCATCCAAACAACCATCTACTCAATCCATAAAACACGGGCATCCATTGTCCTTAAAACAATTTCTAATGATGTATGAGCATATGCAAAAAGTGTGTGTATATGTTCCCTATCTAATGTATGAACATATGCAAACCATGATAGTGCCATGTATCCATTATGTATGCGAGAGAACCCTATCGACACATACAATATCTACATGAGTACACAATCATTCACCAAAATGCATCATCCATATGATAACACAATCATTATACATCCATAAATATAGCTACCTACACACAATTATATGCAATATGCAATATGAAGTGTTTGAGCCGATCTAGTGTCTAGAGTGTGTGTATATGCATCCACGAGCAACCACTTGCATCCACATGCATCCATCAAACATAACATGTCTCAAACACATGTTTCAACCATAGGTTTACCCTATCTAAAGGTCAAAGGTACTAATGAGAGGACCTACTAAAGACAAGATAAGCACTAGACAAATGATAAAGGAGACGTTTAAAGGACATACCCTCAAAAAGGAATGGGTATAACGAACGCATCTTCGCTTCTGTCTCCCAAGTAGCATTGCTCTCACCTTCTCCCCTTTTCACTTTGACTAGTCGAACCTCTCTGTTTCTCAACTTCCTAATCTCTGACCCAAGGATGCGGGTAGGAGCTCATCGAATAATCACATCACGCTCTATCTTTACTTCTTTAAGCAAACTCGGCTCTACCGCCTCTGCGGTCTCATGTAGGCACTTCCTCAAATGTGACACATGGGATATGTCATGTTCCCTATGCAACCGAACTATCTCTCGAATATAAACTGAAGCTAAACATGGAACAGTCCTCTTACGGGTATGAAATGGGCACTCTTAGTAAGTCTATCTACCACAACCCAAATTCCCGTATTACCTTTCCTCGATCTCGGTAACCCGTCAATAAAATCCATCGAGACGCTATCCCACTTTCATTGCGGAACTCCCAATAGGTGAAGCAACCCACCTGGTTTCTTTTGCTTCGCTTTCTCCTGTTGGCACACCAAGCATCGAGCGACATACTTGGCCACATCTTTCTTCATACCAGCCCAAAAGAAAACTCGCTTCATGTCTTGGTACATCTTGTCCCTATCGGGATGAATGGTCATCTTCGATCGATGTGCATCATCAAGTATAGCCTTCCTCAAACCCTTGTCTTGCAGTACACAAAGTCTACCGTCTCTACGCAACCACCCCTTACCATCTAGGGTGTACCTACTCAAATGGCTGGACGACTCCCCCTCCTCATGAGCTTCTCTACTAACTCAACCAACTGTGGGTCGTCCCGCTGTGCTCCGCCAATACGCCCCAAAAGAGTAGGCCTAACCTCCAAGGAGGCTAGCAAACCGGGTACAAAGTCAACGGAAGGTCTAAAGTCAAACATAGAAATAAACTCTAAGCTCCGTCGTTCAACGAATAATGAACTCAAGGACAACCTTTTTCTACTTAAGGCATTCGTTACCACGTTACCCTTGCCATGGGTATACGCTATTTCAAACTCATAGGATGCTAAGAATCCTATCCACTTTTGCTGTCCTAAGATTATGTGCTTGAAGAGTCTCCAACACTTCCCTAAGATGTAGGGCATGCTCTTCTCCTCTTTTAGAGAAAACCAGGATATTACCCCATCCAAAAATCCTCACAACTGTCCATCTCTCACGCAGACCACCCTAGTCGAACTCGACATCCCCCAAATGCAAGCCCCAAAGGCCTAAACCAATATCAGACAAACACCCAAGGGATACCTCCTTCGAATTCAGACGACCTACGTGAGATGATACTAGTAAAAACGGCTAAATAATTAAGCCCTTGTCCAACTCTGGATGTCCTCGCCAGTCTCGCTCTAAAACCACCGTTTATCCCATAACTGGCTTTGCTCAACCAATTGAGCACATACGAAAACTTATTTCGCTCCTAGAAAAGACCAAGATGTCAATTACAAAGACCATCTCGAACTTATTTAGGTACTCCTTGAACACCCTTCTCATCAAATCAACAAAGTATGCGGGGGCGTTCGTCTAACCAAATGGCATCACCAGCCACTCATAAAACCATCCGGAGTCCTAAAGGCAATCTTCTCTATACTATCCTCAGCCACTCTCAACTGACGAAACCCCGTGGCTGAGTCCAACTTGCGAAAATACTGAGGCGCCAACCAATTGATCAAAGAGATCATCAATCCTCGGCAATGGGTGTCTATTCTTCTTTGTGAGTTTATTTAGTTCTCTTTAGCCTACACAAATTCTGAGGGACCCATCCGCCTTCGTAGCAAAAACTACTGGAGCACCCCACTCCGATATACTTTGTCTTATGAACCCCTTCTCAAGCAACTCCCCTACTTGCTTATGGAGTTCCCTCCTCTCGTGAGGAGCCATGTGGCACACTGGTAAAGATACAGGTTTAGCATTGTCTACCAGATATATTCGGAAGTCAATCTCCCGCTCCGGAGGTAAGCCCTTTACCTCCTCAAACACATCCGAGTATTCCCGGACCACTCTAACAGATCGCAAACTCTCGACCGACGTGTCAAGCGATTCTAGATAACTTAGCATAACAGATTCCATGGGATTACAAGAGATCTCGAGAGTGTTACCCAAGCGGGTCATAAGCCTAACAACTCTCCCTTCAAAATCAAGAACGACACCCCTACTGGATAACCAGTCCATGCCCAAACTAACCCATAGCCCGTGAATCCCAAAAAGCATCACATCTAAACTCAACGCTAAGTATAGAAACTTTCAAACCCAAACACATCATGGAGCCCCAATTGGGTTTGAAACAACTAAGGGATCATCTACCAAACTGGTGTCTAAGTGCAGTGACTCAACTAACAATGATGAGATAAACGAACTCGATGCGTCAGAATCTAATAAAGTTCGAACCGGATAATAAAGAAATCCAAATTCCAACCTAGACGGTCCTATCCCCATCTGGTACACTAGCCGCGAGGGAATACAACTACCCTCCAGGAGATTCCATACCTTGCCCATGCCCCTTTGGACAATCCTAATACGGTGTCCCATTCCTCCAAAAGGATAACTACTCGCCTTCTTCTTCCCATTCTCCACTCGTAACCTCCCACCAATGAGGTTTCATCCTTCATTAACCAAACAACTATTTGAGCCTTCCTCCCATCGTCTATCCAATAGATACCTACCAGTCCTCCTCCTTCTTGAACCAACTTCTAATCCGACTAATGTCTAAGTCCCTTGAAGTGGTTTTCCGTTCTTATCTATCTTAGAAAGGTCATCTATACGCGGAGGGGAAACTCAAAACGAGAGAGGAAGAGATTCAAAACGGAGAATTCGAAAGATATAGATATGGCTATTGGGGATTATGCTTTTCTTTCAAAAACTTTTCTCTTAAAAGACATGTTTTTGAAAATACTCCTTTCAAAAATATTCTTAGAAAATAGTTTTTCTAAAAAATTTATCTGTTCTGGTAACCTTAAGCTCTGATACCACGTGTAACACCCCACACCTGCTACGGTCACTCACTAAGGGAATGCCATAACATCGGTGGAGTATTTTAAGTGAATATAGAACAGAAAAATTACAACAAGACAGATATAAGTAATACTTGAGAATTTAAAACATCATTTCATTTCAGCGGAAAGTAAAACATGTTTGGTTACACCAAAACCATAAATAAGAGTCAAGTACATAATATCCATCCTGATAAAAATGAAAGTACATAATCCCACTACATAACCTAATAGCCATAATAGAAAAGATAAACTGAGCTTTACATCCACGGTCCAAGCTCCAAAAGATAGATAAAGCAGTCTGATCAAAGCCCACTAGTGCTAGGCCCACTCTGAAAACCTGAGGGTTGGGAAAAAGATAAAGAAACAACGGGGTCAGACATAAGTCTGAGTGAGTCCTATAACCCTAACAATACAATCATTAAAGTAATTAGGGTATGATATAAACAAGGTACGGTACCTCTGGGGATAATGACTACACTAAGTAGCCAACTAAACACAGGATGTACTAAGATAACCGAAAAGACGCATTTATCCACCCAAGGATAATTACTGGATTACACCACCCCAGATCTACCCACCCAAGGGTAATTCCTACACTGCACCACACCAGTTCTACCCACCCAAGGGTAATTCCTACTTAAAGGTTGATCCCACTAAGTGTACTTAGTAATTTTACCCAGTAGTTTCTTGTACCCCTAGCTGACTACATAGGTGCCGTCTGCCCCTATCTCCCTAGGTGTACCCACTACCCCCAAGCGATCGGCTCCCTACCGTAGATACCCATGCTGGCCCCACAGTGGGGTGTATCCCTCCCCAAAGTGGCAACCCGATAATCAATGGTGCACGGCTTATACCTACACGATGCAACAACGTCTTACCTACCAGCCCGGGTCCACACACGCATATGAAACCCGTTGGACTCGCGTTGCCACCGCTACCCCGTTTTGGCCTCTTATAGTCAAGCCCAATATGCGTGTCCCGTCCTCGACTTGGGTCGAGCCCACAAAGATACGTTTGGGATATTGGTTGAAATGGGCCCCCCACAAGCTACTACTTAAGCTTGCCATTTTATCTAGTGCGTCCCACTTAACCCCTTTTATAATCATGCCCACTTATATGTTAAGGTTTGGTTAAGTCATCTAATCATATTTCAATTTCCACTTAAGGCCCCTACAAGCTACTACTTAAGCTTGTCATTTAATTATATTTCCATTGCCACTTAAGGCCCCCACAAGCTACTACTTAAGCTTGTCATTTAATTATATTTCAATTGCCACTTAAGGCCCCCACAAGCTACTACTTAAGCTTGTCATTTAATTATATTTCAATTGCCACTTGAGGCACCCACTAGATTTCCGCATGCCACCCAAGGCACTTACTTGATTTCCACATGCCACCCAAGGCACTTACTTAATTCCCACATGCCACCCAAGGCACTTACTTAATTCCCACATGCCACCCAAGGCACTTACTTAACCCTTTTATCATGTTTAATTACATGTTCCACTTTGGTTAAGTATTCTAATCGTATTTTCTATTGCCACCCAAGGCAATCCCACTAGTTTCCTTATGCCACCCAAGGCACCCCCACTAGTTACTACATGCCACCCAAGGCACCCACTTAACCCCTCATGCCCCTCTACATGCTAATTTGGTTAAGTGTTTCTTAATTAATTAAGATCGTAACCTTTGTAAAGACCTCTCACATTAGACTGTCTTTTATGGCAGCTGGATATGCCGGTTGGTTCCGGGCAGCCTTACACCATAACAGAGTCTAACCTCGTGTCTTTACACTTGTCACGTATTTAGTTTATGACTAAGACCTCTCACATTGGGCCAATCATTTGTAGCCGCTGGATTTGCCGGTCGGTTCCGGGCAGTCTTATGCTACAAAAGGGTCCAACCTCGTGTCTTAGTAGATTAATTACACCTAATTAATCACCCCCATAATTTGTATTAATTATCCCTAATTAATTACAAATATTTAAGAATATGGGTAGACCTAACTCAATAGGTAAATTCCCAATTCCATAATATGGGTAGACCTAACTTAATAGGTAAATTCCCAATTATGTCCATCCACTTTACGGTATGTTTAATCATACCCACTTCACACAATTTTATGTGTTCATTAATTTTTACCCCATCGTCCCCACGTAAATACGTTAACATGACATACTTCAAAAGAGAAGATTCATCATACACACAATGGGTTCAACTTAGCATATCATTAGCATTATCATGGGTTTAAAAAGGTGTCAACTTGTATATATGACCATAAACCCAACTTGCGTAAATAACCAACCCAAACTTGCATGAATCACATATGTCATAAAGATGGTAACTTGCTTAAATGTTCATGTCATAGACCTATCATAAAGGTGTCAACTTGCATACATGTCATAGGTCTAAAAAGGATGAACTTGCACATGTACTTATGTCATACATAGAGGCAAACTTGCATATGAACTTGCATCATAACTTGCATACGAACTTGCATCATAACTTGCATATGAACTTGCATCATAACTTGCATATGAACTTGCATAACATGCCATACTTAGAGTCAAACTTGCATATATATTATGCATATCATAAAAGAGACAAACTTGCATATGAACTTGCATCATAACTTGCATAAAACCAAACACTTAGCTTGCATAAAACCAAATACTTAGCATGCACAAAACCAAATACTTAGCATGCATAAAACCAAATACATAACTTGCATAACATGTTACATATAAACTTGCATATAATCTCATATATAGCTTGCATAACATGTTACATATGCATCAATGTTCAACATAGTGTTTTGCATAGTGAGCATCATAAAACATAGCATTAAACTTGCATATAGCATAAAACTTGCAAAACACACAACATACACTATACTAAACTTGCATAAGCACATTTATCCACAAACATAGCCATATCTTATCATATCCTATCATAATCAATTTAACAATTGATTATTAAGGCTATAGAAACTCACCACTAAGCTCCAATAAGCAAACCCTTTGCCACAAATCACCCAAAAACTCTAGCCTTGAACATAAAGCTTGCAACTTGATGATGAATGCAAGCTAATGATTACTCATACAACTCAAAGATGCTTGTATGGACATGAAAGCCTTCATAGAAATAGTTTAGAAATAGGATGGAGGCTAGGGTTTTGAGTGGAGGCCATGATCATAGAAAATTTTGGTATAGTTTAGTTAGGAGATAGGATTATGACCATTTAGGGCTAGCTTAGGGTCTTATTTATAGGATTAGGCAAGTGTTTTAGGCCATTAGATTAACCCTAAATTAGATTAGGGCCATCCGATCTCGGAAGCTTCCAGAAACCAGCCCCAAAACACAGCCTAAACCCTAAAATGGTGCACCAGGCCAGCCAGAAAGCTGTGCAGGTTTCTGGCTCGACACGGGCGCACTTCCCAAGTGCGCCAGTGTATTTTTGTGTTGGCGCACTTCACAAGTGCGCCAGTGCATTCTGGCTTGTTTTCGGTTTTTCTGCCTAACTTCGTTCGTCCATATCTTCTTCATACAGACTCCGATTTTCGAAAACTCAGACTCTATTTCGCGTATTTTTCCGAGACGAACGCAATGGTGCAACCCGTTTCCCCTAATTCCCACATCTGGGATTAGTTATTCTTTAATTTGTGAATTTTAGCATTAACCGAAATTCGGGGTGTTACAGATTCCTATTACTATTCATGCTTTTTAAAATTGGTTTCAAATTCTATGGTTCGCCTTAATTATACTGAACATTCTCTAATGCATGGACTTATTTAGCTATGCTATATGTTAAGAAACTGGAGTAACATTTAACTTGGTCTTATTTAGTTATGCTATTTCTCATTGTCGGGTGTAATATAAAAAAGAAAACCCTAGATACTTTATGATTGAAAAAAGTGAATGCTCCCATTTGCATATGTTTTACTTGTTTCCCAATATCACGATTGCGTGAAACCCCTCAAATTAAATTGAAATCCAAATCATCTTCATTGCGGTGGTTCATGACTCAGTCGCCCTTTTGTAATACCGTTTTGGAAACTCGCTTGTTTCGATCGATTCATACTAGATCAAGCTATCATAGGTTTGGGATTTTCGATTCATACTGGATTGCGCTACCCTCCGTAAGCCTTAGTTATCCTCATTGCTTCGCCTGGTATGAGCTTTCTGTATTTTCGATTCATACTGGATTTGGTGTGAGGTTTGGGGATTTTAGATTCATACTGGATTTTCGATTCATACGGTGTATTTACCGGACATTTAAATGGTTCTTTGATTTATCTGTATGTTTCATGGACAACACTATATTTATTGGACATGTCTTAATAAATAGAAATTTTATTTATGAGATGAAGTTCATAAAAATTCAATCGTATTATGGTACTTATAATTGAAGAACTGATTGCTTTAGCAATTACATTTGTTAAAGCTAGTAAATACCGAGAAGAGTAACCAGGCAGTTGTTGTGGAAGTGATTGTTGTGATTGGTAATTTTTCTCTTAACAGCACTGTCTTTGTTAATTTAGCAGTTACATCTTATGGTATTACTTCTATTTAACCAATCTATTTTATCTCATGAATGAAAATACGATTGATCGAAACATGGAGTGGGTTCTTCATGTTTTTTTAGACATTCCATATGCACTTCATTTTGTATCTTCCTGAAATGCATTTTTGTGTTTATATAATATTTTTATGTATTTGAGGTATTCTTGGTGTTTAGTTTGATGTATGTCTGCATTTGTATCTTAATGCAAAATTCTTATTTAAAAATTAACATGACTCTTATCTGTACATTGCAGGGAGCACTGAAAGCATGCCTTGATGTTAATTCTCCATTACTTTATCGGTCTGCCTTTCATGTTCCATTCTCTGTGCTGAAAGTCTGCTATGACTTTAGATGGTAAGACATTATTAGCTATTTGGGTACTAATTTTTTAAATGATACCACTTCAAGAGAATTAAAGAAACCTAATCTGGAGTAACACTCCTAACGTGTTTGCTTGCCAAGCTGCTCCCTAAAGTATGACAGTTATTAATGCTTTCCCCCTTTTTTGGTAACAAGAGACTTTCTTGGATTATGACAACTCATATATGGGAATGGTTTTTACAACAAATAGGCCTTATCAACTAGGTGAGCAGGTAATATATTTCTACTCTGTTTAATTTTGAGTAGCTATGGAGAACTTTAGTTACTTGCGAACAGTATTAACAATTGCGGTTACAGAATATCAAATATGCCCAAAACATGTAAAGTTGCAGGCACATGTTTAGCTATTAGCAAAAGGTAGTTTATACTTTGTAAATGTATTGGATTTAGTGTAGGAGGCAGGCACATGTTTACAACTATGCTAATGTATATTATTTCGGTTTCATGTTCTAGGACATTACAGATGCAAATGGAAAATGATCAAGAATGTCTAAGAATGAAAAATATTCACCAACCGTGTGAGGAGATGTACAATGGCAATCCTGTGTTTTAGGACATTTTCTGTCTATGGAGCAACATCAACTTACCAGCTGCAAAATAAACATTTCCTGTTTAGGGGGCTTATATATTAACTTTCATATCTTGCCGAGTGGTAATGTCTACAACTTTAGGTTAAAAATATTATTTTTCTTATTTATGTGAAATGGAGTTATTGTTCCAAGTGAAATGGATGTGACAGTGTAGGCATTGTGGGATCATTATTTAAATATTATATGTAAAATGAACATAATATTGTATATGGAATGTTATTGTTTGAATCAATGAATTTATGTATTTGAGTCAACGAATTTTGTGTATTTCAGCAAATTTACGACATTATTTGGGATAAAATTGTAAGAGTTTAATGACGTACTTGCAGGTGAAAAATGTTTTGACTAAAAATTAATAACCGTCGCTATTCTCTTACTAATTAGCACGGGTTTACTGACGGTTATTTATAAATAATAATTTCTAAAATGTATGTATCCGTCGCTAATCCCTTGCTAATTAGCAAGGGTTTACCGACGGTTATTGATAAATAATAATTTCTAAAATATATGTATCCGTCGCTAATTCCTTGCTAATTAGCAAGTGTTTACCGACGATTATCTATAAATAATATTTTCTAAAAAATACGTATCCGTCGCTAAAACATCGGTAAATAAATTTTAATTAGTTCAAAATTAAAATTTATTTTGAGAGAATTGATGGAAAATGGTCGGAGAACTCACGCTAAAATCCGTCGCAAAATTTTGACATAAATACCGTCTTGAAATTTACCGACCACCATGATTCGTCGGTAATCTGTCGCTAAGCCCTGTATAGCGACGGATTACCAGCAGATTATGCCGCTGCAAAATCAGCTTTTTCTTGTAGTGAATTCGGCTTGATTTTTTTGTATACTGATTGTCCCTGAAATTATGTCCATCATTTTGAGAAAGATTTGATTCACATGTTTGTTACTGGAAACCATATAAAATCTTGAATTTGATCCATGCCTAACAAGAATTTGGTCTTGACACAATATTGGAAAAATTATTAACTTGCCAAGTATGAATTTTTGAGCATTTGAATGCCTTGCCAAAAAAAACACTTTTCACTGATTTGTAAAAACAAGGAGATTACTTACCAAATATGTTCACTGTGATTTTAAAAACATAAATGGTTTATTTCTCTGGAAACAAATCAATTTCTCTTGAGAGTCCATATTTCAAGTCCTTGCGTAATCCTTGCCAAATTTGATTTCCAGTCATTTTCTTCCTTTCCATAAAAATGGGATATGCATTTCAGAAAAATAGTTTTGGCAAAATCTTATTATCTTGCATATTGAATTTCTGGAATAAGTTTGGAGCTTTCCATATATATTTTACTGAGAAAATGTAAATCCAATTTCTTGTCATATTGAAATTGTTGTTTTCCTGCATGCACATGTGTTGTTGCTTGACATGCTCCTTTATGTATCTTGCCATGTGGATACTGTATGAACCCTGGCTGATTCATGTACATCCTTTAAATTGCTCTTGCCAAAAATGATAACAGTGAGATTACTGAATTAACTTTCCATGTATTTGTTGAGGACATTCATGCTTGAAATGATATTATCCCTAAGTATATTTTTTGCCTGATTTCAAGTCCTGATTAGCTTGAAGCTTGCCAAATTTCCACTGTTTAAAAAACTGGAAATAAAACTTGTCCTTCCTGGCATGAACCATGTTAATGTAACTTGACTACTTCATCACTGAATACTTGTATGCTTCTAGAACAGGTCCATGTTCATTTACCACCATGTAAACTCACCATATTTGTATCAAAGCAGTTTGAACAAAGTGTTGCATTTCCATCCTTGTTACTGTGTATACTGACATTTGAACAAAAACCAGTTGTCTTGTGCACGGTAACTTGTACATCATGTTTGCACTTATGTAGTCACTGCTATTCCATACATTTGCATATATGCTCGTACACTTGTTTATGCTCAAATCTATATGCACCATTTACTTGACTGCTTCGAGCATACTCGCATAATTATGTCTCGACAACTTTGACAATATTATTTTAGATGTTTGAATACTTGTATGACCTGAATACATGAGTAATTTGCTGAAAATTAATCATGCTAGAGTAGTCCCATAACAAAATGCTTGCTAAACATAATGATATCCCATACATTTTGTGTATCCATTGTGTACATAGATGATTGCTGAAGAACATTGAACTGTCTTGACATGTGCTTGATGACATACTCACTGGCTTCTTGTATACTATTTCTCACTTTGGAATTTGTTATGCTGAAACTAGTTTTTTTTTGTTATCTTGGAACACCATGTTTCACTGTCCCCTTTATGCTTGATCAAGTGTGTAATGATTTTTGAAGTAGCTATGTACATACATCATACCAATTTTAAACTTGAACAAGCACATGACTTGAACACTCTTGCTTAGTGTTGCACTGTTTGAGTAATTGTTTGACTTTCACTTGAATGTTTTCATGCGTGCACTGAGTCGAGATGGTCCTCATGGCTATTCCTTAGTTGCTCGCTGATTGGCGAGGCAGTACACACGTGTATATTTATACACATGTGTATTTGCAGTCGATCAGAAAATTTCATGTCCCTGTACATATACAAACTGTCTGTCTAGACACAATTAATCAGATCAAGTCATGAAAAATGATGAGAAACACACTAGAAATTTGAGGCAAATAAAATTTTAAAAATAAAATTTATATTCGTATATATTCAGTTTAAATTCTATTGCAGTGTACTGTATGTATGTTTCATTGTGACAGGTAAGCAGGTGATGACTGGACTAACAGAGAAAGTGGTGAAGATAGAAGACAATTTTGCAAGCTTGTAACTAGAAATGAAAATGTAACTGAGTGAATGTATGTATATATGTCTGTATACTGAGTGTGAGTGTTGTAAAGAGGAACAAATGTACTGAATGTATTGAAATGAAAGATATGAGTGAAGTGTACAAATAGTGGAGTTGTAAACTTTGTACTGTTTAGATATTGAAATAAAATATTCTATTTAAATAAAACACTGTGAATATTTGAATTTCTATACAATTGTATTTTATTTAAATATAAATATTATATTCCTGTATGTGATGTAAATATAGAACAGTACAGTAACAAACACATTAAAAGAATATATATTTGGTTGTTATCATAAAAAAAATCATATAATTGTGTATACAACGCTGTTATATACAATAGAAATCGTCGGAGAGTCAGAATTTTGCCATTTGTTGTGATGAATATCAACTCACCCTACAATGCCTTTTTGGGACGACCCTCCCTGCTGTGTTTAGGGCATGTATCACCCCCTGGTGTTTTCTTTTGAAGTTTCCAACTGATAGTGTAATTGGGACGGTACGAGGAGACCAAGTAACAGATCGAGGCTGTTACTTGGCAGAATGGAAGGAGTTACGGGGCAATGGTAGCAAAGAGCCTTAAGAATCCTCTCCCCCCGAAGAGGGGAAAGAAGCATAACAATTACAACGAATTCCCCGACCAGGACCATCCGTTTGTGAAGTCGAAGACATCGACCCATGAGCCGGGGTGTAGAAAGGTGGCTTCAAATGAGGCTACTGTGGAAATTTTGATCGACGAGGACGACCCCACCAAGGTTCTAAAGATTGGATCCCATCTCGATTCCCTTCGGACGAGGGAACTGACTGAGTTCCGTCGAGCAAACCTAGACGTATTTGCATGGATCCATGCTGAAATGTGTGGGATTTCACCCTCCGTTATAACTCTTTCCCTCAGCATGGACCCAAAGTATACTCTGATAAAGCAAAAGAGGTGAATGCTCGACCCTGAAAGGTCAATGGCCTTGAAAGAGGAAATCGGGAAGTTGTAAGCCAACAGATTTATCCAGGATTCGACCTATCCAGACTGGATAGCCAACCCGGTACTTGTGAAGAAGGCTAATGGGAAGTGGAGGACATGCATTGATTTTTATGACTTAAATAAAGCCTGCCCTAAGGACAGCTTCCCATTACCTAGAATTAATCAGTTGGTCGACTCAACTGAAGGGCATGAGCTGCTTTCATTTATGGATGTGTACTCAAGATACAACCAGATTGCCATGCATGTTCCAGACCAAGAACAAACTAGCTTCATCACTGACCTTAGGCTATACTGTTGTGACGAGAAGGAATTTCGCTCGGTCCGAACCAGTCGCTAAACCGATCCAGACCGTTCGAAACGCCCTATCGTTTGAGAACACGACAAAACAGAACGCATACAGAAGAACATTTCATTGTATATTACAACAATGCATCAGATTACAAGAATATACAGAGTATGAAACAATATTACACAGAAATATCAGAGATTTAAATTACATTTAAATACATAGCAGCGGAAAATAATACAATACACAACTAGAAGTAGATATACGGATACAAAGCTTTCCGGATATCGTTCCAGCTGTAAACCAGGATCCTGTGAATATAAATCTGCAAAACCGAAACTACTAGCTGCCCGTGTCAAAATAGGGGCACCCAGAGTTTAGGTTAAAACAATAGACTCCAGGTCAGTCATGTGACTGGTGTGAGAACTAAAACAGTTATTAATCTTTATTTTAAATCATTAGGTAAATCAAGGGACCACGCCGTATAACACGGAACGGGTTTCCTCCCAAGAACACCAGTGCATAAAACAACAGCGCAATGCTAAATGAAGAAAAATGAAGCTGTTATAAGACCCAGGTCCTATCACACAATGCAACGCAAGCCGGGGGATAGGGTTTTTACCTTATAACGGCCAAAGAATGCTTGATACGTTTAAAACAAATCATTTGATACTATTATAAGTGCATAGTGTATAAAACAACTTCAAATCATAAGTATCAATCATAGGCGGCATGAATGCCCCATACCACTATGTCGCCATATATAGGTTATACAATCAAAATCGCAAAATCACGTATTTGGAAATTGGATTTCCGTCTATGAACCGAGGCAAAAGATAGTCCTCAACCGATTCGAGACGCTCTAGCCCGTGTCTCAGGCACAACCGCAACCGTACCTTGGATCGTCAGGGCCGGTCCACACGAAGTGGATTATAATGCCTGAACAATACGTTTCTCCGCCCTTTGGGGCGTAGGTGAGCCAACTAAATGACTCCATCGGTTCGAGAACGACCGATCAATCCGAGGCGCCTCGCAACAGCAACAACCACATAAGTCAAACTCGTCAGGGCGTGTAAAACCACTGACGCCACTTCTAGCTAGAAAGAAAACGCATGTCCCCCCTGACGTCCGTCTCCCGTTTTTGGTTCATACCTGGTGTGAAACACGCGAGGTAAACGTTACACAAAGCTACGCCACAAAGGCCGTGCTTTGATCATCACCACAAGACTTTGTTTTTCAACAGAAGCCCTGATCATTTGCATCTTAGCATGCCACACAGGCAAACCATCCCATGCAACCGATATCAGTCACACAGAATGAAATCCGATGTCAGACACACAGTCCATTTACAAGTCCGTTCTGGGTCTGAACGAAACCGGAGGCACCTAGTACCCCGCATATCCATCGATCTCCAAGTACGTCTGGACGATCACTAACTGTTTCCATCTTCTTGGGTGTACAGCCCAATCAAGATCATCAGTTATCACCCAAACGACGTGAAGACTTCCGGTCTTCGACCATCGTCTTCATCTTCGACTTATCGTCGTATCAGTTATCCAGAATGGGATAAACCCGGTCTTTCCGAATAACTCGCGTATATTTTATAAAAGTGTTACACAAACACAACATACGCCTCATTCCAATTCATTAGTCACTGACCGTAAATTAATCAAGAGAATAATTCCCCAAATATTAACCCCGAAGGCCGAAACCAACATCAGATCAATATCCAGAAAACCATTCTGCTTGGCTAACCGACAGTTAGTTTCTAAATTTCACGTTCAAATCTAATTAAAGATTTAACTATCGCCTGGAGCAAAACTGGTGATACTCCATTCTCGATCTTTTCAATCTAATTAAAGATTCATTAAAACTCCACTTAGTTTTAATCATTATCTGGGTTAAAGAATCAGTGTCATTTAAAACACGATTCACGATAAACCCAAAATCACATTCCATTAATTATCGGGTTAAAGAACAAGTGTTATTTAAAACACTGTTCACGATAAACCCAAAAATCAATACCAATTCAATTCCAATTAAATATCATTTAATTGGTACACTTCATTAAATCTAAATAAAAAGATTTAATCTTTTCTCAACTGGGTTCAAGAACAGTGTTAGTGAAGACACCATTCACGACAAACCCAAATCACATTCGATTAATTATCGGGTTAAAGAACAAGTGTTATTTAAAACACTGTTCACGATAAACCCAAAAATCAATACCAATTCAATTCCAATTAAATATCATTTAATTGGTACACTTCATCTAAATAAAAAGATTTAATCTTTTCTCAACTGGGTTCAAGAACAGTGTTAGTGAAGACACCATTCACGACAAACCCAAATCACATTCGATTAATTATCGGGTTAAAGAACAAGTGTTATTTAAAACACTGTTCACGATAAACCCAAAAATCAATACCAATTCAATTCCAATTAAATATCATTTAATTGGTACACTTCATTAAATCTAAATAAAAAGATTTAATCTTTTCTCAACTGGGTTCAAGAACAGTGTTAGTGAAGACACCATTCACGACAAACCCAAATCACATTCGATTAATTATCGGGTTAAAGAACAAGTGTTATTTAAAACACTGTTCACGATAAACCCAAAAATCAATACCAATTCAATTCCAATTAAATATCATTTTATTGGTACACTTCATTAAATCTAAATAAAAAGATTTAATCTTTTCTCAACTGGGTTCAAGAACAGTGTTAGTGAAGACACCATTCACGACAAACCCAAATCACATTCGATATTCAATACAAGGCTCTGAATAGAAAATATATCGGCTTATATTCAATATCGAATTCTACGACTAACAAATGTCGTATTGGAAATAACGATATAAATATATATCTTTCAAATTTCCATAACAACACCTGTATAATCACGAATTCCAACATCGAAATATTCCGAAGACAATTTCGATTCAAATCCACTCCAATGCAATCATTGGAAATTTTGGTTATTTTCAAAACCATTTCAAATTCAATTTATTTATTTAAAAATAAATAGAATTATAATTCTAGTTCAAAACTAGTTCATTTCGATAAAAATCTATTTTTATCTTTTCAAATATGGAGTTTTTCATCCCAAACTTTCACAAATCATTTCTTATGATTTTACACAAATTATTACTATTTTTAATAATTTTATCAAGGCCCGTACAGTCGATTTCCAACAACGGCCATCAAACTGCACTTACAGCGACCTTTTTCGAATTTGATTTGGACGTATCTCCAAATCCAACCGTTAGATTTCAAATTTCTAACATTCATTAGAAAGCTCTTTTCGATACGAACCCAACGGTTCCGGTTTTAGGAGAATCCGACGGTCGGATCTCCCGTAATGTCCGTTTGAAATAAATGGTCGAAATTCGCGAACTGCCGCGGCGCGGCGCGTTCTATTCAGGCCATTATATTATATATATATAATATATATAATATATATTTCGTCGATTTCTATTTAAAACGAATTATATAAATAGTTTTGAATTCGTTTCAAAAACATTTTCAACTTCCTTTTCACTTCAAATCAAAATTGAATTCTTCTTTATAAATTCGTTTTAAAATTCATTTCTATTCAATTCAAATTTCAATTCAATTTGAATTCATTTTCAATTCACTTTCAATTCAATTCGAATTCGTTTTCAATTCAATTCATTTCGAAATCGTTTTCAATTCAATTCATTTCGAAATCGTTTTCAATTCAATTTGAATTCGTTTTCAATTCAATTCATTTCGAAATCGTTTTCAATTCAATTCATTTCGAAATCGTTTTCAATTCAATTCATTTCGAAACCGTTTTCAATTCAATTCATTTCGAAATCGTTTTCAATTCAATTTGAATTCGTTTTCAATTCATTTCATTTCGAAATCTTTTTTTTTCAATTCAATTCATTTCGAAATCGTTTTTCAATTCAATTCATTTCGAAATCGTTTTCAATTCAATTTGAATTCGTTTTCAATTCATTTCATTTCGAAATCTTTTTTTTTCAATTCAATTCATTTCGAAATCGTTTTTCAATTCAATTCATTTCGAAATCGTTTTCAATTCAATTTGAATTCGTTTTCAATTCATTTCATTTCGAAATCTTTTTCAATATCGTTCACGTCAAAATGGCGTCAATCTAACCAACACGGCTTCATAAATTTCTATTTTCAAATATTCTATTTCAAATATTTCTTTTTCAAAATAGTTGTTATTATCAAAATATTTCGTTCAACACATGACCAATCTCAATGAATGAGTACTGTCAACACATGAACTTTTATTTTATAATATTCTTTATTTTTCAAATTGGAATGAGGCCCAATCACTTACCATATAAAGTTAATTATATGGATTTCCATACAACACATGTATATAATAGCATTGAAAAATAATCAACCATCAACCAAAGTGCACTACACTGTATAAGCATCAAATATAGATATTCAACGCTTATAACAGCCTGTCAATCAATCGATCGACATATTTAATCAATCAGGATGAGTGAACTTCAAATTTCATCCCAACACCCGTGTGGGGTTTCAAACAATCAAACACAGATTTTAGTTGTGCAGTTGGGCAACGTGTAAAATTTATCGTCCCAATCAATGTCATTCAAATAAGTGTACATAAACAAACCATCTGGTTTGTAAATGAATATTTATTTATTCACTTCACTATTTTCATATTCACGTTAAAAATTATATTTTTAACGATAAAACATTTTATTTCAACCTATGAATTTCTATTCAGTTTATTTCTTCAATAAAATGATATTTTATTTTTCTAACATATTTTAGAAAATTTCGGCGGCATAACGGCACGATACTAGAAACGGGACGAGGCCTAGCCTTATCCCCGGTCTAGTGAAGGCCCACGCCATTCACACATCAATCAAATCAATTCGTTATGCAAACCACAAAATTTGGAGTAAGAGTCTAACCTAGCCTTACTCCTTCGCCTTATAACGGCGCACGTCTAATCCTAACCAATTTATCGATTCGATTTTTCACACCACAAACCACATTCAAATCAAATCATATAACTAACTACACAACCAAACAATTTAACAAACAAGCCATCCATGGTTTGTGGATGACGGGTGTCGGGTGCTACTAAGCACCGTCTGCATCCTAGTATATATATAACTAGAAAAATTAAATTGAAAGGTGAGGAGTTCTCACATATAGCTATCCTAGCTCCACGGCTCTTCATTGATAGAAATCTTCATCGCTATTGCATCTTCGTTGCTCCTTTCACTACATACGTAAAAATCACATTTTTACTTTGCTATTCAATATATAAAAATCGAATTTTTACTTCGAGGTTCAATATATAAAAATCATATTTTTAGTTCGCTATTCAATATATAAAAATCGAATTTTTAGTTCGCTATTCAATATATAAAAATCGAATTTTTAGTTCGCTATTCAATATATAAAAATCGAATTTTTAGTTCGCTATTCAATATAAAAAAATCGAATTTTTAGTTCGCTATTCAATATATAAAAATCATATTTTTATCCCGACAATATAAAAGATTATATTTTCTTTCGACAATATAAAAGATTATATTTTTATAACTTTGCAACATAAATAAAAACCAGTTTTTAAAGTAAATAAAATTCAGTTTTAACATCAAAATAAAATTCAGTTTTAACATCAAAATAAAATTCTGTTTTAACATCAAAATAAAATTCTGTTTTAACATCAAAATAAAATTCTGTTTTTAACATAAAAATAAAATTCAGTTTATAACATCAAAATAAAATTCTGTTTTATCTTGCTTTTAAAAGTTCAGTTTTTATAAATCTAAAAAAAAAATTCAGTTTATATACCTAATAAAATAAAATAAAAAACACAGTTTTTAAATTATTAAAATAAAATAGCAAAATACTTACAGAGGGGGGGGGGGTTTCACCGATCGTCGGAGGTGGCAGCAGCTCCGTTCAGGCAACGGTGGGCCCACAGTGTTCGGGTCAGTGGGTTTTGGACTTGAATCGGATGAGAGGAGAGAGGAGAAGCAAAGGGGGAGAGGGCTAAGGTGATGGCCGGCGTCGGGGAGTGTGCAGCAGCTCGGTGGAGGCAGCCAAGGCCCTGGCGGCGGCGCTGGTGATCTAGGGCTCGCGGTTTCTCGTTTGAAGAAGGGGAGGGGGTCTTGGGGAGGCCGACGATGGCCGGGGGGGAATCGAGGTGGTGCGGCGCCGATGGGGCTGGCGGTCGTGGCCTGGCGTCGCGAGATCAAGCGCCCTCGTTTTTTTTTTTTTTTATTCGGGTTAGATCTGAAGGAGTATAGGAGAGAGAGGAGGGAAGGTGAGGATTATATAAAGTTTAATTATTTAATTTTATTCACCTACAGTTGACTTTTCATTCCAACACTGAATCGAACCCACCGACTGTCGTCCCTAGCCAATTAGCCCCATTCCGAACACAATGGGATATGTATCGTAGGCCAATTCGATTGTTACAATCAGTTTCCTTTTGAATTTACATTTAAATCACTATATTGAATTTTAAACGTACATTTCAAATTACCGGGGCCACATGCTAACTCTAAAAATTCCTGAAAAATATTTTCTAGCTTCGTATTGACGATACGGTCCTAACAAAACTAGTTTCGTCGAATTCTGAGACCGTTTGAAAAATGGCCAATTTCCAGTCGATTAAAATCAACTGAAACTGGTCAAACGCGTTTTCCTTTTCCACGCTCACATACTGATTCGAAAAATTATGGAATTTGAAACCTAGCGATAACTTGACATCCCGGACCTAACAAAACTGATTTCGTCGAAATCCGAGGTCGTTTGCAAAATGTCCATTTTTAAGGGCCTTATATATATAAAAATATATATAAATTCCACAACGACTATTTCTAATTTTAAACTGGACATATCTTATCATTCCTAAGATGAAATCTCAGTTTGTTAACTTCGTTACAAAGATATAGTTATACAGATTCAAATATTTCTTGTTTCGTTCAATTCTGACTTATATTGAATTCTGTATATTCATTTGAAATTAGAAATCGAATTTTCGAACTACCGCGCCATTTTCAATTCCTTTTATAATTATATATAATTATTATATATTCTAACGACGACGTATATAATATATACGTTCTAATTATATTCAAAATAAATTTCTCGTCGATATTATTTAAAATAATTCATTTTAAATAATCAAAATTCGATAAAATTGCCAAAATAAAAAATTTTAAACTGGCCCAGATTTTACGGGTTGTTACAATCTCCCCCACTTAAAACTTTTCGTCCCCGAAAAGGAACAAAGTCGAAAGTGGTTTGATTATTCAGCCCTACGATCGATCTGGCTTCCATTCTCCAACTCTTTAGTTTCTGAGAATTTCTAAAATTTCAAAAATTTGGCTAACACCCTAAATTTTTGAAAAATTTCGCCATAACCTCCCCTGCACCGGGAGCATCGGGGAATTTCAAATAGCTTCCCCGGTCCTTCAGATCTCAAAAAGAAAAAGAAAAAGCCAAGCGGCTAGCCAATAGGCTCACAAAATCATCATCACCCAAACAAAACAGGAAATTATGTAGTAAACATGTACCTATTTGTCGGGCAAACAAATTTTATTCTCTGGCTCTAGCCTCCTTGCTATGACCTGTTCAATGATATATATGTATATGCAAACGAATGCGACCAATTTTCAATACAATTCAATATTTGATTCAGTTAGGCTAAATGGCTAAAAATTAGCAAACCAATAAACAAACAATACAAACATCAATCAATTAGTGAATTAGAGTTTCAAATTCGTAATTTTGATACATACACAAAAATCAGATTCTTGATGCCAAATCACAACAATGAATTCTAGCTATATTAGTTTTGGTTCTCACACCAGTCAATAGGAAATATATAGAAAATCACACCTTCGAAACACGAAACTAATTACTAATGATGACGCGTCAATCGTCAGAATCAGGTCCGGGCGACTAGAGTGTGATTCTATATCTATCCAATATATTAAAATTTTGAATATACGTTTGCAAGGCGTATATGCAAATTCTTTATATACTGGACTGTCCAAAATCAATATAAATAAATAATCAAATACGAATAGTTGATTTAAACTTTCAAAACAAAATTTGTTTTCACTTGAAAATGTACACTTCACACTCGTTCTAGGATACTACTGATCCCATCTCTAACGAGTCATTCTAATTGGATATTACTAATCCAATATCTGATGAATTCTTTCGTATGGTTCTACTGTGTCCTGTTCTCTAGCTTTGTAAACCAAAGCTCTGATACCAACTGTGACGAGAAGGAATTTCGCTCGGTCCGAACCAGTCGCTAAACCGATCCAGACCGTTCGAAACGCCCTATCGTTTGAGAACACGACAAAACAGAACGCATACAGAAGAACATTTCATTGTATATTACAACAATGCATCAGATTACAAGAATATACAGAGTATGAAACAATATTACACAGAAATATCAGAGATTTAAATTACATTTAAATACATAGCAGCGGAAAATAATACAATACACAACTAGAAGTAGATATACGGATACAAAGCTTTCCGGATATCGTTCCAGCTGTAAACCAGGATCCTGTGAATATAAATCTGCAAAACCGAAACTACTAGCTGCCCGTGTCAAAATAGGGGCACCCAGAGTTTAGGTTAAAACAATAGACTCCAGGTCAGTCATGTGACTGGTGTGAGAACTAAAACAGTTATTAATCTTTATTTTAAATCATTAGGTAAATCAAGGGACCACGCCGTATAACACGGAACGGGTTTCCTCCCAAGAACACCAGTGCATAAAACAACAGCGCAATGCTAAATGAAGAAAAATGAAGCTGTTATAAGACCCAGGTCCTATCACACAATGCAACGCAAGCCGGGGGATAGGGTTTTTACCTTATAACGGCCAAAGAATGCTTGATACGTTTAAAACAAATCATTTGATACTATTATAAGTGCATAGTGTATAAAACAACTTCAAATCATAAGTATCAATCATAGACGGCATGAATGCCCCATACCACTATGTCGCCATATATAGGTTATACAATCAAAATCGCAAAATCACGTATTTGGAAATTGGATTTCCGTCTATGAACCGAGGCAAAAGATAGTCCTCAACCGATTCGAGACGCTCTAGCCCGTGTCTCAGGCACAGCCGCAACCGTACCTTGGATCGTCAGGGCCGGTCCACACGAAGTGGATTATAATGCCTGAACAATACGTTTCTCCGCCCTTTGGGGCGTAGGTGAGCCAACTAAATGACTCCATCGGTTCGAGAACGACCGATCAATCCGAGGCGCCTCGCAACAGCAACAACCACATAAGTCAAACTCGTCAGGGCGTGTAAAACCACTGACGCCACTTCTAGCTAGAAAGAAAACGCATGTCCCCCCTGACGTCCGTCTCCCGTTTTTGGTTCATACCTGGTGTGAAACACGCGAGGTAAACGTTACACAAAGCTACGCCACAAAGGCCGTGCTTTGATCATCACCACAAGACTTTGTTTTTCAACAGAAGCCCTGATCATTTGCATCTTAGCATGCCACACAGGCAAACCATCCCATGCAACCGATATCAGTCACACAGAATGAAATCCAATGTCAGACACACAGTCCATTTACAAGTCCGTTCTGGGTCTGAACGAAACCGGAGGCACCTAGTACCCCGCATATCCATCGATCTCCAAGTACGTCTGGACGATCACTAACTGTTTCCATCTTCTTGGGTGTACAGCCCAATCAAGATCATCAGTTATCACCCAAACGACGTGAAGACTTCCGGTCTTCGACCATCGTCTTCATCTTCGACTTATCGTCGTATCAGTTATCCAGAATGGGATAAACCCGGTCTTTCCGAATAACTCGCGTATATTTTATAAAAGTGTTACACAAACACAACATACGCCTCATTCCAATTCATTAGTCACTAACCGTAAATTAATCAAGAGAATAATTCCCCAAATATTAACCCCGAAGGCCGAAACCAACATCAGATCAATATCCAGAAAACCATTCTGCTTGGCTAACCGACAGTTAGTTTCTAAATTTCACGTTCAAATCTAATTAAAGATTTAACTATCGCCTGGAGCAAAACTGGTGATACTCCATTCTCGATCTTTTCAATCTAATTAAAGATTCATTAAAACTCCACTTAGTTTTAATCATTATCTGGGTTAAAGAATCAGTGTCATTTAAAACACGATTCACGATAAACCCAAAATCACATTCCATTAATTATCGGGTTAAAGAACAAGTGTTATTTAAAACACTGTTCACGATAAACCCAAAAATCAATACCAATTCAATTCCAATTAAATATCATTTAATTGGTACACTTCATTAAATCTAAATAAAAAGATTTAATCTTTTCTCAACTGGGTTCAAGAACAGTGTTAGTGAAGACACCATTCACGACAAACCCAAATCACATTCGATTAATTATCGGGTTAAAGAACAAGTGTTATTTAAAACACTGTTCACGATAAACCCAAAAATCAATACCAATTCAATTCCAATTAAATATCATTTAATTGGTACACTTCATCTAAATAAAAAGATTTAATCTTTTCTCAACTGGGTTCAAGAACAGTGTTAGTGAAGACACCATTCACGACAAACCCAAATCACATTCGATTAATTATCGGGTTAAAGAACAAGTGTTATTTAAAACACTGTTCACGATAAACCCAAAAATCAATACCAATTCAATTCCAATTAAATATCATTTAATTGGTACACTTCATTAAATCTAAATAAAAAGATTTAATCTTTTCTCAACTGGGTTCAAGAACAGTGTTAGTGAAGACACCATTCACGACAAACCCAAATCACATTCGATTAATTATCGGGTTAAAGAACAAGTGTTATTTAAAACACTGTTCACGATAAACCCAAAAATCAATACCAATTCAATTCCAATTAAATATCATTTTATTGGTACACTTCATTAAATCTAAATAAAAAGATTTAATCTTTTCTCAACTGGGTTCAAGAACAGTGTTAGTGAAGACACCATTCACGACAAACCCAAATCACATTCGATATTCAATACAAGGCTCTGAATAGAAAATATATCGGCTTATATTCAATATCGAATTCTACGACTAACAAATGTCGTATTGGAAATAACGATATAAATATATATCTTTCAAATTTCCATAACAACACCTGTATAATCACGAATTCCAACATCGAAATATTCCGAAGACAATTTCGATTCAAATCCACTCCAATGCAATCATTGGAAATTTTGGTTATTTTCAAAACCATTTCAAATTCAATTTATTTATTTAAAAATAAATAGAATTATAATTCTAGTTCAAAACTAGTTCATTTCGATAAAAATCTATTTTTATCTTTTCAAATATGGAGTTTTTCATCCCAAACTTTCACAAATCATTTCTTATGATTTTACACAAATTATTACTATTTTTAATAATTTTATCAAGGCCCGTACAGTCGATTTCCAACAACGGCCATCGAACTGCACTTACAGCGACCTTTTTCGAATTTGATTTGGACGTATCTCCAAATCCAACCGTTAGATTTCAAATTTCTAACATTCATTAGAAAGCTCTTTTCGATACGAACCCAACGGTTCTGGTTTTAGGAGAATCCGACGGTCGGATCTCCCGTAATGTCCGTTTGAAATAAATGGTCGAAATTCGCGAACTGCCGCGGCGCGGCGCGTTCTATTCAGGCCATTATATTATATATATATAATATATATAATATATATTTCGTCGATTTCTATTTAAAACGAATTATATAAATAGTTTTGAATTCGTTTCAAAAACATTTTCAACTTCCTTTTCACTTCAAATCAAAATTGAATTCTTCTTTATAAATTCGTTTTAAAATTCATTTCTATTCAATTCAAATTTCAATTCAATTTGAATTCATTTTCAATTCACTTTCAATTCAATTCGAATTCGTTTTCAATTCAATTCATTTCGAAATCGTTTTCAATTCAATTCATTTCGAAATCGTTTTCAATTCAATTTGAATTCGTTTTCAATTCAATTCATTTCGAAATCGTTTTCAATTCAATTCATTTCGAAATCGTTTTCAATTCAATTCATTTCGAAACCGTTTTCAATTCAATTCATTTCGAAATCGTTTTCAATTCAATTTGAATTCGTTTTCAATTCATTTCATTTCGAAATCTTTTTTTTTCAATTCAATTCATTTCGAAATCGTTTTTCAATTCAATTCATTTCGAAATCGTTTTCAATTCAATTTGAATTCGTTTTCAATTCATTTCATTTCGAAATCTTTTTTTTTCAATTCAATTCATTTCGAAATCGTTTTTCAATTCAATTCATTTCGAAATCGTTTTCAATTCAATTTGAATTCGTTTTCAATTCATTTCATTTCGAAATCTTTTTCAATATCGTTCACGTCAAAATGGCGTCAATCTAACCAACACGGCTTCATAAATTTCTATTTTCAAATATTCTATTTCAAATATTTCTTTTTCAAAATAGTTGTTATTATCAAAATATTTCGTTCAACACATGACCAATCTCAATGAATGAGTACTGTCAACACATGAACTTTTATTTTATAATATTCTTTATTTTTCAAATTGGAATGAGGCCCAATCACTTACCATATAAAGTTAATTATATGGATTTCCATACAACACATGTATATAATAGCATTGAAAAATAATCAACCATCAACCAAAGTGCACTACACTGTATAAGCATCAAATATAGATATTCAACGCTTATAACAGCCTGTCAATCAATCAATCGACATATTTAATCAATCAGGATGAGTGAACTTCAAATTTCATCCCAACACCCGTGTGGGGTTTCAAACAATCAAACACAGATTTTAGTTGTGCAGTTGGGCGACGTGTAAAATTTATCGTCCCAATCAATGTCATTCAAATAAGTGTACATAAACAAACCATCTGGTTTGTAAATGAATATTTATTTATTCACTTCACTATTTTCATATTCACGTTAAAAATTATATTTTTAACGATAAAACATTTTATTTCAACCTATGAATTTCTATTCAGTTTATTTCTTCAATAAAATGATATTTTATTTTTCTAACATATTTTAGAAAATTTCGGCGGCATAACGGCACGATACTAGAAACGGGACGAGGCCTAGCCTTATCCCCGGTCTAGTGAAGGCCCACGCCATTCACACATCAATCAAATCAATTCGTTATGCAAACCACAAAATTTGGAGTAAGAGTCTAACCTAGCCTTACTCCTTCGCCTTATAACGGCGCACGTCTAATCCTAACCAATTTATCGATTCGATTTTTCACACCACAAACCACATTCAAATCAAATCATATAACTAACTACACAACCAAACAATTTAACAAACAAGCCATCCATGGTTTGTGGATGACGGGTGTCGGGTGCTACTAAGCACCGTCTGCATCCTAGTATATATATAACTAGAAAAATTAAATTGAAAGGTGAGGAGTTCTCACATATAGCTATCCTAGCTCCACGGCTCTTCATTGATAGAAATCTTCATCGCTATTGCATCTTCGTTGCTCCTTTCACTACATACGTAAAAATCACATTTTTACTTTGCTATTCAATATATAAAAATCGAATTTTTACTTCGAGGTTCAATATATAAAAATCATATTTTTAGTTCGCTATTCAATATATAAAAATCGAATTTTTAGTTCGCTATTCAATATATAAAAATCGAATTTTTAGTTCGCTATTCAATATATAAAAATCGAATTTTTAGTTCGCTATTCAATATAAAAAAATCGAATTTTTAGTTCGCTATTCAATATATAAAAATCATATTTTTATCCCGACAATATAAAAGATTATATTTTCTTTCGACAATATAAAAGATTATATTTTTATAACTTTGCAACATAAATAAAAACCAGTTTTTAAAGTAAATAAAATTCAGTTTTAACATCAAAATAAAATTCAGTTTTAACATCAAAATAAAATTCTGTTTTAACATCAAAATAAAATTCTGTTTTAACATCAAAATAAAATTCTGTTTTTAACATAAAAATAAAATTCAGTTTATAACATCAAAATAAAATTCTGTTTTATCTTGCTTTTAAAAGTTCAGTTTTTATAAATCTAAAAAAAAAAAATTCAGTTTATATACCTAATAAAATAAAATAAAAAACACAGTTTTTAAATTATTAAAATAAAATAGCAAAATACTTACAGAGGGGGGGGGGGTTTCACCGATCGTCGGAGGTGGCAGCAGCTCCGTTCAGGCAACGGTGGGCCCACAGTGTTCGGGTCAGTGGGTTTTGGACTTGAATCGGATGAGAGGAGAGAGGAGAAGCAAAGGGGGAGAGGGCTAAGGTGATGGCCGGCGTCGGGGAGTGTGCAGCAGCTCGGTGGAGGCAGCCAAGGCCCTGGCGGCGGCGCTGGTGATCTAGGGCTCGCGGTTTCTCGTTTGAAGAAGGGGAGGGGGTCTTGGGGAGGCCGACGATGGCCGGGGGGGGGAATCGAGGTGGTGCGGCGCCGATGGGGCTGGCGGTCGTGGCCTGGCGTCGCGAGATCAAGCGCCCTCGTTTTTTTTTTTTTTTTATTCGGGTTAGATCTGAAGGAGTATAGGAGAGAGAGGAGGGAAGGTGAGGATTATATAAAGTTTAATTATTTAATTTTATTCACCTACAGTTGACTTTTCATTCCAACACTGAATCGAACCCACCGACTGTCGTCCCTAGCCAATTAGCCCCATTCCGAACACAATGGGATATGTATCGTAGGCCAATTCGATTGTTACAATCAGTTTCCTTTTGAATTTACATTTAAATCACTATATTGAATTTTAAACGTACATTTCAAATTACCGGGGCCACATGCTAACTCTAAAAATTCCTGAAAAATATTTTCTAGCTTCGTATTGACGATACGGTCCTAACAAAACTAGTTTCGTCGAATTCTGAGACCGTTTGAAAAATGGCCAATTTCCAGTCGATTAAAATCAACTGAAACTGGTCAAACGCGTTTTCCTTTGCCACGCTCACATACTGATTCGAAAAATTATGGAATTTGAAACCTAGCGATAACTTGACATCCCGGACCTAACAAAACTGATTTCGTCGAAATCCGAGGTCGTTTGCAAAATGTCCATTTTTAAGGGCCTTATATATATAAAAATATATATAAATTCCACAGCGACTATTTCTAATTTTAAACTGGACATATCTTATCATTCCTAAGATGAAATCTCAGTTTGTTAACTTCGTTACAAAGATATAGTTATACAGATTCAAATATTTCTTGTTTCGTTCAATTCTGACTTATATTGAATTCTGTATATTCATTTGAAATTAGAAATCGAATTTTCGAACTACCGCGCCATTTTCAATTCCTTTTATAATTATATATAATTATTATATATTCTAACGACGACGTATATAATATATACGTTCTAATTATATTCAAAATAAATTTCTCGTCGATATTATTTAAAATAATTCATTTTAAATAATCAAAATTCGATAAAATTGCCAAAATAAAAAATTTTAAACTGGCCCAGATTTTACGGGTTGTTACAACTGTTACGTGGTAATGCCCTTTGGCCTGAAAAACATAGGGACAACCTATCAAAGCCAGGTTAACCGGTTGTTCCACGACCATATAGGAAAAACAATGGAGGTATATGTGGACGATATGTTAGTAAAGTCAAAACACTCTTCCAAGCATGTGGATGATCTCTCGAGGATGTTTTGCATTCTCCAGAAGTATGGCATGAAACCGAATCCTTTAAAATGTTCTTTCGGAGAAGCTTCGGGCAAATTCCTAGGTTTTACTGTGAGTTCTCGAGGAATCGAAATTAATCCTAACCATATTTCAGCCCTCTAGGGAATTCAGGAACCACGACGGATCAGGGATGTTCAAAGTTTAGCAGGTAAGGTAGCAGTAATGGCCGATTTATTTCAAAGGCAACTGATAAATGCATACCCTTCTCTAAATTAATTAAAAGAGGGAAGCAAAACTTTACTTGGACGCCCGACTACGTCGAAGCTTTCCAGAATCTGATCGACCATTTGGAAAAACCTCCTATTCTCTCTATGCCTATCGACCATGAAGACTTATTTGTTTATTTAGCAGTATCCGCACATGCGATCAGCTCAGTCCTGATCCGCGAAGAAGAACGAGTACAATGACTGGTCTATTATGTAAGAAAAAAATTGACGGGGGTTGACCGCAATTATCCGAAGATCAAGAAACTTGCTTATAGCTTACTAATTGCGTCAAGGAAGCTTCGACATTACTTTCAAGCCCATCCAATTAAGGTGTTTAGCGACCAACCCCTTTGACAAGTCTTGCAACGACCCGAGGCAAGTAAGGGATTACTGAATTGGAACATTGAATTGAGCCAGTTCGACCTAACTTTCATTCCGCGAAAATCAGTCTGGGGGCAGGCCTTAGATGATTTCATAGCAGAATTCACTACCCTAGAAGATGAAGACTATAGCGATAATCCCAAACCCTCAAAGGTCGGACCGGAATCAGTCGTTTGCAAGCTATATACAGATGGATCCCGAAATAAACGACGTTCGGGAGCAGGCATAGTATTGATATCTCCCGAGGGCAGCCGGTTTACTATGCTTTGAGGTTAGACTTTCTAGCGACCAACAATGATTCCGAGTATGAGGCCCTAATTGCCGAGCTTAAACTCGCGAGAGACTTGAAGATAACATCGCTTGAGATTTTTTGTGATTCTTGACTTGTGGTTTGCCAAGTTCGTAAGGAGTATCTCATCAACGGAGACTAGCTAACCTCTTGCCTTAAGCAATTCTAGAAATTATTACAAAGTTTCAACCAGTATAGCATTTCCTATATTCCCAGGAGGGAGAATCAAAAGGCTGATAGGTTGGCAAAACTAGCCAATTTAGACCACCCAGACGAGACGAAACTGGTTCCCATCGAAACCCTGAGTGTTCCGAATATCGAGCAGATGGAAGTTGACCAGGCTGATGGTAAACCCGAAAGGGAATCATGGATGACTCCCATCAAAAAATTTCTCCTCCATGGCACGTTACTCAAAAAAACGAAAGACGAGGTTTAGTGCGACAAGCTTCCAGGTATGCTATTCAACAAGACCAGCTATATAGAAGAGGATTCTCTGTCCCTATGTTTAGGTGTGTGTCCAATGATGATATCAAGAGAATACTGAAGGAAGTGCATGAAGGAGATTGGGGAGCACATATCGGGGGGCAGATGCTAGCAAGAAAATATTGCACTATGGATATTTTTGGCCAAATGTCAACAAAGATGCCGCTAATTATTCCAAGACGTGTGACAAATGCCAATGGTTCGCTTGGATCCCATGAGCTCCCCCGATAGAAATCACTCAAATGTCTAGCCCTTGGCCATTCGCTGTCTAGGGTATAGATATTATCGGAACATTTCCTATTCGAAGGTGGTGCCAGATATGCGATCGTAGCAGTAGACTATTTTGCAAAATGGGCAGAGAATGAACAGATGACTATGATCACAACAATTAAGGTCATCAACTTTATCATTAGGAATATTATATGCCGATATGGGATACCCAAACAATTATCACTGACAATGGAACTTAGTTCGACAGTCTGGAGTTCAGAATTTTTTGTAAAGAATACCATATCGAGAAAAAATATAGCGCGGTCGCACATCCCTAGTCAATTGGTCAAGTCAAAGCGGTTAATAAGATCATTAAAACCATTTTGAAGAAAAAGTTAGAGCGAGCAAAAGGAAAATGGGTCAATGAATTGCTTCTGGCCCCGTTGGAATATCGTACTACGCATAAGATCGCTACGGGTCATACTCCTTTCGCCTTATCCTATGGTTCGGAAGCAATTCTCCCGACAGAGCTTGAAGTCCCAACTCATCGGACGATTTACTACGATCCCTTATCTAATAGAGCACTTATCTTGACATCGTTAGACATGATTGATGAAAAAAGAGAAGAGGCAAACCTCCGTGCAACAGCCCATAGGCAAAGGATCGCACGATATTATAACAAAAAGGTCTGACCCCAAAACTTTCAAAGTAAGCGACCTTATTTTGAAGCGAATCTCCCTGTCCCCGTCCACATGGGCCCTAGGTGCGGATGACCCTACGTCATTCAACGAAAGCTCGATAATGGAAGTTTCAGGCTAACAACTGTTGATGGCGAGCCATTTCAATGAGCAAGGAATGCAGAGCACTTATGACTTTGTCTTTCTTAGGAATTATCTAAAGCATTTTTATTAGTTCATTTATTTTTAGCATTGTAATAAGCAATCTTTCATTGATAGCAGTAGCATATGAATAAAAGTCTCCATTCTTGCCATGTTTTGTCATTGCCGTAAAAGCTAAGGATTGTGACTTGACCAACCATTACTTACGCCCCGATGCTTTAACAGGAAGGATAGAGACAAAGCAAGCCGACCCGATTAAAGGAATGAGGGCTCGACCATATCGATGGTACCAATTTCGGACTTGATCGATTGGCCATTTTTTTGGCTTCTAATTTGACTGACCCAAAGTAAGATCGATGCCTATTCAAACATACTGACTGACTGTCGGGATTCGACACTTAACCTCACGACTTGAGGGTGAGTATAAATGATGAAAGAGCGTGAATGGTGAACCCCGACAAAAGACCGCTCAATCACTAAAAACTCTACCTTTTACTGACTAAAAGATGAGTATAAAGGACTAAAAGCGCACCTGCTCGATTACATCCAACCCCTGATCAAGGTTGGATCCACATGAGTATAAATGGAGAGCCCGCTATTCGAATAACTTGCCCCGATACTGGGATGAGAGGATTGATGAATACTCCCAACTAGGGTAGCGTTCAAGTCATCCTCAATTAACAAGATAAGACAAAAAAAACCATGTGATATAAGTATTCATGAAGCAAGTAGATTTTCATTTGAAATACCATGGCATTATTACAAAATGTTTCTACATGACAAGTACCAATCAAACATTGCCTCTAGAGATTTGCAGTTTGACAATTACTAAAAGAGTGAGGCCCGTACTCGCATGAAACTTCCCAAAGGGCCTTAAAAAAATTATTATAGCAAAAAAATATTCTAAAATGGAGCTGGCATTTCTCCTCACTCGATCATCGCTGCCAGCTCTACCTGTTTGATCATGTCTTGCATTTCCTTAATGGTTGTCTTATGCCTTGATCTCCCAAGAGTATGTCTGAATGGGCGATGAACTAGTGTTGGAGCTTGTGGGTTAACGGGATCCATGGGTCTCGGTGTTCTAACTGAAGAATGAATTGTTGGGGGAATGGCTCAAATAGGTTTAATGCTCAAGGGATCTTCGGATGGTTCGGGCATCGCAGAAGAAATTTCCTTATCGCTCAGGGCTTTGATCTCGTCCAGGGATGGGCGATCCTCTCTTTTAGTTTCCCTGATGATCTAGATGTCCTCGTCCTCTAACGATGCTATGTTAATCCTTTCCTCTCTCACGACTTTATTTGTTTCCTCAGTGCTGCCTTTCTCCCCAGCAACAGGTTCTACTTCCGCTCTCTCCCTCGCCAATGAGACGCTCGCAAAAAAACAAGTCAGGATGGGATGGGTAAACTCAGAATTAGTGAAATAGCTTACCTCCAACATTAGGCTCAATCAGCTGATCTTCCAAGACCTTGACTGGATCGGATGGAGGAACAGATGACGAACCCTTCTCAACAACCACATATGCAGAAGAAATGGGTGCCTTAGGCCGACTACCACCAACATCACTCTAGGGGACCGACTTTCCCTTCACTCTGCGGCGTTCTTCCTCTGCCGCACACTTTTCTTGACTCATCGCCTCTGCCACGATTGCTCGTTCCTTGTCATTTAAAATTTGGGTCATCAAAAATGCCTCATCCACTGGCTACCCCTTCGCTGCTTTCTTCTCTTCCCAAAAAAATATCTTCCATGTATCAGTCAATAGCCTGGAGTACCCTGGCATCCAAAACAAATCCCTATGACAAAGGAAGCTTGCAAAAAACGAAAGAGTCTGACGAGCAAGCCCTTTTTTCAGTTCAACTTTCTCCTAGGCATGCTCGGCTTTAATAGCCTCAATATCAATGTCATGCTGAAGTTTCGAATTGTTAGCGGACTTAATTGTTGCAGCGGCATTTTCTTTAGCCTGATTCTTGGCTAACTCGGATGAATGAAGGTCGACTTTGAGGTTCTGTGTTTCAAGATCCGATCGAGCCCTATCCACCTTCAAAGATTCAGTCTCCCCCCTCATCGAATCACACTCCTGATCTCTCTGTTGGACCTGGGCATTCGGGTCCTCAATTTCTTTTCCATGCTTTTTTTTGTTGGTTGCTGCCTGTAGCTCCTGGTCTTTAATTTTCTTCTCACGAAATCCAAAGGTTTTCTTTCCACTAGCAATGTCTCTTTTCAAGTCACGATTTCAGTCAGCTTTTCCTTCAATACTCCGCTTACCTTCCCGACATACTCGCGCATTGCGTCATATTAGGAAAGATCATATTCGAGGTTATTCCGCATGTGGTGGCGGAAGCTACATGATAATGGCTGTGGCTTGGGGGCAGGTTTAATTTTTGAAAAAATGAGGTCAGGAAAATCTCGTTCCAACCCTCGGATTCGATGAATGGAAGAAGGCTCGACCGAAGGTCTGGGGTGACTCAGCACTGCCCGAGAATGCTCGGTTTCTTCTCCTTAGATTTGGGGGACTTTTCCCCTTTCTTCTTTTTAGGAATGCTTCCCAACTCTTACATATTTACCAATGCTCGATCATGTTTCCTTAAACATTTCTTCTTCTACTTGTTATGATCTTGGGTCAATTCTTCCTTGTCTTCTTTCCCCCTTTCTCCTTTTCTTTCTTCTTCTCCTTTTCTTCCCTCTGTCTTTCGTTGTCTCTGTCTCTCTTTAAATTCTCTGCCATCTTCTCCTCCTCCCTCTTACTATTATTATTATCTTTCTCATCGTTTCCTCTCCCAGCATGCAACAAAGTGGACTCGTCCTACCTTATGTCCGTTGGGAGAGTGGCGAGCAGATCCCCATAAAACTCATCATCGATGTCTTCTGAAAAGAAAAGGAAAGCCATAAATAAGATGGACAACCCTAAATTTATAAGAAACATAATATTGAGACATGCAATAAACCTTATACCTCAATACCTTTTTGTTTGGCCAAGAAAGACATCCCCTCGGATTGATTGGCAAAAAATCGGTTTTGAACTAAGCTTTGTGGTGGAAGGATAATGTTGGGCATATGTAGTTTTTCTAAGCTAGGAAGGGGAGATGCACCATGCTCCTCCTGCAAATCATAGGCCATAGAAGAGTCTCTCTCGACTTCAGATTCTCTCGAACGAGTCTTAGTAACATCCTCCTTACTTGGTTCTCCTCGCATTGTCTTTGGGGCTTTCTTGGCAGGAACCTTTTCTCTTTGTTAGTGTTTGACCTTTCGACGCTTGGCTTCTCGTTGCTCAGCTTCTCGAACCTGCCTTTTGAAAGCAGTGTTCTTTGGGCCAAGTTTCCCTTTCTTCCCAGGCGAAGGATGAGCAGAAGGTCCCCTGATCGAGCGAGCCATTTGCGTATCCCCCGACTTTTTCGTGACTGAGGGCACCACATCTTGCCCTGGTACTTCTGATTCGAGTCCCTCCTTCGATGAGCCGATCATCCTACTTCAGTCAAGGAGAGAATATTGATGTAAATTCTCATCGGTCAAACAAATCCAAAACCACTGCAGCTTCCAGTCCAGCTCGATCTGTCGCCCGTGGTGTTCCTTAAACACATCCTCCTCGGGCCTTACAGGGTCGTCTGCTATAAGATGAAAGAAGTACAACAATCAATGTAAGAAACTTTAATAGGAAGAGCATCAAATGATAGAAAAACTTATTGCATTGAAGCAAGTATCGAGCGCACCCCGACTGCTCTTTAATCCAAAACCAATCCCGCCTTGGATCACCCAACTTGCTCGGAATTTCTTCAATAATCTTCCAGCCCTGAACGGCCTCAAAGTGAACCAGAGAAGGGGAATGTTTCTCGTTATGTTTAAAATGAAAAAGAAAGGCTAAGTCACTGGAGGTTGGGGTAGCCCAAGTATTTCATATATGGTAATAAATCGATAGCAAGTTGTTATAAGCAATTGGGTGAAACTGCATCGGAGCTAAGTTCATCTGTCATAAGAAGCTGACAATAAACGAAGGAAAAGGCGATGGCTCCAACATTGCACATTGGAAGAGAAATCACCATGTAATCGTTCTGGGGATTATGAGGCCTATCGGTTTTTCAGGGATAGGAACATCGTCGAAAGAAATGTTGTGTTTTGCTGTCAAGTGTGGTAATCGTTTAAGGGTAATCATGGAATTTTCTGCATCTGGAGGGTTCTCTAAGATTTCTATGCCCGGAAGCATGTCAAGTGCTATAGCAATGGGTGTCGCTTCACTTAGCACGACTGTTGCTAAAGGAACGGGTAATGGACTTGTCAACCAACTTCGAGGGTCGCTATGCATAGCAAGTTTCGATTGATCCAACAACTCGGAAGTGCTATCTACCCTGATGGAAAAAGATAATCCTTCGCCTAGTTCTCGCTTATGGGTGTCACGTGCCTTAACCATTGGTATACGATGGGATTATCAAGCTGAAATCAAAGACTATTAAAAAAAGGTTATTGCCCCTATGTAGTGCAATTCCAATAGAAGACGAACAATAGATACTATGGTTCAGACTGTATAAAGATTGACATTTTTTACCACCTAATCAAGCACCACCACGTGTCCTATGGTTCAAACATACACTGACATACGAAGTGCCTTGAATGGGCGAGAAATCTCTTGGCATCTATGATACAATCAAATCAGCATATCTGACACTGTTAGATTCTACTCTAATGACATTAGTATCAACATAGGCAACCATATCGCCGTTGACTCCCACGATCCAGCGCTGGTGAGCCCAACAATGGGTCAAATCAGCCTCAGATTGTGGTAAAGAAAAGAGAGATCCCACACAAGAATGACATTCTAGTGTTTTAATAATGATGGGAAATCAATTTCTACCAGAAAAAGACAACTTTGGGAGAGATGGCGATCATCCTTCTTCTTCTTTCGAAGGAGCAGTAAATCAGTCCTTACAAGTAGTAAAAGTAAAAAGAAAAAATAGGGGGAAATTCTCCTTTTTTAACAAGGAGAGGCTACTCAAATTTGGCTGATGTGACTGAACTCGCCTGACGTGTAAAAAATTTGATGAGCTAAGAACTAATCGATCAGACGGGAGAAAGAAAGGAAACATTATTATCTAAAAATCATTTGCATTCCCAAAGCGATCGATAGGATTCCTTGTGACTTGGGAGGCTTATTAAATGAATGGATCGGTCCAACCCATGAAGTTCTTCGTGTAGTATAAAAAGGTTTGTTCATGACATGTGATCACAAAGTATGCCCCGTTTCCCTATGTATCATACTTTGGGGGGGCAAAGTGTTGATGGGCCTTTGGGGTAGCCCATCAAGGCATACTGATGCAACAATTCATATCCAAAGTACTCGAATTGCTCAAATTGATGAGTCCCGACAATTAAGTTCTTTTCTCTTCGTTAGATGCGACCCAGGGGAAGTCCGATATGACCAAGCATAATTAGCCGTGTTGCATTCAATTGTGATCCAAGAAACTTGCCTAGTGAATAGCTAGTCCCAGATCTGTTCTATTTTAGATCATCCAAGTTAAATGGATCAAGAGCCACTTCACGCCGATAATTCAAAGAGAATACCAATTCATTAGGAGATACCGATTCATTCAGCAAACAACTATTCTTTTGGGTCCTACAACACGTGTCCAAGATGGCCAAATACTGTATCACCTATAAATACCCCTTTTTAGTTCAGAAGGGGGGTCTTTTTTGGAGGGGAGAATCGCAGAAACCCTAGATTTTGTGTATTTTTAATTCTCTCATTCCACCATTGTAACTGTTCTATCTGATAGTTGAGATAAGATATAAGAGATTATAAAGTGTACATACACTCATTAACGCCGAACCACTATAAATTCGTGTGTAATTTCTTCAGTTTTACGCTTCTTATAGTTATTAATCTTCATATATTCTCAACACAACCCATCTCTTTGGGTGTTGTACCAATTTTTGGTGTCAACGGGGCTAAATAAGTGTACTATGCCAAAACTATAATAAAAGAGAAATTTGGAAGTATGCAATTTAGGTAAGGCTTACTAAATAAATGTGACACAAATTGACATGGCATAATTAAGTTATGTGCAGTAAATTTATTGAAAAAGGGTAAATATAAGAATTTTCATACTATCTATAAGGAGTAACTTTCCGATTTAAAATGGAATAAATGCAAAAATTGGGAAATGGATAAGATATAGGAAATAATATTATAACTAATAAAAAATGGGAAATTAGTAATGGACGGAATGAGTTGGTTACGGAAAAGGGGTACATATTTCATAATTAAAACCTTTTAAATACGGAGAACGTTATTGCAAGAAAAAGGGAAATATGTGGGTTCGTGTAAAATAGTGATTTTGTCTTATTGCGCACTAATCAATAACCTAAAAATAATTTAGTAAAGAGTAATATCTTGCAATTACAGTTCTCAGTTAATTTATATTATGGAAATAAGATTTAGTATATTTTAGCAACTAACTAGATAAGGTGTGTGAATTATTTCCTGTGAATGTGCAAACTTACAAAGAGGTAACTAGATTAGTGTCATAACTATAAGAGTTATGTTAAATGATAAGTAACCTGTAAAGTATGTAATGAACAGGGAATGTAGCCTACTATAGTTAATTATATAAGACGGGAATGTAATATAATAGTAGACTTGTCATAGGAACAATTAAGATTATAACATATGGTTTATAATTAAAAGATGAAATGGAAAGTAAGAGACTTATTATAAATGAAATTAAATTATGGGAAATAAGCTTAATAAGCAAACCCACAATTATAGTTCTGGTAATATCATAACACGAGATTATCATTAAATGGAAAAGAGTAGAGTAGGTTTGATATTAATAAACTTATAATTGAGAAATTGAGTTTAAGGAATATAATAATAAGAAGTGGTCCGTCCCGATAGCGAGAGCTGATTGGGGAAATAACTGGCCAACAAAATGAATGAAAGGTGGTAAGTTTCAACAGTGAAGTCTGATTAAGGAAAATAAGCGGCCAATTAAAGCTAATAAACAAATAACTTGAATGCAAAGTAAACAAGTAAATGTTTAAGTTAATTAGCAATGTGGTAAGTAAAACAAACGCGTAACTGAAGGTTAGACATAGGGTCTGATAACGTAATGAGGAGATGTGCTTGGATCAGTCCGTACGTATTTGGGATGAAGAGCCTAACAGGGCAGATCATTACGGGTGTCTAGAGACATGAGAGGAACATGTCCAACTTTTATTCTATGGGACTAGAAGGAAGCATGAGACTTCTATGGGACAAAGGAGGGTACAATGAGATGGCTCTATTGGATAAACTAGATGAAGCCATATACATACCTAAAGGCAGATATGTAGTTCCATCTAAGAGTATATCTTAGCTGCAATCATGATGTGGCAACTAGAAGGCTGGGCGGATGACCTATAGCACAATCCGGCGGTTTCTCCGCTCGAAGAGGAGGTTGGTCAAGACCAATTAAGGATAGTAATTGGAAGATACATGTCATCGACAGTCAATGGGATGCTGAAAGACTATAGCTATACCAACAAGCTAATGATCTTTCACTATCGAGACATTGGATGAGGGACACGCCAATTGGATGATTTAGATTGGATGTTGGGGGCACGTCACTTAGCTTTTGACGTAGTCTTTCACTAGTCAAGGGAGGGGCCAGGTTGTAGCCATAGCCAATGAAAAGAGACATACCAATATGTACGTATCTGTATTGTGGGCCTAACGAAGTTGTCCTTTACAGATATCTAAAGCTCCCGACTGAGTTCCGTGCACAAGTGCAGCCTGATTGCGGAATTCAGGTTGTAAAAGGTAGTACGATCTTATGAGGGTCTCGATGCATGCACTGGGTCATGTATCGTAGACGTCATGGCATTTATCTCCACATAGAGGCTTATCTCGATCGTGGAGTCTAGATATGAGGATCCGTACGCTTACATGGCATAGTGACGATGGTTCTGTGTGTTTATGTGGCGTAGTGATGGAGATTCTGTACACGGCTTGGCGCTTGATGGAGGTTAAGTATGCTTCCGTGGTGTGATTGTGGAGACCGCATGAGGATGTACTATGGGGAGTACCTTGAAATATCGGGCATTTAGCTACTTATATATGGTTTATTAGATAGATTTACTGGGGAATAAATGTGTATGATTTATGAGGAAAAATCGGGAGTATATAGTGAAATAAACCCGAATAACCAAATGAATATGAACTAGTGATAGAACAATATATGTAGTGTTATTTTTAGAAAATACAAATTTTCCATTTACCGAACTTTCGTTCTGGCCCACCCCTCATAAAAACCCGCAGTTTAGACAGATGGTTGAGATTCTACTGCTTAGAGATACTTGTTGGATAAGTTTTGTTATATCAATAAGTATTTACCTATTATTATATTTTATTCCCTTCCGCTATGAGATTTCTATTGTGAACTCGGATATATTTATCTTTGAATTTCTATAGGATACCAAACAAGCCCACTCGATCTTCGCTAGATTTTTGGAAAAAAAATTGGGTATGTTGAAATTTAGGTTGTTATATAGCAATTCACCAAACCCTTCAATAATGACTCGGTACCCTCCGACTAGGCACCGTGGGCTGTGATTTGTGAGGAGACAGAGTTCTAACAGGAGGCATTTCTACCGCTGAATCTTTTGGAGGAGTACTCCTAGACCCTGCCTTGACTATCTTCTCAAGCGACTTATACTTTGCCTCTCCCTCGAGCTAGCGATTAGACTCGGGTACAGTCGAACCTTCGGCAACACCCTAGCGTAGGCGCGAGACATAGACTTGGAAACCTTTGGCCCCCCGATTGGGGGCACGAACGCTAGGGGAGTGCCAGCCAGAGCTCGAACTCCACTGATTCCTAAAGGCCGATTGGGATCGAGTAGATGCAAGCGATGTAAGAATTCATCAGCAGTGCATCTCTTGACACTTTGACTACTCGAAGTGTTCTGCAAAGTATCCATGTGGTCAAGACATACTTGGTCGATGGGCTTAGCCGGGGTGCCACCTACAAAGAGTAATAAGCGTTAGAAACTCTTGTGTTAAGGTAAGAAAGTAAGCCAAGACTTGACATTTACTGCACAGAAACCATCTTCTAAGGCAGCTTTCTTGCCGAGGAATGTAAAACCATTCTAGTCTAATGTTCCCCGGCTTGGTGCATCCATCTTTAATGATTTTCTTTCCCTAGGCAGACTCAAAGTAGAGGAACGATGGGTTGCACTCTATCGATGTTTGAAACTATAGAAAAAGATATCATCGAAAGTTGGCTCTTGGTCCAGATGCTCCATATACAATGTGAAGAGGTAAGAATATGTTATAGTGTGAAGTTGCATGGGCACCAACTTTATGCGATGAAAGAAACTAACGATGAACGAACTAAAGGGGGAAGGCACCTGACCGTGCACATTTGTCGACTTATAGTCATGAAGCCTTCAGGTAGGTTATGAGCAGTCTGGCCCTGAGTTGGAACCTGAATATTATCCCAAGGAATCCCATGCTTTCCGCACAACCTTTTCAACTTCCCATGGAAGTAGGCCAAGAATCGGTCAGGTTATTCAGAAAGAAAGCCCTATGAAACATATAAGGAGCTCCTTCTTCTCCTACTCCTCCCTCCTCTTCTTCTAAAGAAGTTTATTCCCAATAAGTGCTCGTATCTTCATAATGAGGTTAAATGATAAATTGTGAATCATCATCATCTAATTCTATCATAGAATTAGAGGTTTATTGGGAACTTATTGAGTTGTTTTTTCCTTCGTAGCCTTATAGAATTTGGTCGAGTACCTTCCAAACATATGTACTGTGCTACCTAAGAAACACCATTGGTTTGAGCAAAGAACCTGTGCTCCTTCCCCTTGTGTGTATTAGTGTAGTGAGTGTGATGCAAGTAAGAATAAAAAATGAGTAAAGCATTAGAAGTATGTGATAGTTCAACTTAGAAGACCGTTATTCCCAACCGTCTCATCGAATCTCATTTGTCACTTGTACTACATTGTATTTTAGCGAAAAGTAATGTTATGGTGTTTGGGTACTCCAAAGTCATATGCAACGTCGAGTTCGTATGCCAGTCCTAATATGCTCTAACCTAACTATCTAGATATTTGTTCAGAATTGATTCATTATCAAGGCTTTCATGGTAATTGAGCTTTGTTATAGTGTAAAAGTTAGGTGTCGAATGTGGTTCAAGTTTAAGTTGATTTCCCTGGGTCAATTATTCCGGATAAGGCATCTCTGGTCGATTAACACCTGGATCGACATTTCTACGGCACGATTAGCATCCATATCAAGCTGGGATTGTAAGTTTCCTGATATAATCTCTTCCGATTCGACTAATGACCTTGTTAACCCATACCTAGAGTTTCCTCCTCTCTAAGCACCTTCAGTTTGGTCACTCCATCAATCCCACCCAGAATGACTAATGTCTACATCGAACTAAAAACAGAAATCTCTCTCCATACTTAAACTTCTCTCTAATATTTTCCCCCACTACCCTCCAATTCGACCAACGGTCATATCGACTCGGGTTTGCCAACCATTCACTACCCTAATATCCAACTTTTCTTTACTCCACTGTATTTCACCACTGCCATTGTGGACCTCACAGCACAAATCCATAGATTCTCGAGCCTTTTCCATTGCCTTCCTCAACAACCCAAATCCATTGATATCTCCTCCCACAAATTCACCGTCTTGACTGCTCCAGTCATTTCACCTCATGTCGGTCTGCCTCACGACGCCACTCTAGCATCATCGTCTCCAGCAATAACGTCTCATATATCGCCGATGACAAACTCGAATTACAAACTTGAAGCCGATGTGTTTTAAGAACACAAGCCCGTGATTCAATATTTATTTGAATTGAAAAGCATAGAATTAAATTTAAAACCCACCTAGTGTTCGAAGATTAACAACAAAGATTGAGTTGGATTTGGGTTTGGGGAAATTCTAAGATATTCGGTTCGAAACAGCAGGAGTAAAGGAGAGGATAACAGTTTAAACCTGTTACTTATATAAAAGAGAAAAGACTCTTCATCTTCTCTCCAAAAAGGCAGATTGATCAATTTGATGTGATTATGGACATGGTCCGGATCAATAATGTCAATCCAAGGTACTTAAGGCCGACTATGTCGAGCCAAATCTTGGTTCGACCATCAATCCCAGAAAAAGTTAAAGATGTGAGACTCTGATATCTTATGACTCCACGTACTGACTTGTATGTAACATATGGTCTGACTCGACCATGCGCGTGTCTAGCGCAAGAAGACGCTATCATTTGGTAACGACCTATGTGTGTGAAATCATATGTGGGAGCCAACGACTAGACATGATTCAGCTATATGATAGACATACTTAACCTCTAGATTCGACGGGGTTTCAATATTTACTTGTATCTCCCAATTTCTCTAGTCAACGACTTTGTCTCATAGGTACCATCGAGTACAGGGTGAAGCATGGCTTGCCATTAAATAAAAATAGAAGAATTCATGTTCTACGACTATCCAAGAAGACACGACTACTCATCCTTATTTTCCTTAAAGGAAGGCGACATTTCCGGGAGGTGTAGCTCAACATATTCAAAGCATACCCGACCTAAGACATGAAGTACTTTTGGGGGACAAAGTGTTGACCTATCTTTCGACAAGGCCATCGAAGTCACAAGTGTTCATGGTAATAATGCCCTAGACTCAAGAGAAGCATGTTCATATGCCAGTAAGATTAAGAAAGACCATCACAATGTGGCATTATCCCCAGTTCGACCCAACCTAGCTAGACCAAAATGAGCACTTGAGAAAACCCGTATCGACCTTACTTTAGAATGATCAAGTACAACATTCCCAGGCTTCGGACCGGTGAAGATGAAGGATTCGGTTCGACATACTTTCAGATCGACTATGTCGATTCGAGGACATATCGAGCCGACCAGAAACATGCCTGAAGAAGCAGTCCAGCAGCGAGGAGACCAGTGCCACTACCTGAAGAAAAAACTGGATCGATACATAGTGGATTTCGCAAATATTATCAAACCTAGTTTCAAACTTGAATTAAAAATCAAATTAAATCATGTACCTTTTTCTCCTCGTTCTTCAGTTCAAAGAATTTGCACGAAATCTGATGTTAGTTGGAACGAAATCAAGTGCTTGAAGATGTCGCCTCTAGAGTAGTCCATAAACGTTGTCTTCGATGTCGAACATAATTGAACATTGGTGAAGAATCTGTACTAGCTGAATTTAGGATTTAGATTTTCCCCTTTTAGTGGATACTTCATTTTTCTCTGTTGCAAATAAAATAAGGGTTGGGACCTATTTTTATACTACAAAAACGGGGTATTTTTGGGTAGAGTCAAACCCATATACATTTCAAAAATAAAAGAAAATGTCAACATTTGATTTACTTTTATTAAGAATGGTTTTCACCCTTTCAAACGTTCTTATGTATGACCATATAGGCTACTATAACATTGGAAATAATTCAAACAATATTTAAATTATAAATAGTGAGTGGCATCTAGTAGTGCACCGCTTTTACATAATTTATAATATGATCAACGATTCGATACAACCTTTTCTGTGACCAGTATATCAACGTAGTTTAATCCTTTTAACCAATATATCCAAGATTAAGCTCGAGGCATGGAACGTATCATCCTCTTTATAATTTATTCCTTTTATCTTGATCGATGAGTATATTATTTAAAACATATCAATATTTGAGCACGACCATGCATTTTATAATCATACTTAGTCAAGAGGCTATGGATATCTCTACTTATATTATAGGGTCGAATTCCATCTAGATCATTTATAGTATTTAATCGATTTGAGATGTTCCCGATTATCGTCTACTCGGTTAAAAGTTACTTTTGATGATATCAAAATACAAATATCCTCGAATAAATATAAATATATATAATAATTTTAGGTTTGAGGACCATTACATTACAATCACTTTGAGAATTACTTCTGATACTATTAATTATGCTCCATGAAGTTTTTTCAAGTTGGGTCAATCCAATATGTTATTCTCTAAAACGTATTTATGTATTGACATTAACATCACTTATATTAATAATCAATGAGATATGATTACCAATCAATAAACATACTAGTCTCAATGTTTCATTGTTGTCCTATATTAACAATAAAACTTGAATAGGGATATTTAAGAATTATAATACTTAATATATTATATAATCTCATATTCAAGTCACTTACTTGAAACTATATGATTATGTATTATTATTCTAAAGACTTCTATTACGTTAATATTTATATTACGGAGTAAATATAACATAAAAGGATCTTTTATTAAAAATAAAATATAATATCAATAATGTTATTATTTGCATCAAACAGATTGCCTCTCTCAGGGACAAATTCTAACAATCTCTCACTTGCACTCGAGCCAATCACTCATGTATCGTATGCCCATGAATCAAGTTGGATTTCATTCTTCTGCTACGACAAAGCTTCAGTCAGTAAGTCTGCAACATTATTATCCAATGGAACCGTGTAGATATGTATATCTCCTCTATTAACAATTTCACATATAAGATGGAATCGCCGAAGTATATGCATGGATCGTGTAACACCCCGTAATTCTGTTAATATTAATATTCACAAATTAAAGAATAACTAATCTCAGATGTGAGAATTATGGGAAACAGGTTGCGCCATTGTGTTCGTCTCGGAATTCTGGTTGAAATAGAGTCTGAGTTTGCGTGAATTGGACTTCGTACGAAGAAGTTATGGCCATCGGAAGTTTCAGAAAATTCAAAACATATTTCAGAAAATTTAAATTTCAAATTCGGAGTCAAAACAGGCTAGGCGGGAAAATTCCCGCCCAGCACCCCAGGTCGACTGGGGAGTCGACCCCCCCCCCCAGGTCGACTGGGGATTCGATCTGGCAGTCGACCTGGGTGTCGACCTGGTCAGGCGGCTAGGGTTTTGACTGAGCCCAATCTTGAGCTGCTGATGTGTCTTTAGGGCTGAGTCAGCAAATTTAATAGTTCAGTTTAGTTCTGAGTTGATCTGACGGTCTAAATAAATCCTAAACTCTATAAATACCTAGGTAGTCTCTCACTTTAATTCACATGAAAAGTAGAATAGCCACCGTCATACCGCCGCCATGGAACTCAGTGTAGCCGCCGCCAACTAAGAAGGAAGAAAGCTAATCAAAATCCTAATTCTACTCAACTCTAAAGCAAATCAAGACTCTCTTTCTCTTCTAATTGTGAGTATGATGATCTTAACAAGATTATTGTTAAACTAATTAGATTAAGTCATGAATGGATTATAAGTGAATGATGTGGATTATCATATATGTTGTTGTAATTCCTTATGCTATCATGTATGTTGTAAATCCTATGTTATGTGATGATGATTCCTATATGTTGTAAATCATGCTATGATGATATTATATAGGTTGTAATTTTCTATGCTAAGTTGTGATGAATCATGCATATTATAAAGTCATGATGTTATTGTCTATGCTAGTTAGTTCATGTTAATCAAGTCATAATGTTGATATTATTTGGGCTATGTTGATGACAAATCATGTATGCAAGTTTAGATTGATTAGTAAAGATTATGAACATATGCCATGACATCTATTTAGATCTAGAATTATGACATCTAGAATTATGCTATGACATATGTGAATTCTATGTATTAGATGCTAGTTCACACCATCATTATGTTGCATAAAACCCCATATGCAAGTTTATACATAAATTTGGGTTATGATCATATCATGTAAATTGTGACATTTAACAAGTTGACACCTTTAGATCCTTAACTTGTGTAGTTTATTCAAGTTTCACCCCTATTATGATTGGATTATTTTATTTGTCTATATGTTGTGATAATTTATCTTTGTGCTATGAGTTAGACTATTCGAGTCTAACGTATGTTCTGCGTTGAATAAGCGAACGTATAACGTGGGGTAGGGGTAATATTAAGGATTTAATAATAAGAAGTTGGGGTGCAATTGAGATGATTTTGCATGCCATGAGTGGATGGCCATAATTCAGTCAATTATGGACATCATTAAAATTGGAGTTAATTAATAATTTGAATAGGGAATTATTAAAACTGGGGTAAAAGATTATAAGTGATAATCAATGCTTAGGACACGAGGTTGGACTCGTTTGTGACGTAAAACTGCCCGGACCCGCTTGGCAAATCCAGTGGTCACAAATGTCAGCCCAATGTGAGAGGTCCTAGGCCCAAACTAAAGCATAACAGTTGTAAAGACACGAGGTTAGACTCTTTTATGGTGTAAGACTGCCCGGACCCGCCCGGCAAATCCATCTGCCATAAATGCCAGTCTAATGTGAGAGGTCTTTATGAGCTTATGGCCTGAATGAATTAATAAATACTTAACCAGATAAACATGTAAGGTGGGACATGGGGGTTAATTAGGTGCCTTGGGTGGCATGAGGAATCTAGTGGGTTCCCTTAGTGGCATGTGAAATACGATTAGTAAGACTTAACCAAACACACATGTAAATGAACATGACTAAGAGGGTTAAGTGGGATATACTAATGGTGACAAGCTTAGGTGGGTAGCTTGTGGGGGCCCATTTCAACTAGTATCCCAAATGTATCTTTGTGGGCTCGACCCAAGTCGAGGACGGAACACGCTTGCTGGGTTTGACTATAAGAGGCCAAAACGGGGAGCGGTGGCAACGCAAGTCCAACGGGTTTCATATGCGTGTGTGGACCCGGGCTGGTAGGTAAGACGTTGTTGCATCGTGTAGGTATAAGCCGTGCATTCTAAAGTTGTATCGGGTTGCCATTTTAGGGGAGTGATACACCCCACTGTGGGGCCAGCACGGGTATCTACGAGTAGGGAGCCGATCGAAAGTGGGTAGTGGGATACACCTAGTGAAGATAGGGGCAGACGGCACCTATGTAGTCAACTAGGGGTACGCAAGGCTATTTATATAGTTTCTGTGTGAAGCAAGCGGGATCAACCTTTAGGGTGACTAGTGCGGTGCAGTGTAGTAATTATTTGTTAGTAATTAGGTATGCCTTTAATGTTATCTTTAACGATATCTTTATCTGTTTTTCCATACCCAATAGTTCATAGACATTTCCTTGTTTTCCAGCTTATGCCTTAGTCCAGTTACTTTGATAATAGTATTGTTAGAATTATCATACTTGCCAGACTTTATGTCCGACCCCCTCCATTTCTATCCTTTTTCCCCTCCAGGTCCTCAGGTTGGGCCAAGCTCTAGTGGAGTTTGATTGGATTGCTTTATCTCTTTGGAAAAGCTTGGACCGTTGAAGTAAAGTCCAACTTGTTATCTTCTTTAATGGCTATTGGTGTAATGGGATTATGTATTTTGTTTTATGAAGATGGATATTGTACTTGACTCTGATTTATGGTTTTATGATGTAACAAACATGTTTAATTTCCGCTGCAATAAAATGAAGTTTTAGATTTCCAAGTGCTACTTATTATCTGTCTTGTTGTAATTTTTCTGTTCTATATTCACCTAAAACCTCCATGGAAGTTAATGCATTCCCTTTGTGAGTGACATTAATGGACGTGGGGTATTACAGATCGATGATGTGATCTAGGTTCCTTGGCCTGAGAAATGGCCCTGTTGTTGTCACAATAAAGATTGTTTGGATCAACAATGGATGGACAAAAGAAACTTCAGTAATGTAATTCTTATTCCAAACAACCTCATTCGCAGCTTCAGAACCAGGAATGTATACAACCTCCATACTCGAATCAGTGACTGTTTCTTGCTTTGAACTTTTCCATCTTACAACAGCACCATTTAGGAAAAACACATAACTAGACTATGACTAGTAGTCATCTCTATCAGCCTGGAAACTGGCGTCTGTGTAAACTTTTACCATTAATTCCTCTTCACCTCTATATATCAAGATTGAGTCTTTAATCCATTTCAGTTACTTAAGGATGTTCTTTACGGTTGTCCAGTGACTATCACCTAAATCAAATTGGAATCTACTTGCCATACTTAAAGCATATGAGACATCTGGACAATTACACAACATTGCATACATGATCGATCCAATTTCCGAAGTATAAGGGACCGTTCCCATGTGTCAATTCCTTATCATTGGATGACTTAGGACATTGAGTGTTAACGATAAAAATCGTCAACACCTGATTTAGGCTTGACAACACATATGTATTGAAAATTAATGGATAATTAATCTAAAGGATGTTGAAATGCAATTTAGTCTCAATAAGGTTAAATCGCTCCAAGGAATAAAGACCTCTTGTTAGAAGATTAGTTACTCTTCCTTTAAAGAAGTGAGCATCATACTTATGAGACTACAAGGTCAACGGTAACCTTAGGATGAGGGCGTTATGGGTTACAAAAGGTTGAGTACCTTACCACAATAGTCAACCTTAGATTTAGGATAGAATAATATACACTGTGTTGAGAGGAAACATGCTAATGCTTCATAACAATAAGGTTGTCAACATGTTATAACACTTAACGGCTTAGGTGATACTTCTACATTGAACCAGCCTAGAAAAGGCTTTGGTTGTGTTAGTTATCAAGTCACAAGCTTACAACAGGTTCCCTTTGTTTGTTATGTTTCATTTGGCTTATTATGAAAGAGTTAATCACATATAAGGGATCGAAAGGAGAGATTCCGTGGTTTCACCCAAAATCTTTCCTCTTCCGAAGCAGTTGTGATTAACCCTTTCATGAAGAAGGTTAACGTTAACTCCCTGTTTGATCAAGACAAAAATAATATGATTATCAAATCGAGAAATATTTATGTCCTGGACTTCTCCTTTTTATTTATGTTGAGTATATTAAAAAAATTGAAGAAATCCCTAATTTGATTAAAAAATTAGGGTTTGCTCTCAAATAAAAGAGTACAAGGTTGTAGAACAAGAATTTGGCACCCAAAATGTGATCCCTGGGGTCTTATTTATAGACAAATTGGACCCTCCTTTGTTATCAACTAAGTAGAAGCCCTTTCGGCTGTGGTAACAGGGTGTCAGTTGCTTTCGTGCCATTTTGCTCTGGTAACGTAGTTTCGGCCGTCTTTATTCCTCTTTTGAGCATTGTTATCAGGTCCAATCCTATTCGGAGCATCGGTCTTGGCTATATGCTTTCGCTTTTGGCTGTAAGTCTTCTACGACATTGCCCTTATGCTTTCGATTCTTATATCTTAAGAACCTTCATCCCTTTCAGTATCGACACCAAGTAAGTTAGTGTGAATAGCCCTTCTTCTTATAAGCTTTGGTTTACTGTTGGTGTCCTTCATTATCGGCTTCCGGATGTCATATCCCTTGATTCTGGCATCATTTCTCCTTCGAGACTTCTTTGCCTTGGCCTCTTTGTTTTGGAAATGAATACCTAGTGTCTGCTTATCTCTGAAAGTGGACTCTCTACTTTTCCTTTATAACCTTCATGAAGCTTCAAATATCGCTACCAAGCTGATGTTGGCAGCGATAACACTCTCGTTGGAGCTTCTGCCTTCGTTTAGTCCTAATATTGGGCTTTTGGTTTAACTTCATCACCAGTGTCGACAATGAGCCTTTCTGATATCCAATAGCACCTGGCTTATTCTTAAGCAAGTGACTTTAGTTCTTCTTGGGTGGCGTCATGTTTTGGTATCGTAACATGTGCTTCCGGTTATAGATATAGGTTTTTGCGCAAGACCCCTTCGCCCTGGCTTGATTCTAGTGTAGAAATCTGGTAGTAACATTTACCTCCCCTAATGAAGGGGTATTTCTAACTTTTCAAGTCAGACCTTCCTTTTCAACTTGTGAATCTTTGCTTAAACTTTTTCCTTCATTTCTCCTGCATAAATTTCAACAACTAATACTTTGTGTTAGTCTTTTAGTCCTAAAAGAATTTCCATGATTATTTTGCCATATCATATTCGGCATTGTCCAGGCCTGAGCTTAATAGCATATTAGGCCTACAATTAAGGCTACATAGTCATTAATACTTCATACTTTACCGGAATAATAATGAATAATTATTAGGAAACTTCTTTGTTGTCGTAATGCGGGGAGCCCTTTCCTTTCTTAAAGAATTTTGTAATGAAGCACTCATGATACCCACCCAATGGTGAGTCTCAAAACTCTTTATTGGATATAGAATGGAAAACCTAGAAACCTATATTCGGGTGTTTATAATAGAAGATCGGAATTCCATTTATGGAAATAATAGAAGTCTCGAACCAACCCAAAATCAGGTATTAAAGATAACAGACCAGAAATCCACTTCTGGTGATAATAGGAGTCCTGAACCAACCCATATTTGGGTATTGAAGATAGAAGACCAGAATTTCACTTTTGGTAGTAATAGAAGTCCCAAACCAACCCAGATTTGGGTATTAAAGATAGAAGACAAGAAACCCACTTCTAGTAATAATAGAAGTCCCGAGCCAAGCCAGATTCGGATATTAAAGATAGAAGACCAGATACCCACTTCTGGTAATAACAGAAGTCCCAAACAAACCCAGATTCAGGTATTAAAGATAGAAGATCAGAAACCCACTTCTGGTAATAAAAGAAGTCCCGAACCAACCCAAGTTCAGGTACTAAAGATAGAATATATATATATATATATATATATATATATATATATATATCGTTAACAAAATACTGATTGTGTCCAGAAACCCACTTCTGGTAGTTATATAAGTCCAAAACCAACCCATATTCGGGTACTAAAGATAGAAGACCAGAAACCCACTTCTGGTAATAAAAGAAGTCCCAAACCAACCCAAATTCGGTTATTAAAGGTAGATGACCAGAAACCCACTTCTGGTAAAAATAAAAGTCTCGAATCAAGCTAGATTCGGGTATTAAAGATAGAAGCCCAGAAACCCACTTCTATTAGTAATAGCAGTCTTGAACCAACCTAGATTTAGGTATTAAAGATAGAAGATCAGAAACCCACTTCTAGTAGTAATAGAAGATCCCAAACCAACCCAGATTCGGGTATTGATAGTCTTGTTCTTCCCACTTCGGGATTGATTTGTAAAGCAGGTGATGTACATGCTTCATGAGCCACTATCTGGGCTTTTGATTGTCAAGGCAGATGATGCACATGCCTTGTGAGCCACTTTTTGGGCTTTTGATTGTTAAATCTGAGGATGGACATGCTTTGTGTGCCACTCTCTGGGCTTTTAATTGTTAAGGCCGAGAATGTACGTGTCTTGTTTGCCACTCTCTGAGCTTTCGCTCGCTTCCACAGGAGGAGACATGGGTAGAGGTAGAATGTGCTCTTTTGCGAGAAAAGGCACGACGTACTTAGTCGAAGCAGAGGCAGGTCGTGCTCTTCTACGAGCAGAGGAAGAGCATGCTTATTCATTCCCTTTTGTGGGATACGATGAACATCGGCAGAGGTAGGACATGCTCTTCTTCGAGCAGAGGTAGAACGTTCTTAGTTCAAGCAAAGGCAGAGCGTACTCTTCTGCGAGCAGAGGCAGGGCATGCATATTACACCCTCCGTCCTGACCATTTCTAGCGTGGATTAGAGGCTTATGCTTTTGATGCTTTAGCCCGGTCCTTTCTTATTTGGACGATGCTAAAGGCTTACAACCCACTTTTCTCCGGAAGGTGCCTTGCCCAAGTTATCTTGGCATTGACAAGGGATTTTGACCATTGTAGGCTACTTCACCCTTTTCTAGGCAGTTCAAAATTTTGAGAGGGTTTCCATATCCTGTTTGTGTTATTACTCTTGGAGAAGACACAACATTGTTCACTTATCATTGAAAAGTATGGCCTTAAGTGTTTTGATTTCCACGTTCTAGGTACGAGATCACCATTTGGTTTGCAGAGACGATACATTCTAGGTATGACTTTGTGGTGAATGATCAAGGGTCCCCCCTAGTTTGGGCTAAGCTGACCATCTGACGGACTATTGGCCATTATCCTTTGTAAGACCAAATCTCCTTTTGCGAAGGTTCTACATTAACTATTGAATTGTAGTACTTGGTGATCTTCCTTTGATATTCAGCCGTCCTAATGGTGGCTTCCTCTCTTAACCCTTGGATCAGATGTAAGAATTCCTTCTTTAACTCTTAATTAGGATCAAATGCTTAGGTTATCCTTTTGTGTGAGGGAATCTCAATCTCGACTGGAAGCATAGCTTCACATCCGTATGTTAAGGAATATGGAGTATGTCATGTTGCTGTCTGGGCAGAAGTTCTATATACCCAAAGCACTAAGGGTAATCCATCTTCCCAACTTCCTTTAGCTTGGTTCATTCATTTCTTTATAATTGTCTTTATGGTCTTGTTTGCAGCTTCAACGACACCATTTTCCCTTGGATGTGCTACAGAGGAAAAACTCTTTATGATTCCGTTCTTATCACAAAATTATGTGAATTCTTCGCTTTCAAATTGTGTTCCATTATGTGATATGATCTTGTAGGCAATTCCAAAGTGTGTGTCTATATTCTTTATCACAAATCTCAGCACCTTCTTAGATGTGATTATTGGAAGGGTTTCTACTTCCACCTACTTTGTAAAGTAATCGATGGCTACCGCAACAAAGATAGCTCCACCTTCGGAGATTTGTAGGGGTCTAGTCAAGTCTATTCCCCATACATCAAATGGCCATGGGCTTGAAATAGTGTTAAGTCACTTGGAGGTAGTCGGGGTATCTTGGAATACCTTTGGCATTTCTTGACATACTCAATTGCTTAGCTAACCATTTGTAGCCAGTAAAAGCCTTGTCTCATAATCTTATTAGCTAGGTTAATTCTATTGGAGTGATCGGCACATGAACCTTCAGGTGCTTCATTCAGCAAGCCTAGTCCATCCTCAAGGCTCATGCATCTTAGGTAGGGAAGGGAATGCCCTTTCTTATAAAGCACTTTGTCCATAATCATGAACATAGGGGATTGGCGCTTTATTTTTCTTGCATCTTGCATACCGATAGATAGGGCTCCGTTCATAAGATAGTACGCGATAGGGGCCATCCAAGTGTTCTCATAACGGTATTCTGTTTTAACCGACTTAGGTTCCTCACTGGGAGCAAAACCTTTTTCTATTTCATTCTCCTTTTCCAAGGATTGGAATCTAGTTAAGACTAGCAACTCCTTTCCTAATTTAGATGCTTCCTGCTCAATACTAGGCTTTTCTTGGTATCCTACTGGGATTATCTATGTCTCGGGTTCTCCTCGAGAGTTAGCCAATTTTGCTAATGAGTAGGCTTGGGAATTTCCCCTCTTTGGATTTGATGTATGGAAAAATCCTCGAACTGAGAAAGCATCTTTAGTATTCTTTATACATATAGGACCAACGGAGCATCTTTGGTCTGGTAGGTTTGCTTGATTTGATTTACCACTAATTGTGAGTCGCTAAAGATCTCAGTCTGGGATATCTTTAACTGTAGTGCTAGATTTAGCCCTACCACCATAGACTCATACTCTGCTACATTATTTGTTACTGCAAAACCCAACTTCATTACATAATGTAAGCGGTGTTCATCAAGGGTAATTATTACGTATCCTGTCCCTGCTCCTTGTTCGTTTGAAGCTCCATTTACAAAAAAAAACTGCCACTTAGCCTTTAGATCGTTTTCCTTTGTTAACTATTCTATAATGAAACTTATGCGTTCATTTACAAAATTTACGAGAGCTCGCACCTTGATTGCTGCCCAAGGTTGGAACTCAATTTCATATTGGCTGAGATCGATTCCCCATTTTATTTACCTTCCAAAGGTTTCTGGCTTACTGAAAACTTGCTTAAGAGGAAAGTTGGTTAAAACCTTGATGGGATGCACTTGAAAGTAACCTTGAGCTTTCGTGTTGTACATATTCAGAAATAAGCTAACTTTTCCACCATGGGATATCGGGTCTTTGCATCTTTTAACCTTCTGCTAACATAATAAATCTGTAGTTGAGTTCCATCATTTTCCCTTATAAGGACGGAGCTTACTGCATATTTCGAGACAACCATATAAATGTATAGGTCCTCCCCTTTCTTGGGTCTAGATAAAATTAGGGGATTCCCCATATAATCCTTTAATTCTTGAAAAGTTTTTTGCATTCTTCATTCCATTCAAAGTTCTTCTTTTTCTTTATGACATCAAAGAAATTGACACACTTGTCAATGGCTTTGGAAATGAACCGACTTAGGCTACTACCTTTCCATTTATGCTCATAACCTCATTGCTTGTTTTGGGTTCCTCCATATCCTTTATGTTGGAGGACCACATACCCGAGGAATTTTCTGGACTAAACTCCAAATGAACACTTTTGAGAGTTTGACTTCATTCGATAATCTCTTAAGTTATTGAACATTTTCTTTAAGTCTTCCAGATGGCTTTCTGCTTTGGTAGATTTCACTAACATATCATCCACATATACCTCCATGTTTCGCCGTATTTGATCTTGAAACATTCTATAAACCAACCTCTGATATATTGCTCCAACGTTCTTTAATCCAAAGGGCATTACTTTGTAACAAAACATTCCCCAATAGGTAATGAAGTTCGTATACTCTTCGTCAGGTTTGTGCATGGGGATCTGGCTGAATCTTGAATAGGCATTCATGAGGTATAATAACCTATGTCCACTAGTTGCATAAACCAACTGACTATTCGGGGAAGGGGATAACATTCCTTTGGGAAAGCTTTGTTTAGATCCATGTAATCAACACAAGTTCTCCACTTCCCATTGGATTTTTCACCAATAATGGGTTGGATAACCACTTAAGATAAAAGACTTCCTGGATAAATCCATTTGATAATAACTTCTTGACTTCCTCTTTCAACGCTTCTGATCTGTCCCTGTTATACTACCTTTTCTTTTGTTAAACATGAATTATGGAGGGGTTGATATTCAGGGCGTGACTCATGACAGAGGGGTTAATTCCTACCACGTCTGAATGGGTCCAAGCGAATACATCCTTATTGAGCAGCATGAACTAAACTAAATCACTTCTCAATGGTTCACCCAACCTCTTTCCTACTTTGATGCTTTTGGCCTTATCAGTCGGATCAATGCTTATTTCTTCCAGGTCTTCTGTTAGTTTGATTCTTTCGGTATCCCCTTGGAAATCCAATTCTGTCACAATTTCTTCTGCCTCCTCCAAATTTATTTCATCGACCCTCTTCCTCTTTCTTCTCAATGAAGTGTATCTACCATCCACACATTTGTCAGTTTTATTGATTCTTGTTTTAGCTTCGAATGTTGGATGTAAGAATCCATTATCCAAAGGTTGAAAAATAATAGAAGACTCAAAGTAAGAGGAATACTTCCTTTTTTATTGGTCAACTGTTGCAAAATATAATTCGCAAGAACTGAACTGTTCTCCTCTGATGGTATACCATCTTTTCTTTGTTAGGAATTTCACCACGAGGTATTTGGATGAGAAAAAAGCATCCAACTCCTCCAGAGAGGGTTGACCAAAGAAAGCATTATAGTAGGAAGGTTAATCGATGACAACAAAGAGAGTCTTGAAGGTCCTGTGGAGAGGAGACAATCCCACTTGAACCAGAAGTTTAATCTGCCTCACTAGAGTTGATCCTTTGTTGTTGAATACAAAGATAGGCTTATTACTTGGTTAAAGCTTTTCCTCAGATATTCCCATTTGGTCAAAAGCATGTTTAAAGATGACATTAACCACACTCCCAATATCAACCAGAATTTTGGCAACTACAGAAAGCCCAATATGAGCTGTTATCATGAGAGGGTCATTATGTCGACGACGAACCCTCTCCTTCATTTTATCGAGAGAAATCACCAAATTGTGCATCTTGATGTTGTAGCGACCATTCTTCAATGATGGATCCTCTTGAATGGAGAATATTCGCTCTGAGGCCTCCCTTAGATATTGGTACCACACTACCGGCAGTTTCTAGTTGAATGTGGCCCACCATTGATTACATTAATTCAGTTTATTAAAGGGCCCAGATCTAGGTAACCCTCTCCAGTTGGAGCTACTATTGCATTGGTTGAAACCTATTGGTGCCCATTAGCATGTTGGGTTGATGGTTACTTGCTCAGAACAAACTCTTTCATATGCCGTTCGTGAATAAGCCTTTGAATGATTCCTTCCAATGTCTTGCATTCATCATTTTTGTGCCCATTTGTCTTGTGATACTCACGGTACTTTCCTCCACCATAGGGTTCTTCTTGGCTTTAAACAAGACGGGGAGGTTATTGACCCTTTCCTTAGCCACATCATACACAAAAGAGATGGGTTTGCTCAGGGATACCGAGTTGGAACTGGAGTCCTCCCATCTTGACCATTTCTGATTTCCATCTAGACCAAACCTTCCACCTTGAGGCTTTTGACCAAAGCTTGACTTTCCTCCTTCCCTTCAAGGCCCGAACTTCTTCTTTGTTTAGTATAATTCATCCATATGGATGAATTTGTCAGCTTGGTAGTGGAAGTCTTGTAAGCCTGTAAACCCATGAATATATAGTTCTTACCAAACGGGGTGTGTTCTCGATTAACCCCGAGTGAACGGCGATAAGCTTGTCGCGATCATTCATATCCTTTTTTTCAACGCTTTTACATTGAATTTCTTTAAGTAATCCCCTAAAGACTCCCCTTGTCTTTGCTAGATGTTGGCGGTGACAGTGTAGTCCACTGTCGGGTCTTTGCAGATGCAGAACTACACAAAAAATTCATAAGAAACTTGTTTCCACGAGTAAATAGTATTCTCTCTCTACCGACGATACCATTTGACTGCTGCATCGTGGAGGGTCAATGGGAAAAGACGACATCAGACAACCCCTGATGCATTATGCAGATCCATTTGGTTGCCAAAAGCCATTAGATGGTCATCAGGGTCAGTGGTTTTGAGATACTTTATGTTTGGAACATTTACTCGAGATGGTATAATAGTGTTAATGATCTCATCAGTGAATGGGGCCACCTTTCATTGTCATTAACCTTTTCATCCTGGATTCTCTTTCCCTTGCTTCCTAACAAATCTTTGACATTTTTCCTTGTTATGTCCTTGAGATAAGCTTCTGTGTTATCGTAATCTGTCCTCTTAGGATCATAGCCTTTAGAAGTAGAGCTCCTAGACTGCTCCTGGCTGCATTGATTTCCTTGATCTATTTCTTTCAAATGATACCTTTTTTTCTTGGAGGAAGCTACTTTGACTCTCTCCCTCCCTTCAGAATGTTGGATGGGAGCCTTTCTTTTCAGAGATTCATCTTCTTCCCTTTGGCTTGGCTTGGTGATCCTTGAGGTCCTCTGTGCTTCCAATTGAGTTTGCATTTCTAGACTTGTTTTTCTAGAGCCATTAGTTTGACGACATTATCCTCCATGGCATTTGGATTTGGTGGTTGCACCAGATTAGAAGTTGTTCCTGCTTAGTTGTTGTTAAGATTGAGTGTTGGATTCATGTTCTCCACAAGAGTAGTATTAGGAGTTGGTTCCTTATTTATCACCTCCAATCATTTTGACTTCATCTTTTCCTATCATGAAGCATTAGGTTCACCAAATTAATCCATAATAAAATAATATGATCGGATTTCAAGCCCTCCTTCTAGCGCCAAAATGTTAATGATAGAACACCCTATTTAGCTTGAAAATGCATATGTATCGAAAGTTATTGGATAAATAATCTAAAGGATGTTGAAATGGAATTTAGTGTCAACAATATTAACTTGATCTGTCGTTTCTTAGGCATCAAGGCCTCAAGTCCGAATGACATGACCCGAACTTCCCCGTGATCGAAAGCACGGATTGAGTTGAGAACAAGAATAATCAAAACATAAACAAAAGAACATTTCATCACTTATTAAAACAATTCTATCAGAATACAAGAATATACAGAGTACGAATAAATATTACACATTCAATAAAATATCATAGATTTAAATACATCACATAGCAGCGGAAAATAATAAAAAAAACAACTGAAAGAGATACACGGATATAGAGCTTTCTGAATATCGTTCCAGCTGTAATCCAGGACCCTGTGAATATAAATCTGCAAAACCACAACTACTAGCTGCCCATGTGGAAAATAGGGGCACCCAGAGTTTAGGTTAAAACAATAAACACCAGGTCAGTCATATGACTGGTGTGAGAACTAAAAACAGTTATTAATCTTTATTTTAAAGTTAGGTAAATCCACGGACCACGCCGTATAACACGGAACGGGTTTCCTCCCAAGAATACCAGTGCATAAGACAACAACGCAATGCTAAATAAAGAACAATGAAGCTATTATAAGACTTAGGTCCCATCACACAATACAACGCAAGCTGGAGGATAGAGTTTTTACCTTATAATAGCCAAAAATGCTTGGTACGTAAAATTTCATCTTTTATTATTACTATAAGTGTATAGTGTCAAAACAATTTCAATCATAAGTATCAATCATAGACGGCATAAGTGCCCCATCCCACTATGTCACCATACTAGGCTCTACAATTAAAACCAAAAAAAGTCATATTGGAAGTTGGATTTCCATCTGTGAACCAAGGCAAGGGATCGTCCTTACCGCTTTGAGACGCTCTAGCCCGTGTCTTAGGAACAGAACGCATCGTCCCTTGGAGCGACAAGGCCGGTCCACTTGATATGGATTAAAATGCCTGAACACTACGTTTCCCCGCCCTATGGTGCGTAAATGAGCCAAATGACTCCATCGGCCCTGGATCGACCGATATAACCGAGGCGTCTCCTATCCATCATCCACATAAGTAAAATGCCAGGGCGTGCAAAACACTGACACCACTCCTAGCAAGAAGGAAACGCATGCCCTCCCTGAGGTCCTCTCCCGTTTCTGGTCCATACCGTGGTGTGAGGCTCGCGAATTAACGCGACACAAAGCTATGCCACAAAGGTCATGCTTTTATCATCAACCACAAGACTTTGCTTTTCAACAGAAGCCTTCTCATTTGCATAGCATGCCACACAGGCAATTCATGCTATGTAACCAATGTCTATCAATCACACAGAATGAAATCCGATGTCAGAGACACATCCATTTACAAGTCCGTTCTGGGTCTGAATGAAACCAGAGGCACCTTATTCCTCCCCCATATGTCCAATACAGGGGAGAGGCCGTCACATATCCGTCGATCTCCAAGTACGTCTAGACGATCACCACTTATTACCTTGCCTTGGGTGTACAGCCCAATCAATACATCAGTAATCATCCAAACGATGTGAAGACCTCCGGTCTTCAACCACCGTCTTCATCCTCGACACATCATCGAATCAGTTATTCAGAATGGGATAAAACCAGTCTTTCTAAATAACTCGCGTATATAATAAACAAGTGCCATAAAAACACAACATATTCCTCATTCCAATCCAGAATATTTCTTTATTCAAATATTCTTATACTTTGGGAAAGGTTCCCATTAATTTTATCAAAGATAAATTCTTTAAATTTATTCTTTAATCTTCCTTTGGATATCATTTTAATCTAATTAAAGATGCATTAAAACTCCACTTGGTTTTAATCTTCCCAAAAATCAATATTAACGATTGTTTAACTTGGGAAACCATATCCTGTCTTTAACTAGGTTAAAGAACCAATGTCATTTAAAACATGGTTCACGATATACCCAAAATTACATTCCATTCCATCAGCCTTTAACCGTAAATTAGCAAGTGAACAATTCCCCAAGTATTAACCCCGAAGGCCGAAACCAACATCAGATCGATATACAGGAAACCATTCAACTTAACTAATCTCCAGTTAGTTTCTAATTTTCTTAACTCCATTGGGCCAAAGAATAGTATTATTAAAGATACCACTCATGACAACCTAAATCACATTCCATTAACAATGGAATCTTCATGGAAAACAAATCGATATATATAATCGATATCAATTTCCATACCCGACCAATAATGTAAATGGAATAACGGCAACGTCTCTTAAATTCCATATGTATTAACAATCTTCCTCCACAGAATTTCATTTCAATTATTATCAAATCGGATTCCATTCAGTTCCAATTTAATATATATTAAATTGGAAAACTTTACTTTGAAAAACTCCTGTTAAATCCTAATAAAAAGATTTATAAATTCCAAATCACATTTCACTGTAAATCGGGCTAAAGAACGAATGTCGTTAAAAACACAGTTCACAATAAACCCAATTCACATTCCATCAGTCTCTAACCGTAAATTAGTAAGAGAACAATTCCCTAAGTATTAGCCCCGAAGGCCAAAACCAACATCAGATCAATACCCAGGAAACCATTCAACTTAACTAATCTCCAGTTAGTTTCTAATTTCCTTAACCCCATCGGGTTTAAGAATAGTATTATTAAAGATACCATTCACGACAAACCCAAAATCCAATTTGATATTAAATATAAGGCTCTGAATAGAAAATATATTGGCTTATATTCAATATCAAATTCTGAAATCAATAAATATCGTATTGGAAATAACGCTATATGTGTATATATATCTTTCAAATTTCCATAACAATATCTGTATAATCACGAAATCCGACATCGAAATATTCCGAAGACAATTTCGATTCAAATCCATTTCCAATTTATATATTGGAAATTCTGGTTATTTTTAAAACCATTTCTAATCCAATTTATTTTAAAAATAATTGAATTATAATTCTAGTTCAAAACTAGTTCATTTCGATAAAAATATATTTTTATCTTTTCAAATATGGAATTTTTCACCCTAATTTTTTTCGAATCATTTTTTATGATTTTACACAAATTATTAATATTTTATTAATTTTATCAAGGCTCTTACAGTCGATTTCCATCATCGGCCATCGAACTGCACTTACAACGACCTTTTCCAAATTTGATTTGGATATAATTCCAAATCCAATTGTTAGATTTCAAATCTCTAATATATTAGAAAGCTCTTTTCGATACGAACCCAACAGTTCCCTTTTTAGGAGTATTCGACGGTCGGATCTCCCGTAATGTCCGTTCGAAGTCAATGGTCGAAATTCGCGGACTACCGCGGTGCGACGCATTCTATTTAGGCCATTATATATATATACATATACTGTAACAACCTGTATTTTATAAAATGTTAAAACCATAAATCAAGACAGAATTAAATTTTAAAATAAGAATCAAGGGAAACGGGTTATTCCACTGCATTCATCTTGAAATTTTACATGAAATAGAGTCTGAGTTTTCGAAAATCGGAGTACGAATGAAGAAGTTATGGCCTGTAGAAGATTCAACAGATTTTAGGCAGCACAGGACCAGGCAGGTCGACCTGGGGGTCGACCTGGGGACCAGGTCGACCATGTGGTCGACCCTAGGGTCGACCTACCCCCTAGGTCGACCATGTGGTCGACCACCCCCCATTATAAGTCGACCTGGTCGACCTGTTTTGACCCAGAACCCATTTTTGAAGCCTGAGATGTGTTTTGATGGTCCGGATTGATTCTAGTGTTAATCTAAGGGCCTAAACTAGTTTCTACCCCTATAAATACATCCTAAGACCTAGCCTAATTCATACAAATCATTCTTACACTGATATGCTGCTAATTCACCTCTTGAACCATGGCCGCTGCCTCTAAATTAAAGCTTAAGCATTCAAACTCGATTCAAATCAAAGATCAACGCTTATACAACAATTCAAGAGAATAGATCAGCGACACCGCAACAATTCGACGACTTATTTCTAGACTTGATTTCTAAATTTCTTAGACCACGATTTGAAAGTTCCAGTTACTTTTAGATAAAAACTATAAATCTAATATGGGCATGTTATAAATTGGAATTGATTTATGTATGATTCATATCTATTCTTGTTTTCTTCTTGGATCTTGACTATTGGGAATATTACCTACGACGTTGAAACTATTGTTAATGACCTAAGACTATGACTATGCCTATGATTATGGACATAATATTTTGCCTATGCCTATGACTATGACGGTGAACATAAGACTATGCCTATGACTATGACGGTGAACATAAGACTATGCCTATGTCTATGACGGTGAACATAAGACCGCCTATGACTATGAACAATAAGACTATGCCTATGACTATGACAAGGACAGTTGCGACTAATTACCTAAGATTCATGACCATGAGGTTATTGCCTAGGATTATAGCTTTGAAATTGGATCTAAGCTTGATTTTCTTTGTTTATCCATGGATCTTGATTTTGGGGATTTTTCTATTCTAGATCTATCCATGTTCCTGAAACTAGATTATTATTTAAACCTTTTCATGATCAATAATGTTATCAGATCTATATACTTGCGATGTTTTAGTCAATTTAGTTATGTTATGCCTTGAAAATAGATTGATAATAGAATAATGTTTATTATGTTATATGTGGAATTGAATTATATTGATCTATGCCTGTGGTTCTATTTTATTATCATATTGAATTGGGAATTAATGAACAAGTCTATTCATATGTATATGAACTTGAAATATAACCCGTGATGACAAGTTGTGCAGTTTATCATGTTATGCAACTTTTTGATTATGAAATCATATCACATATGTGACCAAATGTAAGATCTACATGTTTATGTGTATATGTTAAACCTATGTCATATTTCAAGTTCACACTTATTCATATGTTCGTGATTGATTTGCAAATTCACATACATGTAAGTTGATTTAGTCTATGTTACAAATTCACATATATGTATGTTGGTTCAGTCTACGCTGCAAGATCACACCTATGATATTCATGTTGATTATTTTGCAAGTTCGCACCTATGATGTTCATATTGACTATGCCGATGATGCCAAGTTTACGTCTATGTCATGCTTATGTTAATAAATTGCTTTCCGTCAATTTTGTGTACGTTAAATTAGGCTAAGTTTTTAGCCTAGTATTATATGCCAAAAGTCATGCAAACGAAAAATTAGGCTAAGATTGTTAGCCTAATATTTAGATGGGGTAACATTGGGAAAATTTGGAAATTATAGGAGAATTGGCATGAAACTTGCCTTGAAAACTTGACACGAACTTGACATGAAAACTAGAACATGGACATGACACTAGAATGAACTTGAAAATGGCCATCTCGAGGTTGGGTTGAGTTTGTAGTGTAAATCTGCCCGGAACTGCCCGACAAATCCAGTGACTGCAGACAATAGGATCCAATGTGAGTAGTTGGTCATATCGCTCTTGAAACCCGAGATTAGACTGAGTTGTGGTGTAAATTTGCCCGGAACCGCCCGACATATCCAGTGACCACAACAACAGGTCTAATGTGAGAGGTTGGGGTGAATTAATGAATTAATGCCACATGATAGGGTTAAGTCATGAACATGAAAGACAACACTTAACCAACTTGAGACATGATTGGTAGGGTTAGGTCATGAACTTGAACGATAACACCTAACCAACTTGACACGTGAATTGTAGGGCTAAGTCATGAACTTAAATGATAACACTTAGCCAATTTGACATGCTAGACTGATAAGGGTTAAGTCTCGAATTTAAATGACAACACTTAACCTGCTGGACAGAAACCCTAGTTACACGGTCCATTTCATCAGTAACCCACTAGATGTATCATGGTACCCTTGAACTAGGCAGGGTGGGCACGATCACTAGGCTAATTGTAAGCGACCAGAACGACAGCTGTGTTGGTGCGCCAGTGTAGGTTCAGGCGGGCTATGGTCGTGCACGTGGTCTGGAGTTGAAAAAGCAGGCATTGGGCATCAGTAGGTTTATCTGTGCATTCTTGATTCGTGTCGGTGGTTGGCACCATAGGGCTTGATATACCCTATGGTGGACCTAGCACAGGTGACTACATTCGTAATAGGGCCGTATGACACACACACACATGACGAGCTAGAACTTGTAGCGAGCCAATCGACTAGTGGATCCTTTCGTTGGACCTAGAAGTAATGACCCACATTGGCAGAGGTATTATGATTAATTTATTTAATTATATAAATAGTGATATAGTGAATTAAATGGTCATGAAATTAAATAATGGTGAATATTTAATTAAACTAATAAGTTAAATAATATATTTAATTATAAAATAATCAGAATTGGCTGAAATGACGATATGGTGTGAACCAGATCATCTGTGATATATAATTCAGTTTAGAATTGAATTTGAATAAGGAATGTATTCAGTCGACGTCAGTTTGAATGTGTAATTATAATATAATTAAAATAGAGCTCGAAATGGCGCGACAGTTCGCTATTTGGCGATCTGAACTTCAACTGAATGTACAGGATTCGTTTTAAGCCGGATTTCTGTGAAACAAAAAACGTGTGGAGCTGGTGGAGTATATCTTTCTAGTGGAAGAGAAAAATCGGGATTTCATTGCATAGATTTTGAGATATGTCCAAATCAAATTTTAGAAAAATCACTGTGGAATTCCTTTATTATTTAAAAAGGAATTATTTATATTTTAAAAAGGAATTTCAATATAAATCAAATATCGGGTTGACCAGAAGTGAATATCAAGTTAGAAATTCATATCGGAATATTCTGGAGCAGTATGGTATTCCTCTGTGAATATAGACGTTAATATTTAATTTTAGATATTTAATTTAATTATTTTTAAATATATTTATATATTTAAATAGGCTATTTAGATCTTTAAAAATAGCCACTTTTGCAAACGAAGTCGGAATTCGACGAAACTAATTTCGTTAGATCTGCAATGTTAAATTATTGCTAGATGTCAGTTTCCGTGATTTTTAGAGTCACTGTGTGGTCGTACGGGTTTTTAGAGTGAAAATCAGTCAGTATTTTGACAGTTAAAAATACGCTATGTGAGCATACGGAGTCGGAATTCAACGAAACAGTTTCATTGGGACCGAAATGTCGAACTCTAGTTGCATGTCAATTTTCATGATTTTTGGGTATCGCGTGTGATCACAGGAATTTTAAAGGACAAATAAACACGGTAGTTGATTTTATTTTAATATAATATTCGGAAGAAAATATCTAAATTTTCTATAAATACCACTACCTTAACACCCTAAACCTAATTGATCTCATTTCATGGTCAAACCAATATTTGCACCGCCGAATTCTTTTTCCAAGAGATAATCTCGATCAAAATAAAATCTATAAGAAATCAAATAAAATTCGATAAATCATCTCATATGTATGTATGGATCCCTGGTGAGTTTCTCTTCATTCTCATACAAGTTGGAGGGGTGCAATCATTATTTGTGGACTCGCTGTGTTTGAGGCAGTAAGCTAGGGTTGTGGTTTGTGTCAATGGTAAGCAACTAGAGTTGATATGGATGTTGGATTCGGGTTCAAGGGTTAAACCCGCATTCGATTTGGGTATTGTTGGGAGGTTCGGTCACCAGAAGTGTCGCGAGTTTATGTGGGGGGACCTGAAGTTGCGATGAGCAAGGTGACGTCGAGCTTCATTTTTGTGGTATGGTTGTGTCGAGGATCGAAGGAGATGAATGATGGTAAGGTCGGTTTGTTGAACGGTGGTCGGTTGATGGAGAAAAGGGGATGGAAGCAAATCAAAAATGGTTGTGTTTGGATGCCTGGGTTCGGATTTCTTATTTGGGGAAGAAGAGGCTGTGAACGGGTCGGTTATTAAAATAGTGGATGGGCTTTTCGTTTTGGGAAAGGCCCAATTTAGAAAAAATAGAATTTAGTTTAGTTTTAATTCAAATTAAAAGTGCATTAACTTCGTAATTATATAACTTGATCATACGATATCAGATTCACGAACCGTAAGTTGCATTGGGATCGTATGGACGAGGGCTACACACTGGAACTGACTGGGAGTGGATTGGAGCTAGTTTGAATTTATGGAGAAATAAATTGTTTGTTTCAAATCAAATAACAGTTTATCGTTCTTTAACGATGAACTGCAAATGTGAGTAAATCTCACTAACTCTGAACAGTTTATAATTTCATGTTGTATATTTAGAACTGTTAAATATTGGCTGATTGACTGTGTGTTGAATGTTTAATTGAACTACTAGTCAGTTAGTTGAATTTCTATATTGATTCTGTTTAACAGAATATATCATATGGAACTGAAAGTGATGTTGATTTTATTGTGTAACATCAGTGGATGTAGGGAAATAGGTTGGAGGAATCCAACTGGATTCCTCAACATTTATTTTACTGTTTTTTATATATTGTGATATATGATGTGTTATATAATCTATTATGGATTATGTGTGTTGGAATGATGTTGATCATTGTTATTCGATATTTTAAATATCATAAAAGACCCTGGGATGTAAAAAAGAATTATTTCAATGTATATTGGAAAAAAGGGATTATATAAAATCAACAGATTTTATAAAAGGAAATATTTCGAAAGTAAATAAAAGGGAAAAATGTTTTTAAAACGAATAGAGTTTTATAAAAGGAAAATCATTTGTAAAGTGAAGAACTGTTACTAAAAGTAAATCATTATCAATGAATAGTTTAATCGAGTTAAAAGGAGTTAATCGATGTTAGTTTAATCGGAATGAGTTAATCGAATATAGTTTATTCGAATAGAAGCAAATGAGTTAATCGAATATAGTTTATTCAAAGAAAGTAAAAGGAGTTATCGAATATAGTTTATTCGAAAGGAGTTAAGTGAAATGAGTAAATCAATAGCGTTAGTCAAATAGAGTTAATCCAATAGTGTTAGTCCAACAGAGTCAATTGATAAGGGTTAATCGAATAGAGTTAAGTGAAAAAAGTCAATCAAATATAGCTATTCGAAGGAGGGTTAAGTAAGGAAGTTAGTAAAAGGAATATAAAGTGAACTTTGCCTATTTCAAAGTTAGAAATGTTGTTCACTTAAGGTCTGAGAGGTAGTTCTACCCCAACTTGATTGGCTTTATTTTTAACTAAGGAATAGTTAAGGTTCGGCAGTAAAGGAAATGGTTTGAGTTGGCATAGCGATGTTTGTTTAAACATCTGTCTAAGTCCAATGAAGGAGTTTTGGAAATGTTTTCCAAATAAGAAACCAGAAATGTTTTCTAATAAAGAAAACAAGAAATGGAAATGTTTTCCATTGTTAATAACGTATATTTTCCAAATTTAGAAAATAAGAAATATTGAATATAGGGAAACATGAGATAAGTAAATTAATGAAATAAGGAGATAAATGTTGAATGATGTTTGATCGATATAAATTTCCATTTGGAAATAATATCGTTGTTTGTACACCTGTTTTTCTTCGATAGTTAAATCACAGACTATCGAAGTTTTGACCATTTTAATGTTGTTAATATGGAGATACCGGTTGGATTATTATCCAAGGAATCACTCGGTATTGGCATAAGCGTTGCAAATCATATATGCCAAAGGAAATTGAAGACGGAGTTATGCAAGGGCTATCCTGTTTACAGAATAGTGCCTTCGGTTCATCCTGTTCCCGGATGACTTGTATGGATGAATGTCTGACAGAGTATTTCCAAACGATCATGTATATTGATCTCTCCAACCGTACCAAGAGTGGAAGTGGAGAAGGAAACTTCTCTTAGCTAACACATAATGTATGGTTGAGGACGTCAATCGGTGATTTGATGGATTTGACGATGTGGCATTCAAAGTGAATCTGGTACGATGATAAAGCGTAGCTTCTAGCCTCATCAACCGGTAAATGACAGAAATCGGGCAGGCATCATGGCTAAGTCGGTCGCACCGAAGTAGGGTGTATAATCACCTAATCTAGAGTTTCATTTACTTCTAAAAATCTATTGTTGATGCTGTCCCAATCGATAAACGGTTGCTGATCCCAACCGTTGGTGATATACATTCGATACACTCAAGCGAAATGAGTGGTCGATCATGTGTGGCCGGGTTGCAAGATGTTCTTGTTGAACCCAGTGTATTCCTCTCTAGAGGTACACTAGCGAAAGGTGGTTCCATACCTTTTCATAGTTGGAAAATCCATTACTGTGACGGCTAGGAATTTCGCTCGGTCCGAACCAGTCGCTAAACCGACCCAGACCGTTCGAAACGCCCTATCGTTTGAGAACGAGACACAACAGAACGCAAACAGAAGAAAGTTTCATTGTATATTACAACAATGCATCAGATTACAAGAATATACAGAGTATAAATGAATATTACACAGAAATATCAGAGATTTAAATTACATTTAAATACATAGCAGCGAAAAATAATACAATACACAACTAGAAGGAGATATACGGATACAAAGCTTTCCGGATATCGTTCCAGCTGTAAACCAGGATCCTGTGAATATAAATCTGCAAAAGCAAAACTACTAGCTGCCCGTGTCGAAAATAAGGGCACCCAGAGTTTAGGTTAAAACAATAAACTCCAGGTCAGTCATGTGACTGGTGTGAGAACTAAAACAGTTAATCTTTATTTTTAAAGTTAGGTAAATCAAGGGACCACGCCGTATAACACGGAACGGGTTTCCTCCCAAGAATACCAGTGCATAAAACAAACAGCGCAATGCTAAATAAAGAAAAATGAAGCTATTATAAGACCCAGTTCCCATCACACAATGCAATCGCAAGCCGGAGGATAGGGTTTTTACCTTATAATAGCCAAGAATGCTTGATACGTTTAAAACAAATCATTTGATACTATATTAAGTGCTTAGTGTATAAAACAACTTCAAATCATAAGTATCAATCATAGGCGGCATGAATGCCCCATACCACTATGTCGCCATATATAAGTTTACAATCAAAACCGCAAGACGTCGTATTGGAAGTTGGGTTATCATTTATGGTATGAACCGAGGCTAGGGGCAAGATCCTCAACCGATTCGAGACTGTCTAGTCCGAGCCTCAGGAACAGCCGCAACTGCCCCATGGATCGTCAGGGCCGGTCCACCGATGTGGATTATTATGCCTGAACACTACGTTTCCCCGCCCTTTGGGGCGTAAATCTGGCCCGTCAGCCGACCAGAAGCATCGGCCGAAACCGATATCACGAAGCGCCTCGCTTTTCAGCAAGTAATAATAAGCAATATCCACATGAGTCAAACTCGTCAGCCAGTTCAAGCACTGACGCCACTCCTAACTAGAAAGAAACGCATGTCCTCCCTGAGGTCCGTCTCCCGTTTTTAGTTCATACCGGGTGTGATACTCGCGAATCAACGTTACACAAAGCTACGCCACACAAGGCCGTGCTTTGATCATCAACCACAAGACTTTGCTTTTCAACAGAAGCCTTGATCATTTGCCACTTAGGCATGCCACACAGGCAATTCACTCCATGCAATTGATATCCATCAATATATAACCCCTGAGCTGTACGTCTCAGAGAAGGGCGTTAAGCAAGAGAATAAATTCTCCGCCGCCAAACAGATATATATTTAATAGAGATCAATCACACGGACTAAAATCCAATGTCAGACACACCATCCATTTACAAGTCCGTTCTGGGTCTGAACGAAACCGGAGGCACTTTCCTCGCATATCCATCCATCTCCAAGTACGTCTGGACGACCACCAACTATTTCCATCCTCTCGGGTGTACAGCCCAATCAGGATCGTCGGTAATTATCCAAACGATGTGAAGACTTCCGGTCTTCTACCACCGTCTTCATCTTCGACATATCGTCGTATCAGTTATTCAGAATGGGATAAACCCGGTCCTTCCGAATAACTCGCGTATATTTAAATAAGTGTTACACAAACACAACATACGCCTCATTCCAATTCATTAGTCACTAACCGTAAATTAATCAAGAGAATAATTCCCCAAATATTAACCCCGAAGGCCGAAACCAACATCAGATCAATATTCAGAAAACCATTCTGCTTGGCTAACCGACAGTTAGTTTCTAAATTTCATATTCATAGGGAAAGGTTCCCATTAATTTTATCCAAGATAAATTCCTTGAATTTATTCTTTATTCTATTTTTGAATCTCAATTCAAACTAGTCGGGATTAGCGAACCTTACCGAAGTAATTTTTTTATTTTAATTTCCCCATCCCAACCTATTCATCCCATGAAGTAAAACTGGTAATACTTCATATCTAACACCACAGTGTTATCGGTAAATTCAATTACCATTTCACGTTCAAATCTAATTAAAGATTTAACTATCGCCTGGAGCAAAACTGGTGATACTCCATTTTCGATCATTTCAATCTAATTAAAGATTCATTAAAACTCCACTTAGTTTTAATCTTCGACTGGGTTAAAGAATCAGTGTCATTTAAAACACGGTTCACGATAAACCCAAAATCACATTCATTAATTATCGGGTTAAAGAACGAGTGTTATTTAAAACACTGTTCACGATAAACCCAAAAATCAATATCGATTCAATTCCAATTAAATATTATTTAATTGGTACACTTCGTTAAATCTAAACAAAAAGATTTAATCTTTTCTCAACTGGGTTCAAGAACAGTGTTAGTGAAGACACCATTCACGACAAACCCAAATCACATTTGATATTCAATACAAGGCTCTGAATAGAAAATATACCGGCTTATACTCAATATCAAATTCTACGACTAACAAATATCGCATTGGAAATAACGATATATATATATCTTTCAAATTCCCATAACAATACCTGTATCATCACGAAATCCAACATCGAAATAATCCAAAGACAATTTCGATTCAAATCCACTCCAATGCAATCATTGGAAATTCTGGTTATTTTTAAAACCCTTTTCAAATTCAATTTATTTAATTAAAAATAAATAGAATTATAATTCTAGTTCAAAACTCGTTCATTTCGATAAAAAACTATTTTTATCTTTTCAAATATGGATTTTTTCATCCCAATTCTTTCTAAATCATTTCTTATGATTTTACACAAATTATTACTATTTTTAATAATTTTATCAAGGCCCGTACAGTCGATTTCCATCAACGGCCATCGAACTGCACTTACAGCGACCTTTTTCGAATTTGATTTGGACGTAACTCCAAATCCAACCGTTAGATTTCAAATTTCTAATATTCGTTAGAAAGCTCTTTTCGATACGAACCCAACGGTTCCGGTTTTAGGAGAATTCGACGGTCGGATCTCCCGTAATGTCCGTTTGAAATAAATGGTCGAAATTCGCGAACTGCCGCGGCGCAGCGCGTTCTATTCAGGCCATTATATTATATATATAATATATACTTCGTCGATTTCTATTTAAAACGAATTATATAAATAGTTTTAAAATCGTTTCAAAAGCAATTTCAACTTTCTTTTCAATTCAAATCAAAATTGAATTCTTCTTTATAAATTCGTTTTAAAATTGATTTCTATTCAATTCTAATTTCAATTCAATTTGAATTCATTTCAATTCGCTTTCAATTCAATTTGAATTCGTTTTCAATTTAATTCAATTCCAAAGTCGTTTTCTATTCGATTCAATTCAAATTGGTTTTCTATTCGATTCAATTCAAATTGGTTTTCTATTCGAATCAAATTCGTTATATATTCAATTGAAATCACATTCGATTTCTATTCAATTCATTTCGAAATCGTTTTCAATTCAACTCATTTCGAAATCGTTTTCAATTCATTTCGAAATCGTTATATATTCAATTCATTTCGAAATCGTTATATATTCAATTCATTTCGAAATCGTTATATATTCAATTCATTTCGAAATCGTTATATATTCAATTCATTTCGAAATCGTTATATATTCAATTCATTTCGAAATCGTTATATATTCAATTCATTTCGAAATCGTTATATATTCAATTCATTTCGAAATCGTTATATATTCAATTCATTTCGAAATCGTTATATATTCAATTCATTTCGAAATCGTTATATATTCAATTCATTTCGAAATGAATAAAATCGATATAAATATCGTTCACGTCAAAATGGCGTCAAACTAATCAACACGGCTTCATAAATTTCTATTTTCAAATATTCTATTTCAAATATTTCTTTTTCAAAATAGTTGTTATTATCAAAATATTTCGTTCAACACATGACCAATCTCAATGGATGAGTACTGTCAACACATGAACTTTTATTTTATATTGATAAAGATGTAAATTTTATTACTAAAATATTTCGTTCAACACATGACCAATCTCAATGGATGAGTACTGTCAACACATGAACTTTTATTTTATATTGATAAAGATGTAAATTTTATTACTAAAATATTTCGTTCAACACATGACCAATCTCAATGGATGAGTACTGTCAACACATGAACTTTTATTTTATATTGATAAAGATGTAAATTTTATTACTAAAATATTTCGTTCAACACATGACCAATCTCAATGGATGAGTACTGTCAACACATGAACTTTTATTTTATAATATTATTTATTTTTCAAATTGGAATGAGGCCCAATCAATTACCATATAATGTTAATTATATGGATTTTCATACATTACACACATATAATAGCATTGAAAAATAATCAACCATCAACCAAAGTGCACTACACTGTATAAGCATCAAATATAGATATCTAACGCTTATAACAGCCTGTCAATCAATCGATCGACATATTTAATCAATCAGGATGAGTGAACTTCAAATTTCATCCCAACACCCGTGTGGGGTTTCAAACAATCAAACACAGATTTTATTTGTGCAGTTGGGAGATGTGTAAAATTTATCGACCCAATCAATGTCCTTCAAATAGGTGTACATAAACAAACCGTCCGGTTTGTAAATGAATATTTATTTATTCACATTCTCGTTAAAAATTATATTTTTAACGATAAAACATTTTATTTCAACATATGAATTTCTATTCAGTTCATTCTTTAAATAAAATGATATTTTTATTTTTCTAACATATTTTAGAAAATTTCGGCGGCATAACGGCACGATACTAGAAACGGGACGAGGCCTAGCCTTATCCCCGGTCTAGTGAAGGCCCACGCCATTCACACATCAATCAAAATCACCAAACAACTCAATTCAAAACTAATAATCTAACCAACTACACAACCAAACAATTTAACAAACAAGCCATCCATGGTCTGTGGATGACGGGTGTCGGGTGCTACTAAGCACCGTCTGCATCCTAGTATATAAATATATCTAGAAAAGAAATTGAAAGGTGAGAAATTCTCACATATAGCTATCCTAGCTCCACGGCACTTCTAATGCAGGAAATCTTCGCCAACTCGCCCTTTTGTCGCTTTCGCCCGTATTCTCTACATATGTAAAAATCGAATTTTTACTTTGCTATTCAATAAATAAAAATCATATTTTTATTTCGAAGTTCAATATATAAAAATCCCATTTTTATTTCGAAGTTCAATATATAAAAATCATATTTTTATTTCGAAGTTCAATATATAAAAATCATATTTTTATTTCAAAAGCAAAGTATATTTTTACTTCAAAAACAAATGTATATTTGACTATAAAATATTTGTTTCCAAAAACATTACTCATATATGTATATATATATCTATGAAGTGAAATCATATCTCTTTCTTTTTTTTCCTTGTGTTTCATATTTAAAAATCTGGAATTATACAATATTTTTACATTTAAAAATCTGAAATTTAAAGCAATGTTTTTATTTCTAAAACACTTGTTAATTTTATTTTTTTTAAAACACTTGTTATTTTTTTTTTTTTAAAACACTTGTTAATTTTATTTTTTTATTTTAAAACAAAAACTGATTTTTTTATCCAATGTATTTATAAATCAAAACTGGTTTTAAACAATATATTTTGCTTAAGTAAAATAAAATAAAATAAAATAAAATAAAATAAAAACAGCACCTTTCTTCTAGGAACACACGGTTCCAGGCGTTCTTCTCCATCGCGAATGATTTCCAGGTTACACAAACCCATCGTTCAACCACTCTCTCTCCTCACCGCTCCTCCACCTGACCTCAGACCACCGATCAACTTCTACCCCCCCCCCCCCGACCGCCTACGAAAACTGCACCATACCCTGCCCCCTTGGCCAACTCGGCCCTCCCTCCGACGCTAGAAGGCCGCACGAAAGCTCGAGCTTTCAGCTCGGGAATCACACACTCCGATCCCCGAAAATAAATCATAATTATATGGATTTCAAGATCTCTCGTAGCACTCTGATTTTCGTTCTATTTGATTTTGAAAATAATGAATGGATCGAATGAAATTTGGAGAAGAATCCTGGAACGTTTCCGCCGTTTACTTCAGGAATTGGCCGCTCGGTTTTCTGAATGGAGAAAGCTAGGGTTTCTAAATATATATATTATATTTTTAATATTATTAAATTCATATTTTACTTGTTTATCGCTTTGAACTTCAAATCAAACCCAATGACTATCGCCCCTAGCTAAATACCCCCATTCCGAACACAACGGGATGTGTTTCGTAGGCTGATTCGATCGTTACAATCAGTTTCCGTTAAATTTACATTTAAATCACTTTATTGAATTTTAAACGTACATTTCAAATTACCGGGGTCACATACTAGCTCTAAAAATTGCAGAAAAATATTTTCTAGCTTCGTATCGACGATACGGTCTTAACAAAACTAGTTTCGTCGAATTCTGCGACCGTTTGAAAAATGGCCAATTTCCAGTCGATTAAAATCAACTGAAACTGGTCAAACGCGTTTTCCTTTGCCACGCTCACATATTGATTCGAAAAATTATGAAATTTGGAATCTAGCAATAACTTTACATCCCGGACCCAACAAAACTGGTTTCGTCGAAATCCGAGGTCGTTTGCAAAATGTCCATTTTTAAGGGCCTGAATTCCATAGCGACTATTCAGAATTTTCAACTGGACATATCTTTTGATTCCCGCTATGAAATTTCGATTATTCGGATCCGTTGGAAAGATATTATCAATTAGATCCTAATGTTTTTGGTTTCACTAAAATCCGGATTGTTTTGCACCCGGTACATTCAATTGAAGTTTGAAATCGAATTATCGAACTACCGCGCCATTTTCAATTCCTTTTATAACTATATATAAATATTTATATTCTAACGACGACGTATATAAATATATACGTCGAATTCAATTCTAAACATTTTTCTCGTCGATATTATTTAAAATAATCTATTTTAAATAATCAAAATTCGCTAAAATCGCCAAAATAAAAATTTTAAACTGGCCCAGATTTTCGGGTTGTTACAATCTCCCCCACTTAAAACTTTTCGTCCCCGAAAAGGAACAAAGTTGAAAGTGGTTTGATTAATCAACTCTACGTTCGATCTGGCTTCCATTCTCCAACTTTTCAGTTTCTGAGAATTTTCTAAAATTTCAAAAATTTGGCTAACACCCTAAATTTTCGAAAAATTTCGCCATAACCTCCCCTGCACCGGGAGCATCGGGGAATTTCAAATAGCTTCCCCGGTCCTTCAGATCTCAAAAAGAAAAAGAAAAAGCCAAGCGGCTAGCCAATAGGCTCATAAAATCATCATCACCCAAACAAAACAGTAAATTACGTAGTAAACATGTACCTATTTGTCGGGCAAACAAATTTTATTCTCCGGCTCTAGCCTCCTTGCTATGACCTGTTCAATATAAGTATATGTATATGCAAGCAAATGCGACCAAATTTCAATACAATTCAATATTTGATTCGATTAGGCTAAATGGCTAAAAATTATCAAACAAATAAACAACCAACACGAACATCAATCAATTAGTGAATTTAACGTTTCAAATTCATAATTTTGATATATATACAGAAATCATGTTTTTGATGCCAAATCACAACAATGTATTCTAGCTATATTAGTTTTGGTTCTCACACCAGTCTAATGGAAATATATAGGTATTACACGTTCGTCACTCGAATATAAATTCTGATGATGATATATCAATCATCAGAATCACTCCCGGGCGACTAGAGCGTAATTCTATATCTATCCAGTATATTAAAATTTCGAATACACGCGGATCAGACGTATACGCAAAATCTATATATACTGGATTGTCCACATCAATATAAATAAATAACCAAATACGAATAGTTGATTTAGATTTTCAAAACAAAATTTGTTTTCATTTGAAAAATATACTCTTCACACTCGTTCTAGGACACTACTGATCCTATCTCTAACGAGTCATTCTAATTGGATATTACTAACCCAATATCTGATGAATTCTTTCATACGGTTCTAATGTGCCTTGTTCTCTGCTTTGTAAACCAAAGCTCTGATACCAACTGTGACGGCAAGGAATTTCGCTCGGTCCGAACCGGTCGCTAAACCGACCCAGACCATTCGAAACACCCTATCGTTTGAGAACGAGACACAACAGAACGCAAACAGAAGAACGTTTCATTGTATATTACAACAATGCATCAGATTACAAGAATATACAGAGTATAAATGAATATTACACAGAAATATCAGGGATTTAAATTACGTTTAAATACATAGCAGCGGAAAATAATACAATACACAACTAGAAGGAGATATACGGATACAAAGCTTTCCGGATATCGTTCCATCTGTAAACCAGGATCCTGTGAATATAAATCTGCAAAAGCAAAACTACTAGCTGCCCGTGTCGAAAATAAGGGCACCCAGAGTTTAGGTTAAAACAATAAACTCCAGGTCAGTCATGTGACTGGTGTGAGAACTAAAACAGTTAATCTTTATTTTTAAAGTTAGGTAAATCAAGGGACCACGCCGTATAACACGGAACGGGTTTCCTCCCAAGAATACCAGTGCATAAAACAAACAGCGCAATGCTAAATAAAGAAAAATGAAGCTATTATAAGACCCAGTTCCCATCATACAATGCAATCGCAAGCCGGAGGATAGGGTTTTTACCTTATAATAGCCAAGAATGCTTGATACGTTTAAAACAAATCATTTGATACTATATTAAGTGCTTAGTGTATAAAACAACTTCAAATCATAAGTATCAATCATAGGCGGCATGAATGCCCCATACCACTATGTCGCCATATATAAGTTTACAATCAAAACCGCAAGACGTCGTATTGGAAGTTGGGTTATCATTTATGGTATGAACCGAGGCTAGGGGCAAGATCCTCAACCGATTCGATACTGTCTAGTCCGAGCCTCAGGAACAGCCGCAACTGCCCCATGGATCGTCAGGGCCGGTCCACCGATGTGGATTATTATGCCTGAACACTACGTTTCCCCGCCCTTTGGGGCGTAAATCTGGCCCGTCAGCCGACCAGAAGCATCGGCCGAAACCGATATCACGAGGCGCCTCGCTTTTCAGCAAGTAATAATAAGCAATATCCACATGAGTCAAACTCGTCAGCCAGTTCAAGCACTGACGCCACTCCTAACTAGAAAGAAACGCATGTCCTCCCTGAGGTCCGTCTCCCGTTTTTAGTTCATACCGGGTGTGATACTCGCGAATCAACGTTACACAAAGCTACGCCACACAAGGCCGTGCTTTGACCATCAACCACAAGACTTTGCTTTTCAACAGAAGCCTTGATCATTTGCCACTTAGGCATGCCACACAGGCAATTCACTCCATGCAATTGATATCCATCAATATATAACCCCTGAGCTCGTACGTCTCAGAGAAGGGCGTTAAGCAAGAGAATAAATTCTCCGCCGCCAAACAGATATATATTTAATAGAGATCAATCACACGGACTAAAATCCAATGTCAGACACACCGTCCATTTACAAGTCCGTTCTGTGTCTGAACGAAACCGGAGGCACTTTCCTCGCATATCCATCCATCTCCAAGTACGTCTGGACGACCACCAACTATTTCCATCCTCTCGGGTGTACAGCCCAATCAGGATCGTCGGTAATTATCCAAACGATGTGAAGACTTCCGGTCTTCTACCACCGTCTTCATCTTCGACATATCGTCGTATCAGTTATTCAGAATGGGATAAACACGGTCCTTTCGAATAACTCGCGTATATTTTAAATAAGTGTTACACAAACACAACATACGCCTCATTCCAATTCATTAGTCACTAACCGTAAATTAATCAAGAGAATAATTCCCCAAATATTAACCCCGAAGGCCGAAACCAACATCAGATCAATATTCAGAAAACCATTCTGCTTGGCTAACCGACAGTTAGTTTCTAAATTTCATATTCATAGGGAAAGGTTCCCATTAATTTTATCCAAGATAAATTCCTTGAATTTATTCTTTATTCTATTTTTGAATCTCAATTCAAACTAGTCGGGATTAGCGAACCTTACCGAAGTAATTTTTTTATTTTAATTTCCCCATCCCAACCTATTCATCCCATGAAGTAAAACTGGTAATACTTCATATCTAACACCACAGTGTTATCGGTAAATTCAATTACCATTTCATGTTCAAATCTAATTAAAGATTTAACTATCGCCTGGAGCAAAACTGGTGATACTCCATTTTCGATCATTTCAATCTAATTAAAGATTCATTAAAACTCCACTTAGTTTTAATCTTCGACTGGGTTAAAGAATCAGTGTCATTTAAAACACGGTTCACGATAAACCCAAAATCACATTCATTAATTATCGGGTTAAAGAACGAGTGTTATTTAAAACACTGTTCACGATAAACCCAAAAATCAATATCGATTCAATTCCAATTAAATATTATTTAATTGGTACACTTCGTTAAATCTAAACAAAAAGATTTAATCTTTTCTCAACTGGGTTCAAGAACAGTGTTAGTGAAGACACCATTCACGACAAACCCAAATCACATTTGATATTCAATACAAGGCTCTGAATAGAAAATATACCGGCTTATATTCAATATCAAATTCTACGACTAACAAATATCGCATTGGAAATAACGATATATATATATCTTTCAAATTCCCATAACAATACCTGTATCATCACGAAATCCAACATCGAAATAATCCAAAGACAATTTCGATTCAAATCCACTCCAATGCAATCATTGGAAATTCTGGTTATTTTTAAAACCCTTTTTAAATTCAATTTATTTAATTAAAAATAAATAGAATTATAATTCTAGTTCAAAACTCGTTCATTTCGATAAAAATCTATTTTTATCTTTTCAAATATGGAGTTTTTCATCCCAATTCTTTCTAAATCATTTCTTATGATTTTACACAAATTATTACTATTTTTAATAATTTTATCAAGGCCCGTACAGTCGATTTCCATCAACGGCCATCGAACTGCACTTACATCGACCTTTTTCGAATTTGATTTGGACGTAACTCCAAATCCAACCGTTAGATTTCAAATTTCTAATATTCGTTAGAAAGCTCTTTTCGATACGAACCCAACGGTTCCGGTTTTAGGAGAATCCGACGGTCGGATCTCCCGTAATGTCCGTTTGAAATAAATGGTCGAAATTCGCGAACTACCGCGGCGCGGCGCGTTCTATTCAGGCCATTATATTATATATATAATATATATAATATATACTTCATCGATTTCTATTTAAAACGAATTGTATAAATAGTTTTAAAATCGTTTCAAAAGCAATTTCAACTTTCTTTTCAATTCAAATCAAAATTGAATTCTTCTTTATAAATTCGTTTTAAAATTCATTTCTATTCAATTCAAATTTCAATTCAATTTGAATTCATTTCAATTCGCTTTCAATTCAATTTGAATTCGTTTTCAATTTAATTCAATTCCAAAGTCGTTTTCTATTCGATTCAATTCAAATTGGTTTTCTATTCGATTCAATTCAAATTGGTTTTCTATTCGAATCAAATTCGTTATATATTCAATTGAAATCACATTCGATTTCTATTCAATTCATTTCGAAATCGTTTTCAATTCAATTCATTTCGAAATCATTTTCAATTCATTTCGAAATCGTTATATATTCAATTCATTTCAAAATCGTTATATATTCAATTCATTTCGAAATCGTTATATATTCAATTCATTTCGAAATCGTTATATATTCAATTCATTTCGAAATCGTTATATATTCAATTCATTTCGAAATCGTTATATATTCAATTCATTTCGAAATCGTTATATATTCAATTCATTTCGAAATCGTTATATATTCAATTCATTTCGAAATCGTTATATATTCAATTCATTTCGAAATGAATAAAATCGATATAAATATCGTTCACGTCAAAATGGCGTCAAACTAATCAACACGGCTTCATAAATTTCTATTTTCAAATATTCTATTTCAAATATTTCTTTTTCAAAATAGTTGTTATTATCAAAATATTTCGTTTAACACATGACCAATCTCAATGGATGAGTACTGTCAACACATGAACTTTTATTTTATATTGATAAAGATGTAAATTTTATTACTAAAATATTTCGTTCAACACATGACTAATCTCAATGGATGAGTACTGTCAACACATGAACTTTTATTTTATATTGATAAAGATGTAAATTTTATTACTAAAATATTTCGTTCAACACATGACCAATCTCAATGGATGAGTACTGTCAACACATGAACTTTTATTTTATATTGATAAAGATGTAAATTTTATTACTAAAATATTTCGTTCAACACATGACCAATCTCAATGGATGAGTACTGTCAACACATGAACTTTTATTTTATAATATTCTTTATTTTTCAAATTGGAATGAGGCCCAATCAATTACCATATAATGTTAATTATATGGATTTTCATACATTACACACATATAATAGCATTGAAAAATAATCAACCATCAACCAAAGTGCACTACACTGTATAAGCATCAAATATAGATATCTAACGCTTATAACAGCCTGTCAATCAATCGATCGACATATTTAATCAATCAGGATGAGTGAACTTCAAATTTCATCCCAACACCCGTGTGGGGTTTCAAACAATCAAACACAGATTTTATTTGTGCAGTTGGGCGATGTGTAAAATTTATCGACCCAATCAATGTCCTTCAAATAGGTGTACATAAACAAACCGTCCGGTTTGTAAATGAATATTTATTTATTCACATTCGCGTTAAAAATTATATTTTTAACGATAAAACATTTTATTTCAACATATGAATTTCTATTCAGTTCATTCTTTAAATAAAATGATATTTTTATTTTTCTAACATATTTTAGAAAATTTCGGCGGCATAACGGCACGATACTAGAAACGGGACGAGGCCTAGCCTTATCCCCGGTCTAGTGAAGGCCCACGCCATTCACACATCAATCAAAATCACCAAACAACTCAATTCAAAACAAATAATCTAACCAACTACACAACCAAACAATTTAACAAACAAGCCATCCATGGTCTGTGGATGACGGGTGTCGGGTGCTACTAAGCACCGTCTGCATCCTAGTATATAAATATATCTAGAAAAGAAATTGAAAGGTGAGAAATTCTCACATATAGCTATCCTAGCTCCACGGCACTTCTAATGCAGGAAATCTTCGCCAACTCGCCCTTTTGTCGCTTTCGCCCGTATTTCTACATATGTAAAAATCGAATTTTTACTTTGCTATTCAATAAATAAAAATCATATTTTTATTTCGAAGTTCAATATATAAAAATCCCATTTTTATTTCGAAGTTCAATATATAAAAATCATATTTTTATTTCGAAGTTCAATATATAAAAATCATATTTTTATTTCAAAAGCAAAGTATATTTTTACTTCAAAAACAAATGTATATTTGACTATAAAATATTTGTTTCCAAAAACATTACTCATATATGTATATATATATCTATGAAGTGAAATCATATCTCTTTCTTTTTTTTTCCTTGTGTTTCATATTTAAAAATCTGGAATTATACAATATTTTTACATTTAAAAATCTGAAATTTAAAGCAATGTTTTTATTTCTAAAACACTTGTTAATTTTATTTTTTTTAAAACACTTGTTAATTTTATTTTTTTTAAAACACTTGTTAATTTTATTTTTTTATTTTAAAACAAAAACTGATTTTTTTATCCAATGTATTTATAAATCAAAACTGGTTTTAAACAATATATTTTGCTTAAGTAAAATAAAATAAAATAAAATAAAAATAAAATAAAAACAGCACCTTTCTTCTAGGAACACACGGTTCCAGGCGTTCTTCTCCATCGCGAATGATTTCCAGGTAACCCAAACCCATCGTTCAACCACTCTCTCTCCTCACCGCTCCTCCACCTGACCTCAGACCACCGATCAACTTCTACCCCCCCCGACCTTCTACGAAAACTGCACCATACCCTGCCCCCTTGGCCAACTCGGCCCTCCCTCCGACGCTAGAAGGCCGCACGAAAGCTCGAGCTTTCAGCTCGGGAATCACACACTCCGATCCCCGAAAATAAATCATAATTATATGGATTTCAAGATCTCTCGTAGCACTCTGATTTTCGTTCTATTTGATTTTGAAAATAATGAATGGATCGAATGAAATTTGGAGAAGAAACCTGGAACGTTTCCGCCGTTTACTTCAGGAATTGGCCGCTCGGTTTTCTGAATGGAGAAAGCTAGGGTTTCTAAATATATATATTATATTTTTAATATTATTAAATTCATATTTTACTTGTTTATCGCTTTGAACTTCAAATCAAACCCAATGACTATCGCCCCTAGCTAAATACCCCCATTCCGAACACAACGGAATGTGTTTCGTAGGCTGATTCGATCGTTACAATCAGTTTCCATTAAATTTACATTTAAATCACTTTATTGAATTTTAAACGTACATTTCAAATTACCGGGGTCACATACTAGCTCTAAAAATTGCAGAAAAATATTTTCTAGCTTCGTATCGACGATACGGTCTTAACAAAACTAGTTTCGTCGAATTCTGCGACCGTTTGAAAAATGGCCAATTTCCAGTCGATTAAAATCAACTGAAACTGGTCAAACGCGTTTTCCTTTGCCACGCTCACATATTGATTCGAAAAATTATGAAATTTGGAATCTAGCAATAACTTTACATCCCGGACCCAACAAAACTGGTTTCGTCGAAATCCGAGGTCGTTTGCAAAATGTCCATTTTTAAGGGCCTGAATTCCATAGCGACTATTCAGAATTTTCAACTGGACATATCTTTTGATTCCCGCTATGAAATTTCGATTATTCGGATCCGTTGGAAAGATATTATCAATTAGATCCTAATGTTTTTGGTTTCACTAAAATCCGGATTGTTTTGCACCCGGTACATTCAATTGAAGTTTGAAATCGAATTATCGAACTACCGCGCCATTTTCAATTCCTTTTATAACTATATATAAATATTTATATTCTAACGACGACGTATATAAATATATACGTCGAATTCAATTCTAAACATTTTTCTCGTCGATATTATTTAAAATAATCTATTTTAAATAATCAAAATTCGCTAAAATCGCCAAAATAAAAATTTTAAACTGGCACAGATTTTCGGGTTGTTACAATTACCCAATACGTGCTTGCGGTTTTGATTGTATACGATATATGTAGAACGTGAGATGAAAGCGTTTCTGCTAGATGATTATTATATTGTGGTTGATAGACATTATTATAATATTAAAGGTTTTGATATAAAGATAATTTTGATTCTCATAAGGGAAAAATCTGTTTCGTTATACGGCATGGTCTTATGAGATATCATTTACCTGCTTGAACTATTTTAAAATTGTTTTACTCATACCAGTCTCATGACTGAGCCGGAGTTTATTTATTTGTTTCCCTAAACTCTTGGGTGCCTGAATTTCTATGTGCAGTCAAGTAGTCGGGATTTTGCAGATATACTGGAAGAGCTTGGAGCAGGAGGCTTCAGGATTATATAGCTATAGTTATTTCCGTTGTGTTGTAAGTGTTGTACTTTGATAATGATATGTATATTCAAGTACAGATTTGTATTTCAAAGTTATGTTATGAAATATATTTATTCGTTCCGCTGTGAGATTCGTGTTACTCTGATATTGTGTTCTTCTTCTTCTTCTATTCTAAGTTTCTATCTTATCTTTCCTCATCCTCTAATTTCTTTCATTAATGTTCGGTATTTTTCAATGTTTGGTTAGTTGTCATCGTGTTTATGTCGTTAACCAAAGTCGACAAAATCCCAGGTCATTACACTAGAAATGGGTCATTTCATGATATTGGGCCAAGGGATTATTTCATGATTTATATAAGACATGGGTTTGGGATTCTAGTACAGTTGATGCAGTGAACCTTGAATATGTGATGTTATACTTGATTTATACTTGATTTATCATGTTATCTTAGTCTACCTTGCCCATCTTGACGGCATCCTTATGTTTACTTTCAGTTTATACATGTCATGTTACCTTTATCTGTTTTTATGCTGAAAATCACTTGGACTTACCAGTCTTTATGACTGACCCGTTTTCTTTCGCCTCTTTTTCTTCCATTTCCCCCCAGGTTCTCAGGGAGGTTGTTGGATCTAGATTAACCCTAGAGGGGGGGTGAATAGGGTTTATCACAGTTTATCAAATAATTAAAAAATTAATCCCAGCACAGATAAAGCAGAGTAAGTAAGTACAGAAAGTAAATAACACACAGAGATACCCAGCTTCGGCAAATCTTGCCTACTGCTGCATTCCTAAGGTTTCTACTAGGTGTTAATAACAGATCCCGCTTACAGACACTGTAAACTCGCACTCCCTGCTCCTGTACTAACCCTACGCTCAAAACCGTATACTGATCGATATCCCCTCGATCATATTTTCCCGAATTACAACCCCGTAATCCGTATCCCAGAATTTTACAGACTCTGAAACTGACAGTCAACACCCTGACTGTTTTACCTAGACTTTACAAATCTAGACACTGTTTGAATTCGGTTTACAAAAAAAATACAAACATTAAGAACAAAAAACAAATGGAAACCCTTGTTTTAAAATAAACTAAGGGAGATTTAAAAAGGAGGGGTCATTCCCTTTTTCTTTTGAGTCATTTCAAGTCAAATAAAAAAAAAACAGGCCGGCCCCTTTGCTTTGCTTTTGCCCGATCTCCTTTTTGTTCTGAAACTCAAAAATGGCGGCGGCTCTCAAAGAAAAAAACTATGGTTTCTCCAATAAATCCCTAAATCGATTCTGATTGCTGAATTGAGATGAAGCGGTGTCCACGGTTTCTTTGAAGCTTCTAGTTCCTTGCTCGATCGATTTGGAAGTTGATTTAATCCCCCAAAAAAAAATCGTGAGTTTCTCCGAACATTATTTTTCGTGTATGCTTTTTATTGCTTGTGGATTCGATGATTGATTGCCAGTGATGAATGGTTGTGTTTATAGGATTTAGAAATCCTTTAATTGAGCTCTGATTTCACTGAATGGCTCGTCTGATTTGTGGTTTTCTTTTGCGTGATTTTGGGCTTTGAATCTAGACGTGTTATTGCCCTTTTGACAGAATCCATGCTTGATTTATCTTTGAAAAACATTCCAAAGCTGGTTAATGCACTTGGCCGAATTTAATTCTCAAAAAAATATTTCTGAAAATAAAATATTTTCTTGCGTGACTCTTGATTGATTTTCAGCCAAATAAAAACAACTTGCCAAACATGATTCTCTGATCTGTTGCCTGATTTGAGTTGATGAAATGTTTCTGGAAATGAATTTGCCCTTGTGTTCATTGTGTGATTGCTCCATTGATTTCTATTTCCATTTTTGCTCGGCTGGAAATATGTCAAAATGATTTGAATAGCACTTCCCATATATGAGCAACATTAATGCTTCAATTTAACTGGTCCCATGCCATATATGAACCATTCATCCAGTTTTCTGCTATCCACGAATTCCTGCACGCTGACTTAAGACAGATTTTTCTTCTTGCCAATCAATGTTATATATATATATATATATATATATATTTGGAATTGCTTGACAGATGAAATTCCATAAGCACACACACACACACACACACGTACTTGTAGGTTTGACTATATCTTGATGAACTGGATTTGAGTTGTTTTTCCTTGTTGTTGATGTATACATGTGCTCACCTGAAAATGTTTGTGCACATGCATCATCTTGTTGCGCCATTAGCTGTACATGTCATCAATGTGCTTCACTGAAGTTGAGTTTGAACTTGAACCACTTTGTTCACTGTATAGATGCTCTGATCTGACCACTCGTACACAATACATGCTACACCACTTTAAAACAGTCTTTTGAACTTTGCTTGTGTTGCTATTCTTGATATTACATCATATATATGCATTTCTGTTTGTACTTGCAGCTGAGTTGCATTGTTTTTGCACTTGCTCTTGATCATCTTGTTTTAGAAACAAGTGTATTTGACACCACCATGCTGAAATGCTTTTTGATTTGCTTCATTACTTTGCTGTGTTCTGCCCCATGCTTGAGTTGTTCTCTTCCTGCTTTGAATTTGATGAACAAAAAAAGTTTTGTCCATTTTCCCAACTTTCTAAATATTGATTTTTTGTATGCTGAGCTTGAACATTTGCATTCCAGTTTTAAACAAAGTGTTTAAAAAAAATGCCATAAAAAATGTTGTATATTTATCCATGCTCATCAATGATTCACTATGTACACATTTCCTTGTGCACAATAACTTGCACTACTCTGCTGAAATGAATATGATGTTTCATGTATTCCTTTGCGGCTACCTGTTTGTTCAATGTAGTTTGTTCATGCATGCTTCATCCAGTCTGCACAATTATGCTTGATCTTGCTGTTTTGAACTTGCTAAATTCTTCACCTTTGACATTTCTGACTTGGCTTTGTAGTTCAACCATTTATTTATTCTTGTTTCACTGAGTCGAGACGGCCATTATGGCTACTCCTCAGTTGCGCGCTGATTGGCGAGGCAGTGGACACGTATATATATATATACACGTGTGTATATGCAGCCATTCAGAAGAGTTTTCTGTCCCTGCATTGATATATATATATATATATATATATATATATGTTGTCTGCCTTGTGGTATTTACAGTGTATCACTGTGAATATCACAAGCTGTCTAGACACAGATTTATGGTTTTATAAATCAGATCAAGTCATGAAAAATGATGAGAAACACACCAGAAATCTGAGGCAAATAAAATTTAAAAATAAAATTTATATACACATGTATTCAGCTTAAATTCTATTGCAGTGTACTGTGTGTGTGTTCTTGTATATGACAGGTATGAAGACTGGACTGATGGTGAAGATAGAAGACTGAAGATACAAGACAGAAGATAAAAGACCGAAGATGATAGAGAAAAGTATATGTGTCAGTTTATGGGAGAAATGTATGTCTGAAATGTAAACAAAGTGAATGATGTAACAGTGTCAAAGTATATATGAAATGCATATCAGTGACATGTACAAATAGTGGAGTGTACTGTTTGAAATGTTGAAATAACATATCATATTTAAATAAAATACTGTTGGAATATTTAAATTCGTGTATAGTAGTATTCTGTTTAAATATATATATTAACAGTACGATATCAAACACATTTATAATATATATTTATTTGGTTGTTATCATCAAACAAAAATCATATAATAGTGTATACGACTACGTCATATACAACAATCTCCCCCTTTTGATGATGACAAACAAATAAAAGATTTTGATCGTAATAAATGTGTTTGACAAATAAGTGTGTTTGACAGTGAATATTGAACTCCCCCTATTTATTTGCTCCCCCTACAACTGACAACTCCCCCTATAACTGTGCATGAGTGAAATGTATGAATAATAATAAATTTTCAGAATTAGAAATATTTATAAACTATTCACTCATAAATCAAAATCCTCAACCCATTCTCCCCCTTTTGTTATCATCAAAAGGATATAGAATTTAAAATAAAGATGAAAAAACGACTAAAAATATAATTTCAGCTTAAGAGAAAGAATGGTCACCATAGATCTCAATCAGTCAAACAAAAATCGTAATAAACTGAGAACTAGTGGCATATTTCACAATGCAGAAAATGACTGATTTACGACGAAATTTATATAAATGAGGAGAGTTATATAAAAATGAATTTCAATTAATTTTCAAACGAATTTTTATAAAAAATGAGGCTAAAAAAAAACAGTGATGGATTTGAATTATAATTATAATTCAATTTAAGTGACAAAAAAATGAATAATCTCAAATCCCAATACCTATCAATCAACAAATCATAATACGTCATAAAATTTCAACACATTTCACAGATTAGAAAGTGGATTGATAGGCTGGTTATTATACACCAAGGATAATTTCATATTAAAAAAATATTGCACATTATTTTCTTTTCTTTTTCTTTTGATTTAAGAGCACCCTGACCACGCATAACCAAAGCTTGGATTTTTAAATGAGGTCAGTCGCAGCTTAAATTGTAAGTTGTCTCATAACCATGCATAACCAGAGCTTGGATTTTTAAATGAGGTTAGAGACATGCTTATGAATCAATTATATATTTTATCATTTTCAGCTTTAAATATGAAAAACTCCCCAGTATATACAACCAATATGAATGATAGAAATGTGATAGGTACAGAAATGGACTGTGAAATACATTTCTAAATTAATTATATTATGAAATATGACCAACTGTACCGGATTATTGAAAATTTTCAATTGACACTAATTCTGAAAAATAACATAACCACATTTCCATCACAAATATTTTCACTGTTTATTCAAGATGATTTTTAAAAAAAATATTAAACTCTCCACATTTATAAAAAAATATCATAGATGGCAGAATGATGATAGATAATGAGTATGGTCGTGAAATAATTGCCAGTTCAAAGATATTATAATAAATATTCAACCATCATGAAAATCCAGATAAAATCTCCTCTTGTTGTGAAATATATTGCAGTCATAATTCATCACAATTTCAGATTCTGATATATTTTGATGAATTATAAATACAGAACAATTTGGATATTGATTTCAATTTCTGAATGAATAAAAAATAAATAATCTTAAAATTGAAAATTAATTACAAGAGGAATATAAAGAGCTATACAGGACAAGAGTGATTAAAATATATACAAAAAAAAATTCAGCACATCTAATACCAATTGTAGTCTCCCTCTCGAGGATTTTAATTACACCCTGATGGACCATCATGGACATCTCAGACCAAAGAAATTTAAACACAAACCCAGCCAGACAAATTTAGCACATTTATTTGTATAAGGCAAAAAAAATGTATGGATCTATACAAGGTGAAAATTTGAATCTCAGTACAGATGGGTGAAACAACTATAAGCACTTCTGATACCACTTGTTCTCGCTTTCTCGAGGATTTTACCAAGACAATGGAGACAAACTATGATATCGCAGACAACAGAAATTTAAAGCCCAAGCAGACAAATCAGACAATAAGCAATTACCTAGAACAGTATCAGAGCAGTGCAGAACACAATATCACATCAGACTTGTCTGGGGATGGTCCCATAAGAACTTTCATGATCCAAGATTAGAACTACCGTTTATTTGAAATCATTTGAGGAATATGAAAAACCTCTAGATTCAATGAATCGATCACACCAAATTATTATTTTCACATTCAGAATATGTGCGTGATTCAATAAATCAATAATTTCAAATGATTTTAAACAAACAATCATTCAAATCAAATAACCATGAAATAGTAGAGAGATTTAACACCAATTTTTCAAAGAATTTTTCACAAGAATTTCAGACAAGCCCAAAGAAAAATCAGATCATTTACATCAGATTTGATAGATATTCATGATCCAAAATAATTTATTTGAAATCACTTGAATCAATGTCAAGTTTTGAAATATAATGAATCAGTCACACAAGGTTGATAATTTCAAATTTAGGAGGTGTGTGATTATTCAAGATATTAATAGTTTCAGATGATTTCAAACAAACAAATTCTAACCATAATGATCATGAATAACAATGATTTTTAAGATGTATCACTGAGATTCTAGACAATTTTTAAAAAATTCAAGCTAATCTGAATATTTCTGAAATTATCACAACTGATGAATAACAAAGTGCTGTAATGAGTATAATATATTGAGCTTTTCTAAAATAGATTAGAAGAGACTCAAAAACAGCAGAGGTGTGTGAAATTTCATTAAATTTTCAGATCTTCAAAAATTTTGAATTTATACTAACAGTGTTCAAGATATGATATGAATGCTTCAGCACTGTTAGAATTTCAAAAAAAATAAACTCCAAAACAATTGCAGATATATACAAGTTTAAATTCAGATTCTGGAAGAATTAAAGCATGACAGTTTTATACAGATTAAACGAATTTCCAGAAAATCATAAGTACTGCAATCGGAAGTTAATGAAGCGCAGAATAAGAAGAATATGGCAGTGTCAAATCAACTCAGGACAAAAAAAAAAGGAAAGGGGTAGAAGAAGAAATAAACAAAAAAAAATATTTATAAAGACAAGTTCAGAGATCATACCTGAAGTCAGTGTAAACCAGAATCTCTAACTCAGTAAATCTTGGCCAAGGAACTGTAAAGAATACAGAAATATAGAACAGCTTGAAATCAATCTCTTTTCAGCATAGCAGTTCCTCTACCTTCACTGGTACCTAGCAGTTAAGTGGATCAAGTGGTCTAACAAAATTTGTAAAACCACTCTGAAATTTGTTTACCACTTTTGGTACCCAAACCTGTTTGTATAACATCCCATTCGAATCTATCTTTGTGCCTTTAGGAATCCAAACTTGTTTAGTTTTTCCAAAAATCATTTTATTTCCTTTTGGGGTCCACATCTATTCAACTGGATTGTTATCAAACCAATTCTTGTCTCGTTTGTGATTTAAAAACCTTTTGGAATTGTCAAAATTCAAATTTTCAGAAAGACCCTTTTTAAAGCAATTTAAAGGATTTTTAAAATCACAAGAATTCAATTTTTCAAAAACACTTGTTTTTCCAAAACCAAGACCTTGTTTATGACCAACCGAAAATTGGTTTTGTAACAGCATATTCAACGATTTTTCTCCATTCGAAAATTTATCCAAAATTGATTCTAATCGTTGAATTTTGGATTTAAGATCAGAGTTTTCTTTTATCAGATTTGAACAACGATTAATGTTGATCTTTCTCCTTTCAGTATCATTTTGTTTCAAAGACAAATTTTCGTTTTCAAGAAGTTTGATTTTGGTCTTGGACTCAAAGATTTCAGATTCAAATTTAACTTGTTTTTCAAATTCAAGTTTCTTGAAATTCTCAATCTCTTTTTCAAGCTCGTTTAAAATTAAATCACTTTTCAACAAGCTTTCTTTCTCAGCAATTTCATGTTTGGAGCTTTTGATGGCCTTAAAATTATTAAATTCTTTTTGCAAAGAATTGTTTGAATCTTTTAGCTCAACCTCGTTATCTTTTAAAATCAGAATTTCCTCTTTAAGCCTTTGAATATTTTTATTGAGATGAACGAGGTCAGTTTTCAAATTCAAACAATTTTCACAGTCAGAATTTTCTAATTTCATGACAGTTGTAGATTCTGATTCCAAACAGTTAATTTTGCTATTTAACTCGTGATTTTTAGATTTCAAGTATTTGTTTTTACGATGGAGTTTATCAACAATTTTTGTTAAATCAGTACACATATAAACCAACTCTTCATATGAGAAGCTTTCAGTCTCATTGTCTGTTGAGTCTCCATCGTCTGATCTACTTGAATTTTCATTTGTTTCTTCTCCTGAGCATAGATCTGAATCTGAGTTGACCACTTTGGGTTTTGAGCTGCTGTTGTCGATCTTTCCATACTTTCTATTGAGAAAATCCCATATTTCCTGCGCAGTCAAGCAATGAGAAATGAGGTTATATTGGACATCATCAATATAAGAATACAAAGTGTGAATAGCACGAGAATTAAATCCAATATCGTTCCTATTGACCATATCATAACCATTAATAACAGTATCCCAACATTTAATATCAATAGATTTTAAATATAATTCCATTTCTAATTTCCAATTTGAAAAATCTGTACCATCGAAAATAAATGGAGTACGACTGGATTGATTCTCAGAAGACTGACAACTAGAATTCACCATTTCTCTAGAGTTAAAAAAATACCTGCTCTGATACCACTTGTTGGATCTAGATTAACCCTAGAGGGGGGGTGAATTGGATTTATCAAGTTTATCAAATAATTAAAAAATTAATCCCAGCACAGATAAAGCAGAGTAAGTAAGTACAGAAAGTAAATAACACACAGAGATACCCAGCTTCGGCAAATCTTGCCTACTGCTGCATTCCTAAGGTTTCTACTAGGTGTTAATAACAGATCCCGCTTACAGACACTGTAAACTCGCACTCCCTGCTATTGTACTAACCGTACGCTCAAAACCGTAGACTGATCGATATCCCCTCGATCAGATTTTCCCGAATTACAACCCCGTAATCCGTATCCCAGAATTTTACAGACTCTGAAACTGACAGTCAACACCCTGACTGTTTTACCTAGACTTTACAAATCTAGACACTGTTTGAATTCGGTTTACAAAAAAAATACAAACATTAAGAATAAAAAACAAATGGAAACCCTTGTTTTAAAATAAACTAAGGGAGATTTAAAAAGGAGGGGTCATTCCCTTTTTCTTTTGACTCATTTCAAGTCAAATAAAAAAAACAGGCCGGCCCCTTTGCTTTGCTTTTTCCCGATCTCCTTTTTGTTCTGAAACTCAAAAATGGCGGCGGCTCTCAAAGAAAAAAACTAGGGTTTCTCCAAAAAATCCCTAAATCGATTCTGATTGCTGAATTGAGATGAAGCGGTGTCCACGGTTTCTTTGAAGCTTCTAGTTCCTTGCTCGATCGATTTGGAAGTTGATTTAATCCCCGAAAAAAAAAATCGTGAGTTTCTCCGAACCTTATTTTTCGTGTATGCTTTTTATTGCTTGTGGATTCGATGATTGATTGCCAGTGATGAATGGTTGTGTTTATAGGATTTAGAAATCCTTTAATTGAGCTCTGATTTCACTGAATGGCTCGTCTGATTTGTGGTTTTCTTTTGCGTGATTTTGGGCTTTGAATCTAGACGTGTTATTGCCCTTTTGAAAGAATCCATGCTTGATTTATCTTTGAAAAACATTCCAAAGCTGGTTAATGCACTTGGCCGAATTTAATTCTCAAAAAAATATTTCTGAAAATAAAATATTTTCTTGCGTGACTCTTGATTGATTTTCAGCCAAATAAAAACAACTTGCCAAACATGATTCTCTGATCTGTTGCCTGATTTGAGTTGATGAAATGTTTCTGGAAATGAATTTGCCCTTGTGTTCATTGTGTGATTGCTCCATTGATTTCTATTTCCATTTTTGCTCGGCTAGAAATATGTCGAAATGATTTGAATAGCACTTCCCATATATGAGCAACATTAATGCTTCAATTTAACTGGTCCCATGCCATATATGAACCATTCATCCAGTTTTCTGCTATCCATGAGTTCCTGCACGCTGACTTAAGACAGATTTTTCTTCTTGCCAGTCAATGTTATATATATATATACATATATTTTTGGAATTGCTTGACAGATGAAATTCCATAAGCACACACACACACGTACTTGTAGGTTTGACTATATCTTGATGAACTGGATTTGAGTTGTTTTTCCTTGTTGTTGATGTATACATGTGCTCACCTGAAAATGTTTGTGCACATGCATCATCTTGTTGCGCCATTAGCTGTACATGTCATCAATGTGCTTCACTGAAGTTGAGTTTGAACTTGAACCACTTTGTTCACTGTAAAGATGCTCTGATCTGACCACTCGTACACAATACATGCTACACCACTTTAAAACAGTCTTTTGAACTTTGCTTGTGTTGCTATTCTTGATATTACATCATATATATGCATTTCTGTTTGTACTTGCAGCTGAGTTGCATTGTTTTTGCACTTGCTCTTGATCATCTTGTTTTAGAAACAAGTGTATTTGACACCACCATGCTGAAATGCTTTTTGATTTGCTTCATTACTTTGCTGTGTTCTGCCCCATGCTCGAGTTGTTCTCTTCCTGCTTTGAATTTGATGAACAAAAAAAGTTTTGTCCATTTTCCCAACTTTCTAAATATTGATTTCTTGTATGCTGAGCTTGAACATTTGCATTCCAGTTTTAAACAAAGTGTTTAAAAAAAATGCCATAAAAAAATGTTGTATATTTATCCATGCTCATCAATGATTCACTATGTACACATTTCCTTGTGCACAATAACTTGCACTACTCTGCTGAAATGAATATGATGTTTCATGTATTCCTCTGCGGCTACCTGTTTGTTCAATGTAGTTTGTTCATGCATGCTTCATCCAGTCTGCACAATTATGCTTGATCTTGCTGTTTTGAACTTGCTGAATTCTTCACCTTTGACATTTCTGACTTGGCTTTGTAGTTCAACCATTTATTTATTCTTGTTTCACTGAGTCGAGACGGCCATTATGGCTACTCCTCAGTTGCGCGCTGATTGGCGAGGCAGTGGACACGTATATATATATATATATACACGTGTGTATATGCATCCATTCAGAAGAGTTTTCTGTCCCTGCATTGATATATATATATATATATATATATATATATGTTGTCTGCCTTGTGGTATTTACAGTGTATCACTGTGAATATCACAAGCTGTCTAGACACAGATTTATGGTTTTATAAATCAGATCAAGTCATGAAAAATGATGAGAAACACACCAGAAATCTGAGGCAAATAAAATTTAAAAATAAAATTTATATACACATGTATTCAGCTTAAATTCTATTGCAGTGTACTGTGTGTGTGTTCTTGTATATGACAGGTATGAAGACTGGACTGATGGTGAAGATAGAAGACTGAAGATACAAGACAGAAGATAAAAGACCGAAGATGATAGAGAAAAGTATATGTGTCAGTTTATGGGAGAAATGTATGTCTGAAATGTAAACAAAGTGAATGATGTAACAGTGTCAAAGTATATATGAAATGCATATCAGTGACATGTACAAATAGTGGAGTGTACTGTTTGAAATGTTGAAATAACATATCATATTTAAATAAAATACTGTTGGAATATTTAAATTCGTGTACAGTAGTATTCTGTTTAAATATATATATTAACAGTACGATATCAAACACATTTATAATATATATTTATTTGGTTGTTATCATCAAACAAAAATCATATAATAGTGTATACGACTACGTCATATACAACAGAAACTCTAGCACTTAGCTTGGATTCCACTTGCTTTCGGTTCAGCTCATGTACGGTTTGATCTTGAGCTATGCTATGGCTGCATTTTCTGCTACCTTTGGAGATTTAAGCTACTTTTGATGTTTTAAGTTTTATGCTTCTTTGTTTATGCAAGACAGAATTTGTTGTAATGGAAAATAATGACTTTGGCTATTTGGTACTTTGAATGAAAAAGGCTTTGCCTATTTTGAAAGTAATGAAAATTTTCTTTTGATTCTTCCGCTATTTTATTTATGTTTTGTCTTGTAATATTTCTGTGTATGTTTACCTAGATAATGCTCCACCAAAGCTAGTGCATTCCCTTTTGTGAGTGACCCTAGCGGGGGTGGGGTGTTACATTTGGTATCAGAGTAGAAGGTTACCAGACTGGGCAAAAGCTTTTAAAAACCTTCTAAAATTATTTTCAAAAACCGTTTACAAAGAAGCATTTTTTGAGAAAAGTCTTGTTTTATTTAAAGGCTATTCCCCAAAAGCCATTAGCACTATCCTTTGTTTCCTTGTTTGAATCTCTTTTCCTTTCTTTTCTCCATCTGTAGTCACAGTAGTTTTTACCTGCGTCTAATCTTCTTTCAAGCTTCATAGAGGGTTTTCCGTATGATGGAGATAGTTTCTGTGAGGCTTGTTAACATGTTACATAGGGAAGGTATGAGTGATAAGTTAAGGCGGATGAGTCTCAGAACGAGAAGAAAGACTACCAAAAGGGGGGCGAGAATAACGATAACAGTAATAACAAGTCACGTGATAAGAGGAAGTGCAACTTTTGTGGTATAGTTGGGCATGTTTTCAAGGATTGTAAAAGAAGGAAGAAGAAGATAGGTGTGTGCTTTCAATGTGGTAAGCTTGGACACATCAGCAAGAACTGCCCTAAGAAGCAAGGGCAAGTCCCGTAAGCAGGACCTTCTGGAGGTACATCTTTAACTTCTTCTCCTAGATGCTTTGTTTTATCTTGCTTATCTTCTCAATCCTATCTTGAGAACCTTAGGCAGAACCCTTTTGGATGTAAAAATGTGATTGAAACATGTTATGGTTGATGTTTGCAAATGGTTGCTCGTGGTTGCAAGTGGTTGCATAACACACATTAGGCACTAGACCGACTCAGACACATTTTCATATTACATATGCATGAGTGTTTATACTTGTTTGTGGATGAAATTGAATGTGTTATCATGTGGATGTTGCATATGGATGGATGTTTGTGCACACATATAGTGTTTATGTGACTAGGACTATTTGCATACATGTTGGATTCATGACACTAAACATATTTTGCATTAGGAAGATCAATCAGGCCTGATCATTTGCATTATATAAGGAACATATACACACACTTTCTGCATATGTTCATATAGCATTAGAAATCTTTTAAGGACAATGGTTGCTTGTGGATGATGGTTGAGTAGATGGTTGATATGATGCATTCTTCTTAACTTGAAGATTCCGGGACGAAATCCTTTAAGGAGGGGAGAATGTAATAACCCGTATTTTTATAACATATTAAATCCATAAATCAAGGTAGAAGTAAATTTTAAAATAAGAAACAAGGGGAGTGGGTTACGCCATTGCGTTCATCTCGAAATTTTACATGAAATTGAGTCCGATTTTTCGAAAATCGGAGTCCGGATGAAGAAGTTATGGCCTGTAGAAGATTCAGCAGATTTTAGGCATCACAGGATCAGGCAGATCGACCTGGGGTCGACCTAGGACCGGGTTGACCATGTGGTTGACCCTAGGGTCGACCTACCCCCCAGGTCGACCATGTGGTTGACCTCCCCCATACAAGTTAACCTGGTCGACCTGTTTTGACCCAGAACCCATTTTTGCAGCCTGAGACGTGTTTTAATGGTCTGGATTGATTCTAGGGTTAATCTAAGGGCCTAAACTAGTTGCTTCCCCTATAAATACATCCTAAGACCTAGCCTAATTCATACAAATCATTCTTACACTGCTATGCTGCTAATTCACCTCTTGAACCATGGCCGCCGCCTCCAAATTAAAGCTTAAGCATTCAAACTCGATTCAAATCAAAGATCAACGCTTCTACAACAATTCAAGAGAATAGATCAGCGACACCGCAACAATTCGACGACTAATTTCTAGACTTGACTTCTAAATTTCTTAGACTACGATATGTAAGTTCCAGTTACTTTTAAATAAAATCTATAAATCTAATATGGGCATGTTATAAATTGGAATTGATTTATGTATGATTAATAACTATTCTTGTTTTCTTCTTGGATCTTGACTATTGGGAATATTGCCTAAGATGTTGAAACTATTGTTAATGGCCTAAGACTATGACTATGCCTATGACCGTGGACATAATATTTTGCCTACGCCTATGACTATGACGATGAACATAAGACTATGCCTATGACTATGACGGTGAACATAAGACTATGTCTATGACTATGATGGTGAACATAAAACCGCCTATGACTATGAACAATAAGACTATGCCTATGACTATGACAAGGATACCTAAGATTCATGACCATGAGGTTATTGCCTAGGATTATAACATTGAAATTGGATATAAGCTTGATTTTCTTTATTTATCCTTGGATCTTGATTTTGGGGATTTTTTTATTCTAGATCTATCCATGTTCTTGAAACTAGATTATTATTCAAACCTTTTCATGATCAATAATGTTATCAGATCTATATGCCTGCGATATTTTTGTCAATTTAGTTATGTTATGCCTTGAAAATAGATTGATAATAGAATAATGTTTATTATGTTATATGTGGAATTGAATGATATTGATTTATGCCTATGGTTCTATTTTATTATCATATTGAATTGGGAATTAATGAACAAGTCTATTCATATGTATGTGAACTTGAAATATAACTCGTGATGACAAGTTGTACAGTTTATCATGTTATGCAAGTTTTAGATTGTGAAATCATATCACATATGTGACTAAATGTTAGATCTACATGTTTATGTGTATATGTTAAACCTATGTCATATTTCAAGTTCACACTTATTCATATGTTCGTGATTGATTTGCAAGTTCACATACATGTAAGTTGATTTAGTCTATGTAACAAATTCACATATATGTATGATGGTTCAGTCTATGCTGCAAGATCACACCAAAGCTATTCATGTTGATTATTTTGCAAGTTCACACCTATGATATTCATATTGACTATGCCGATGATGCCAAGTTTACGCCTATGTCATGCTTATGTTAATAAATTGCTTTATGCCAATTTTGTGTACATTAAATTACGCTAAGTTTTTAGCCTAATATAATATGCCAAAAGTCATGCGAACGGTAAATTAGGCTAAGATTGTTAGCCTAATATTTAGATGGGGTAACATTGGGAAAAATTGGAAATTATAGGAGACTTGGCATGAAACTAGCCTTGAAAACTTGACACGAACTTGACATGAAAACTTGAACATGGACATGACCCTAGAATGAACTTGAAAATGGCCAACTCGAGGTTGGGTTGAGTTTGTAGTGTAAATCTGCCCAGAACCACCCAGCAAATCCAGTGACTGCAGACAATAGGATCCAATGTGAGTACTTGGTCATATCGCGCTTGAAACCCGAGGTTAGACTGAGTTGTGGTGTAAATCTGCCCGAAACCGCCTGACATATCCAGTGACCACAACAACAGGTCTAATGTGAGGTTGGGGTGCATTAATTAATTAATGCCACATGATAGGGTTAAGTCATGAACATGAAAGACAACACTTAACCAACTTGAGACATGATTGGTAGGATTAGGTCATGAACTTGAACGACAACACCTAACCAACTTGACACGTGAATTGTAGGGCTAAGTCACGAACTTAAATGACAACACTTAGCCAATTTGACATGCTAGACTGATAAGGGTTAAGTCTCGAATTTAAATGACAACACTTAACCTGCTGGACGGAAACCCTAGTTACGCGGTCCATTTCAGCAGTAACCCACTAGATGTATCATGGTACCCTAGAACTAGGCAGGGTGGGCACGAATACTGGGATAATTGTAAGCGACCAGAACGATGGCTGTGTTGGTCAGCCAGTGTAGGTTCAGGTGGGCTATGGTCGTGCACGTGGTCTGGAGTTGAAAAAGTAGGCATTGGGCATCAATAGGTTTCTCTGTGCATTCTTGATTCGTGTCGGTGGTTGGCACCAGAGGGCTTGATACATCCTATGGTGGACCTAGCACTGGTGACTACATTCATGATAAGGCCGTATGACACAGACACATGACGAGCTAGAACTTGTAGGGAGCCGATCGACTATTGGATCGTTTCGCTGGACGTAGAAATGGGTCATTTCATGATATTGGGCCAAGGGATTATTTCATGATTTATATAAGACATGGGGTTGGGATTCTAGTACAGTTGATGCAGCGAACCTTGAATATGTGATGCTATACTTGATTTATACTTGATTTATCATGTTATCTTAGTCTATCTTGCCAATCTTGACAGCATCCTTATGTTTACTTTCAGTTTATACATGTCATGTTACCTTTTTTCTGTTTTATGCTGAAAGTCACTTGGACTTACCAGTCTTTATGACTGAACCGTTTTCTTTCACCTCTTTTTCTTCCGTCCCCCCCCCCCCCCAGGTTTTCAGGGAGGAAACTCTAGCACTTAGCTTGGATTCCACTTGCTTTCGGTTCAGCTCATGCACGGTTTGATCTTGAGCTATGCTATGGCTGCATTTTCTGCTACCTTTGGGGAATTAAGCTACTTTTGATGTTTTAAGTTTTATGCTTCTTTGTTTATGCAAGATAGAATTTGTTGTAATGGAAAATAATGACTTTGGCTATTTGGTACTTTGAATGAAAAAGGCTTTGACTATTTTGAAAGTAATGAAATTTATCTTTTGATTCTTCTGCTGTTTTATTTATGTTCTGTCTTATAATATTTCTGTGTATGTTTACCTAGATAATGCTCCACCAAAGCTGGTGCATTCCCTTTGTGAGTGACCCTAGCGGAGGTGGGGTGTTACATATATAATATATATATTTCGTTGACTTCCATTTAAAACGTGTTTTATAAATCGTTTTAAATTCGTTTCAAAAACGATTTCAACTTCATATTCAATTTCCAATCAAAATTGAATATTCCATATCATTGATATATGAATGATAGTTTTTTCCAAACATTAGATTTTGAAATCAATTCCTTTTTGATATTCATTATAAAAATGAATAAAATCGATATAAATATCGTTCACGTCAAAATGACGTTAATCTAATCAACACGGCTTTATACATTTAAATATATTCGCGTCCATCCCAAATCGAAAATTAAAAATCGAATTTTGATCTTTTACTGAATATCATTTTAAAATATTCATTATTTTAAAATATTTGTTATTTCAAAATATTCATTCTTTTAAAATAATCGTTCATTCTTTCTGAATTGGAATCAGACACAGTCAATTACCATATAATGTGATTTATATGGATTTCGTACATATATGTTTGCAACAACAATCAAACGCATTCAACCATCATCCAGAGTGCATTCTACACTGCATAAGCATCAAATATAAATATTCAATGCTTACACAGCCTATCAATCAATCGATCGACATACAACTAATTATTGGGATTAGTGTATGTCATATATCATCCCAATGCCCGTGTGGGGTTTTCAATCAACAAATAATGAATTTTATTTGTGCAGTTGGGCGATGTGTAAAATTTATCGTCCCAATCAATATCAGTCAAATATGTGTACAGAAACAAATCGTCTGATTTGTTTATAAATATTTATTCATATACACGTTAAAAATTATATTTTTAACTACAAAATATTTATTCTATTCCACATCACACCATCAATTTACACAACACATCAATCAAATAAACAAGTCATCCATAGTCTATGGACGATGGGTATTAGATGCTGCTAAGCACCGTCTACATCCTAGTATATATTTTAACTAGAAATAAAATTAAAAGTGAGTTCTCACCTTGGGGATCCACTCCACCACTCTTTATTGGACGGTTTTGGTTTCCATTCAACTTCCAGTTCGTCCCATCGCAGTCTGTTTCATGCGGTATATGTTAAAAATCACATTTTTAACATTGCTATATATGATTAAAAAAAATCATATTTTTATACCGTTATCTAGATAGTAAAGATCATATCTTTATGGTGATGTTCATATCATAAAAATAAAATCTTTATATTCGCTACTTCGTGATAAAAATCGAATCTTTATATTATGAAAAATCCTATTTTTATCGCTCTTGCATATAAATAGAAATCATATTTTTATTTCAAATCTCTATACGTAAAAATCATATTTTTATATTGCTAACTTCATAATAAAGATCGAATTTTTGTATTGCTACACAAACAATAAAAATTATATTTTTATCGTTACTTCATATGAATTAAAAAAAATCAAATCTTTTATTTTTAAAAATCACTTCTTTATAAATTAAAAATCCAATCTTTTTCTAAATAAAAATCTAATCTTTTATAAATTAAAAATCCAATCTTTTTCTTTTAAAAACAGATTTTAAAACCATGCATTTATACTTTTAAAAACTAAAAATAAACCGCTGTTAATTTATATAAATAGAACTGAAAGTAAATCACCAAAAAAACAAGCTCACTGTGTTTTTCCTTCATCTAGCTCGAAGTCAAGCTGGAGCCACCATCTCACTGTTAATTTGGCTATCACTCATCGATTTAAAGAAGCTGACCACCATCGCAAGGCCTACGTCGGAGCTGGGCACGACTGTTGGAGGAGGGGGGATTGGACACGGGCGCCAGAGCAGGAGATGTGGTGGCTGCAGCGGAGGGCGGTTTCAGGAGGTAGCGGCGGCCTAGGGGGTGGCTAGGGCGTGGGGTTGGAGGCTCGTCGATCGCTGGTGCTTGGGGAAAGGGAGAGTCGTCGCTGGGAGGGGGTGGAAGAGCGCCACCGAAGATCGCCAAAAGAGGGGTGCTGTGCACGATCGAGATCCGATCGTTGTTTTTTCTTCTTTCTATTCTAAATCTGAACGGTGCCGGGGAGAGAGAAGGTATGGAGAGGGAGATTATATATTATATATTTTATTATTTTATTTATTTATATTCCCAAAAAGCAACTTTTTATTTTGACCTGCAAACGAGACCCACCGACTGTCGTCCACAAATAATTACCCCCATCCCGAACACAATGGGATATGTTTTGTAAGCTAGTTCCATCATTTCGATCAGTTTTTATTTAAATTAACATTTAAATCATTATATTGAATTTTAAATGTACATTTCAATTTACTGGGGTCACATATGGATTCTAAATATTCCAGAAAAAATATTTTTAGTTTTGTATTGACGATACGGTCATAACAAAACTAATTTCGTCTAATTTGGAGACCGTTTGAAAAATGGTCATTTTCTGGTCGATCCAAATTGACTAAAACTGAAAAAACACATTTTTTTTCGCTACGCTCACATATTGATTTCAAAAATTATGAATTTTGGAATCTAGCAATAACTTAACATCCCAGATCCAACAAACGTGGTTTCATCCAAAATGGAGGTCGTTTGCAAAATTTCCATTTTTAAGGGACAAAATTCCATAACGACTATTCTGAATTTTCAACTGGGCACAACCTTTTATTCCCGCTATGAAATTTCAATTTTTCGGGTTCGTTAGAAAGATATTCTCAAATAGATTCTAATACTTTTTGTTTCGCTAAAATCTGGTTTATTTTGAATCATGTACATTCATTTGAAATTTGAAATCGAATTTTCAAACTACCGCGCCATTTCCAATTCCTTTTATAATTAAAAATAATTATTTATATTCTAACGTCGATTCAAATAAATATACACGTTCTAATTCTGTTCAAAATAAATTTCTCGTCGTTATTATTTAAAATAATTCATTTTAAATATTCAAAATTCATTAATATTGCCAAAATAAAAATTTTAAATTGGCTCGGATTTTCCGAGTTATTACACTGAAGATTAGTTACTCTTTCTTCAAAGAGGTGAGTATCACACATACGAGACTACAAGGTCAATGGTTACCTTGGGACAAGGGAGTTATGGGTTACGGAAGGTTGAGTACCTTACCACAATAGTCATCCTTAGATTCAGGATGGAATAATATGCACTGTGTTGAGAGGATATAGGCTAGTGCTTCATAACAATAAGGTTGTCAACATGTTATAACACTTAACGGCTTAGGTAACACTTTCATATCAAACTAGCCTAGAAAAAGCTTTGACTATGTTAGTTATCAAGTCGCAAGCTTACAACAGGTTCCCTTCGTATGTTATGTTTAATTAGGCTTATTATGAAAGAGTTAAGTCAGATATAAAGGATCGAAAAGAGAGATTCCTTGGTTTCACCCAAAGTCTTTCCTCTTTCGAAGCTATTGTCATTAACCCTTTCATGAAGAAGGTTAACATTAACTCCCTGTTTGATCAAAATAAACATAATATGATTACCGAATCGAGAAACCTTTAAGTCTCAGACTTCTCCTTTTTATTTGTTTTGAGTATATTTGCTCTCAAAGAAATGAGAACAAGGTTGTAGAATGAGAATTCAGCCCCCAAAATTGACCCATGCGGTCTTATTTATAGACAGTTTGGGCCCCCTTTTGTTATCAACTCAGCAGAAGCCCCTTTCAGCTATGGTAACAGGGTGTCGGCTGCTTTTTTGCCTTTCGGCTCTGGAAATGTGGTTTCGGCCACCTTTTTTCCTCTTTTGAGCATTGTTATCAGGTCCAATCCTTCTTTAGAAGCGCTGGTCCTAGCTATATGCTTACGGTTTTGGTTGTAAGTCTTCATGGCATTTCCCTGATGCTTTCAATTCTTAATCGTCATCCCTTTTGGTATCGACACCAAGCAAGTTAATGTGGGTAGCCCTTCTTCTTATAAGCTTTGGTTTACTGTCTGTGTCCTTCATTATCGGCTTCCGGATGTCATATCCCTTGACTCAGGCATCATTTCTCCTTCGAGACTTCTTTGCCTTGGCCTCTTTGTTTTAGAAATGAATTCGTAGTGTCTTCTTATCTCTAAAAGCGGACTCTCTACTTTTCCTTTATAACCTTCATGAAGCTTCCGATATGGCTACCAAGCCGATGTTTGGTAGCGATAGCACTCTTGATTTAGCTCCTGCCTTCGTATAGTCCTGATATGGGCTTTCAGTGTTTGACTTCATCTTTTCACCAGTGTGGACAATAAGCCTTTTTGATAGCTGATAGCACCTTGCTCATTATTAAGCTAGTGAATTTAATTCTTCTTGGGTGGCGTTATGTTTTGGTATTTGAACAAGTGCATCTGGTTATTCTACCTTGCTTTCGGGTCGATTTTGTGCATTATTTCCTTTCACTTCCGAATATAGTCTTCCACCTTTCAAACATAGGTATCTACATAATACCCTTATGCATTGTCTTGCTTCTTGTGTAGAAATATGGTAGTAACATAGAGTCTTAGAGAGTGTTATGCCATGTGACATGGATACGTATCCTCTCTTTGCCTCTTGCATGCCAAACCTTTTTAGCACTTTGTCAATGTATGTACTGTGACTTAGGCCTATCAAATTTCTTTATCTATCTCTATAGACCTTGATACCTAAGATATAGTTTTCCTTGCCTTAATCTTTCATTGGGAAACTTTTCCTCAACCATGTCTTTATTGTTTATAATGAAATAACATCATTTACAATAGGTAATATGTCGTCTACATTTGATAATAGGAATATAATGTTACTTCCACTAATTTTCATGTATACACAAGGTTCATCTTTGTCCTTAATGAAGCCAAACTCTTTGACTTTCTCATCAAAACGAAGATTCCAACTCTGAGATGCTTGCTTTAATCCATAAATGGATCGTTGTAGTTTAATACTTTTCTAGCATCCTTTGGATGGTCAAAACCTTCTGGTTGTGTCATGTACACATCCTAATTAAGATTCCTGTTAAGGAGTGCAGTTTTTACATCCATTTCTAGATTTTGTAATCGTAAAAGGCTGTAATTACAAGCATAATCCTAATGGACTTAACCATTGACACTGGGGAGAAGGTTTAATTGTAGTCAACTCCTTGAACTTATTTGAAACCTTTTGATACTAAATGGCCACTATAGGGTTGTACTCTACCATCCATTTCATGTTTCTTCTTGAAAACCCACTTAAACTCCATTGGTTTTACCCCGTTAGGTGGATCAACAAAAGTCCACACTTGTTGGTGTACATGGAATTCATTTTAGATTTTACAGCTTCAAGCTATTTATCGGATTTTGGTCCATTCATAGCCTCTTGGTAAGAAGTGGGCTCATCGTGATATATGAGCATTACTTATCTAGTTTGAGTCATAAGAAATGCAAAAAATATTTCAGGCTCATGATGTATTCTACCAGATCTACGAATATCTTGTGTAATTTGAGTAGGCTCAATTTCCACAACAGCTTGTGGTTCTTTCTCAATTTCAAGTTCAGGTTCAATGATATCTTGTGGTTCCCGAATTTCTTTGAGTTCTACTTTATTCTCATTGCTAATTTTAGGGACTAGTTCTCTTTCGAGAAAAATACCAGTTCAACCAATAAACACTTTACTCTTAGACGGTTTGCAGAAATAATATTCTTTTATTTCCGTTGGATATCCCATAAAATAACACTTATTTGATTTAGGTCCAAGCTTATCAGAAGCAAGATGTTTAACAAGCGCCTCACATCCCCAAATATTCATAAAAGACATATTAGGACATTTCCCAGTCCATATCTGATATGTCGTCTTCGGAACCGTTTTAATGGGAATAGGATTAAGTATGAATGCAGCTGTTTCAAAGGCATAACCCCAAAAATTTTATTGGAATATTTGTATGACTCATCATTGATCATACCATATCTAATAAGGTGTGATTTCTCCTTTCAAACACACCATTCCATTATGGTGTTCCTGGTGGAGCAAGATATGATAAAATTCCACACTCTTTCAGATAGTCATTAAACTCTTGTCTTTATTCTTCTCCTCAATTTGTTTGAAGAGTTTTTATATTTTTATCAAGTTGGTTTTGAACTTCATTCGTGATTTCTTTGAACTTGTCAAAGGATTCTTATTTGACATATCCATATCTACTAAGATCATTAATAAATGTAATGAAGTAATAAAACCTACGTCTAGCTGATGTACTCAGTGGTCCACATACATCACTATATATAAGGGCCAATACATCACTAGCCCGTTCACTGTGTCAAGTGAAAGGAGCTTTGGTCATCTTACCCAATAAACAACATTAGCATTCTTCATATAATTAAAAATCAAATGAATTCAAAAATCTGTCTTTATGGTGTTTTGATATGCATTTCTCATTTATATGCCCCAAACGACAATGCCAAAGGTACGTTGGATTTAAATCTGTTACGACCGGGAATTCCGCTCGATCTGAATCAATCGCTAAACTGACCCAGATCGTTCGGAACGCCTGATTGTTTTGAGAACACGACAAAATAGAATGCAGACAAAAGAACATTTCATTGTATATTACAACAATTCCATCATAATACACGAATATACAGAGTATAAATGAATATTACACAGAAATATCAGAGATTTAAATTACATTGAAATACATTGCAGCGGAAAATAATACAATACACAACTAGAAGTAATACACGAATACAGAGCTTTCTGAGTATCATTCCAGCTATAAATCAGGATCCTGTGAATATAAATCTGCAAAACCAAAACTACTGGCTGCCCGTGTGGAAAATAGGGGCACCCAGAGTTTATGTTAAAACAATAAACTCCAAGTCAGTAATGGGACTGGTGTGAGAACTAAAACAGTTATTAATCTTTATTTTTAAAGTTCGGTAAATCAAGGGACCACGCTGTAAAACACGGAACGGGTTTCCTCCCAAGAATACCAGTGCATAAAACAAACAGCGCAATGTTAATTAAAGAAAAATGAAGCTGTTATAATACCCAGGTCCTATCGCACAATGCAACGCAAGCCGGAGGATAGGGTTTTACCTTATAACAGCCAAAGAATGCTTGATACGTTTTAAAACAAATCATTTGATACTATTATAAGTGTATAGTGTCGAAACAATTTCAATAATAAATATCAATCATAGACGGCATGGGTAGCATATATCATATCGCCATACTAGGCTCTACAATCAAAAACGCAAAATCACGTATTTGGAAGTTGGATTTTAATCTATGAACCGAGACAAAAGATAGTCCTCTACCGATTCGAGACAATCAAGCCTACCATGTCTCAGGATCAGAGCTCGAGTGACCCTTGGATCATCAGGGCCGGTCCACCGATGTGGATTAAAATGCCTGAACACTACGTTTCCCCGCCCTTTGGGGTGCAAGTTAGCCAACAAATGACTCCATCGGACCTGGATCGTCCAATCAAACCGAGGCGCCTCGCAACAGCAACAACTACATAAGTCAAACTCGTCAGGACGTGTAAAACAACTGACGCCACTTCTAGCTTGAAAGAAACGCATGTCCTCCCTGAGGTCCTTCTCCCTTTTTAGTTCACAACCGGGGTGTGAGGCTCACGAATTCATGTTACACAAAGCTATGCCACACAGGCCTTGCTTTGATCATCAACCACAAGACTTTGCTTTTCAACAGAAGCCTTGATCATTTGCATCTTAGCATGCCACACAGGCAAACCACTCCATGCAACCGATATCCATCAATCACACAGAATGATATCCAATGTTTGACACACGGTCCATTTACAAGTTTGTTCTGGGTTCGGACGAAACCGGAGGCACTTAGTACCCCGCATATCCATCGATCTCCAAGTACGTCTGGACGATCACCAACTGATTCCCTCCTCTTGGGTATACGGACCAATCAAGATCATCAGTAATTATCCAAACGACGTGAAGACCTCCGGTCTTCAACCATCGTCTTCATCTTCGACTAATCGCCGAATCAGTTATTCAGAATGGGATAAACCCAGTCTTTCTGAATAACTCGCGTATATAATAAACAAGTGTTACACAAACACAACATATGTCTCATCCCAATTCATCATTCACTAACCATAAATTAACAAGAGAATAATTCCCCAAATATTAACCCCGAAGGCCGACACCAACATTAGATCAATACCCAGGAAACCGTTCTGCTTAGCTAACCTACAGTTAGTTTCTAAATTTCACATTCTTAGGGAAAGGTTCCCATTAATTTTATCAAAGATAAATTCTTTAAATTTATTCTTTAATCATCTTTTGAATATCGATTCAACTAGTCGAGATTAGCGAACCACACCGAAATAATCATTTATTTATTTCCCAATCCCAACCTATTCATCCCATGAAGTAAAACTGATAACACTTCATATCTAACACCACGGTGTTATCGGTAAATTCAATTACCATTTCACGTTCAAATCTTATAAAAGATTTAACTATCGCCTGGAGTAAAACTGGTGATACTCCATTCTCGATCTTTTCAATCTAATTAAAGATTCATTAAAACTCCACTTAGTTTTAATCCTTAACTGGGTTAAAGAATCAGTGTCATTTAAAACACGGTTCACGATAAACCCATAATCACATTCAAATTCAATTCCAATTAAATACCATTTAACTGGTACACTTCATTAAATCTAAATAAAAAGATTTAATCTTTTTCTTAATTGGGCTCAAGGACAGTGTTAATGAAGACACCACTCACGACAAGCCTAAATCACATTTGATATTAAATACAAGGCCCTGAATAGAAAATATATCGGCTTATATTCAATATCAAATTTTACGACCAACAAATATCGTATTGGAAATAACGATATAAATATATCTTTCAAATTTCCAAAACAATATATGTATAATCACGAAATCCAACATCGAAATATTCCAAAGATAATTTCGATTCAAATCCATTCCAATTCAATTATTGGAAATTCTGGTTATTATCGAAACCATTTCTAATCCAATTTATTTATTTAAAAAAATAAATAAATTATTATTCTAATTCAAAATTAGTTCATTTCGATAAAAATCTATTTTTATCGTTTCAAATATGGAGTTTTTCCTCCTAATTCTTCACTAATCATTTCTTATGATTTTACACAAATTATTGCTATTTTTAATAATTTTATCAAGGCCCGTACAGTCGATTTCCATCAACGACCATCGAACTGCACTTACAGCGACTTTTTCCAAATTTGATTTGGACATAATTCCAAATCCAACCGTTAGATTTCAAATCTCTAACATTCGTTAGAAAGCTCTTTTTGATACGAACCCAACGGTTCCGGTTTTTGGAGAATCCGACGGTCGGATCTCCCGCAATATCCATTCGAAGTCAATTTTCGAAATTCACGATTACCGCAGCGCGGCGCGTTCTATTCAGGCCATAATGTTATATATATAATATATATAATATATACTTCATCGATTTCCTTTTTAAAACGTATTTTATAAATCGTTTTAAATTCGTTTTCGAAACGATTTCAACAACATTTTCAATTTCAAATCAAGATTGAATTTTTCCATATAAATTCGTTTTAAATTCATCTCAAATTGATTTCAATTCAAATCGATTTTTAATTCAATTTCAATTCGAATACATTTCTATTTAATTTCACTTCGATTCAATTTCAATTCGATTCAATTTCAATTCTATTCAATTTCAATTCAAATTCATTCTATTCAATTTCAATTCGAATTCATTTTCCATTCGAATTCATTCTATTCAATTTCAGTTCGAATTCTTTCTATTCAATTTCAATTCGAGTTCATTTTGAATTCGAATTCATTTCTATTCAATTTCAATCCAAATTAAATTCCATTCAATTTCAATTCAAATTAAATCGAATTTCATTTCAAAATATTCGATTTTGAAATCACTTTCCAATATTCATTATAAAACGAATATAATCGATATAAATATCGTTTGCGTCAAAATGGCGTCAATCTAATCAACACGGCTTCATATATTTCTGTTTTTAAATATTCTATTTCAAATATTCCTTTATCAAATATTTCTATTTTCAAATATTCTATTTCAAAACTGGAATGAGGCCCAATCAATAAACATAGATTTTATTTCTATGGATTTCCATACAATGCATGTATATATCAACAATGACAAATAATCAACCATCATCCAAAGTGCATTCTACACTGTATAAGCATCAAATACAAATATTTTACGCTCATAACAGTTTGTCAATCAATCGACCGACATACAACTAATTATTGGGATTAGTGTATGTCATATATCATCCCAATACCCGTGTGGGGTTTCAATCAATCAAACATAGATTTTATTTGTGCAGTTGGGCGATGTGTAAAATTTATCGTCCCAATCAATATCAGTCAAATGTGTGTATATAAACAAATCATTCGATTTGTTTATATTAATTTATTTCATTTCATATACACATCAGAAATTCCATTTTCAACAATAAAATATTTTATTTCATTTCACATCACACAATCAACTACACATCAAAATCAAACAAACAAGCATACAAGCCGTCCATGGTCTGTGGACGATGGGTGTCGGGTGCTACTAAACACCGTCTGCATCCTAGTATATATTTTAACTAGAAAATTAAATTAAAAGTGAGAAGTTATCACCTTGGGTTTCCACTCCGCCATTTCATTTCTGAACTGTCTGAATTCCCTTTTGATTTCTATTCGTTGCATCTCAATTCTTTTCACATTGTTCACCTTAAAAATCAAATTTTATTTCACTTTCACGTATATAAAAATCGTCTCCTTTATATAACCAAAATCATGTCTTTATATTTTAAAAAATCACGCCTTTATATTTTTAGAAATCACGTCTTTATATATCAAAAATCTAATCTTTACTCCAATAATTTTTTTTCTTTATTCCATTATCTTTAAAGAAAAAAATAAATCACATTTCTATCTCAATATTTATAAATCAAAATCAAAACTTTAAATTTTCCATCCATTTACTATAGAAACTAAGGCTAAAAAGAAAAGGACTGATTTTTTATACCTTATACGTATATAAATGAATTAACTAAATAGAAACGCACCTTTTCTTTTCAGTTTGGTTTTTGCAGGAGGGGGTAGGGGAGGGGAAGAGTTCTGCGCGACTAATGGAGATGTGGGGGGGCTTCAGGCGGTCGCGGTGCTGGTAGTGGTGGGCGTAGGGCTCCAGGTCTCAGGGCGTCGGGTTTTCCTCAGTTGGGGCTTGCAGTTTTGTAGAGGAGGGAGAGTAAGAGGAAGTGGAGGTGTGGCAGAGGGGGGGGGGGGATGGATCGCGGCGGCCATCGATTGGAGGCGGAGGCGATAGGAGGGGCGACGGGGTAGATTAGGTCACGAGGTTTTTTTTTCTAATCTGAGAGATATGAGGGAGGGAAAAGAAAGAAAGGGGGGCCTTTATGTGAATGTTTATATTTTTAATTTCAAAAAGTGACTTTTTTATTTGACCTCTAAACGAGGCCCACCGCCTGTCGTCCACAGCTAATTACCCCCATTCCGAACACAATGAGATATGTATCGTAAGCTGATTTGGCCGTTTCGATCAGTTTTCGTCAAAATCAAAATATAAATCTATATATATTCAATTTGAACGCATATTTCAATTTACTGGGGCCACATATGGACTCTAAAAATTCCCAAAAAATATTTTCTAGCTTCGAATTGACAATAAGGTCCTAACAAAACTAGTTTTGCCAAATTCTGAGACCGTTTGAAAAATGGCCATTTTCCAGTCGATTAAAATCAACTGAAACTAGTCAAATGCGTTTTCCTTTGCCATGCTCACATATTGAATTCAAAAATTATGAAAATTGAAACCTAGCAATAATTTGACATCGCGGATCCAACAAAAGTGGTTTCATTGAAAACCGAGGTCGTTTGCAAAATGGCTACTTTTAAAGGCCAGAATTCCATAACGACTATTCTAAATTTTCAACTGGGCATAACTTTTTATCCTCGCTATGAAATTTCAATTTTTCAGAATCGTTGGAAATATATTCTCAATTAGATTCAGACATTTTTGGTTTCACAAAAATTCGGTTTATTCCGCACCTGGTACATCCATTTGAAATTTGAAATCGAATTATCGAACTACCGCGCCATTTTCATTTCCTTTTTATAATTTAAAATAAATATTTATATTCCAGTGACGATCTATATAATATATACATTCGAATTCTATTCAAAAATAATTTCTCGTCTATATTTTTTTTAAATAACTCATTTTAAATAATCAAAATTTACCAGAATTGCCAAAATAAAAATTTTAAATTAGCTCGGATTTCCGGGTTATTACAATCTCCCCCACTTAAAACTTTTCGTCCCGAAAAGGAACGAAGCCGAAAGTTGTTTAACTAATCAACTCAACTTCCAGTATTTTCACTACGGCTTAAGTTCTTCAACTTTTCAGTTTCTAAGAATTTTTCAAATTTTTCAAAAATTTGGCTAACACCCTAAATTTTCGAAAAATTTCGCCATAAGCTCCCATGCACCGGGGACTTCGGGATATTTCATATAGCCGCCCATAGCCTTCGTCAATCAAAAAGAAAAAGAAAAAGCCAAGCGGCTAGCCAATCAGCACATAAAATCATCATCACCCAAACAAAATAGTAAATTATGGTAAACATGTACCTATTTGTCGGGCAAACAATTTTATTCTTCTGTTGTAGCCTCTTTGCTATGACCTATTCAATGTAAGTACATATATATGCATGCAAATGCGACAAATTTCCAATACAACTCCCAATTTGATTAATCTGGCTAAAGGTTCAACATTTTAATTAATTAAACAATAATCAAACCACACATCCATCAATCAATTAGTTGATTAGCTTTTCAAATTCATAACTTTGATATATAGTCAAAAAAATCACATTTTTGATGCCAAATCACAACAATAAGCCCTATCTAGTTTCTGTTCTCACACCAGTCAAATGGAAATATATAGAAATCTCACTTTCGAAACTCGAAATAAATACTGGCGATGGTACCCCGTCACCAGAATTATCACCGAGCAACTAGAGTGTGATTCTATAACTATCCAGTACATTAAAACTTCGATTAAATCTTTATATATTGGATTGTCCAAACTAATTTAAAATAAATATTCAAATACGTATAAAACGATTTAAATTTCAAAACAAAACTTGTTTTCATTTTTATTTTAGAAACACTACTCTTCACACTCGTTCTAGGATACCACTGATCCCATCTCTAACGAGTCATTCTCACGGGATATTACTAATCTAATCTCTGATGAATTCTTTCGTATGGTTTTAACTTGTCTTGTTCTCTATCTTTGTAAACCAAAGCTCTGATACCACAATGTTACGACCGGGAATTCTGCTCGATTCGAATCACTCGCTAAACCGACCCAGACCGTTCGAAACGCCTGATTGTTTTGAGAACACGACAAAATAGAACGCAGATAGAAGAACTTTTCATCGTATATTACAACAATTCAATTCGAATACACGAATATACAGAGTATAAATGAATATTACACAGAAATATAAGAGATTTAAATTACATTTAAATACATCGCAGCGGAAAATAATACAATACACAACTAGATGTAATACACGGATACAGAGCTTTCCGAGTATCGTTCCAGCTGTAAATCAGGATCCTGTGAATATAAATCTACAAAACCAAAACTACTAGCTGCCCGTGCGGAAAATGGGGGCACCCAGAGTTTAGGTTAAAACAATAAACTCCAGGTCAGTCATGGGACTGGTGTGAGAACTAAAACAGTTATTAATCTTTATTTTTAAAGTTCAGTAAATCAAGGGACCACACCGTATAACACGGAACGGGTTTCCTCCAAAGAATACCAGTGCATAAAACAAACAGCATAATGCTAAGTAAACAAAAATGAAGCTGTTATAAGACTCAGGTCCCATCACACAATGCAACGCAAGCCGGAGGATAGGGTTTTACCTTATAACAGCCAAAGAATGCTTGAAACGTTTTAAAACAAATCATTTGATACTATTATAAGTGTATAGTGTCGAAATAATTTCAATCATAGACGACATGGGTACCATATATCATGTCGCCATACTAGGCTCTACAATCAAAACCGCAAAATCATGTATTTGGAAGTTGGATTTCCATCTATGAACCGAGGCAAAAGATAGTCCTCTACCGATTCGAGACAATCTAGCCTACCATGTCCCAGGATCAGAGCTTGAGTGACCCTTGGATCGTCAGGGCCGGTCCACCGATGTAGATTAAAATGTCTGAACACTACTTTTCCCCGCCCTTTGGGGCGCAAATGAGCCAACAAATGACTCCATCAGACCCGGATCGTTCGATCAAACCGAGGCGCCTCACAACAGCAACAACCACATAAGTCAAACTCGTCAGGGCGTGTAAAACCACTGACGCCACTTCTAGCTAGAAAGAAACGCATGTCCTCCCTGAGGTCCTTCTCCCGTATTTAGTTCACAACCGGGGTGTGAGGCTCGCGAATTCACGTTATACAAAGCTATGCCACACAGGCCGTGCTTTGATCATCAACCACAAGACTTTGCTTTTCAACAGAAGCCTTGATCATTTGCATCTTAGCATCTCACACAGGAAAACCACTCCATGCAACCAATATCCATCAATCACACAGAATGATATCCAATGTCAAACACACAGTCCATTTAAAAGTTCGTTCTGGGTCTGAACGAAACCAAAGGCACCTAGTACCCCACATATCCATCGATCTCCAAGTACGTCTGGACAATAACAACCTGATTCCCTCCTCTTGGGTGTACGACCCAATCAAGATCATCAGTAATTATTCAAACGACGTGAAGACCTCCGGTCTTCAACCACTGTCTTCATCTTCGACTAATCGCCAAATCAGTTATTCAGAATGGGATAAACCCGGTCTTTCTGAATAACTCGCATATATAATAAACAAGCGTTACACAAACACAACATACGCCTCATCCCAATTCATCAGTCACTAACCGTAAATTAACAAGAGAATAATTCCCCAAATATTAACCCTGAAGGTCGAAACCAACATCAGATCAATCAATACCCAAGAAACCGTTCTGCTTAGCTAACCTACAGTTAGTTTCTAAATTTCACATTCTTAGGGAAAGGTTCCCATAAATTTTATCAAAGATAAATTCTTTAAATTTATTCTTTAATCTTCTTTTGAATATCGATTCAACTAGTTCGGATTAGCGAACCACACCGAAGTAATCATTTATTTTATTTCCCAATCCCGACCTATTCATCCCATGAAGTAAAACTGGTAATACTTCATATCTAACACCACGGTGTTATCGGTAAATTCATTCACCATTTCACGTTCAAATCTAATTAAAGATTTAACTATCGCCTGGAGTAAAACTGGTGCTACTCCATTCTCGATCTTTTCAATCTAATTAAAGATTCGTTAAAACTCCACTTAGTTTTAATCCTTAACTGGGTTAAAGAATCGGTGTCATTTAAAGCACGGTTCACGATAAACCCAAAATCACATTCAAATTCAATTCCAATTAAATACCATTTAATTGGTACACTTCATTAAATCTAAATAAAAAGATTTAATCTTTTTCTCAATTGGGCTCAAGGACAGTGTTACATTCACGACAAACCCAAATCACATTTGATATTAAATACAAGGCTCTGAATAGAAAATATATCGGCTTATATTCAATATCAAATTCTACGACCAACAAATATCGTATTGGAAATAACGATATAAATATATCTTTTAAATTTCCATAACAATATCTGTATAATCACGAAATCCAACATCAAAATATTCCAAAGATAATTTCGATTCAAATCCATTCCAATTCAACTATTGGAAATTCTGGTTATTATCTAACCAGTTCTAATCCAATTTATTTATTTATAATAAATAAATAAGTTATTATTCTAATTCAAAATTAGTTCATTTTGATAAAAATCTATTTTTATTGTTTCAAATATGGAGTTTTTCCTCCCAATTCTCCACAAATCATTTCTTTTGATTTTACACAAATTATTGCTGTTTTTAATAATTTTATCAAGGCCCGTACAGTTGATTTCCATCAACGGCCATCGAACTGCACTTACAACGACCTTTTCCAAATTTTATTTGGACATAATTCCAAATCCAACTATTAGATTTCAAATCTCTAACATTCGTTAGAAAGCTCTTTTCGATACGAACCCAACGGTTCTAGTTTTAGGAGAATCCGACGGTCGGATCTCCTGCAATATCCATTCGAAGTCAATGGTCGAAATTCACGAACTACCGCAGCGCGACGCGTTATATTCAGGCCATTATATTATATATATAATATATACTTCGTCGATTTCCTTTTTAAAACGTATTTTATAAATCGTTTTAAATTCGTTTTCGAAACGATTTCAACTTCATTTTCAAATTCAAATCAAGATAGAATTTTTCAATATAAATTCGTTTTAAATTCATCTCAAATTGATTTCAATTCAAATCAATTTTTAATTCAATTTCAGTTCGAATACATTTCTATTCAATTTCAATTCGATTCAATTTCAGTTCGATTCAATTTCAATTCTATTTAATTTCAATTCGAATTCATTCTATTCAATTTCAATTCGAATTCATTTTCAATTCGAATGCATTCTATTCAATTTCAATTCGAATTCATTTTGAATTCGAATTCATTTCTATTCAATTTCAATCCAAATTAAATTCCATTCAATTTCAATTCAAATTAAATTGAATTTCATTTCAAAATATTCGATTTTGAATTCACTTTCCAATATTCATTATAAATCGAATATAATTGATATAAATATCGTTTGCGTCAAAATGCGTCAATCTAATCAACACGGTTTCATATATTTCTATTTTTAAATATTCTATTTCAAATATTTCTTTTTCAAATATTTCTACTTTCAAATATTCTATTTCAAAACTGGAATGAGGCCCAATCAATTAACATAGATTTTATTTCTATGGATTTCCGTACAATGCATGTATATATCAACATTGACAAATAATCAACCATCATCCAAAGTGCATTCTACATTGAATAAGCATCAAATACAAATATTTAACGCTCATAACAGTCTGTCAATCAATCGACCGACATACAACTAATTATTGGGATTAGTGTACGTCATATATCATCCCAATACCCGTGTGGGGTTTCAATCAATCAAACACAGATTTTAATTGTACAGTTGGGCGATGTATAAAATTTATCGTCCCTATCAATATCAGTCAAATGTGTGTATATAAAAAAATCGTTCGATTTGTTTATTTTAATTTATTTCATTTCATATACACGTCAGAAATTCCATTTTCAACTACAAAATGTTTTATTTCATTTCACATCACATCACACAATCAACTACACATCAAAATCAAACAAACAAGCATACAAGCCGTCCGTGGTCTGTGGACGACGGGTGTCGGGTGCTACTAAACACCGTTTGCATCCTAGTATATATTTTAACTAGAAAATTAAATTAAAATTGAGAAGTTCTCACCTTGGGGTTCCACTCCGCCATTTCATTTCTGAACTGTCTGAATTCCCTTTTGATTTCTATTCATTACATCTCAATTCTTTTCACGCTATTCACATTAAAAATCAAATTTTATTTCACTTTCACGTATATAAAAATCGCTTCCTTTATATAGCCAAAATCATGTCTTTATATTTTAAAAAATTACGCCTTTATATTTTTAAAAATCACGTCTTTATATATCAAAAATCTAATCTTTACTCCAATAAAAATTATTTCTTTATTCCACTATCTTTAAAGAAAAAAAAATCATATTTCTATCTCAATGTTTATAAATAAAAATCAAAACTTTAAATTTCCCATCCGTTTACTATAGAAACTAAGGATAAAAAGAAAAAGACTGATTTTTTTTACCTTATACATATATAAATGAATTAACTAAATAGATACGAACCTTTTCTTTTCATTTTTGTTTTTGCAGGAGGGATGGGGGGAGGGGAAGAGGTCTGCGCGACTAATGGAGATGTGGGGGGTGGGGCTTCAGGCGGTCGCGGTGCTGGTAGTGGTGGGCGGAGGACTCCAGGGTCTCAGGGCATCGGGTTTTCCTCGGTTGGGGCTTGCGGTTTTGTAGGGGAGGGAGAGTGAGAGGAAGTGGAGGCATGGCGGGTGGGGGGGGGATGGATCGCCGGCGGCCATCGATGGAAGGCGGAGGCGATACCGGGGGGAGGGGGCGACGGGGTAGATTAGGTCACGAGGTTTTTTTTCTAATCTGAGAGATATGAGGGAGGGAAAAGAAAGAAAGGGGGGCCTTTATGTGAATTATATATTTTTAATTTCAAAAAGTTGACTTTTTTATTTGACCTCTAAACGAGGCCCACCGCCTGTCGTCCATAGCTAATTACCCCCATTCCGAACACAATGGGATATGTATCGTAAGCTGATTTGGCCGTTTCGATTAGTTTTCGTCAAAATCAAAATATAAATATATATATATTCAATTTGAATGCATATTTCAATTTACTAGGGCCACATATGGACTCTAAAAATTCTCGAAAAATATTTTCTAGCTTCGTATTGACAATACGGTCCTAACAAAACTAGTTTTGCCAAATTCTGAGACCGTTTGAAAAATGGTCATTTTCCAGTCGATTAAAATCAACTAAAACTGGTCAAACGCGTTTTCCTTTGCCACGCTCACATATTGAATTCAAAAATCATGAAAATTGAAACCTAACAACCATTTGACATCGTGGATCCAACAAAAATGGTTTCGTCGAAAACCGAGGTCGTTTGCAAAATGGTTATTTTTAAAGGCTAGAATTCCATAGCGACTATTCTGAATTTTCAACTGGGCATAACTTTTTAGCCCCGCTATGAAATTTCAATTTTGCGGATTCGTTGGAAAGATATTCTCAATTAGATTTAGATATTTTTGGTTTCACAAAAATCCGGTTTATTCTGCACCCGGTACATCCATTTGAAATTTGAAATCGAATTATCGAACTACTGCACCATTTTCAATTCCTTTTTATAATTTAAAATAAATATTTATATTCCAAAGATGATCTATATAATATATACGTTCGAATTCTATTCAAAATAAATTTCTCATCGATATTTTTTTAAAATAATTCATTTTAAATAATCAAAATTCACCAAAATTGCCAAAATTAAAATTTTAAATTGGCTCGGATTTCCGGGTTATTACATCTCCCCCACTTAAAACTTTTCGTCACCGAAAAGGAACGAAGCCGAAAGTTGTTTAACTAATCAACTCAAATTCCAGTATTTTCACTACGGCTTAAGTTCTTCAACTTTTCAGTTTCTAAGAACTTTTCAAATTTTTCGAAAATTTGGCTAACACCCTAAATTTTCGAAAAAATTCGTCATAACCTCCCCTGCACCGGGGACTTCAGGATATTTCATATAGCCTCCCATTGCCATCTTCAATCCAGAAGAAAAAGAAAAAGCCAAGCGGCTAGCCAATTGGCTCATAAAATCATCATCACCCAAACAAAACAGTAAATTATGGTAAGCATGTACCTATTTGTCGGGCAAACAATTTTATTCTTCTGTTGTAGCCTCTTTGCTATGACCTGTTCAATGTAAGTACATATATATGCATGCAAATGCGAAAAATTTCCAATACAACTCCCAGTTTGATCATTTTGGCTAAAGGTTCAACATTTTAATTAATCAATCAACAATCAAACAACACAACCATCAATCAATTAGTTGATTAGCTTTTCAAATTCATAACTTTGATATATAGTCAAAAAAATCACATTTTTGATGCCAAATCACAACAATAAGCCCTATCTAGTTTCTGTTCTCACACCAGTCAAATGAAAATATATAGAAATCTCACTTTCGAAACTCGAAAATAAATACTGGCGATGGTGCCCCATCACCAGAATTATCCCCAGGCAACTAGAGTGTGATTCTATAACTATCTAGTACATTAAAACTTCGAATACACGTTTGCAAGGCGTACATGCAAAATCTTTATATATTGGATTGTCCAAATTAATTTAAAATAAATATTCAAATACATATAAAATGATTTAAATTTCAAAACAAAACTTGTTTTCATTTTTATTTTAAAAACACTACTCTTCACACTCGTTCTAGGATACTACTGATCCCATCTCTAACGAGTCATTCTCATTGGATATTACTAATCCAATCTCTGATGAATTCTTTCGTATGGTTTTAACTTGTCTTGGTCTCTTGCTTTGTAAACCAAAGCTCTGATACCACGATGTTACGACCGGGAATTCTGCTCGATCCGAATCAGTCACTAAACCGACCCAGACCGTTCGAAACGCCTGATTGTTTTGAGAACACGACAAAATAGAATGCAGACAGAAGAACATTTCATCGTATATTACAACAATTCCATCAGAATACATGAATATACATAGTATAAACGAATATTACACATAAATATCAGAGATTTAAATTACATTTAAATACATCGTAGCGGAAAATAATACAATATACAACTAGAAGTAATACATGGATACAGAGCTTTCCGAGTATCGTTCCAGCAATAAATCAGGATCCTGTGAATATAAATCTGCAAAACCAAAACTGTTAGCTGCCTGTGCGGAAAATAGGGGCACCCAGAGTTTAGGTTAAAACAATAAACTCCAGGTCAGTCGTGGGACTGGTGTGAGAACTAAAACAGTTATTAATCTTTATTTTTAAAGTTCGGTAAATCAAGGGACCACGCAGTATAACATGGAACATATTTCCTCCCAAGAATACCAGTGCATAAAACAAACAGCGCAAGGCTAAGTAAAGAAAAATGAAGCTGTTATAAGACCCATGTCCCATCACACAATGCAACGCAAGCCGGAGGATAGGGTTTTACCTTATAACAGCCAAAGAATGCTTGATACGTTTTAAAACAAATCATTTGATACTATTATAAGTGTATAGTGTCGAAACAATTTCAATCATAGACGGCATGGGTACCATATATCATGTCGCCATACTAGGCTCTACAATCAAAACCGCAAAATCATGTATTTGGAAGTTGGATTTCCATCTATGAACCGAGGCAAAAGATAGTCCTCTACCGATTTGAGACAATCTAGCCTACCATGTCTCAGGATCAGAGCTCAAGTGACCCTTGGATCGTCAGGGCTGGTCCACCGATGTGGATTAAAATGCCTGAACACTACTTTTCCCCGCCCTTTGGGGCGCAAATGAGCCAAAAAATGACTCCATCGGACCCGGATCGTTCGATCAAACCGAGGCGCCTCGCAACAGCAACAACCACATAAGTTGTGACGATCCCAAAATCCGAGGGGCGGTATTAAGGATAATCATTAGGAAATAACACATTAATCATCATAGCAGAGTACAGGTAATAGCAGAAACAATAAATAAAATAAATTTTACATGGATATGACAGCGGAATCACAACATGTAGGAATATCAGAATAGCATAACGTGGGATATACTTAGTAAAAAGAAAGGGGAGTGATCAGTCATCATCGCCAGCGGCGGAATACATACACATATAGTGAGAAATACGGAAAGTAAATCAGTCTGCATCGCCAGTGGCGGAATCATAATATAAATACAGTAATGGCGGAGAATATCTAAGTCATCTCTATGAGGTCAGCCTCGCCATGAGCCAAAAGTGCACGCTATGCAGCAGTGCAGAACCAAAAACCACCTGTCACCTGTGTACTAGGCTGCCCGTGTGAAAATAAGGGCACCCGCGTTTGCAAAGTGAAACAAACAACGAGTCAGTCATGGGGACTGGTATGAGGAATCTATTTAACAGTTAAACAACAGTAATAGCAAATCATAGGACCACGCCGCTTTCGCGGAACAGGTTTACTCTAGTGATTGCTAGTGCATTTAAAACAAAGTAAATTCTTTTAAAAACAACGCAATGCTTTTAGAAAGAATGAAGCCATTATAAGACTCAGGTCCCATCACACAATGCAACGCAAGCCGGAGGATAGAGTTTTACCTTATAATAGCCAAATATGCTTGATACGTATAAAGCAAAATCATTTGATATTATTACTAGTGCATATATGTTTCAAAAGCGAATAGCATCATAAATATCAATCATAGACGGCATAAGTGCCCCATACCACTATGTCGCCATACTAGTTTTACAATCAAGTCCGTTATTTCGTATTGGGGATTGGATTTTCTCCATGAGTCGAGGCAAGGGGCAAGCTCCTCTCCACTTCGAGACACTCTAGCAAATGCCTCGGGACTACACACTCTGGGTAACCCCTGGATCCTCCAAGGCCGGTCCTCACTTACGTTAGAGGATTAATTATGCCTGAACACACGTTTCCCGGTCCTTACAGACCTATAATCGAGGCGCCTCGCATTCCAACAACCACAAAGGTGAAAAGTAGATATATATGTCAGGGCTGGTAGGTCACTGACACCACCATAGCTAGAAAGAAACGCCATGTTCTCCTTGGGTCCTTATCCCGTTTTTAACTCATACCGGGGTGTGAGGTTCGGGAATCTACGAAATACACAAAGCTAGGCCACGTAGACCTTGCTTTGATCATCATCCACAAGACTTTGCTTTGCAACAGAAGCCTTGATCACAACATCTTGGCATGCCACATAGACAGTCCACTCCATACGATTGATTTCCATCGATATATAACCTCTAAGCTCGTACGTCTCAGGGAAGGCGTTAAGCAAAAGAATAAATTCTCCGCCGCCAAACAGATATATATTTAACAGAGATCAATCAATATAGAACAAAATCCAATGTCAGACACACAGTCCATTTACAAGTCCGTCCTGGGTCTGAACGAAACCGGAGGCGTCAAATTCCTCGTATATCCGTCCAATCCACACATACGTTCAGACGGCTACTACTTCCGTCCCTTTCCGGTAGCTACTCCGGTTAGGAACCTCAGTAGCGCCCATCCAACCGATACGAAGATCGTCGGTCTTGAATCGTCTTTGCATTTTCCAATTCGAATCACTCGATGAATTATTTGAAATGAGGGTTAGCTCGGTCTTTTCAAATAATTCACGTCATTAGAATTTAAATCGATTCTTTATATGGTTATATTATTCGACATCCATCTCTCAGTTATTTAGTGTTATTTTCTTGTCATACACATACAACCATCAAATATCAAACAATTCAAGCCCAATTGGTCTATTTGCAACCTATGTTGCTTATAATATTTTATAACGATTTTTCGCCATTTTTATTTATTTTAAAATGGCCATATTTAATTAAACGACGTTTCAGGTCGTGCCGTGGCACTGGCGCTGTTTTTCCCTTAATTTGTTTTACACATATCGGAAAATCTAACCGTTGGATTTCTACAAAGTCTATATCAGTGGGAAGATATTCCCAAAGCGAACCCAACGGTTCCAGTCTCGTGAGAATCCGACGGCCGGATCTTCCACACTAGTCATTTGAAGTTACGATTTCAAAATTCAAACTGCAGCGTCGTTATTCGATTAAATTTAATTATATTTATATTTATATATAAATATAAACGATTCTGGCACTGTTTTTCTTCAGATTTGAATTAAACATTCCGGACAATCCAACCGTTGGATTTTTACAAGGTTGGTGCCGTTGGAAAGATATTTCCAAGGCGAACCCAGCGGTTGCGGTTTCGGAAGAATCCAATGGTCGGATTTCTCGTACTAATCGTTTCAAATTACGATTCCAAAACGCGAATTGCACGGCCTCTATTCCTTTTAATTATATTTATATTTATATATATAAATATAGTTCAATCTATAATTTCAACTATAGTTTATTTTATATTTTCAACTTCTTTTTCACTTCAAATATTTCACTAACGCCTTAATATTTCGAAAAATTTCGCCATAACCTCCTTTGTACGGGGAGGGGTTTGGAAATTTATTGGGCCGTATTAGGTACCCAATAAATCCTAAAAAAGCATTCACATATTTTTAGTGATATATTTTGGTGTTTACGGGGGAGCATGTACTGATAATCACTCCAGAGAATAAATTCCCGTCACCCCGTTTCCGTGTGGAAATAAATAGTCCATGTGCCGTATCTAATAACTAGAGCGACGTGATTATTGTCAACTCTAGACCCGTGTGGGGTTTTTAATAATCTGGCAATTTTATCGTTATAATTTATATAGTCCATATCAGTCATCAGTTCAACCTGTAGTATTTAGTCATCGCCATACAAGCCTCTTGTTGGTATGGTAAATCTTCCACCTCGTCACACAAGCTCCAATTGCTTATGTGGAATATGATGAAGTATGCCTATCGTCAAGAAGTATGCCATGTAGTGTAGTTCAAAATTAATTGTTACTATCCTATGGCGTTGTTTATTATTTCACACAGAAAAACCAGCACTCCGTATCCAATGGCATTCACAGGAGTTGATATATAAATAAAATTGCGCAGCCAACTCATCAAGGTTTACCTATTTGTCGGGCACGCAAATAATTTCTTTACTCAATAGCTAATCCATTTTTCCTGTTCGACACATGTATATATATGCAGAACAAGCTAATAATAATATTTCTAGCAAACTATTATTTATTTCAACATGTGTGTATTTTTAACTAAGCGTATACACGATAAAAGGAATATTTTTATCATCAAAAATATTTATTCGACACATGTGTATTTTTAACACTTCTTATTCACTATAAAAATATAGTTTTCATTGTCGATTCATTTTATTTTTAGACGACGATAACATTCAACACATGAATTTCAATTCGACGAACAAATTGCAATTCAACACATGAATATTCTATATCGTTTGTATATATAAAAATGTGATTTTTATCGCTAAAGCCATTTGTTCAAATTCAAATAATATTCAACACATGAATTTCAACTCAACGAATGAATTGCAACTCAACACATGAATATTCGATAGAGTATGTATATATATAAAAATGTGATTTTTATTGCTAAAGCCATTTGTTTAAATTCAAATAATATTCAACACATGAATTTCAACTCAACGAATGAATTGCAACTCAACACATAAATATTCGATATAGTTTGTATATATATAAAAATGTGATTTTTATTGCTAAAGCCATTTGTTTAAATTCAAATAATATTCAACACATGAATTTCAACTCAACGAATGAATTGCAACTCAACACATGAATATTCGATATAGCATATGCAAATAGTTTCAATGAATGAAAATTATTCTAACACATAAATATTTCAGAAAATTTCGGCAGCATAACGACAGGGTAGTTAAAACCGGGACCGTCCCTAGTACGGCTCCTCGCTCTACCTTAAAACCTCGCGGTTTTTGACAATGGGGATCATGCATCTAGTTCGCACGCAGGCGGCATGTTTTATTTTCAATTCCACAATCCTATTCTATTTTGTTTCAACCACAAGAGGGTATTTTTCAACCACAAAGGTATTTTTCAACCATAATATCAACCACAAACAATTATTTCCAACCATTCGTCATACCATATAACATCACGTCAAACACAAGCAATAAATATCGTCCATGGTTTGTGGACGAGGGGAGTATATATATATATATATATATATATATATATATATATATATATATATATATATATATATATATATATATATAGTATAATAATTCACTTGCATTTCATCACAATTCAAAGCATATATGTTTCAAACAACGCTCGTATAATTTATACATCGCTAATATAACTTATACAACACATGTACATGAGGTATACAATGCGTATATAATTTACACTTCGCTTATATAATTTATACAACGCGATTACATTCACACAAATAGTTTAGATTCCTCACATTGGTTCTTGCGGTGCTAAAAATCGTAGGAAGGTCAGAAAAATCCGCGGCTTCTTCTAGAATGTAGAGAGCCTCCTTGGGGTCACGGTGTCTCATGTTTCATCGAATTTCGTTAACATAGCAAAAAGATATGATTTTTACAAGTTTGCAACGCTTTAAAGTGTAAAAATCAGTTTAGCCGTATACCTCTTTTTGATTTCGAAACTAGGGTTCGGATTTTCAGACAATCCGTGAATCTATGCTCCGATCAGAGAGTGGGACTTGAAAGAGGGGAGCGAGGCGGTCCTATCGGTGGTCGGAGGAGCATGTGCGATCGCCTATGGTGGTCGTGGCGTCGACGTGAAGTCGGCGGCTTTCTGGGCGTCTTTCTCGACGCTGGCGAAGGGAGGAAGGGCGGGGGTTGGTCGGATTTGAAGAGGGAGGTGGGCGGCGTCGATTGAGGGTGGTGGCGTTGGCTGGCGTCGCCTGTGGCGGCGGGATTCTCGTCGGAAAGTTTTGAACGACGTGCGTCGTTCGTTTCGTCTGGCGGCTTAGGGTTTTTAGGTTTTTTTTTTTTTCAAGAAAATTTCCTATTGGCCGATATTTATAGAAAATTTTTTAAATAGTGTTTTTGCAAACGGACTCCTTTTTAAACCCAACGACTGTCGCCACTAGCTAAATACCCCCATTCCGGACACAATGGGATATGTTTCGTTGGCCATTTCGACTGTTACAGTCAGTTATTTTTCAATTTAAAATATAAAACATTCGATATTTAATTTAAACGTACATTTCAATTTGCCAGGGCCACAAACTGAATCGAAAAATTCCAGAAAAATAAATCTAGCTTTGTTTTGACGATACGGTCCTAACAAAACCAGTTTCGTCGAATTCTGAGCTCGTTTGAAAAACGGCTATTTTTAGGTCGACCCTTTTTAATAGAATTTGACCAAACACGTTATCTTTTGCCCCGCTCACATACTAGCTTCAAAAATTACGAAATTTGAAACTTAGCAATAATTTGACATCCCGGACCCAACAAAAGTGGTTTCGTCGAATTCCGAGGTCGTATGCAAAATCTTAATTTTCAAGGGCAATATATACTATATAGCGACCTTTCTGAAAATTCATTTGGCCATAACTTTTGATTTCCGTTATGAAATTTCGATTTTTCAGATTCGTTAGAAAGGTATTGGGAAACAGATTTAAATATTTCTAGTTTCGTTAAAATCCGTTATATTTTCCACCCGGTACAGTCAGACTAAGTTTGTATTCAAAATTTCAAACTGCCCTATCATACCAAATTCTATATTTTATTGAAATATGCTATTTCAATCATTCAAATTTCCTGGTAATAACCTAATAAAAAAAAATTTAAACTGGTTCACATTTTCCGGGTTATTACAATCTCCCCCACTTAAAACTTTTCGTCCTCGAAAAGGAAATAACAGTTAAGCAGGAAATAAAATGTAAATGCAAAGTATTGTAAAGGTACCTTGCACCGGAGTTAGTCAGAGATGTCCACTCTGCATTTGGGATAGGCTTGTTTAATGCTTTCCTCAGTCTCCCAAGTACAGTCTCTAGGATCACTACTCCATTGCACTTTGACTAAATGAATCTTTTTCCTCCTTAGCTCTCTAGTTTCTTTGCCAACTATCTTTAATGGATCTCTCTTGAGTGCTAATTCTGGAGTTATGTCAATATCCTGTTGTGCTGCTTCTTCTACAACAAGATCTGGATCATGAACATGTTTTCTGAGTTGAGACACGTGGAACACATCATGTACACCAGGCAACCAATTAGGCAATGAAACCCTATATGCCAGAGTTCCAATCCGTTCAAGTATAGGAAAGGGACCAATAAATCTCGGTGCCAACTTCCCAGTCTTGCCAAATCTGATTACCCCTCTCATGGGAGAAACTCTTAAATAAACATAATCGCCAACGGCAAACGATATATCCCTTCTTCTCGCATCAGCATAACTTTTCTGTCGGCTCTGTGCGGTTTTTAATCGCTTCTTAATGGAATCGACTTTATTCGATGCTTCTTGAATCATATCGGGTCCTAACACAAGTCTGTTGCCAGGTTCTACCCAACATGCGGGAGATCTGCACGGTCTACCGTATAATGCTTCGAATGGAGACATCCCCAAACTTGCTTGATAGCTATTGTTGTAAGAGAATTCTGCTAAATGTAAATGATCTTCCCATGAGCCTCCAAAATCGATAACGCAAGCCCGCAATAGATCTTCTAAAATTCTATTCACCCGCTCAGTTTGGCCGTCTGTCTGAGGGTGATAAGCGGTGCTTAGATTTAATTTGGTTCCCAATTCTTCCTGGAATGCTTCCCAGAATTTGCTGGTAAATAGGGGATCTCTATCGCTGACTATATTGAGCGGCACTCCATGTAGTTTAACTATTTCTCTGAAGTAAATCTGTGCCAGACTTTGAGCTGTTCTGTTGGATCGGACAGGTATGAAATGGGCAGTCTTCGTGAAGCGATCTACGATTACCCATATACTGTCGTTTCCTTTTCTAGTTCGCGGCAGGCCATCTATGAAATCCATCGAAATTTGTTCCCACTTCCATCCTGGAATTTCTAATGGTTGTAATAATCCAGCCAATTTCTGCTGATCGCTCTTAAGTAGCTGACAAGTGGGGCATCGGCTAACATATAATGAGATATCTCTTTTCATCGCCTTCCACCAGAATGTGCGCTTGATATCGTTATACATTTTGCTCACACCGGGATGGATACTTAATTTGGACTTGTGGCATTCATCAAGCACTTCTCTTTTTAGCTCAGAGATGTCGGGAACACAAATTCTTCCTTTTAATCTCAAAACCCCCTCACTATCCACTTGGAAGCTGGAGTCTATGCCTTCATTGATCCTTTTGATCATTACCTTTACAAAATTATCCTCCTTTTGAAGGGTCGAGATTCTGTCCATTAATGAAGATGTGATGACAAAACTGGCGATGATTTCATTCTTTCTGCTGAGCGCATCTGCTACAACATTGGCCTTCCCTGGAGTGTATAGAATTTCAAAATCGTATGCCGCAAGGAATTCTAACCAACGCTGTTGCCTCAGGTTTAAATCTTTCTGAGTGAACAGGTATTTCAAGGATTGATGATCGGTAAATAGTTCGAATTTCTCGCCTAATAAATAATGCCTCCATATTCTTAAAGCGAACACGATAGCTAATAACTCAAGATCATGAGTAGCATAGTTTCTTTCATGCGGCTTTAGTTGACGGCTGGCATAAGCGATCACTTGGCCCTTTTGCATTAACACTGTGCCTAGCCCTCTAATAGAAGCATCTGTCCATACGGTCAAGTCTTGGTTGCCTTCTATAATGGTCAATACTGGAGCAGTTGTCAACTTCAGTTTTAGCTCTTGGAAAGCTTCTTCACATTCGGGAGTCCATTTGAATTTCTCATGCTTCTTTGTAAGCTTTGTCAATACTCCTGATATCTTTGAAAAATCCTGCACGAATTTCCGATAGTAACTAGCTAACCCAAGGAAACTTCGAACTTCTGTGGGCGTAGTAGGTTGTTTCCAGTTCTGAATCGCTGTAATTTTGCTTGGATCTACAGCAATTCCTCCTTTTGACATGACATGGCCAAGGAATTTAACTTCATTCTGCCAGAAGACACACTTAGAAAATTTAGCTTTCAAGACATTTCTCCTTAGAATCTTCAGCACTTGTTCTAAATGTTTTGCATGCTCTTCTTCCGACTTAGAGTAGATTAGAATGTCATCGATGAAGACTAGAACGAATTTATTCAATACCCCACGGTACACTCTGTTCATAAGATCGACGAAGTATGCCGGAGCGTTGCACAAGCCGAACGACATTACTAACCATTCGTAGAATAAATCGGGACCCCTGAAGGCTGTCAAAGGAACACAGTCTTCAGCTATACGCAATTGGTGGAAACCTGTAGCTAGGTCCATCCTGGAAAATACTGTTGCTCCATTTAATTGATCTAACAGATCGTCTATTCGGGGCAAAGGATATTTGTTCTTCAGTGTCTGCTTATTGAGATCCCTGTAATCGACGCAAAGTCTTAGAGTACCGTCTGATTTCGGGACAAATACTACTGCGGCTCCCCATGCTGAAAAGCTTGGTCTGATCAGACCTTTCCAAAGTAATTCTCGGGTTTGACTACTTAGCTCTTCTTTTTCTTTCGGGGCCATTCTTCTTATTGGATGCACTACTGGTCGGGCATTCAGAATTAGATCAATTTTAAATTCAATTTCACTTTGCGGCGGTAAGTTTTCTACTTCTTCAAACACATCCGCATAGTTTTTCACGACCGGTATCTTTTCTAATGAAGGGGGAATAATTTCTAAAGAGGACCAAAATTCTGCTCTATTAATTTCTGAGCCATGACATGGTATAGTGATATGCCTAAGTTTTGTTTCGACTTTAACGATCCTGTCGGCACATCTAACTACGGCCTTATATTTGTTAACCATTCTAAACCGAGAATAACATCAAATTCCAATAGATTCATGATTATTAAGTTGATAGGAAACTTGTAGAAGGAATAGGAGACAGGCACTCTACAGTATGAACTGAGACTAACAGAACCTCCTATCGGGTTTCGTACTTTGATTGGTTCCTTAAGTTTTCTTCGTTTCAATTTTAGTTTGTTAACAAGGATACCAGATATGAAGCTACGTGATGCACCAGTATCAAAAAGTACAGAAACAGGAATATTTTTAATAGTAAGGGTACCTCCCAAGACATCGGGTTTACCTGATCCATCGGTGGTAGCTGGCGGGGTATTCCCGTCATAGACATGGGCCACTTGTGCGCTCTTCTTCAAAGGACAATTCCTGCTGTAGTGCCCCTTCTTGTGGCAGTTGTAGCATTCGGTAGAGTCATTGGCCTTTGGCTTCTTTGGGGCCTTGCATACATTAGAGAAATGACCGGGCTTCCCGCAATTGTAGCAGCTTCCTCTCGGGATCTTTGCGGGTTTTTGAGTAGCGGCCGCGGTAATGCTAGATTCGGGTTGGTCTGTTGAAGCCTTGCGTTTATTCCCTGCTTGGATTTTAGCACGGTCTTGGCTAGCATGTCTCTCATCCATGTCTTCGTAGTTGCAAGCCATCTCTACAAGTTCTGTAAAAGAGAGTTTGATGTTGCTCATAGCTCTATCGTGATACTTGCGCTTCAGCCCAAATATGAATCTCTTATTCTTCGCTTTGTCGGTCAAAACCAGCTCTGGAGCATAGCGCGATAGCTGAGTGAACTTATTCAGATAGTCTTGAATAGAGAGGTCTCCCTGCTGGAGATTAGCAAATTGCTCCCGCATCCTCTCTAGAGCTTGTTCCGGTACAAACTTCTCATTGAATAAAGTCTTGAACTGCTCCCAAGTCCGGATAGTACCAGCTGCATCCCCAGAAGTAATGGCATCCCACCACAGCTCTGCCTCTTCCTGAAGGAGCCAAATGCCAAGTCGGGCTTTATTGTTAGTTCCCATGCCCATACCCTCGAAGATTTTCTCACAGGTTTTCAGCCAAGCGATAGCTTCGGTCACTGTGCCAGTGCCAGTAAAAGGTTTCCCTCCTAGATTTCTGTACCTCTTAGCTACTTTGTCGAGCTCAAAGTCTTCTGGTGCTGGTGGCGGAATGATAGGACCTTCCACTACTACGGGGATATTCCCCCGTCCTCCTGCTGCATCTCCTCGGCCTCCACGGCCTCCTCTAGCTGCTGCTCCACGTGTAGCCATCTAAGAGTACTGTATAAGCAAGAAAAAGAGTCATGCTCACAGATTTGATAATTTTCATAAATGATAAAGCAAGGGAATACAAGGAAAGATAATGATGATGATGTACTGATCAAATTGTTTTGCTAATCTGCTTAGCTCATTCTAGGACATTGCTAATCCTATCTCTAATGAGCTACTCGCATTAGAACACTACTGATTCTATTCTGACGAGGTGTTTAATGTGTTAGATCCCGGAACTAAGGTTAACCAAAGCTCTGATACCAACTGTGACGATCCCAAAATCCGAGGGGCGGTATTAAGGATAATCATTAGGAAATAACACATTAATCATCATAGCAGAGTACAGGTAATAGCAGAAACAATAAATAAAATAAATTTTACATGGATATGACGGCGGAATCACAACATGTAGGAATATCAGAATAGCATAACGTGGGATATACTTAGTAAAAAGAAAGGGGAGTGATCAGTCATCATCGCTAGCGGCGGAATACATACACATATAGTGAGAAATACGGAAAGTAAATCAGTCTGCATCGCCAGTGGCGGAATCATAATATAAATACAGTAATGGCGGAGAATATCTAAGTCATCTCTATGAAGTCAGCCTCGCCATGAGCCAAAAGTGCACGCTATGCAGCAGTGCAGAACCAAAAACCACCTGTCACCTGTGTACTAGGCTGCCCGTGTGAAAATAAGGGCACCCGCGTTTGCAAAGTGAAACAAACAACGAGTCAGTCATGGGGACTGGTACGAGGAATCTATTTAACAGTTAAACAACAGTAATAGCAAATCATAGGACCACGCCGCTTTCGCGGAACGGATTTACTCCAGTGATTGCTAGTGCATTTAAAACAAAGTAAATTCTTTTTAAAACAACGCAATGCTTTTAGAAAGAATGAAGCCATTATAAGACTCAGGTCCCATCACACAATGCAACGCAAGCTGGAGGATAGAGTTTTACCTTATAATAGCCAAATATGCTTGATACGTATAAAGCAAAATCATTTGATATTATTACTAGTGCATATATGTTTCAAAAGCGAATAGCATCATAAATATCAATCATAGACGGCATAAGTGCCCCATACCACTATGTCGCCATACTAGTTTTACAATCAAGTCCGTTATTTCGTATTGGGGATTGGATTTTCGCCATGAGTCGAGGCAAGGGGCAAGCTCCTCTCCGCTTCGAGACACTCTAGCAAATGCCTCAGGACTACACACTCTGGGTAACCCCTGGATCCTCCAAGGCCGGTCCTCACTTACGTTAGAGGATTAATTATGCCTGAACACACATTTCCCGGTCCTTACAGACCTATAATCGAGGCGCCTCACATTCCAACAACCACAAAGGTGAGAAGTAGATATATATGTCAAGGTTGGTAGGTCACTGACACCACCATAGCTAGAAAGAAACGCCATGTTCTCCTTGGGTCCTTATCCTGTTTTTAACTCATACCGGGGTGTGAGGTTCGTGAATCTACGAAATACACAAAGCTAGGCCACGTAGACCTTGCTTTGATCATCATCCATAAGACTTTGCTTTGCAACAGAAGCCTTGATCACAACATCTTGGCATGCCACATAGGCAGTCCACTCCATACGATTGATTTCCATCGATATATAACCTCTAAGCTCGTACGTCTCAGGGAAGGGCGTTAAGCAAAAGAATAAATTCTCCGCAGCCAAACAGATATATATTTAACAGAGATCAATCAATATAGAACAAAATCCAATGTCAGACACAGCCCATTTACAAGTCCATCCTGGGTCTGAACGAAACCGGAGGCGTCAAATTCCTCGTTTATCCGTCCAATCCACACATACGTTCAGACGGCTACTACTTCCGTCCCTTTCCGGTAGATACTCCGGTTAGGAACCTCAGTAGCGCCCATCCAACCGATACGAAGATCGTCGGTCTTGAATCGTCTTTGCATTTTCCAATTCGAATCGCTCGATGAATTATTTGAAATGAGGGTTAGCTCGGCCTTTTCAAATAATTCACGTCATTAGAATTTAAATCGATTCTTTATATGGTTATATTATTCGACATCCATCTCTCAGTTATTTAGTGTTATTTTCTTGTCATACACATACAACCATCAAATATCAAACAATTCAAGCCCAATTGGTCTATTTGCAACCTATGTTGCTTATAATATTTTATAACGATTTTTCGCCATTTTTATTTATTTTAAAATGGCCATATTTAATTAAACGACGTTTCAGGTCGTGCCGTGGCACTGGCGCTGTTTTTCCCTTAATTTGTTTTACACATATCGGAAAATCTAACCGTTGGATTTCTACAAATTCTATATCAGTGGGAAGATATTCCCAAAGCGAACCCAACGGTTCCAGTCTCGTGAGAATCCGACGGCCGGATCTTCCACACTAGGCATTTGAAGTTACGGTTTCAAAATTCGAACTGCAGCGTCGTTATTCGATTAAATTTAATTATATTTATATTTATATATAAATATAAACGATTCTGGCGCTGTTTTTCTTCAGATTTGAATTAAACATTCCGGACAATCCAACCGTTGGATTTTTACAAGGTTGGTGCCGTTGGAAAGATATTTCCAAGGCGAACCCAGCGGTTGCGGTTTCGGGAGAATCCAATGGTCGGATTTCTCGTACTAATCGTTTCAAATTACGATTCCGAAACGCGAACTGCACGGCCTCTATTCCTTTTAATTATATTTATATTTATATATATAAATATAGTTCAATCTATAATTTCAACTATAGTTTATTTTATATTTTCAACTTCTTTTTCACTTCAAATATTTCACTAGCGCCTTAATATTTCGAAAAATTTCGCCATAACCTCCTTTGTACGGGGAGGGGTTTGGAAATTTATTGGGCCGTATTAGGTACCCAATAAATCCTAAAAAAGCATTCACATATTTTTAGTGATATATTTTGGTGTTTACGGGGGAGCATGTACTGATAATCACTCCAGAGAATAAATTCCCGTCACCCCGTTTCCGTGTGGAAATAAATAGTCCATGTGCCGTATCTAATAACTAGAGCGACGTGATTATTGTCAACTCTAGACCCGTGTGGGGTTTTTATTAATCTGGCAATTTTATCGTTATAATTTATATAGTCCATATCAGTCATCAGTTCAACCTGTAGTATTTAGTCATCGCCATACAAGCCTCTTGCTGGTATGGTAAATCTTCCACCTCGTCACACAAGCTCCAATTGCTTATGTGGAATATGATGAAGTATGCCTATCGTCAAGAAGTATGCCATGTAGTGTAGTTCAAAATTAATTGTTACTATCCTATGGCGTTGTTTATTATTTCACACAGAAAAACCAGCACTCCGCATCCAATGACATTCACAGGAGTTGATATATAAATAAAATTGCGCAGCCAACTCATCAAGGTTTACCTATTTGTCGGGCACGCAAATAATTTCTTTACTCAACAGCTAATCCATTTTTCCTGTTCGACACATGTATATATATGCAGAACAAGCTAATAATAATATTTCTAGCAAACTATTATTTATTTCAACACGTGTGTATTTTTAACTAAGCGTATACATGATAAAAGGAATATTTTTATCATCAAAAATATTTATTCGACACATGTGTATTTTTAACACTTCTTATTCACTATAAAAATATAGTTTTCATTGTCGATTCATTTTATTTTTAGACGACGATAACTTTCAACACATGAATTTCAATTCGACGAACAAATTGCAATTCAACACATGAATATTCTATATCGTTTGTATATATAAAAATGTGATTTTTATCGCTAAAGCCATTTGTTCAAATTCAAATAATATTCAACACATGAATTTCAACTCAACGAATGAATTGCAACTCAACACATGAATATTCGATAGAGTTTGTATATATATAAAAATGTGATTTTTATTGCTAAAGCCATTTGTTTAAATTCAAATAATATTCAACACATGAATTTCAACTCTACGAATGAATTGCAACTCAACACATGAATATTCGATATAGTTTGTATATATATAAAAATGTGATTTTTATTGCTAAAGCCATTTGTTTAAATTCAAATAATATTCAACACATGAATTTCAACTCAACGAATGAATTGCAACTCAACACATGAATATTCGATATAGCATATGCAAATAGTTTCAATGAATGAAAATTATTCTAACACATAAATATTTCAGAAAATTTCGGCAGCATAACGGCAGGGTAGTTAAAACCGGGACCGTCCCTAGTACGGCTCCTCGCTCTACCTTAAAACCTCGCGGTTTTTGACAATGGGGATCATGCATCTAGTTCGCACGCAGGCGGCATGTTTTATTTTCAATTCCACAATCCTATTCTATTTTGTTTCAACCACAAGAGGGTATTTTTCAACCACAAAGGTATTTTTCAACCATAATATCAACCACAAACAATTATTTCCAACCATTCGTCATACCATATAACATCACGTCAAACACAAGCAATAAATATCGTCCATGGTTTGTGGACGAGGGGAGTATATATATATATATATATATATAGTATAATAATTCACTTGCATTTCATCACAATTCAAAGCATATATGTTTCAAACAACGCTCGTATAATTTATACATCGCTAATATAACTTATACAACACATGTACATGAGGTATACAATGCGTATATAATTTACACTTCGCTTATATAATTTATACAACGCGATTACATTCACACAAATAGTTTAGATTCCTCACATTGGTTCTTGCGGTGCTAAAAATCGTAGGAAGGTCAGAAAAATCCGCGGCTTCTTCTAGAATGTAGAGAGCCTCCTTGGGGTCACGGTGTCTCTTGTTTCATCGAATTTCGTTAACATAGCAAAAGGATATGATTTTTACAAGTTTGCAACACTTTAAAGTGTAAAAATCAGTTAAGTGGTATACCTCTTTTTGATTTCGAAACTAGGGTTCGGATTTTCAGACAATCCGTGAATCTATGCTCCGATCAGAGAGTGGGACTTGAAAGAGGGGAGCGAGGCGGTCCTATCGGTGGTCGGAGGAGCAGGTGCGATCGCCTCTGGCGGTCGTGGCGTCGACGTGAAGTCGGCGGCTTTCTGGGCGTCTTTCTCGACGCTGGCGAAGGGAGGAAGGGCGGGGGTTGGTCGGATTTGAAGAGGGAGGTGGGCGGCGTCGATTGAGGGTGGTGGCGTTGGCTGGCGTCGCCTGTGGCGGTGGGATTCTCGTCGGAAAGTTTTGAACGACGTGCGTCGTTCGATTCGTCTGGCGGCTTAGGGTTTTTAGGTTTTTTTTTTTTTTAAAGAAAATTTCCTATTGGCCGATATTTATAGAAAAATTTTTAAATAGTGTTTTTGCAAACGGACTCCTTTTTAAACCCAACGACTGTCGCCCCTGGCTAAATACCCCCATTCCGGACACAATGGGATATGTTTCGTTGGCCATTTCGACTGTTACAGTCAGTTATTTTTCAATTTAAAATATAAAACATTCGATATTTAATTTAAACGTACATTTCAATTTGCCAGGGCCACAAACTGAATCGAAAAATTCCAGAAAAATAAATCTAGCTTTGTTTTGACGATACGGTCCTAACAAAACCAGTTTCGTCGAATTCTGAGCTCGTTTGAAAAACGGCCATTTTTAGGTCGACCCTTTTTAACAGAATTTGACCAAACACGTTATCTTTTGCCCCGCTCACATACTAGCTTCAAAAATTACGAAATTTGAAACTTAGCAATAATTTGACATCCCGGACCCAACAAAAGTGGTTTCGTCGAATTTCGAGGTCGTATGCAAAATCTCAATTTTCAAGGGCTATATATACTATATAGCGACCTTTCTGAAAATTCATTTGGCCATAACTTTTGATTTCCGTTATGAAATTTCGATTTTTCAGATTCGTTAGAAAGGTATTGGTAAACAGATTTAAATATTTCTAGTTTCGTTAAAATCCGTTATATTTTCCACCCGGTACAGTCAGACTAAGTTTGTATTCAAAATTTTAAACTGCCCTATCATACCAAATTCTATATTTTATTGAAATATGCTATTTCAATCATTCAAATTTCCTGGTAATAACCTAATAAAAAAAAATTAAACTGGTTCACATTTTCCGGGTTATTACATAAGTCAAACTCGTCAGGGCGTGTAAAACCACTGACGCCACTTCTAGCTAGATAGAAGCGCGTGTCCTCCCTGAGGTCCTTCTCCCGTTTTTAGTTCACAACCGGGGTGTAAGGCTCGCGAATTCACATTATACAAAGCTATGCCACACAGTCCGTGCTTTGATCATCAACCACAAGACTTTGCTTTTCAACAGAAGCCTTGATCATTTGCATCTTAGCATGCCACACAGGCAAACCACTCCATGCAACCGATATCCATCAATGACACAGAATGATATCCAATGTCAGACACATAGTCCATTTACAAGTTCGTTCTGGGTCTGAACGAAACTGGAGGCACCTAGTACCCCGCATATCCATCGATCTCCAAGTACGTCTGGACGATCACCAACTAATTCCCTCCTCTTGGGTGTACGGCCCAATCAAGATCATCAATAATTATCCAAACGACGTGAAGACCTCCGGTCTTCAACCACCGTCTTCATCTTCGACTAATCGCCGAATCAGTTATTCAGAATGGGATAAACCCGGTCTTTCTGAATAACTCGCGTATATAATAAACAAGTGTTACACAAACACAACATACGCCTCATCCCAATTCATCAGTCACTAACCGTAAATTAACAAGAGAATAATTCCCCAAATATTAACCCCGAAGGCCGAAACCAACATCAGATCAATACCCAGGAAACCTTTCTGCTTAGCTAACCTACAGTTAGTTTCTAAATTTCACATTCTTAGGGAAAGGTTCCCATTAATTTTATCAAAGATAAATTCTTTAAATTTATTCTTTAATCTTCTTTTGAATATCGATTCAACTAGTAGGGATTAGCGAACCACACCGAAGTAATCATTTATTTTATTTCCCAATCCCAACCTATTTATCCCATGAAGTAAAATTGGTAATACTTCATATCTAACACCACGGTGTTATCAGTAAATTCAATTACCATTTCACGTTCAAATCTAATTAAAGATTTAACTATCTCCTGGAGTAAAACTGGTGATACTCCATTCTCGATCTTTTCAATCTAATTAAAGATTCATTAAAACTCCACTTAGTTTTAATTCTTAACTGGGTTAAAGAATCAGTGTCATTTAAAACATGGTTCACGATAAACCCAAAATCACATTCAAATTCAATTCCAATTAAATACCATTTAATTGGTACACTTCATTAAATCTAAATAAAAAGATTTATTCTTTTTCTCAATTGGGCTCAAGGACAGTGTTAATGAAGACACCATTCACGACAAACCCAAATCACATTTGATATTAAATACAAGGCTCTGAATAGAAAATATATCGGCTTATATTCAATATCAAATTCAACGACCAACAAATATCATATTGGAAATAATGATATAAATATATCTTTCAAATTTCCATAACAATATCTGTATAATCACGAAATCCAACACCAAAATATTCCGAAGATAATTTCAATTCAAATCCATTCCAATTCAATTATTGGAAATTCTGGTTATTATCAAAACCATTTCTAATCCAATTTATTTATTTAAAAAAAATATTATTCTAATTCAAAATTAGTTCATTTCGATAAAAATCTATTTTTATCGTTTCAAATTTGGAGTTTTTCCTCCCAATTCTTCACCAATCATTTCTTAAGATTTTCACAAATTATTGCTATTTTTAATAATTTTATCAAGGCCCGTACAGTCGATTTCCATCAACGGCCATCGAACTGCACTTATAGCGACCTTTTCCAAATTTGATTTGGACATAATTTCAAATCCAACCATTAGATTTCAAATCTCTAACATTCGTTAGAAAGATCTTTTCGATACGAACCCAACGGTTCCGGTTTTAGGAGAATCCGACGGTCGGATCTCCCGCAATATCCATTCGAAGTCAATGGTCAAAATTCACGAACTACCGCAGCGCGTTCTATTCAGGCCATTATATTATATATATATAATATATATAATATATACTTCATCGATTTCCTTTTTAAAACGTATTTTATAAATCGTTTTAAATTCGTTTTCGAAACGATTTCAACTTCATTTTCAAATTTCAAATCAAGATTGAATTTTTCAATATAAATTCGTTTTAAATTCATCTCAAATTGATTTCAATTCAAATCGATTTTTAATTCAATTACAGTTCGAATACATTTCTATTTAAATTCAATTCGATTCAATTCCAATTCAATTCAATTTCAATTCGAATTCACTCTATTCAATTTCAATTCGAATTCATTTTCAATTCGAATTCATTCTATTCAATTTCAATTCGAATTCATTCTATTCAATTTCAATTCGAATTCATTTCTATTCAATTTCAATCCAAATTAAATTCCATTCAATTTCAATTCAAATTAATCGAATTTCATTTCAAAATATTCAATTTTGAAATCAGTTTCCAATATTCATTATAAAACGAATATAATCGATATAAATATCGTTTGCGTCAAAATGGCGTCAATCTAATCAACACGGCTTCATATATTTCTATTTTTAAATATTCTATATCAAATATTTCTTTTTCAAATATTTCTATTTTCAAATATTCTATTTCAAAACTGGAATGAGGCCCAATCAATTAACATAGATTTTATTTCTATGGATTTCCATACAACGCATGTATATATCAACAATGGCAAATAATCAACAATCATCCAAAGTGCATTCTACACTGTATAAGCATCAAATACAAATATTTAATGCTCATAACAGTCTGTCAATCAATCGACCGACATACAACTAATTATTGGGATTAGTGTATGTCATATATCATCCCAATACCCGTGTGGAGTTTCAATCAATCAAACACAGATTTTATTTTTGCAGTTGGGCGATGTGTAGAATTTATCATCCCAATCAATATCGGTCAAATGTGTATATAAACAAATCGTTCGATTTGTTTATATTAATTTATTTCATTTCATATACACGTCAGAAATTCCATTTTCAACTATAAAATGTTTTATTTCATTTCACATCACATCACACAATCAACTACACATCAAAATCAAACAAACAAGCATACAAGCCGTCCGTGGTCTGTGGACGACGGGTGTCGGGTGCTACTAAACACTGCCTGCATCATAGTATATATTTTAACTAGAAAATTAAATTAAAAGCGAGAAGTTCTCACCTTAGGGTTCCACTCCGTCATTTCATTTCTGAACTGTCTGAATTCCCTTTTGATTTCTATTCGTTGCATCTCAATTCTTTTCACGTTGTTTACATTAAAAATAAATTTTTATTTCACTTTCACATATATAAAAATCGCCTCCTTTATATTACCAAAATCATGTCTTTATATTTTAAAAAATCACGGCTTTATATTTTTAAAAATCACGTCTTTATATATCAAAAATCTAATCTTTACTCCAATAAAAATTATTTCTTTATTCCACTATGTTTAAAGAAAAAAATCACATTTCTATCTCAATGTTTATAAATAAAAATCAATACTTTAAATTTCCCATCCGTTTACTATAGAAACTAAGGCTAAAAAGGAAAGGACTGATTTTTTTTACCTTATACATATATAAATGAATTAACTAAATAGATACGCACCTTTTCTTTTCTGTTTTATTTTTGCAGGAGGGGGGAAGCGGTCTGCGCGACTAATGGAGATGTGGGGGGGGGGGGGCTTCAGGCGGTCACGGTGCTGGTAGTGGTGGGCGGAGGGCTCCAGGGTCTCAGGGCGTCGGGGTTTCCTCGGTTGGGGCTTGCGGTTTTTGTAGAGGAGGGAGAGTGAGAGGAAGCGGAGGCATGGCAGAGGGGGGAGGGGGGCGGGGATGGATCGCCGGCTACCATCGATGGGAGGCGGAGGCGATACTGGGGGGGGGGGGGGGGCGGGGGTGGGGGAAGGGTAAGATTAGGTTACGAGGTTTTTTTTCTAATCTGAGAGACATGAGGGAGGGAAAAGAATGAAAAGGGGGCCTTTATGTGAATGTTTCTATTTTTAATTTCAAAAGGTAGACTTTTTTATTCAACCTCTAAACGAGGCCACTGCCTATCGTCCATAGCAAGTTGCCCCCATTCCGAACACAATGGTATACGTATCGTAAGCTGATTTGGTCGTTTTGATCAGTTTTCGTCAAAATCAATAATATAAATATATATATATATATATATTCAATTTGAACGCATATTTCAATTTACTAGGGCCACATACGAACTCTAAAAATTACCAAAAAATATTTTCTAGCTTCGTATTGACAATACGGTCTGAACAAAACTAGTTTCGCCAAATTCTGAGACCGTTTGAAAAATGGCCATTTTCCAGTCGATTAAAATCAACTAAAACTGGTCAAACGCGTTTTCCTTTGCCACGCTCACATATTGAATTCAAAATTTATGAAAATTGGAACCTAGCAATAATTTGACATCGCTGATCCAACAAAAGTGGTTTCGTCGAAAACCGAGGTCATTTGCAATATGGCTATTTTTAAAGGCCAGAATTCCATAACGACTATTCTGAATTTTCAACTGGGCATAACTTTTTATCCCCGCTATGAAATTTCAATTTTTCGGATTCGTTGGAAAGATATTCTCAATTAAATTCAGATATTTTTGGTTTCACTAAAATCTGGTTTATTCTGCACCCGGTACATCCATTTGAAATTTGAAATCGAATTATCGAACTACCGCGCCCTTTTCAATTCCTTTTATAATTTAAAATAAATATTTATATTCCAACGACGATCTATATAATATATACGTTCGAATTCTATTCAAAATAAATTTCTCGTCAATATTTTTTTAAAATAATTCATTTTAAATAATCAAAATTCACCAAAATTGCCAAAATAAAATTTTTAAATTGGCTCGGATTTCCGGGTTATTACAAAATCATTAGATGTTATCCGCTTAGTATTAATGTTATAAATAGGCACATCAAAGTTAAGAATATAAATACCATTAACTAATTATGCATTTCCATAAAATATCTCATTTAAATAAAATGAATAGCAATTTTCTTTTATTGTAAATGAAAATCCAAGCTTGTCCAAACAAGATACATGAATAATATTTATTCTAATGGAAGGCTCATAATTACATTCTTTTAATTCTAAAACTAAGCCAGTAGGTAGGGATAAGCGACAACTTCCTATGGCTAATGTATCATTATTTGCTCCATTTCCCCCTCATAAGTCCACATCTCCATTTGCCAAATTGCTACACTTTTTCATTTCCTACAAATTGACACAAATATTTGGTCCACATCCAGTATCCAATACCCAAGATGTAGAAGTAGATAAATTGACATTTACAACATTTATACCTAAATAGGGTGAAGTCAAACATCCCATCTTCTTTAGTTCTTCTAAACAATCATAACAGTTGCGTTTCGAATGGCATGGCTTTCCACAATAGTAACAATCACCCTCTTTGGGAACCCCTCCTTTAGGCTTCAGTGCCTTTTTGAAATTGGTCTTGGCAGCAGTCTTCTTTGGCCGCTTTTTCTTGCCTTTGCCCTTGTTTTTAGCAGCCCCTTTGTACCATCACCATGGCAGCAGGTTGTGCTTTCTTCATATTGTTTTCACCAGTAACATACTTAATAACTTAGTCAAGGGTTTCTCTATTTCATTCATGAGATAATTCATGAAAATTGAGAATAATGACTATTTAGTAGTTGTAAAACAAAATCGGTTTGAGCTTTATGTATCAACAGAAACCCTAACCTTTCTAGACACTCGATGTATCCAATCATTTTCAGCACATGTGGACCAACGGGTTCCTTTTCTCCCATTTTGTAGTGATACAGTGTTCTGTGTGTCATACCTTTCTTGCCAATCATGCCTTCAAAAAATTTCTTAAGGTGCTCGATCATCTCATATGCATCCATTAACTCGTGTTGCTTCTGAAACCCTGGAGTTATGGTTGCAAGCGTGAAAAAACTTATATCAAGAGCATCATCTTAGTGCATCTTGTGCGCTTTAATCTGTACATGAGGTGATGTACTTGGTGATGCCCCTGGAGTAGGCCATCAAGTACATACAACTTCCTTGTTTGAGGACAATCCTCATATTTCGATGCAAGTCAAGGAATTAAATTCCATTTAGTTTTCTTTTTCAAGAACAAACCTTAGTGACAAAATTCTGATGTTACTTGGCATTTAATATTTACAGGAGATAATAAAATAATGATAAATTATTTTAAAATTCATATAAATTTTGAAAATCAAAATTATACAAAATATTGCATTAACAACATAAATGTATAAATAAAATAAAATATGCTCCCACTCAAATCAACATCCCTTCAATTTTGATATATATGTATATGTATATGTATATCAAAGAGTGTGTGTGTGTATATAAGTGATCCAAAATCCATATCTAATCATGCCTTGAGTTACCTTTGGCTAATCCCTAAAACACAACCTTTTAGGTAGACATCTTATGTCAATTATATCATATATAGTTCTTGGATTGCATAATGAATAATTTTTATTCATTTAAATATTTGAATATTTCATGCTCTTTGTCTCTAAGCCCATAATATTATTATGGTAGCCTAGTTAAGTTAGACCCGATTATGCAGTTTGAGTATCACTTTTACTCTATCACATATAACCAAAATAAGTAGTGTACAAATGCTTTGGCATTACCTACATCTATTGAAACTGCCACTGATGAGTGCATTTATTGGAAGATGTAACAATGACTTAATATAAATTGTTGGTTTAAAAGGGATTTAAAGTTAAAATTGGAAAATTATGTCATTTAAACATCTTCAAAATACAATTATTTTACATTGGTAATTTTAATTCCACATAAATTCAATAAAACGGATATAAAACTTTCTAGATATAATGCATTTTAAATAGCACACGTTTATTTATATCCAGTGTTAAAAAGGAAAGAATATGTACATGGTCATTATTTTTGAACATTTCATAACAAATTGCCTTTAATCTTTTGTACAGATATGAGCCGCAAGATATATTACGTAGCGTTTGTAAAAGGAATTAATAAAATGCATGCAGCCCATCTGGTTTTGCAAAATAATTAAAACCAGGTCTTACAAGGCCTAATATATATTATGAAGCATATTTCGAGCCATTGTGTCCAAAATTATATCTCATAGGGTATTTCACATAGCAAAATTCAACTCGATTCCAAAAATATATATACAAAACCCAGGCAAAACAGAAAGATACTCATGCATGCATTTGAATAGAAACATATTAGGCAATTCATATTAATGACTTCTCTCAAATTTTAACCACAAAAGCTTTTCTTATACATGACATAAATACAAACACATAAGCTGCAAATATCAGGTAACTACTATATCATGTATATACAACCCAGAATTAAGCATATAGTCATATAGCATGTTTTAGAATTCATGTATTCTTCTATACATAAAAATCAGATAATATAAAATTAACGTATAATAGCACATACCAAGATCTTGCACAATAACACATAGTGCGCTATATATCCTAGTCGTATTGCATGTATATATAGTGTTAAGAAACATATATATCCAGATCTTAATTTGAAACATATAGTAGGGTGACATGCATACAAATTAGATAATAAAATTAAGCCAAATCCCCAGATGTACACAACATATATTTATAAACATTTAAATGTATCACACTTTGGCCTATCTTAAGGTTGCAGCAATACCATACAAGTTCAATGGGTTAAAACTATACAGATGTAGGTACAATACAATAGTTCTTCATCCAAACTAGTATCATTAGGAGAATTAAACCACCAACAAGATTATGATTTAGGTACATATACTAGCCACATATTATATAATAAAAGGTGTGAAACCAGTTAAGTTATAGCTCTCAATTGGTATTTATATTGCAATAATGGTTAACTAATACAACCACTGTCATTAACAGGGTAGATGCAATACATATATAATGAACTGGCATTCAACACAATGTAATTTGTTTGTTCATGACCATAATTATATTGTTTATCATGGTAGCCATGATTGAAGATCATCCAAACATGACGTTGAACATCAGTTATCATGTACATATATACACACTTAAAATTGTAGCAGAATTGAGATGTTAATAGGAATAAAACATTCGATCACCAAAGGGAAAAAAAATTGATCCCAAACATAATTACGGACATAACTTTGTTTAAACAATCAAACAACTTTGATTTTTAATGGTATAACAAAGTTCATTCTTGTTTACAGGTCCAAACATATTTATCATACATGAATTCGATTAATCACACAGCACAGTCATCCTACAATATATATGTAAAATATACATAATCAATGACTAACATTAACCACAATTCATTTAAAAATTCATTTTTATATCAAATATAACAGTTTTACAATGGAACATTTCCAGATCTAAAATGAATGTACATATGTATTACATTCTTCAATCATGTATTAATGCTCATAACACTTGTTTATACATATACACGATGAATTACACAGCCAAACCCAGCAATTGTATTCGAAATTAACCTCGTCTCGTTACCATCAAAGGAAAAATTGTATCAATACATAGTGGATTTCAAAAATATTATTAGCCCTAGTTTCAAACTTGAATTCAAAATCGAATTAAACCATGAACCTTTTTCTCGTCATTCTTCAATTCACAAAATTTGCACGAAATCGGGTGTTGGTTGAATCGAAATCAAGCGCTTGAAGATGGCGCCTCTAGAGCAGTCCATGAATGTTGTCTTCGACAACGAACGAAATCGAAGATTGGTAAAGAATAAGTACTACCTGAATTTAGGATTTAAGTTTTCCTCGTTTAGTGGAAACTTCATTTTTCTCGATTGCAAATAAAAAAGGGTCAAACCCTCTTTTTATAATACAAAAATGAGGTATTTTAGGGTAGCGTTAAACCCATATACCATTTCAAAAATAAAATAAAATGTCAACAATTGATTTTCTTTTCTTAGGAATGGTTCTCACCCTTTCAAAGGTTCTTATGTGTGACCCTATAGGTTACTATAACGTTGACAATAATTTAAATAATATTTATATTATAAAAAGTGCGCGACATCTAGTAATACATCATTGTTACCTAAGTTTTAATGAAATCAACGATTCGATACAGCCTTTTCTATGACCAGTATATCAACGTTATTTAATCCTTTTAACCAAAAAATCCAAGATTAAACTCAAGGCCTGGAACATATCATCCGCTTTACAATTTAATCATTTTATCTTGGTCGATGAGTAGATTATTTAAAATAAATCAATATTTGAGCGCAACCATGCATTTTATAATCATTCTCAATCAAGAGGCCTATGCATATCTCTACTTATATTGTAGGGTTAAATTCCATCTAGATCGTTCATATTATTTAATCGATTCTAGATGATCTGATATTCACCTTTATCGCCTACTCGGTTATAAGTTACTTTGGATGATATCAAAATACAAATATCCTCGAACAAATATATATAATGATTTTATGTCCAAGGATCATTACATTACTGTCACTTCGAGAATTACTTATGACACCATTAATTATTCTCTATGAAGCTTTCTCAAATTGGGTCAATCTAATATGCTATTCTCTAATATGTATTTATGTACTGACATTAATATCACTTATATTAACGATCAATGAGATATGATCATTAGTCAATCAACATGTTAGTCTCAATGTTTCATTACTTCCCTATGTTAACAATAAAACTTGACTAGGGTTATTTAAGAATTATAATACTTAATATATTGTATAATCTCATGTTCAAGTCGCTTACTAGAAACTATATAATTCTATATTATTATTCTAAGGACTTCTATTATGTTAATATCTATATTACATAGTAAATATAACATAATAGAATCTTTTTTTCAAAATAAAATATAACATAAACAATGCTATTATTCACATCATACAGACTTCCTTTAGGGGAAAAACTCTAACACTACCTCCTCAAGCTTCGGATCAAGTGCCACATGTCCCTATCGATCCAGACATGACTCTATCCTATAGATAGTCCCATAAGGCCACGAAAAATGGACTTTTGGCACTTTGACCATTCTTTTATTCACTAAAATAGTATTATACTTGAGATTTTAATAATTTCCACCATTGTAATCACATTTCTTGAGTAATAGTAAATAGATTTATAATGGACGTTGGTCATTGAACGCCGAACCACTATAAATTTTGTATGCTTGTGTTTTACTCATTTTAATTTATTATTTCTTCATTTATTTCTCTTCATAATATCTATTTGGGTGTTTGTGCCATTTTTTATCAAACAAAACGAAACTAAATTTTAGTCTCAACTTTGATTTATAACTTGCATGAAAGAAGATTTTTTATTACATGAACATAAGAGGGTTGTTTATACATCCCTAAAACCATAAAACATATTTAGTGTTCTACCTAAAATGCCCTTGAGATAATGTAGCCTCCAAGCAATCATTGTCCTTTAGCTAATCATCTAGTAACTTAAGCTTTCTCTTTTGATTTGTTTAGTGTTAAGTAGTGTATAGGTGGGCTGCTCCATGTTGTATGAATTGATTTGTTTCTTCATACTTTTGGACTTTAACATTGGAGTATATCTTCATGTAGCCTCATCAATTTGCACTCATTTTCTTGTAATACAAAACAAGAATGTGCAATTAAATTATCTTCAAACTAATTCACAGACAAAATGACTATTTCTCCCTTACACAAATAAGTAAATAATGACGTGAATTATTTTGTATTTTAGTTTAAGTCACGTAAAAATACCATAATATGAAATTTATTTATATAATAATAAGAATAAGTATGTGTGTATTAACACGAATATTTGTGTGTATATTAAATATCCCCACACTTAAATTTTTATTCATCCTTGAATAAACTAAACTAAGAAAAACCACTGTTGTATGAAGTATAATTGCATTGAGTGCATGCACTAAGGCTTTAATTCTTTAGGTGTCCCTGGTAGGACAAGTGTTGTCTTGTGAGGGTTTTCAAAGGATAATACCCATAAAAACCATATGCAAATGTTTTGAATGCAACTATATTTACAAAGTTATGAATGCTCGTTTTTATTTAGAAAATGAATAATTTACTTTTAAATTGGAAAGCAATAGTAAAATACAAGTTTTGTCATCATCGGGAAATTCCGACTTTTTTACAAGTCAAAACTTTAAACAAAAATAAAGTTTTTGTTACATTTCGAATTTATTTTGGCTAGTTCCTCATAGTGCAAATATGGAGAGAAAAATTAATTGACTGTCAAAGTCTGTGCAGTGGTTGTATGAAAAGTTAAATTAGTAGAGTTACGATGATGCCTGATTTTCAGTTGCTTACTCTCTCTTATTATTATTATTTTAAAAAATATCAATATTAAACATTACATTTACACGCCTAACTCAAGTAAACTGAGGCTAGATATAACCTCCATGCATTGCCTTAAGGGATTAAGTGAGAAGAGTACAGAGTGTACACGGTAAACATAAGCGCAATGCGTATGCATGACTCTAGGCATTTATTATTATTTTTAAAATTTATACACATACACCTAATATATATTATGAAGCATATTTCGAGCCATTGTGTCCAGAATTATATCTCATAGGGTATTTCACATAGCAAAATTCAACTCGATTCCAAAAATATATAAACAAAACCCAGGCAAAACAGAAAGATACTCATGCATGCATTTGAATAGAAACATATTAGGCAATTCATATTAATGACTTCTCTCAAATTTTAACCACAAAAGCTTTTCTTATACATGACATAAATACAAACACATAAGCTGCAAATATCAGGTAACTACTATATCATGTATATACAACCCAGAATTAAGCATATAGTCATATAGCATGTTTTAGAATTCATGTATTCTTCTATACATAAAAATCAGATAATATAAAATTAACGTATAATAGCACATACCAAGATCTTGCACAATAACACATAGTGCGCTATATATCCTAGTCGTATTGCATGTATATATAGTTTTAAGAAACATATATATCCAGATCTTAATTTGAAACATATAGTAGGGTGACATGCATACAAATTAGATAATAAAATTAAGCCAAATCCCAGATGTACACAACATATATTTATAAACATTTAAATGTATCACACTTTGGCCTATCTTAAGGTTGCAGCAATACCATACAAGTTCAATGGGTTAAAACTATACAGATGTAGGTACAATACAATAGTTCTTCATCCAAACTAGTATCATTAGGAGAATTAAACCACCAACAAGATTATGATTTAGGTACATATACTAGCCACATATTATATAATAAAAGGTGTGAAACCAGTTAAGTTATAGCTCTCAAGTGGTAATTATATTGCAATAATGGTTAACTAATACAACCACTGTCATTAACAGGGTAGATGCAATACATATATAATGAACTGGCATTCAACACAATGTAATTTGTTTGTTCATGACCATAATTATATTGTTTATCATGGTAGCCATGATTGAAGATCATCCAAACATGACGTTGAACATCAGTTATCATGTACATATATACACACTTAAAATTGTAGCAGAATTGAGATGTTAATAGGAATAAAACATTCGATCACCAAAGGGAAAAAAAATTGATCCCAAACATAATTACGGACATAACTTTGTTTAAACAATCAAACAACTTTGATTTTTAATGGTATAACAAAGTTCATTCTTGTTTACAGGTCCAAACATATTTATCATACATGAATTCGATTAATCACACAGCACAGTCATCCTACAATATATATGTAAAATATACATAATCAATGACTAACATTAACCACAATTCATTTAAAAATTCATTTTTATATCAAATATAACAGTTTTACAATGGAACATTTCCAGATCTAAAATGAATATACATATGTATTACATTCTTCAATCATGTATTAATGCTCATAACACTTGTTTATACATATACACGATGAATTACACAGCCAAACCCAGCAACTGTATTCGAAATTAACCTCGTCTCGTTACCATCAAAGAAAAAATTGTATCAATACATAGTGGATTTCAAAAATATTATTAGCCCTAGTTTCAAACTTGAATTCAAAATCGAATTAAACCATGAACCTTTTTCTCGTCATTCTTCAATTCACGAAATTTGCACGAAATCGGGTGTTGGTTGAATCGAAATCAAGCGCTTGAAGATGGCGCCTCTAGAGCAGTCCATGAATGTTGTCTTCGACAACGAACGAAATCGAAGATTGGTAAAGAATAAGTACTACCTGAATTTAGGATTTAAGTTTTCCTCGTTTAGTGGAAACTTCATTTTTCTCGATTGCAAATAAAAAAGGGTCAAACCCTCTTTTTATAATACAAAAATGAGGTATTTTAGGGTAGCGTTAAACCCATATACCATTTCAAAAATAAAATAAAATGTCAACAATTGATTTTCTTTTCTTAGGAATGGTTCTCACCCTTTCAAAGGTTCTTATGTGTGACCCTATAGGTTACTATAACGTTGACAATAATTTAAATAATATTTATATTATAAAAAGTGCGCGACATCTAGTAATACATCATTGTTACCTAAGTTATAATGAAATCAACGATTCGATACAGCCTTTTCTATGACCAGTATATCAACGTTATTTAATCCTTTTAACCAAAAAATCCAAGATTAAACTCAAGGCCTGGAACATATCATCCGCTTTACAATTTAATCATTTTATCTTGGTCGATGAGTAGATTATTTAAAATAAATCAATATTTGAGCGCAACCATGCATTTTATAATCATTCTCAATCAAGAGGCCTATGCATATCTCTACTTATATTGTAGGGTTAAATTCCATCTAGATCGTTCATATTATTTAATCGATTCTAGACGATCTGATATTCACCTTTATCGCCTACTCGGTTATAAGTTACTTTTGATGATATCAAAATACAAATATCCTCGAACAAATATATATAATGATTTTATGTCCAAGGATCATTACATTACTGTCACTTCGAGAATTACTTATGACAACATTAATTATTCTCTATGAAGCTTTCTCAAATTGGGTCAATCTAATATGCTTTTCTCTAATATGTATTTATGTACTGACATTAATATCACTTATATTAACGATCAATGAGATATGATCATTAGTCAATCAACATGTTAGTCTCAATGTTTCATTACTTCCCTATGATAACAATAAAACTTGACTAGGGTTATTTAAGAATTATAATACTTAATATATTGTATAATCTCATGTTCAAGTCGCTTACTAGAAACTATATAATTCTATATTATTATTCTAAGGACTTCTATTATGTTAATGTCTATATTACATAGTAAATATAACATAATAGAATCTTTTTTTCAAAATAAAATATAACATAAACAATGCTATTATTCACATCATACAGACTTCCTTTAGGGGAAAAAACTCTAACACTACCTCCTCAAGCTTCGGATCAAGTGCCACATGTCCCTATCGATCCAGACATGACTCTATCCTATAGATAGTCCCATAAGGCCACGAAAAATGGACTTTTGGCACTTTGACCATTCTTTTATTCACTAAAATAGTATTATACTTGAGATTTTAATAATTTCCACCATTGTAATCACATTTCTTGAGTAATAGTAAATAGATTTATAATGGACGTTGGTCATTGAACGCCGAACCACTATAAATTTTGTATGCTTGTGTTTTACTCATTTTAATTTATTATTTCTTCATTTATTTCTCTTCATAATATCTATTTGGGTGTTTGTGCCATTTTTTATCAAACAAAACGAAACTAAATTTTAGTCTCAACTTTGATTTATAACTTGCATGAAAGAAGATTTTTTATTACATGAACATAAGAGGGTTGTTTATACATCCCTAAAACCCTAAAACATATTTAGTGTTCTACCTAAAATGCCCTTGAGATAATGTAGCCTCCAAGCAATCATTGTCCTTTAGCTAATCATCTAGTAACTTAAGCTTTCTCTTTTGATTTGTTTAGTGTTAAGTAGTGTATAGGTGGGCTGCTCCATGTTGTATGAATTGATTTGTTTCTTCATACTTTTGGACTTTAACATTGGAGTATATCTTCATGTAGCCTCATCAATTTGCACTCATTTTCTTGTAATACAAAACAAGAATGTGCAATTAAATTATCTTCAAACTAATTCACAGACAAAATGACTATTTCTCCCTTACGCAAATAAGTAAATAATGACGTGAATTATTTTGTATTTTAGTTTAAGTCACGTAAAAATACCATAATATGAAATTTATTTATATAATAATAAGAATAAGTATGTGTGTATTAACACGAATATTTGTGTGTATATTAAATATCCCCACACTTAAATTTTTATTCATCCTTGAATAAACTAAACTAAGAAAAACCTCTGTTGTATGAAGTATAATTGCATTGAGTGCATGCACTAAGGCTTTAATTCTTTAGGTGTCCCTGGTAGGACAAGTGTTGTCTTGTGAGGGTTTTCAAAGGATACTACCCATAAAAACCATATGCAAATGTTTTGAATGCAACTATATTTACAAAGTTATGAATGCACGTTTTTATTTAGAAAATGAACAATTTACTTTTAAATTGGAAAGCAATAGTAAAATACAAGTTTTGTCATCATCGGGAAATTCCGACTTTTTTACAAGTCAAAACTTTAAACAAAAATAAAGTTTTTGTTACATTTCGAATTTATTTTGGCTAGTTCCTCATAGTGCAAATATGGAGAGAAAAATTAATTGACTGTCAAAGTCTGTGCAGTGGTTGTATGAAAAGTTAAATTAGTAGAGTTACGATGATGCCTGATTTTCAGTTGCTTACTCTCTCTTATTATTATTATTTTAAAAAATATCAATATTAAACATTACATTTACACGCCTAACTCAAGTAAACTGAGGCTAGATATAACCTCCATGCATTGCCTTAAGGGATTAAGTGAGAAGATTACAGAGTGTACACGGTAAACATAAGCGCAATGTGTATGCATGACTCTAGGCATTTATTATTATTTTTAAAATTTATACACATACACCTAGCTAAGGTGAACTAAAGCTGGATGTACCATCTATGCACTGCCTTGTAGTTTTATGTGAGGATAGTACAGGGCATGGCAGGTACACACAAGTGCCATGCATACACATAAATCTAGTTGTTAAAAATATATACGTATATACAATTTTTTCTAAAGAGAGTGTTATGCAAATCATCTTATCACCACTTAGTACAAAAGATTTAAAATGTTAACTCATTTAACTTAAATCAGCCATTCCTTTTAACAAATCTACAATTTTTGAAAAACATTTCACAATTACTACCAATGAATAATCCTATGTACTAGTTACACTAAAGTTACTTATAATTTAGAATTTTCTTTTCATTACTCACTGATACATGTGAATTCTCAAAAATTTCAGTCTAGTGACTAATCTTGTACAACTTACTTTAGCATGGCTATTCAAAATGTAAACTAATAACAAAAAAAATTGGATTTTAGATTTTTTTAATAAAAGGAAAGAATTTTTTTCAAAAAAATCATGTGAAATGACTTTCCCCCACACCTGAACTGTACTATGTCCATATAATCAATGCACACATGATATAGAGAGTGTGAAGGAGACAAGTATATACATATTTAGAAAAGAGGATTATTTTCCTTACTAAATGTAGTGTGACTCATGAAGAATAATAATCTCCTCCTCTTGGTCACTTAGTAATTCTAAATATGATTTTAAGCGATGACTGTTCCCTTTGAAAATCGATCCATTCCTCAGGTTTTCTATTTCGATGGCACCATGCATAAAAATATTCCATACCAAGTATGGTCCAGTCCATCTCGATTTTAATTTCCTAAGGAATAAATGAATTTAGGAGTCATACAAAATAACTTTTTGGTCTGGTGATGCATTTTTCATAGGATTGATTTATGATGAAAACTTTAGGTCTACTTGTAAATTTTCAAGTTTTCATATGCATCTTCCTAAACTCTTATAATTTATTGAGTTGCAAAATTTGTTTTTCCATCTTTTTAAGATCGAGATTGAAGTTGTTTATTTCATATAATCCTTTGTGTTGAATTTCAACAAGGAAGTGACATGCTTCACAATAGACTAATTGAAAATGGAACATTCCAAGATTAGTTTTAAAAGTTGAATAGTAAGCCCAAAATGCATCCTTTAACATATATGATCAATCATTTCAAATTTTATTTGATGTTTTCTCTAACAAAATTATTTGTTTATTTGAAAATTCACCTTGACCACAAGTTTAAGGATGATAAAGGCGAATAACTTATGGGTTATCAAGTATTTTTTCTTTGAAATTTCAAAAGATCGATGACAGAGGTTTGTTCTACTGTCATTTATTATTGTATGAAATGCGTTGAACCTCGAAAAGTGTTTTATTTAAGAAATTTCATGACAATTCTATGCTTATTAGTTTCACATGGGATTACTTCGCCTTATTTTGAAACATAATCGATGGAAAGGAGAACGTATAAATTTCCACAAGAGTTTGGTATGTTTTATAAAGTCAATTCCTAAACGTCAAGCAGTCAGTCATCAGAATGGGATTCAAAGGCATCTTTTTTCGTTGAGAGATTTTTCCAACAATTTGGCAATGATCATACGTTTTGCAAAACTCAAATGTGTCCTTGAAAAGAGTAGGCCAGTAAAAGCCACATTGAAACATCTTATCAGTAGTGTTCTTCAAACCAAAATGTCAATCACATGCTTGAGCATGACAAAATTAGAGAGCACTGCTAATTTTTCAGTCTTAAATTCATCGATGAATGAATTGGTCTAAAAACACTTAAAAAAGTATGAGTTGTTGTTGAAACCAGAAATTGGCCACAACACCAAAGGTTCACTTGGAGCACTTCACCAAATAGTATAACTTGAAATTATGAGGCGACAAGCACAAAATAAAGAGAAAAAAAGTAAAGAACAAGGACTTTTTTAGAGTGGTTCGGTCAATTCAGACCTACGTCTACTATGAAATCAATTCTCATTATCATATTTGAGTTTACAAAGTAAATCGCTTTATGCATTTCACTCGTTTTATGATAAAAAAAAATTCACTCTCTTTGATCTAGATCTCACTTGAGTATACCGAAGGAATGGTTTGATCTCTCTACATGTGGTGGAAATTGATGGATATCTTCAACACTTGAGCCTTTGAGTCATTTTCCTTGATTCCATAATGGTTTTTTGTTAGATCTAGGCTTTATAGAAGATCGATGGAGATTAGAGAAGTTTGAATTGAACTTTGGCAACTCCAAATAGAGTTTGCATAAGATTTGATCCATTTGTTGTTGGAGGAGAATGGATTGAGTTGGAGAATCCATTAAAGAAGTTTGGAGTGCTTGAGAGATGTGGATAAATTGTTTAGACAACCCTTTGGGGTTGAAAAATCGGTCCCTTGAATGGTGGATAAGTGAGCTATTAATAGGTGTAATTTGGGGGCAGTGGCAGAGTTGTAATTAAGGTGTGCAGGGTTTGGGTCGCTCGCTCATGTATTTACGAGAATGACACTAGACTGTTGGAACCAGTCGTAGCCAGCTATGACCATAAAGCAGTGTGCGACCGACTAGGAATTCAGTGCACGAACGACCCAAAAGTGTAGTGTACGAGCGACCCTTATTATATTGTGCGACCAGCCACATTAAAGAACTAAACGATCTCATTAATTATGCCATTGCCACTCTTGTCTTTTACTGTTGGCCCCATATTTTGCCACTTCTTGTTATTTCCATGTGAAGCCATGTGTATATCACTGCATGAATTAACACATTACCCTACTCGTTCATTTGTCACCTTTATTTTTAAGTGAAACCGTCGCTTGTTTATTTCAACTCGTGCTCGGAAGTGGCAGGTCTGCTCGACCACGCATGTTACTGAAGGAGCTTCTGCACGAGCCACCAAATTCGTGGTGACCGACCAAGACCTGGAGCCCGACCCACATTGAAAGCAGTGCTATCAATTCATGCTCACGTGGCTTAGGTTGCTTTGTATACTGGGAATTCATGAAGCGTGTAGTAATGGCATGCTAGTTGCGTACTCAGTATATTTTTTTATTATGTTACTGCATATCTCCATTTTGAACTCATTACAATAGTGTCGTCACTTCATCATGAAGATTGATCCATGCATCACTTGGAACGTTTGTCAGGCATGCATGAAGTTGATTACTCATGTACATGTATTTTCTTGATTATCATAGAAAATGTGCCAACCCAGTTTTTACGTGACAAATACATGCACAAGATTTCAACCCCTCTGCCATAAAACTGACCAAACAATTGCTAGTGCGCGACCGTGAAATATATGTTGCACAAGCAATCTATTTCATGGTGCTCGTCCCATACAGCTATAAAGTGTGAGCGACCCAAACATTGATGAAGTTGCTCGACCCACATGTTGTTTAACCTTTTGTCCATGTAAACAATTTTTCCACTACTTATTTTGTCGTGACCAGTTCATGTTACATCGTGCATCGACCACGCTAGCATTATGTAAAAGTGCTTCACGATTCATGTTTCATTACCCGCATGTTTTAAAGATGCAGTACTTCTTATGCCACCACATGGCTTTATGTTGACGTTGCTGTATGCTATATTTAGTTACCACTTGCATGTCACGCATGTACAATCCAGTGCCACATCCCCTAAAAACTAAGTATGATGCACGACTAGACATGCATGCGCAGTCTATATGTAATCCACGATCACTTATGACTGAGTAGATGATGTACGAACAAACCCTTATGTTGCTCGACCATCTTGCGCTCAATCAGGCTAGTGCTCGTACGCTTCGAGAAGTGTCCGAACCATTATTTTTCGAATCGCGTTTCACAACGGGTTTAACATTCGGCCCTCGAAGCTTGAGTTTTTATGTAAAATACGGGCTTCGAAATTCGATGGGTCCTTGTATTGACTTGTATCTTTTAATTAGGATCGACAACTTTGTGAAGTGGCTAGAGCTTGAATTATTCATATCTTGGTGTAGCCAAGCACTTGCAATATGTATCTCAAACTTAAATGCTTTGAATTTGAATTTATTGCGTGTTGAGATTTAATTGTAGCTTTTTTTGTTCGCTATAGAGAATCATGCTTTGATCCTTTGACTCATTGATTCCAAATGATCCAAGCGTAGAACTTGTTAGTTGAACTTATATTATTCACGCTACCTGTTCTGTAGTTAAAACAAGCCCTTGAACTATTTTGGACTTATACTTTGTCGTTCATCGTCCACATCAATAACAGATTATTAGGAACGAATTATAGTGAGTTTTATTAATCAATATATATATTGAATACAGATTGCAAGCCTCGTTCTGGTCTTCTAACGACTTATATAATCTTGTACGATGGTTCGTATTTTATGATACATGTACCTGTTCAGATTGGAACTTTAATTTGAGCTTCCAAGACTAGAGCGCAGCTTTTGAATTGTAAACGAACCAATCTTTAGTTATTCCTTTTAACAATTTGCTGCAAAGATGCTATTTTTGGCTAACTTGTTATATCTTTAATCAAGCGTGCACTTTCTTTGGCATTCCCCAATTGGCCGCAAGACTGCCAGAGAGTGAGGAATTTGCTGATTGCCTATTTTTAAGCTTGTTGCAGCAGCTAAGTTAGATTTAGAAATTTGAATTTGCTTTAACACCATGGATCATCCTAGGATATATAAAATTTGGAATTTCTATTTCATGACGACTTGCCCCAGTGCGTAATTATTGCTCAATCTCCTTTTTATGTCTCACATTGAAACAGTTGATGAATATTTGCTTCAATTCCTTGAGAAGTGTAACACCCCTTGTTTTCTGTTAACATAAACTAACGAATTGAGGAATAATTAATTTTACATGTGAGAATCAAGGGAAACGGGCTATGCCATTGTGTTCGTCTCAGAATTCTGGTTGAGATAGAGTCCGAGTTTGCGTAAATTGGACTTCGTATGAAGAAGTTACGGCTGTCGGAAGTTTCCAGAAAATTCAAATAAATTCAAACAGCTCGAAAACGGATTCAAAATTCAAAACAGAAGTCGGAAGTGGGCTGGGCGGAAAAATTCCCTCCTAGGACCCAGGTCGACCAGGGGGTCGACCCTAGTGTCGACCTCCTCCCTACAGGTCGACCTGGGGGTCAACCTAGGGGTCGACCTTGGGGTCGACCTGCCCCCCCTCCCCCCGGGAAGATATGAAAGATGACGATTTTGTGACTCAGTGCTGAGTCATTAGGGCTGAGGTATCACTCTATCTTGACTGGATAGTCTTGATTGATTCTAGGTTGATCGGATGGCCTAAATTAATCCTAAATTCTATATAAACACATGTAGACTCAAACCCTAAAACCTAATCAAAATTAGAACCATGGCCGTCATGCTATCACCCTGCAACCTGGAGTAGCCTCCACCAACTAAAGGAAAAGTAAATCTAATCAACTCAATTGATCTCAAGTCTATAACAATAACAACAACGAATTTGTCTACTTCAAAGGCGAGCTAAATCAATTTCAGAACAAAGATCCAGAACTCAAGACCTTCTTTGAGTTGTGAGTTCGATTTCTTTAACAAGATAATTAACAAGTTAATTAGGTTGAGTTATAATTTGGGTTATATGGCTATCTATGTGAAACATTGGAAAAATGTGATATTTTGTGAATATATGCTAGTCGTTCATAATGATAGTTTTAGTTGTGGATCCCTTTGTATATGCCCGATCACCTATGTTCAACTTGATTCATGTTTGACATCATTTTATATGCAAGTTTGGGTGCAGATTATATGCTAGTTTCTATGTGAATTGGACACAAGTTTACATGCGAACCAAGTAAAGTGACTATATGCAAGTTTAGGTTGAAATTGGATTCACATATATGCAAGTTTACACCTTTGGATTTAGATCTATGACATACATAGTTTTATGCAAGTTTGTGACTATGGCCTATGCAAGTTTGTGTGAAAATTATGCTCATACCTGCAAGTTCACATCTTAAGGTCTATGTTTAGATTCATGACAATACAAAGTTTATGCAAGATATGTTGTAATCCTTATTCGTAAGTTAGATCCATTTTATGTGTTATGCAAATTTGCGATGTTCTTCCCTTTTATGTGAATAGACTAATTGCTAGTCTAATATATATATGTCATGATAAGCGAACGAACAACATAGGGACGATGGGGGAAATATTGAATATACTCATATTGAAAATTGGCATGTAATGGCCTTAAAAGGCATATTATTAATTTAGGACATTAATTGGAAAAATTGGTATTTATGGACATAATGTAGGTGACAATTATGGACATAATTATATTTGGAATTTATTTGCAAATTTGAATAGTGATATTAATCCACTTTGGGGTTAAATAAAGATGTGTAATAATAAACTGCCTAAGACACGAGGTTAGACTCTTTTGTGGTGTAAGACTGCCCGGACCAGCCCGACAAATCCAGCAACCACAAATGCCAGTCTAATGTGAGATGTCAAAGGCATAAATTAAACACTTAACAGTTGTAAAGACACGAGGTTAGGCTCGTTTGTGGTGTAAGACTTCCCGGATCCGCCCGGCAAAACCAGCAGCCACAAATGCCAGTCTAATGTTGGAGGTCATTACAAGGTTACAGTTTTAATGAATTAAGAAACACTTAACCAGATAAACATATGGTGGGACATGGGGGTCAAGTGGGTGCCTTGGGTGGCATGTGAAATTAAGTGGGTGCCTTGGGTGGCATGTGAAATACGATTAGATGCACTTAAACAAGATTGAAACATGTAAGAAGACATGAACAAGAAAGGGGTTAAGTGGGGAAAACCTTAGAGGGGACCAACCATATGTGGAAAGCTTGTGTCATACATGGGGGCCCTTTTCAAACCAGTAACCCATTAAGTATCTTTGTGGGCTCGACCCAAGTCGAGGACGGGACACGCGAACAGGGTTTGATTGTAAGAGGTTAAAACGGGTTAGCGGTGGCAACGCAAGTCCAACGGGGTCATGTGCATGTGTGGCCCAGGGCTGGTCGGGAAGACGTTGCATCGTGTAGATATAAGCCGTGCATTTTTTTATGGTATTGGATTGCCACTTTGGGGAGTGATACACCCCACTGTGGGGACAGCACGGGTATCTACGAGTTAGGTAGCCGATCAAAAGGGGGTAGTGGGTACGCCTATTGGAGATAGAGGCAGGCTATGAAGAAAGCTAGGGGTACATGAAACACCAGTATCATTATTAAGTTTTGTAGGCGGGATCAACTTTTAGGGTGTTTGGTGTGGTGCAACGTAGTAATTATCTTATAGTGATTAGGTGCACCTTTAACGTTATCTTTGTTCATCTTATTTCCTCTGTTTGCTCTGTCATGCCCAATTGTTCATAGTCATTTCCTTATTTTCCAGCTTATGCCTCATCCTAGTTACTTTAATGATTATATTGTTAAAGTTATTGCACTCGCACTTTATGTCTGACCCCCTTTGTTTCCACCTCTTTTCTTCCTTTCCCCCTCCCCCCAGGTGCCCAGGGTGGGACTAGTACTAATGGAGCTTGATTTACATGGCTTTGTCTCTCTCTTTTGGAAATTGCTTGGATTGCTGATGTAAAGTTCAGCCTATCTTATTTATGGCTATTTTATGTTGGGGTTATGTCTTTTATTTTATGTGCTCAGAACTTATTTGTCAAGATGGATAATAAGTGTATTTGGTTTTGTAGTTGGTTTTTGATGTGATGTAACCAAACTATTTCTCCGCTGCAATAAAAGTAGTTTTTATTTTCCAAGTACCAATATATTTATCTGTCTTGTTTACTTTTCTGTTCTATACACAATAAACGCTCCACCAAAATTAAGGCATTCCTTTTATGAGTGACCTTAATGGAGATGGGGTGCCACACGTGGTATCAGAGCAGAAGGTTACCAGAACAGATAAGATATTTTGAAAAACTATTTTCCAAAAAGCATTTTATAAAGAAATACTTTCAAAAGTATGTTTTAAGGAAAGTATTTTCAAGAGAAGAGTTTATCTTTAAAAAACATAACCCCCAAAAGCCATATATCTTTATTTCAAATTCTCCATTTGAATCTCTTCATTTTCTTTTCATCATGTCTAGAATTCCCGAGATACCCGAGGGGATACCGATACCAGGATGGTTTAGAAGGTATCTGGAAGCTAGGGCCAATGTCGCAGGCCCAGCAAATGCTCCTCCTCATCCTCCCCGTGTTGATACTTTCACAAAGATATGCAAGGACTTTTGGGCAATGGGCGGAAAACCTTTTCACGGGTCGGAGACGTTTGTTGAAGCTCGAAATTGGCTAAAGTTGGTGGACGAATTGTTTGGAATCTTTGAGGTATAAGATGGAAGAAAGGTCCAGTTAGCTGCCTGGTTAATGAAGGAAGAGGCCTTGTTTTGGTGGGAGGTCACTAATGGAGAGCGTCCAGTTGATACATGGCCAGATTTCAGGCGTAGGTTTGAGGCAAAGTTTCTCTCACGAGCCAAAGAAAATCTATACATGGAAAGGTTTTTGGCATTGAGGCAGGGAAATCTATCAGTGAAAGAATACTTTAACAAGTTCAATCAGTTGGCGAGATTTGACTTGGACTTGGTGAATACACCCGAAAAGAAGGCCCTGAGATTTGTTAAGGGTTTGAACGAACCGCTACATGGGTTAGCTATGACCCACATCCCTATGGGGGCCACCTTTGAGAGACTGGTTGACATGGCGCTTATGCATGAAAAGGAGAAAGGCGCCAATGCTAATAAGGCACCTGAGAAAAAAGGGGATCAAAATAAAGCACAACAACAACAGCAGAACAAGAAGGGTGGTAAAGAAACAATGGCAAGGGAAAGAAAAGATGCTTTAACTATGGGACACCAGGCCATCTGAGCAAAGACTGTAGGAAGAAGAAGAAGACTGGTTGTTTCCACTGTGGCGAGGCAGGACATCTGATTAACGACTACCCAAAGAAAGGGCAGAGGGTAGGGCCTACCTCTGGAGGGCAGATTCAGGCTCTCATGGCACCAGGGCAGGAAAGGGGGCAGGTCCAGGCTCTCGTGGCCCCACTGCTGCAAGAATGAGGTAGAGCGATTTTCGTTGAAAGTTTAGTTTACCTTTTTTATCATCCAGTTCGCACACTCTTTGATTCTGGTGCATCGCACTCTTTTATATCTATTGCTTTAGTTAAGTCACTACACCTAAACACCAGTATAGTAGAGGATCCTTAGTTGTTTCAAATCCAATTGGGGGCTCAACATATTTGTCGATGATTTTTTTGGATTTGGTAATTTCTATACTTAGCATTGGGTTTAGATGTGATGCTTATGTTTTGGGCTTCACGGGCTATGGCTTAATTCTGGGCCTGGATTGGTTATCCAGTAACGGAGACGTCCTATATTGTGAAAAGAGAGAGGTTAGGCTTATGACTCGCTTGGGCAACACTCTCGAAAACTCTTGTAATCCCATGAATTTTGTTTTGCTAAGTTATCTAGAATTGCTTGACGCGTTTGTTGAGAATTTGCAGTCTGTTAGAGTGGTCTGTGAATACTCGGATGTCTTTGAGGAAGTAGAGGGCTTGCCTCCGAAGCGGGAGATAGACTTCCGCATATATCTAGTTAATAACGCAAAACCCGCTGCTTTACCCGTTAGACACATGGCTCCAAGGGAGAGAAAGGAGCTTAGCAAGCAAGTTAAGGAGCTGCTAGAAAAAGGGTTTATAAGGCGGAGTATTTCTGAATTGGGTGCTCCAGTGGTGTTCGCAACCAAAGAGGACAGTTCATTTCGCCTATGCGTTGACTATAGGGAGCTAAACAACCTGACCAAGAAGAATAGGCACCCACTGCTAAGAATAGATGATTTGTTCGATCAGCTTGTAGGTTCAATAGTTTTCTCCCAATTAGATCTGGCTACCGGATTTCATCAGCTAAGAGTGGCAGAAGATAGCATTGATAAGACCACGTTCAGAACCCCGGATGGTTTCTTCGAATAGCTCGTCATGCCTTTTGGCTTGACAAATGCACCTGCTTATTTCGTCGATTTGATGAATAGATGTTCTAGGAATTTCTCAATAAATTCATGGTGGTCTTCGTAGATGATATTCTAATTTTTTCGAAGAATGTGGAAGAGCATGCTCTGCATTTAAGGGAAGTCGTGGATACTCTCCGTGCACATCAGTTAAAAGCAAAATTCTCCAAGTGCCACTTCTGGATGGAAGAAGTAAGATTTCTTGGGCATGTGATGTCCAAAAAAGAGTTAGCTGTGGACCCCGCAAAAGTAGTTGTGGTCCAGGATTGGAAGGTTCCAAAGAATGCAACCGAAGTCCGAAGTTTTCTTGGAATAGCAGGCTTTTATCACAAGTTCATTAAAGACTTTGCGAAAATCTCATCTCCACTTACAAGGTTAACGAAGAAAAACCTGACTTTCGCTTGGGATTTGGATTGCGAAGTTGCTTTCCAATGATTGAAGAAGGCTCTAACAACATCCCCAGTTTGGACATTACTAGATGGGAGCAAGATGCTTACGGTATACATAGATGCATGCGGTATGGGACTAGGCGTTGTTTTGATACAAGAGGGAAAGGTAGTAACTTATGGTGGAAGGCAGTTGAAAGTGCATGAGAAAAATTACCCAACCCACGATCTAGAGTTAGCAACCATCATTTTTGCGCTTAAGTCTTGGCGCCACTATCTCTTGTGTGAGAAATTTGAGTTGTATACTGACCATAAATCGTTGAAGTACCTTTTCTCGCAGAAAGACCTCAATCTAAGAAAGCAAAGATGGATGGAGTTTCTCGCCTCATACGACTTTGAGATCTCCTATACTCCTGGCAAGGGCAATGTAGTAGCAGATGCCCTAAGTAGAAAGAAGCTGACCTTAAGTCCTCTCTTTGTAGAAAGGAAAAGTTTGGAGTACATAGCAAATTTTGATTTTAGGCCCTCTGTTGATTATGTGACTGGCTTGATGGAAATGCTAGAGGTGCGACCTACTTTGTTGGATTCGATAGGAACCGCGCAACGTGAAGACCCTCAGCTAGTTGATGTGATAGATAAGCTGATTAGGGGAGAGACTTTTAGTCACCTCAATAGATACTCCATCGATGGTAAGGGCTGGTTGAGATGGGATGGAAGACTATGTGTCCCGCAAGTAAGAGATTTGGTGAAGATGGTTCTGGAAGAAGCACACCATTCCAAGATGACCATACACCCTGGTGGAGACAAGATGTATAAAGATATCAAAAGAGTTTTCTTTTGGAATGGCATGAAGAGTGATGTAGCTGAATTTGTTTCGAAATGCATGATATGCCAACAAGTCAAGGCGGAGCAGAAGAAGCCTGGCGGTTTGCTTCATCCTCTAGGAGTTCCGCAATGGAAATGGGAAAGCATCTCGATGGACTTTGTTGATGGGTTGCCTAGGTCAAGAAGGTGCAATACCGGTGTTTGGGTAATAGTGGACAGGCTCACGAAAAGCGCTCATTTTATACCTGTCAAGAGTAGGAGGACCGCCTCGTCTTTAGCCTCCATTTATCTTAAGGAGATAGTTCGAGTCCATGGGATACCCTCCAACATAGTGAGTGATCGAGACCCTATCTTTACAAGCGAGTTCTGGAGGAGTTTGCAAGAGGCTGCAGGCACACAGCTATGTTTATGCACAACCTATCACCCTCAAGCCGATGGTCAGATGGAAAGGGTAAACAGAGTAATAGAAGATCTTTTGAAACTGTGCATTCTTGACTTTGGAGGATCATCTCCCTTTGGTGGAATTCGCTTATAACAATAACTACCAAGCCACTATAGGAATGGCACCATTCGAAGCTTTATACGGAAGGCCATGTTGATCACCAACTTGTTGGTGGGAGTCCACATATAAACTTATACTTGGGCCGGACATGATAAGAGAGACTTCAGAGAAAGTGGACTTGATACGAAGGAGAATGAAGACTGCCTAAGATAGACATAAATCCTACGCAGACAAGAGAAGGACCAACCTTGAGTTTGAAGCTCGGGATAAGTTGTTCCTTAAAGTATCTCCTTTGAGGAATGTCATCCGCTTTGGGTCCGTAGGAAAGTTGGCACCACGATTTGTAGGACCATTTCCTGTCATCGAAAGGATTGGGACGATGGCCTATAGAGTAGAGCTACCTGAAAGACCGGCTGGAGTTCATAATGTTTTCATGTCTCTCAGCTACGAAGAGCTTACAGGAGTCGGCAGAAGTTGTGGACCCATGCATACTAGAGGAAGTCGAAGTGGAACGAGAAGCGACTGTGAGGAGAGTTCTGACTCGTATCTTGGGGATGGAAGTCAAAAATCTACGCAATCGTGAAGTTAAGCTTGTCATAGTTCAATGGAGCGACGCCGAGGAAGATGCGACTTGGGAGACTGAGGCCAAAATACGTGCAGCCTACCCTTTTCTTTTTGAGGGTACATCTTTGATCTCTTTTTCCTTAAGCTTATTCAAGCTTGTATCTACCTTTTAGTGTATCTCCTCGGTCATTGTAAAGACCCGGAAATTTGAACACTTAATCTTCAAATATTGTAACAGTTTGGAATATTGTTAAATATTGTACTTGTGATTTTATAACCTTGTTAAACATCTTTTCATTAATAATTAATGATCCTCGGCTCATTTCAGAAAAATGTTCTAAAAAAAATATATATTTTTGGAAAAATGTCGAAAATGTGACCGAAAGCCATTTTATTTATATATAGCTATTTTCTCAATAAATGTTGTTGAAAATTTAAATGAATTTCTAGTTATTCATTAGAAAAGTAATTAGCAAATAAAAATATTTTTCATATTTATGGCTAACTATATTGATGATGTCATCATTTTAAAAAAATGAGCATTTAAGGAAAGTTTTTGTATTTTGGTATTTAAGTATTCAAATAAGTGCTTTATAATTTGAATATGCTTGTTTTAATTGTTTAAATAAGTTAATGGATTTATTTCCAAGTTTTGTTTACTTGAATAAATCATTTTATAAAGAACTAATAGTATGATCGAGATTCAACTTCCAGATTCACATCCTATCGTTGAATAGAAGTTGTTTCATATCGTTGCAACGTTGTTTGATATATGTGTATGTATTCACATACATGCATGTACACATATATATGTAAGCATAATTAGTCACATCAAGAGTTTAGAAAATATCCTAAGTGTATGTATATAAGCTTCTTATATGTATACAAATGAGTGCTTACTTGAAAAAGCAAACTTACCATCTCTTACACACCTTTCACTTCCCTTACACACCATCCCATCTATCATAATTACTATTAGGGTTTTAAGGGCAATTTGGTCTTTTCCCATCCACCTTCCTTTTCCTATATAAGGAGGGGTATACCACCTTCTTTCTTACACAAAATTCCTAAGCAAAAGTGAAGCTTTTAATGGCTTATCTTCATCTTCTTCCTCTTCCTTACTAACTTTCTCAAACTATATTCAAACCAACTCCAAATCAACTCAAACTTTGAGTGTAGCCTTCTTATACCATTACAAGACCTTCTAGCAAGTTAGAAGTTGAAAAATCCAAGCCTCTCTCAATTTTCATCTTTGTTCGTGAGCTATATTAGGAAGGAAGCAAGGAAAAGCAAGGAAAGGAAGGAGGTTGCTAGCTTGGATCTTTATTCTTATTCTTGGATCTTTATTCTTATTTTGGATCTTGGATTTGCTAAGGATTAAGGTGAGTTTACTCACTATTTAGGACAGAAAATATAAACCATTTGCATGTCCTTAACTATGCTTAAAGTTACTTGAATGTTAGTAACTTATGTTAAAAATGTTAACTTGATTCTTACTTTAAAAGTAAGCGACATATGTGATCCATGTTAATGGATTGGAATGGACCTGAATGGACTTGGAATTGGACTTGAATTTACTTGTGTAACAAGTGGAATGGACTTGAAACAAAGCACATAAGGATTAGTAGGGAATTGACATATTGTAGACTTGAACTTGAAAGTGCACTTATAGCGATAGTCGCTATAAATGCAGTTTGTATTGTTGTGTTTACAACATCATGTATGGAACATTGTAATGACATTTTTAGTGATTTCTTATCATTTTGAATCTTGTATTACTTGTATGTTTACTACCTTGAAGTCATTGAATAGTAAAATGCTAAGTAACCCCTTGAAAATGACCAAAACTTCACTAGTGCAAAACTACCCGTTTAACCTTGATTTTTGGATTTCTAAGTATTGTAAAGGTTCATTAAATTTATGTAAATGGTCTTATCTTCTAAAATATCTTCTTTCCAAAATATCTTCTTCTAAAATATCTTCTTTCTAAATATCTTCTTTTCAAAATATCTTCTTTTCAAAATATCTTCTTCTAAAATATCTTCTTCTAAATATCTTTTTCTAAAATATCTTCTTTTCAAAATATCTTCTTCTAAAATATCTTCTTCTAAAATATCTTCTTTCTAAATATCTTCCAAATATCTTCTTATAAAATATCTTTCCAAATAAAACAAAGGTTAGAAAAGGGTTATGAATTGCTAAAACTCGTCATGATTAAGTCATTAGATTAAAAAGGTAACTAATAATGCTTAACGCTAATAAGCCAACGAAGTAGACTTATCTATTTGTGAGAGTTAAGATTGATGTCGAGTAGGGACGGAGCAATAGAGCTCTAACCTACCGGCTTCCCTCTTGGCCGAGGAATAGATAGGTTGGGAATGTTGGAAACGTGTTAACCATGTTAATCACTTACTTGTTTATTGAATACCATGGATACTGTGCTTAATTCTAATAAGCTAACGAGTAGGCTTATCTATCTGTGAGTGTCAAGAATGGGGTGCCTAGGCAAGGGGTGATATGCAACCAATGCTCTAACTTACCTGGCCTCACTCTTGACCAAGGGATAGTTAAGTTGATAATGTCGGAAATGAGTTAAGTGCACGAACCATGGTTTCTATAAGCTATTGTTTTGACTAGATAGTCGATTAGTCGACCATCAAACTATACCATTATAACTTAAGAAGTATTGGGAAAGCTTCACGATTCCATACCAATGAGAACCCCCGGGGAGGAGTGTTGGTATGAAACGTCTCTAGCATTCACTTACTTTTGAAAGAACCGGAATTGAGTTAACCGGAAATTCATCGATTAGTTTTGAAGAGTCCGGGATCGATAAGTGTTTTACTCATCGAATACCACTTCAAAACTAGAGTACGAGTTCTATGTTTTGGAAGCAGTTGAAGAAGAAAAGTGAATCTATATGAAGGTTGGGAAACTTCTCGTGATGCTCGGATCAAAGTAGTGATTCGTGATCTGTTTGAGAAGTAGGAATCCAATTTGGGATCCGTGTTATGTTCGAGTGATGAAGACTCGTGTGAAAGATGCCGAATGAAACCTCGACATCGGATATGGCTAAAAACAGAGTAGGAGCACAATCTGAAGTTTTGCTAACCTATGGCAGGATATATTGACTCCATATCTAGTGTATGCTTATATCGAATCGTGCGGGAGCTCCTCGAAGTTGCGCGCGGGAGTTGGATATATTTAGTTCCACGTGGTGCACTTAGGTGTTTCGTGTGTGGGCCAGTTGTGTTTACCTTATGGTATATTTTATCTAGAGATATGCGACGCTCGAAGGTACTTTCTGACCCTTGTGCATGGAGTTTGGATCTGTATTGAGAGATCTCCAATGGAAAATCCAATATACGAACGTACCTTAGCGGTTTTGTTTGTACACTTAATAGTTGTCAAATGTAACAAATGTAACCATTCCATATATGTGATTTATTTATATTCTACACCCTAGACATTATCTATAATACAACTATAGTAAACTTAATAAATGGTTGGTTTCTTTTGAGTTGAAAACCGGAGCGGTTATCTGCACGGTCCCCTCAATATTGTTACATGCAATCTTGAGTTTTCTCATACCAGACTGATGTCTGAAGCTTGGTTTTTGTTTTCCCTAAAATCCTCACGTACTCCTTCGAGTAGGCTGAGTATGGCAGGTTTTACTTTGGATGCTTTAAAGTTCGGAAGACGAGCTGGAGGCTTCCATTATCTATCTACCTATTTCTATTTCAGTTGTACTGTATTAGTTATGTACATATCAGCATTGTGAGGACAGGCAGTTATAACTGTCCAGGCTGATTATGGTACTTAGGTTATTGTAACTCTGAAATTCCTTTATTCAGAGTAACCCTTTGTACTATGTTGATATTATATATTTCCGTTCTGCTGTGAGATTCTGATATTCTATTCTTTCTTCCTTGTTCTACTTCTTTTTTTTATTTTACCCAACAATTCGACTTTCCGGCACTTGGATGTTTGGCACACGAATACCGTGGATGTATTTAGTGTCGACTTTCGAGGTTCGAAAAGTCGGGTCGTTACATTTGGTATCAGAGCACAAGGTTGAGCGAACACCTTGGCTTTGGTTGGGTATGGCTCATTAGAGATGGGGTAAGTGACACCCTAGAATGAGTCGAGTGTATTATACATATGAGAGCGTATTTGTATTTTGAAAACTACACTTTGAAAATATTCCTTAGGAATGTCTATTTCTTGCAACCCTTTCTTGAATAAGGTCTTTCTTGGTGGTAAACCTTTCTTTGTATCGTTTCATTGAAATAATTCTGTCTTCAAGAATTCTAAAGATGTTTGCTATAATTCAGGTAGTAAACTATGAGTACTCGTACTGCAAATACTAGAGGAGGAAGAGGTAGAGGTGGTCAAGCTAGTACTGTAACTAATGGTGAGAATCATGCACCGAGGAATGCAGCTGCTGTGGAGGATCCAATAATAGGTGTTGTAGAGGAGGTCGTGCAAGTCAGGCCTCATAAGGGATTTGCTTCACTGTGTCGTGACTATGAAAGGCTTGGGGGAAAGAGGTTTAGTGGCTCGGAAACCATCATAGAAGTTCAGACATGGGTCAAGCTATGTGACCGTATATTTGGGGATATGGAGCTAAATGATGCAATGAAGCATCGATTGGCATCACGACATTTAACTGATACGGCTATGGATTGGTGGAATCTGATTACTTTTGGTGTCCAAGAGGATGATTTTCTTGGGCCCAATTCAAGGAGGAATTTGAAAAGAAATATGTTCCGGAAGCTGGGAAGACCTTATTATACAAGAGTTTCATGGACTTGAAGCAGGGGACTATGACGGTAGCAGAGTATGAGAAGCGATTCACTACATTGTCTTTATTCGGACCAGGTCTAATTGATACGCCACTGAAGAAGAATGATAAGTTCATTACAGGATTACGTCCTGAGTTTCATCGAGATATGACAAACCACATCTTGGCACCCTATTTGGATTTGGTAAACATGGGATTGAGGTTTGAAGGTTTGGTTCCGAAATCAGCTAATTCGGCACCGACAGGCGAGAATAAGAGGAAGTTTCAACCAAATAAAGATATATCTAGGTTTACTTGTCATAACTGCGGGAAGAAGGGCCATTTTGCTAAGAACTGTACGGAGGCTAAGAAGAAACAGGTGGAAAGGGCACCTGTGCTTAAGGCACCAATGGCTAAGTATCCGAAGGTTGAATCACAGACAATCAAGACTCAGTTTTCTCCAAGGGATGGCTGCTACAACTGTCATAAGCCGGGTCATTTTGCTAGGGAGTGTCCACTTCTTCAGAAGGGGGAACAACCTCGAGCTTTAGCTTCAGCACCTTCCACTTCTGCAACAGCAAAGGGGAAGCAAGTTATGGAAGGTATTCTATCTATTTTTGGCATTCCTATTCGTGTCTTATTTGATACCGGTGCTTCCCTCAATTTCATTTCTCGTACTCTAGTTGATAAACTGAAACTTGAGCCAGTAATGGCTTTAGAATCTATTTGTGTGTCGAACCCTATTGGAGGCTCGGCAAATCTTTGTATGGGATGCTTAGGAGTTCCGATTTCTTATTATGACGAACTCTTCCCTTGTAATTTATATGTTTTGGGTTTTATGGGTTTTGATGTCCTACTCGGGATGGATTGGCTGTCTCGATATTCTGGGGTTCTAGATTGTAAGAAGGGAACTGTCTCATTTAAGACAGATGAAGGGAAATATTTCATAGTATTTTGTGGAGGACCTAGCTCACTTATGACTAGTTTCCTTTATTCCTTGGATGTGGCGGAGGAAGAATTGAGTTCTATTCCCATTGTTCGAGAATTTGCAGATGTCATCGAGGAGGTGTCAGGTTTACCACCTTTGTAACACCCCACTCCCGCTATGATCACTCACTAAGGGAATGCCATAGCATCGGTGGAGTATTTTAGTGAATATAGAACAGAAAAATTACAACAAGACAGATATAAATAGTACTTGAAATTTAAAACATCATCTCATAACAGCGGAAGTAAAACATGTCTGGTTACATCATAAAACCACAATAAAAGTCAAGTACAATATCCATCAAAATAAAGAAGTACATAATCCCACTCTCATACAATAGCCATGACAAAAGAAAAGATAACTGGGTAACTGGAGCTTTACATCTATCCAAGCTCCTAAAGACTGGAACAGCAATCCGATCAAGCTCCACTACTGCTAGGATCCACCGTAGGACCTGAGGGTTGGGAAAAAGATAAAAACAATGGGGTCAGACATAAGTCTGAGCGAGTCCTATAACTTTAACAATACAATCGTTAAAGTAACCAGAGAAGACATAAACTGATATACGGTAACTAATGGGGATGAATGGCTACACTAAGCAGTCAACTAAACTAAGATAAAAGATAAAGACGCATCTACCCTTCCAAAGGTAAATTACTAAACTGCACCACACCAGTCATTCCTAACTTAAAGGTTGATCCCACCCATGGACTTATAAAATTAACTTAATAGTTCTCGCGTACCCCTAGGTGACTAAGTAGACGCCACGGGGCCCTACAATCCACTAGGTGTACACACTACTCCCCATTCGATCGGCTCCCTAACGTAGATACCCGTGCTGGCCCCACCGTGGGGTGTACCATTCCCCAACGTGGCAACCTGATAAAATTAACGGTGCACGGCTTATATCTACACGATGCAACAACGTCTTATTTACCAGCCCGGGTCCACACACGCATATGAAACCCGTTGGTCATGCGTTGCCACCGCTAACCCATTTTGGCCTCTTATAGTCAAGCCCAGTATGCGTGTCCCGTCCTCGACATGGGTCGAGCCCACTATACGTATGGCTTACTGGTTGAAATGGGCCCCCAGCACAAGCCATCCCCCTAAGCTTGGCCCACACACTAGTGTTTCCCACTTAACCCTTTAATCATGTTTAATTACATGTTTCATCTTGGTTAAGTATTTTATCATATTTTCTATTGGCAACCACTAGCAATTTCCACATACCACCCAAGGTACCCACTTAACCCCCATGCCCCACTACATGCTTATCTGGTTAAGTGTTTCTTAATTGATTAACACCGTAACCGTGTAAAGGACCCCTCACATTGGACCGTCATTTGTAGATGCCTGGTTAAGCCGGTAGGTTCCGGGCAGTCTTACACTACAAACGGGTCCAACCTTGTGTCATTTACCCTTATTACATATTTAATTTATGATTAAGACCCCTCACATTGGACCGTCATTTGTAGATGCCTGGTTAAGCCGGTAAACTCCGGGCAGTCTTACACTACAAACGGGTCCAACCTCGTGTCTTAATCGATTAATTACTCCTAATTAATCACCCCCATAATTTGTGTTAATTATCATGTTTATTTTAGGAATATGGGTGCACCTAACTTAATAGGCAAATTCCCAACTCCAAAGTGTGGGTACACCTAACTTAATAGGCAAATTCCCAACACATAGTATGGGTACACCTAACTTAATAGGCAAATTCCCATACTATGTTCATTTATTTTATGTTATGCATAATTATATTAATTTCACACAATCTTATTAACATATGCATTTAATTAACCCCATCGTTCCCACGTAATTTCGTTCTCATGACATAACACATATAAAAGGTATCAACTTGCATATGTATGAACATGTTTCAAAGGTGCCATCTTGCATATTAACAAACACATAACTTGCATATGAACTTGCATAACATGTCACATAACTTGCATATAATCTTGTATAACATGTCACATAACTTGCATATTAACTTGTATAACATGTCACATAACTTGCATATTAACTTGCATAACATGTTACATAAACTTACATATTAACAAATACATGACTTGCATATGAACTTGCATAATATGTCACATAACTTGCATATGAACTTGCATAACATGTTACATAACTTGCATATGAACTCATAAACTTGCATATGAACTTGCATAACATGTTACATACTTGCATATGAACTCATAAACTTGCATATGAAGAAACATACAACTTGCATAATTATCATACAAGTAACTTGCATATTATCATACATGTAACTTGCATATTAACATATGATCACAAAGCACAAAACTTGCATAACCCACATACATTAGCAAACTAACATCATGTCATATGACTTAAAACCCATTAATCCACAAACAAAACCATATGATCTCATCATATCACAACTACTTAGTTTAGCAATTGATCATTAGAGTGATAGAAACTCACTACTAGCCAATTTGCACTCCAAATGAAGAAGATTAAGATGCTTAGAATGGATTAGAGGTTGATTAGAGAGTGATTAGCTTGCAACCCTCTTCATAAATTAGTGGAGGCTCCTTCTAAGATTTAATTTGGCGGCATGTAGCCCTCAATTCTATTTTTAGTATGGATTAGGGTAGGTTTAGGGTGTATTTATAGATTAGGTGAGTGTTTTAGGCCCTTAGATTAAACCTAAATTAGATTAGGACCCTTAGATTTCGGAACCTTCCAGAAACCAGCCCTAAGACCAAGCCCAAACCCCAAACTGGTGCACCCAACCACAGAACTCTCTAGAAACTGTGCAGGTTTCCTGTCCCGACATGGGCGCACTTCCCAAGTGCGCCAGTGTATTTTTTTGCTGGCGCACTTCACAAGTGCGCCAGTGCATTTCTAGCCTGTTTCGAGTTTTTCTGCCTAACTTCGTTCGTCCATATCTCTTTCATACGGTACCCGTTTTACGCAAACTCGGACTCTATTTCGCGTATTTTTCCGAGACGAACGCAATGACGCAGCCCGTTTCCCCTGATTCTCACATCTGAGATTAATTATACTTTAATTACTAACCATTAGTGTTAATTGAAATTCGGGGTGTTACATTCTCCCCTACTTAAAGGATTTCGTCCTCGAAATCTCTAAGTCAAGAAGAACGTATCCTACCAACCAAACAACCATCTACTAAACCATCAACCACAAGCATACATTATCCTTAGAAACTTCTAATGATGTATGAACATATGCAGAAAGTGTGTGTATATGTCCGTATACTAATGCAAAATCAGGCGGTCTACTGATTCAGTCGACCTCCTTAATGCAAATCATGATAGTGCCATGCATCCAATATGTATGCGAAACCCTATTGACACATACAATTTCTATATGCATGCACAACCATACACAAAAATGCATCATCCACATGATAACACATCCATGATACATCCATCAATCTAACTACCACATCCATTTATGCGATATGCAACATGAAGTGACTGAGCCGATCTAGTGCCTAATGTGTGTGTATATGCATCCACGAGCAACCACTAGCAAACAATTGCATCTACATGCATCCATCAACCATAACATGTTTCAAACACATGTTTCAACCATAGGTTTTACCCTATCTAAAGGTCATAGGTACTTGCGAGAGGATATACTAAAGATAAGATAAGTACTAGACAAGCGATAAAGGAGAAGTTAAAAGACATACTCTCAAAAAGAAATGAATACAAAGAACGCATCTTCGCTTCCGTCTCCCAAGTAGCATTGCTTTCGTCATCTCCCCATTGCACTTTAACTAGCTGAACTTCTCTGTTCCTCAACTTCCTAGTTTCTGACCCAAGGATGCGAGTAGGAGCTCGTCGAATCGTCGCATCACGCTCTACCTCTACATCTCTAAGCAAGCTCGGCTCTACCACCTCTGCGGTCTCATGTAAGCACTTCCTCAAATGTGATACATGGAATACATCATGAACACCACTAAGTCTGTCGGGCAACTCCACCCTATATGCCATCCGTCCAATCCTTTCCTTAATAGGAAACGGCCCAACAAACCTCGGTGCTAACTTCCCAACGGACCCAAAGCGAACAACATTTCTCAACGGAGATACTTTGACAAAAACCATGTCCCCAACCTCAAACTCAAGATCCGTCCTTCTCCGATCCGCATAAGATTTCTGTCTATCTTGCGCTGCTTTCATCCTTCTTCGAATCAAATCAATCTTCTCTGAAGTCTCTCTAACCATATCTAGCCCAAGCAAGATCTTATCCGTAGATTCCCACCAACATGTAGGAGATCGACAAGGCCTTCCCTAAAGAGCTTCGAAAGGTTCCATGCCAATACTAGACTGAAAGCTGTTATTGTATGCGAACTCCACCAAAGGAAGATGTTCTTCCCATGTACCTCCAAAATCCAAGATATAAAGCCTCAAGAGATCTTCTAAGATACGGTTCACCCTCTCGGTCTGACCGTCCGTCTGAGGATGATATGCGGTGCTCAAACACAACTGAGTCCCTACCGCCTCTTGCAAACTTCTCCAAAACTCACTAGTGAAGATAGGATCTCGATCACTCACAATGCTGGATGGTACGCCATGCAATCTAACAATCTCTCTAACATAGAATGAAGCAAGCCATGGAGCGGTCCTCTTACTCTTCACGGGTATAAAATGGGCACTCTTGGTAAGTCTGTCTACCACAACCCAAATTCCCGTATTGCCCTTCCTCGATCTCGGTAACCCATCGATGAAATCCATCGAGACACTATCCCACTTCCATTGCGGAACTTCCAATGGGTGTAGCAACCCACCGGGTTTCCTTTGCTCCGCTTTAACTTGTTGGCACACTAAGCATCTAGCCACATACTCGGCCACATCTTTCTTCATACCGGCCCAGAAGAAAACTCTCTTCTTGTCTTGGTACATTTTGTCTCCACCGGGATGAATAGTCATCCTTGAACGATGTGCATCATCCAAAATAGCCTTCTTCAAACCCTCATCTTGCGGTACACAAAGTCTACCGTCTCTATGCAACCATCCCCTATCATCTATGGTGTATCTACCCAAATGGCTGGACGACTCCCTCCTTATAAGCTTCTCTACCAACTCAACCAACTGTGGGTCGTCTCGCTGAGCCTCGCCAATCCGTCCCAAAAGAGTAGGTCTAACCTCCAAGGATGCTAACAAACCAGGTACAAAGTCAACAGAAGGTCTGAAGTCGAACAAAGAAAGAAACTCCAAGCTTCGCCATTCCACGAACAATGGACTCAAAGATAGCCTTTTTCTACTCAAGGCGTCCGCCACCACGTTACCCTTGCCAGGGGTATACGCTATCTCGAAATCATAGGATGCTAAGAACTCCATCCACCTTTGCTGTCTTAAGTTTAAATCCTTCTGAGAGAATAAGTACTTCAATGATTTATGGTCAGTGAACAACTCGAATCTCTCACCAAGAAGATAATGGCGCCAAGACTTAAGTGCGAAAACAATCGCGGCCAACTCTAGATCATGGGTAGGGTAATTCTTCTCATGCACTCTCAATTGCCTCCCTCAATAGGCTATTACCCTTCCCTCCTGCATCAAGACTGCACCTAATCCTGTCCCACAAGCATCGGTATAAACAACAAACGGCTTACTCCCATCCGGAAGCACTAAAACTGGAGCGGTGGTCAAAGCTCTCTTTAACCGTCGGAAAGCATCATCACAATCTACGTCCCATGAGAAAACCAGATTCTTCTTCGTCAAGCGGGTTAATGGGGCTGATATCTTCGCGAAGTCTTTGATGAACTTCCTATAATATCCTGCCAACCCCAAGAAACTTCTTACTTCGGTAGCATTTCTAGGAACTTTCCAATCCTGGATAGATACTATCTTTGCGGGATCCACAGCTATCCCTTCCTTAGAGACCACATGCCCTAAGAATCGCACTTCTCTTCTCCAAAAATGACATTTAGAGAATTTAGCTTTAAGACTATGTGCTCGAAGAGTCTCCAACACTTCTCTGAGATGTAAGGCATGCTCTTCTTCACTCTTGAAAAAGACCAAGATGTCATCCACAAAGACCACTACAAACTTATTCAGATACTCTATGAACTCTACTCATCAGATCAACAAAGTATGCAGGGGCGTTTGTCAACCCAAATGGCATCACAAGCCACTCATAAAAACCATCCGGAGTCCGGAAAGCAGTCTTCTCTATACTGTCCTCCGCCACTCTCAACTGATGAAACCCTGTAGCTAAGTCCATCTGTGAAAACACTGAGGCGCCAACCAACTGCTCAAAGAGATCATCTATCCTCGGTAATGGGTGTCTATTCTTCTTCGTGAGCTTCTTAAGTTCTCTATAATCCACACAAAGTCTGAGGGACCCATCCGCCTTCGTGGCAAACACTACTGGAGCTCCCCACTCCGATATACTTCGCCTTATGAACCCCTTCTCAAGCAACTCCCCTACTTGCTTATGAAGTTCTCTTCTCTCACGAGGAGCCATGTGGCGCACTGGCAAAGACACTGGTTTGGCATTATCCACCAAATAAATTCGGAAATCTATCTCCCGCTTCGGAGGCAAACCCTTCACCTCTTCAAACACATCCGGATATTCCCGGACCACTCTGACAGAACGCAAACTCTCGACCGAAGCATCGAGCGATTCAAGATAACTTAGCAAAACAGATTCCATGGGATTACAAGAGATCTCGAGAGTATTACCCAAGCGGGTCATAAGCCTGACAACTCTCCTTTCACAATCAAGAACGGCACCATTACTGGATAACCAGTCCATGCCCAAAATCAACCCATAGCCCGTAAAGCCCAATACAAAAGCATCACATCCAAACTCAACGCTAAGTATAGAAATCTTCAAACCCAAACATATCATAGACAGATATATGGAGCCCCTAATTGGGTTTGAAACAACCAAGGGATCATCAACTAGACCGGTGTCTAAGTGCAGTGACTCAACTAACGATGATGAGATAAAAGAATGCGATGCGCCAGAGTCAAACAAAGTACGAACTGGATGATCAAACAGAAAAACCAGACTTTCAACGGAAATATTTCTACCTCTCTGCTGAATCGGTGGAACTGAGAGAGCCTGAACTTGCCCCCCTGCCTGAGCTGGTGCCATAGGAGCTTGCACCTGACCTCCTGAGGTAGACCCCGTCTTCTGCCCCTTCTTTGGGCAGTCCTTCACAAGATGTCCTACTTCACCACAATGAAAGCAACCGGTCTTCTTCTTTTTGCGACAATCCTTGCTGAGGTGGCCTGGGGTCCCACAATTGAAGCACTTCTTCTTCTTCTTCCCCTTGTCACCATTGCCTTTTCCACCGTTGCCTTGTTGTTGTTGTTGCGGTTTCTTCTGATCCCCCTTCTTCTCTGGTGCCTTAGAACTCTTATCATCCTCATGCATAAGTGTCATGTAGACAAGCTTCTCAAAGGTGGCCCCCATAGGAATGTGAGTCATAGCTATTCCTTGCAATGGTTCGTTCAAGCCTCTAACGAACCTCAAAGCCTTCTTCTCCGGTGTATTCACCAACTCTATGCCAAACCTTGCTAATTGATTGAATTTGTTGACATATTCTTTCACCGTGAGATTCCCTTGCTTCAAATTCAAGAACTTCTCCATAAACAGATTCTCTTCCGCCCTTGAGAGAAACTTAGCCCCAAACCTTTGCTTGAAATCTGCCCAAGAGTCAACAGGGCGTTCTCCATTAGTGACCTCCCACCAGAATGAGGCCTCTCCCTTCATTAACCAAGCCGCCAACTTGACTTTCTTTCCCTCTTCCACTTCAAAGATATCTAGCAACTCTTCCACTTCCTTAAGCCAATCTCTAGCCTCTACGAAAGTCTCTGAACCTAGAAAAGGTTTTCCTCCTATAGCCTTGAACTCCTTGCAAATCTTAGCAAAATTATCCACTCTAGGCTGAGGAGGAGGAGCGGTTGCCTCTGGTGTAGTAGCATTGGCTGGACCCGCAGCCGCGGCCCTAGCCTCTTGTAACCTCCTATACCATAGTGGTATAACTAAGCCCTCCGGGATGTTAAGATCTTCAGCCATGCTGAAACGAAAGAGGAAAGATTCAAAAAGGAGATTCCGAAAGATAAAGATATGGCTATTGGGGATTATGCTTTTCTTTTTCAAAAACTTTTCTCTTAAAAGACATGTTTTTGAAAATACTTTTTCCAAAAATAATACCTTTACTATTTTCTAAAAAAAAAGTATTTTTCTCAAAAATTTATCTGTTCCGGTAACCTTCAGCTCTGATACCACGTGTAACACCCCACTCCCGCTATGATCGCTCACTAAGGGAATGCCATAGCATCGGTGGAGTATTTTAGTGAATATAGAACAGAAAAATTACAACAAGACAGATATAAATGGTACTTGAAATTTAAAACATCATCTCATAACAGCAGAAGTAAAACATGTCTGGTTACATCATAAAACCACAATAAAAGTCAAGTACAATATCCATCAAAATAAAGAAGTACATAATCCCACTCTCATACAATAGCCATGACAAAAGAAAAGATAACTGGGTAACTGGATCTTTACATCTATCCAAGCTCCTAAAGACTGGAACAGCAATCCGATCAAGCTCCACTACTGCTAGGATCCACCGTAGGACCTGAGGGTTGGGAAAAAGATAAAAACAACGGGGTCAGACATAAGTCTGAGCGAGTCCTATAACTTTAACAATACAATCGTTAAAGTAACCAGAGAAGACATAAAATGATATACGGTAACTAATGGGGATGAATGGCTACACTAAGCAGTCAACTAAACTAAGATAAAAGATAAAGACGCATCTTCCCTTCCAAAGGTAAATTACTAAACTGCACCACACCAGTCATTCCTAACTTAAAGGTTGATCCCACCCATGGACTTATAAAATTAACTTAATAGTTCTCGCGTACCCCTAGGTGACTAAGTAGACGCCACGGGGCCCTACAATCCACTAGGTGTACACACTACTCCCCATTCGATCGACTCCCTAACGTAGATACCCGTGCTGGCCCCACCGTGGGGTGTACCATTCCCCAACGTGGCAACCTGATAAAATTAACGGTGCACGGCTTATATCTACACGATGCAACAACGTCTTATTTACCAGCCCGGGTCCACACACGCATATGAAACCCGTTGGTCATGCGTTGCCACCGCTAACCCATTTTGGCCTCTTATAGTCAAGCCCAGTATGCGTGTCCCGTCCTCGACATGGGTCGAGCCACTAAGTTACGTATGGGTTACTGGTTGAAATGGGCCCCCAGCACAAGCCATCCCCCTAAGCTTGGCCCACACACTAGTGTTTCCCACTTAACCCTTTAATCATGTTTAATTACATGTTTCATCTTGGTTAAGTATTTTATCATATTTTCTATTGGCAACCACTAGCAATTTCCACATACCACCCAAGGTACCCACTTAACCCCCATGCTCCACTACATGCTTATCTGGATAAGTGTTTCTTAATTGATTAACACCGTAACCGTGTAAAGGACCCCTCACATTGGACCATCATTTGTAGATGCCTGGTTAAGCCGGTAGGTTCCGGGCAGTCTTACACTACAAACGGGTCCAACCTTGTGTCATTTACCCTTGTTACGTATTTAATTTATGATTAAGACCCCTTACATTGGACCGTCATTTGTAGATGCCTGGTTAAGCCGGTAAACTCCGGGCAGTCTTACACTACAAACGGGTCCAACCTCGTGTCTTAATCGATTAATTACTCCTAATTAATCACCCCCATAATTTGTGTTAATTATCATGTTTATTTTAGGAATATGGGTGCACCTAACTTAATAGGCAAATTCCCAACTCCAAAGTGTGGGTACACCTAACTTAATAGGCAAATTCCCAACACATAGTATGGGTACACCTAACTTAATAGGCAAATTCTCATACTATGTTCATTTATTTTATGTTATGCATAATTATATTAATTTCACACAATCTTATTAACATATGCATTTAATTAACCCCATCGTTCCCACGTAATTTCGTTCTCATGACATAACACATATAAAAGGTGTCAACTTGCATATGTATGAACATGTTTCAAAGGTGCCATCTTGCATATTAACAAACACATAACTTGCATATGAACTTGCATAACATGTCACATAACTTGCATATAATCTTGTATAACATGTCACATAACTTGCATATTAACTTGTATAACATGTCACATAACTTGCATATTAACTTGCATAACATGTTACATAAACTTACATATTAACAAATGCATGACTTGCATATGAACTTGCATAATATGTCACATAACTTGCATATGAACTTGCATAACATGTTACATAACTTGCATATGAACTCATAAACTTGCATATGAACTTGCATAACATGTTACATACTTGCATATGAACTCATAAACTTGCATATGAAGAAACATACAACTTGCATAATTATCATACAAGTAACTTGCATATTATCATACATGTAACTTGCATATTAACATATGATCACAAAGCACAAAACTTGCATAACCCACATACATTAGCAAACTAACATCATGTCATATGACTTAAAACCCATTAATCCACAAACAAAACCATATGATCTCATCATATCTCATCTACTTAGTTTAGCAATTGATCATTAGAGTGATAGAAACTCACTACTAGCCAATTTGCACTCCAAATGAAGAAGATTAAGATGCTTAGAATGGATTAGAGGTTGATTAGAGAGTGATTAGCTTGCAACCCTCTTCATAAATTAGTGGAGGCTCCTTCTAAGATTTAATTTGGCGGCATGTAGCCCTCAATTCTAATTTTAGTATGGATTAGGGTAGGTTTAGGGTGTATTTATAGATTAGGTGAGTGTTTTAGGCCCTTAGATTAACCCTAAATTAGATTAGGACCCTTAGATTTCGGAACCTTCCAGAAACCAGCCCTAAGACCAAGCCCAAACCCCAAACTGGTGCACCCAACCACAGAACTCTCTAGAAACTGTGCAGGTTTCCTGTCCCGACATGGGCGCACTTACCAAGTGCGCCAGTGTATTTTTTTGCTGGCGCACTTCACAAGTGCGCCAGTGCATTTCTGGCCTGTTTCGGGTTTTTCTGCCTAACTTCGTTCGTCCATATCTCTTTCATACGGTACCCGTTTTACGCAAAATCGGACTCTATTTCGCGTATTTTTCCGAGACGAACGCAATGACGCAGCCCGTTTCCCCTGATTCTCACATCTGAGATTAATTATACTTTAATTACTAACCATTAGTGTTAATTGAAATTCGGGGTGTTACAACCTCATCGGGAGATAGAGTTTCGCATTGATTTGGTTAAAGATGCAAAGCCTATCGTGTTGCCTGTTCGAAGGTTAGCACCGAAGGAGAAGTTGGAGCTATCTATTCAGGTGGATGATCTATTACAGAAGGGCTTGATCCGACCAAGTCGTTCGAGTTGGGGAGCGCCTGTTGTCTTTGCTACAAAGGCAGATGGTTCATTAAGATTATGTGTCGATTATCGCGAGCTCAACAAACAAACTATTAGGAACAAGTATCCTTTGCCTAGGATAGATGACTTATTCGACTAGCTTCATGGAGCTCAAGTGTTTTCTCAACTAGATCTTGCTATAGGATTCCATCAGCTGAGGGTAGCAGAGGAGAGTGTACCCTTAACCGTTTTTAGGCCCGATAAATTTTATGAGTGGTTAGTTATGCCGTTTGGTCTAACTAATGCTCCAGCATATTTCGTAGACCTAATGAATCGGGTTTTTCGAGATGTGTTGAATAAGTTTGTTCTTTTATTCATTGATGATATTCTGGTCTACTCTAAGACCGAGGAAGAACATACACGCCATTTGAGGATAGTACTAGAAACATTGAGGGACAATGTTTTGAAGGCAAAATTCTCGAAGTGTCATTTTTGGCATTCGGAAGTTAGATTTTTGGGCCACGTTGTTTCTACTGAAGGTATTTCTGTTGATCCTACGAAGGTTGTGTCTGTTCAAGACTGGAGAAGGCCAGAAAGCGCTACAGATATTAGAAGCTTTTTGGGTCTAGCTGGCTATTATAGAAGGTTTATCCAGGATTTCGCAAAGATCGCTTCTTGTTTAACAAAGCTGACGAAGAAAGATATCAAATTTGTATGGACAGAGAAGTGCGAGCAAGCCTTCATAAAGCTTAAGGAAAAGTTAACTAGTGCTCCTGTCCTTACTGTGCCAGATGGAGGTGAAGGTTTGACTGTTTACACCGATGCGTATGGAACTGGGTTAGGTGCTGTGTTGATGCAACATGGGAGAGTTATTGCTTATGCGAGCCGTCAGCTCAAACCACATGAAACGAGGTATGCGAATCATGACTTGGAGTTATTAGCAGTTGTGTTTGCATTAAAAATGTGGAGGCATCATTTGTTAGGTGAGAAGTTCAAGTTATATACGGACCACAAATCCTTGAAGTATCTTTTTACGCAAAAAGACTTGAACATGAGGCAGCAAAGGTGGTTGGAGTTTCTTGCAGCCTATGATCTAGACATCACGTATACCCCAGGAAAAGCTAATGTTGTAGCCAACGCGCTCAGTAGAAGATATGCAATTATGGCAAATATAGAAGTTCAACCAACCTTGATTAGTCGTATCGAAGAAAATCAGCTTAGAGATCTTCATCTTGCCAGGACTGCTAAGTTGGTAAGTGAGAATATTGCTCTAGAGAAATGGCCCGGATTCGAAGTAGATAACCGTGGAATTTTGAGGATGAATGGTAGGTTATGTGTTCCGAATGTTAATGGGATCAGGCAGGATGTTCTAACGGAAAGCCATCATTCACGATTAACGATACATCCAGGGGTAACTAAAATGTATCAAGATATGAAGCGAACATTTTGGTGGGAGGGCATGAAAAGGGATGTCTCTATATTTGTAAGTAGGTGTGCAAACTGCCAACAAGTGAAGGGTAGTCATCAAAAGACGGTCGGGCTACTTCAGCCACTCGAGATTCCTTAGTGGAAATGGGATCAGATTTCTATGGATTTTATTGACGGGTTGCCTAGGACGAGGAGAGGTTATGAAGGTGTATGGGTTATTGTAGATCGGTTAACCAAGAGCACGCACTTCTTACCAGTAAAGGCAACAAGGACTGCTTATAGTTTGGCGTTGTTGTATATTAAGGAGATAGTTAGGCTTCATGGCATTCCAAGTAGTATCGTGAGTGATAGAGATCCAATCTTCACAAGTCATTTCTGGAATGGATAGCATGATACATTGGGGACCAAGCTCAGTTTGAGTATCGCTTACCATCCACAAACTGATGGGCAAACAGAAAGGGTGAACCGAGTATTAGAAGATTTACTTCGGGCATGCATCTTAGATTTTGGAGGTTCGTGGGAAGATCACTTACCACTTGTTGAGTTTTCATACAACAATAGTTATCAAGCCAGCATTGGGATGGCACCTTTTGAAGCATTGTATGGAAGGCCTTGCAAATCTCCATCATGTTGGATAGAATCTGGAGATCGCCTTGTACTTGGGCCAGATATGGTTCGAGAAGCATCAGATAAGGTCTTAGAGATTCAGAAGCGAATCAAGGAAGCACAGAATCGACAGAAGAGCTATGCAGATGAAAGGCGTAGAGACTTGGAAATTACAGTTGGAGACTTTGTATTTGTAAAAGTTTCGCCGATGAGAAGTGTAGTTCGGTTTGGAAAGGCTGGGAAGTTAGCTCCTCGTTATATTGGACCATTCCCAATTCTAGAAAGGATTGGTACACTCGCGTATAGGGTCGAGTTACCAATTAGGCTATCAGGGGTGCACAATGTATTTCATGTATCACATTTGCGTAAGTATGTGCATGATCCCTCGATGATAGTAGAAGCGTCGCAACAAGAAGACTTGGAAGTGGAGCCGAATTTGACTATATTGAGACAACCAGTTCGAATTATTGATAGAGATATAAAGCAACTTAGGACTAAGATTGTGAAGTTAGTCAAGGTACAATGGAGTGAGGATGCTCGGGATTGTACATGGGAAACAGAGGAAAATCTGAGGAAGTCTTATCCAGAATTGATCTTAGACAAAGGGTTTCTTATCTTAGTATCGTATGTCTTTTGGTTTTTAGTTTGTATATAGTTTTTGGAAGTGATCTATATATGCATCTTCTTATTCTATCTTCTTTGATTTTTCACTCTTGTTTGAATTTCGGGGACGAAATGTTTTAAGTGGGGGAGAATGTAAAGACCCGGAAATTTGAACACTTAATCTTCAAATATTGTAACAGTTTGGAATATTGTTAAATATTGTAAATGTGATTTTATAACCTTGTTAAACATCTTTTCATTAATAATTAATGATCCTCGGCTCATTTCAGAAAAATGTTCTAAAAAAATATATATTTTTGGAAAAATGTCGAAAATGTGACCGAAAGCCATTTTATTTATATATAGCTATTTTCTCAATAAATGTTGTTGAAAATTTAAATGAATTTCTAGTTATTCATTAGAAAAGTAATTAGCAAATAAAAATATTTTTCATATTTATGGCTAACTATATTGATGATGTCATCATTTTAAAAAAAAATATGAGCATTTAAGGAAAGTTTTTGTATTTTGGTATTTAAGTATTCAAATAAGTGCTTTATAATTTGAATATGCTTGTTTTAATTGTTTAAATAAGTTAATGGATTTATTTCCAAGTTTTGTTTACTTGAATAAATCATTTTATAAAGAACTAATAGTATGATCGAGATTCAACTTCCAGATTCACATCCTATCGTTGAATAGAAGTTGTTTCATATCGTTGCAACGTTGTTTGATATATGTGTATGTATTCACATACATGCATGTACACATATATATGTAAGCATAATTAGTCACATCAAGAGTTTAGAAAATATCCTAAGTGTATGTATATAAGCTTCTTATATGTATACAAATGAATGCTTACTTGAAAAAGCAAACTTACCATCTCTTACACACCTTTCACTTCCCTTACACACCATCCCATCTATCATAATTACTATTAGGGTTTTAAGGGCATTTTGGTCTTTTCCCATCCACCTTCCTTTTCCTATATAAGGAGGGGTATACCACCTTCTTTCTTACACAAAATTCCTAAGCAAAAGTGAAGCTTTTAATGGCTTATCTTCATCTTCTTCCTCTTCCTTACTAACTTTCTCAAACTATATTCAAACCAACTCCAAATCAACTCAAACTTTGAGTGTAGCCTTCTTATACCATTACAAGACCTTCTAGCAAGTTAGAAGTTGAAAAATCCAAGCCTCACTCAATTTTCATCTTTGTTCGTGAGCTATATAAGGAAGGAAGCAAGGAAAAGCAAGGAAAGGAAGGAGGTTGCTAGCTTGGATCTTTATTCTTATTCTTGGATCTTTATTCTTATTTTGGATCTTGGATTTGCTAAGGATTAAGATGAGTTTACTCACTATTTAGGACAGAAAATATAAACCATTTGCATGTCCTTAACTATGCTTAAAGTTACTTGAATGTTAGTAACTTATGTTAAAAATGTTAACTTGATTCTTACTTTAAAAGTAAGCGACATATGTGATCCATGTTAATGGATTGGAATGGACCTGAATGGACTTGGAATTGGACTTGAATTTACTTGTGTAACAAGTGGAATGGACTTGAAACAAAGCACATAAGGATTAGTAGGGAATTGACATATTGTAGACTTGAACTTGAAAGTGCACTTACAGCGATAGTCGCTATAAATACAGTTTGTATTGTTGTGTTTACAACATCTTGTATGGAACTTTGTAATGACATCTTTAGTGATTTCTTATCATTTTGAATCTTGTATTACTTGTATGTTTACTACCTTGAAGTCATTGAATAGTAAAATGCTAAGTAACCCCTTGAAAATGACCAAAACTTCACTAGTGCAAAACTACCCGTTTAACCTTGATTTTTGGATTTCTAAGTATTGTAAAGGTTCTTTAAATTTATGTAAATGGTCTTATCTTCTAAAATATCTTCTTTGCAAAATATCTTCTTCTAAAATATCTTCTTTCTAAATATCTTCTTTTCAAAATATCTTCTTTTCAAAATATCTTCTTCTAAAATATCTTCTTTCTAAATATCTTTTTCTAAAATATCTTCTTTTCAAAATATCTTCTTCTAAAATATCTTCTTCTAAAATATCTTCTTTCTAAATATCTTCCAAATATCTTCTTATAAAATATCTTTCCAAATAAAACAAAGGTTAGAAAAGGGTTATGAATTGCTAAACCTCGTCATGATTAAGTCATTAGATTAAAAAGGTAACTAATAATGCTTAACGCTAATAAGCCAACGAAGTAGACTTATCTATTTGTGAGAGTTAAGATTGATGTCGAGTAGGGACGGAGCAATAGAGCTCTAACCTACCGGCTTCCCTCTTGGCTGAGGAATAGATAGGTTGGGAATGTTGGAAACGTGTTAACCATGTTAATCACTTACTTGTTTATTGAATATCATGGATACTGTGCTTAATTCTAATAAGCTGACGAGTAGGCTTATCTATCTGTGAGTGTCAAGAATGGGGTGTCTAGGCAAGGGGTGATATGCAACCAATGCTCTAACTTACCTGGCCTCACTCTTGACCGAGGGATAGTTAAGTTGATAATGTCGGAAACGAGTTAAGTGCACGAACCATGGTTTCTATAAGCTATTGTTTTGACTAGATAGTCGATTAGTCGACCATCAAACTATACCATTATAACTTAAGAAGTATTGGGAAAGCTTCACGATTCCATACCAATGAGAACCCCCGGGGAGGAGTGTTGGTACGAAACGTCTCTAGCATTCACTTACTTTTGAAAGAACCGGAATTGAGTTAACCGGAAATTCATCGATTAGTTTTGAAGAGTCCGGGATCGATAAGTGTTTTACTCATCGAATACCACTTCAAAACTAGAGTACGAGTTCTATGTTTTGGAAGCGGTTGAAGAAGAAAAGTGAATCTATATGAAGGTTGGGAAACTTCTCGTGATGCTCGGATCAAAGTAGTGATTCGTGATCTGTTCGAGAAGTAGGAATCCAATTTGGGATCCGTGTTATGTTCGAGTGATGAAGACTCGTGTGAAAGATGCCGAACGAAACCTCGACATCGGATATGGCTAAAAACAGAGTAGGAGCACAATCTGAGGTTTTGCTAACCTATGGCAGGATATATTGACTCCATATCTAGTGTATGCTTATATCGAATCGTGCGGGAGCTCCTCGAAGTTGCGCGCGGGAGTTGGATATATTTAGTTCCACGTGGTGCACTTCGGTGTTTCGTGCGTGGGCCAGTTGTGTTTACCTTATGGTATATTTTATCTAGAGATATGCGACGCTCGGAGGTACTTTCTGACCCTTGTGCATGGAGTTTGGATCTGTATTGAGAGATCTCCAATGGAAAATCCAATATACGAACGTACCTTAGCGGTTTTGTTTGTACACTTAATAGTTGTCGAATGTAACAAATGTAACCATTCCATCTATGTGATTTATTTATATTCTACACCCTAGACATTATCTATAATACAACTATAGTAAACTTAATAAATGGTTGGTTTCTTTTGAGGGGAAAACCGGAGCGGTTATCTGCACGGTCCCCTCAATATTGTTACATGCAATCTTGAGTTTTCTCATACCAGACTGATGTCTGACGCTTGGTTTTTGTTTTCCCTAAAATCCTCACGTACTCCTTCAAGTAGGCTGAGTATGGCAGGTTTTACTTTGGATGCTTTAAAGTTCGAAAGACGAGCTGGAGGCTTCCATTATCTATCTACCTATTTCTATTTCAGTTGTACTGTATTAGTTATGTACATATCAGCATTGTGAGGACAGGCAGTTATAACTGTCCAGGCTGATTATGGTACTTAGGTTATTGTAACTCTGAAATTCCTTTATTCAGAGTAACCCTTTGTACTATGTTGATATTATATATTTCCGTTCCGCTGTGAGATTCTGATATTCTGTTCTTTCTTCCTTGTTCTACTTTTTTTTTTTTTACCCAACAATTCGACTTTCCGGCACTTGGATGTTTGGCACACGAATACCGTGGATGTATTTAGTGTCGACTTTCAAGGTTCGAAAAGTCGGGTCGTTACAGTCATATTCTTTATCCTTAGGTAGAGACCAGTGGATGTAAACATGTATTTAAAACATGTTATGATTGATGGATGCTAGTGGATGCAAGTGGTTTCTAGTGGTTGCTCATGGATACATATACACACACATTAGGCACTAGATCGGCTCAATCACTTTCATACTACATATAAATGTGTGCTTATTTAGATTAATGGATGTATAATGGTTGTGTTATCATATGGATGATGCATTCGGATGAATGGTTGTGCATGCATGTAGAAATAATATGTATCATTAGAGATCTTTTGCATACATAATGGACGCATGGCACTATCATAATTTGCATTAAGGAGGTCAACTTAATTAGTAGACCGCCTGATTTTGCATTAGACAGGGACATGTGCACACACCGTGCATATAAACATGAAAGCATTAGAAGTCTTTTAAGGACAATGGATGCATGTGTTTGATGGTTGAGTATATGGACGATTGGATAATAGGATATGTATTCTTCGTAACTTCAAGATTTCGGGGTCAAAATCCTTTAAGGAGGGGGGAATGTAACACCTTGTGTTTTCTGTTAACATAAAATAACGAATTGAGGAATAATTAATTTTAAATGTGAGAATCAAGGGAAACGGGTTACGCCTTTGTGTTCATCTCGGAATTCTGGTTGAGATAGAGTCTGAGTTTGCGTAAATTGGACTTCGTATGAAGAAGTTATGGCTGTCAGAAGTTTCCAGAAAATTCAAATAAATTCAAACAGCTCGAAAACGGATTCAAACTTCAAAACAGAAGTCGGAAGCGGGCTGGGGGGAAATTCCTGCCCAAGACCCAGGTTAATCAGGGGGTCGACCCTAGTGTCGACCTCCCCCCTACAGGTCGACTTGGGGGGCGACCTGCCCCCCCCCCCCGGGCAGATCAGAAAGATGTCGATTTTGTGACTCAGTGATGAGTCATTAGGGCTGAGATGTCACTCTATCTTGACCGGATGGTCTTGATTGATTCTAGGTTGATCAGATGGCCTAACTTAATCCTAAATTCTATATAAACACATGTAGACTCAAACCCTAAAACCTAATCAAAATTAGAACCATGGTCGTCATGCTATCACCCTGCAACCTGGAGTAGCCGCCACCAACTAGCGGAAAAGTAAAGCTAATCAACTCAATTCAACTCAAGTTTATGACAACAATAACAAAAGAATTTGTCTACTTCAAAGGCGAGCTAAATCAATTTCAGAACACAGATCCCAGAACTCAAGACCTTCTTTGAGTTGTGAGTTCGATTTCTTTAATAAGATAATTAATAGGTTAATTAGGTTGAGTTATAATTTGGGTTAGCTATGTATGTGAAACATTGGAAAAATGTGATATTTTGTGAATATATGCTAGTCGTCCATAATGATAGTTTTAGTTGTGGATCCCGTTGTATATGCCCAATCACCTATGTTCAACTTGATTCATGTTTGACATCATTTTATATGCAAGTTTGGGTGCAGATAATATGCTAGTTTCTATGTGAATTGTACACAAGTTTACATGCGAACCAAGTAAAGTGACTATATGCAAGTTTAGGTAGAAATTGGATTCACATATATGCAAGTTTACACCTTTGGATTTAGATCTATGACGTACATTGTTTTATGCAAGTTTATGACTATAGACTATGCAAGTTTGGGTGAAAACTATGTTCATACCTACAAGTTCACACCTTAAGGTCTATGTTTAGATTCATGACAATACAAAGTTTATGCAAGATATGTTGTAATCCTTATTCGTAAGTTAGATCCATTTTGTGTGTTATGCAAATTTGCGGTGTTCTTCCCTTTTATGTGAATAGACTAGTTGCTAGTCTAATATATATATGTCATGATAAACGAACGAACAACGTGGGGACGATGGGGGAAATATTGAATATACTCATATTGAAAATTGGCATGTAATGGCCTTAAAAGGCATATAATTAATTTAAGACATTAATTAGAAAAATTTGTATTTATGGACATAATTTAGGCGACAATTATGGACATAAGTATATTTGGAATTTATTTGCTAATTTGAATAAGGATATTAATCCACTTTGGGGTTAAATAAAGATGTGTAATAATAAACCGCCTAAGACACGAGGTTAGACTCTTTTGTGGTGTAAGACTACCCGGACCCGCCCGGTAAATCCAGCAGCCACAAATGTCAGTCTAATGTGAGAGGTTAAAGGCATGAATTAAATGCGTAACAGTTGTAAAAACACAAGGTTAGGCTCGTTTGTGGTGTAAGACTGCCCGGACCCGCCCGACAAATCCAACAGCCACAAATGTCGATCTAATGTGGGAGGTCTTTGCAAGGTTACGGTTTTAATGAATTAGGAAACACTTAACCAGATAAACATGTGGTGGGACATGGGGGGGGTTAAGTGGGTGCCTTGGGTGGCGTGTGAAATACAATTAGATGCACTTAACAAAGATTGAAACATGTAAGAAGACATGAATAAGAACGGGGTTAAGTGGGGAAATCTTAGAGGGGACCAAGCATAGGTGGAAAGCTTGTGTCATACATGGGGGCCCTTTTCAAACCAGTAACCCATTAAGTATCTTTGTGGGCTCGACCCAAGTCGGGGACTGGACACGCGTACTGGGTTTGATTGTAAGAGGTCAAAACGGGTTAGCGGTGGCAACGCAAGTCCAACGGGGTCATGTGCGTGTGTGGCCCCGGGCTGGTAGGTAAGACGTTGTTGCATCGTGTAGATATAAGCCGTGCATTTTTGGTGGTATCGGGTTGCCACTTTGGGGAGTGATACACCCCACTGTGGGGACAGCACGGGTATCTACGAGTTAGGGAGCCAATCGAATGAGGGTAGTGGGTACACCTAGTGGAGATAGGGGTAGACGACACCTATGAAGGCAGCTAGGGGTACACGAAACTACCATTATCATTATTAAGTTTTTTAGGCGGGATCAATTTGTAGGCAGGATCAACTTTTAGGGAGTTTGGTGTGGTGCAATGTAGTAATTATCTTATAGTGATCAGGTGCGTCTTTAACGTTATCTTTGTTCATCTTATTTCCTTTGTTTGCTCTGTCATGCCCAATTGTTCATAGTCATTTCCTTATTTTCCAGCTTATGCCTTATCCTAGTTACTTTAATGATTATATTGTTAAAGTTATTGCACTCGCCAGACTTTATGTCTGACCCCTTTGTTTCCACCTCTTTTCTTCCTTTCCCCCTCCCCCCAGGTGCTCTAGGTGGGACTAGTACTAGTGGAGCTTGATTTGGACAGCTTTATCTCTCTCTTTTGGGAGTTGCTTGGATTGCTGAAGTAAAGTTCAGCCTGTCTTATTTATGGCTATTTTATGTTGGGGTTATGTCTTTTATTTTATGTACTCAGAACTTATTTGTCAAGATGGATTATAAGTGTATTTGTTTTTGTAATTGGTTTTTGATGTGATGTAACCAAACTATTTCTCCGCTGCAATAAAAGTGGTTTTTATTTTCCAAGTACCAATATATTTATTTGTCAAGTTTACTTTTCTGTTCTATACACAATAAACGCTCCATCAAAATTAAGGCATTCCCTTTGTGAGTGACCTTAATGGAGATGGTGTGTCACAAGAAGAGTTGTTGATCTTATTAGAATTGAACTATGCCATTTTCGCATAGTCGCCTTTTAAGCATAGCTTATTTTCATATTTGAACCAGAATATCATTGGATTTTTTGTGAGATATTTATGGTTATAGCTTCGCAGACGATTTTTTTTTGAGTTAATGGATTCTAATTGGGTTTCCCAGGTTGATCTTTAACGGTGCAATGACTTTATTGACATATCGAGCATACTGATTTTGCCGAACTTTTCAAATGCCCCAGTTGGAAGGCAAGTTCAAGCCATGTGTATTGGCTATTTTGATAAGAATATATCAGTTTCAGGCTTATTGCAATGCTGTGATAGACCCATGGTATTTTTACGGACATTATTCAACTCTTATGTGGTTGTATCACCTCCATACCATTGGTCTTCACGAGTCACAAAAGCTCGATGTGATTAATTTGTCGGGTTGCCTTAATCGTAATTGACGCGCTAGAAGCTCTAACTTTGTCAGTCAAAGCTATTTGAGCTTGCCAACATGTATGAAGCTTTTGGGTTTCGTCAATGCAATAGGAATGCTGACTTTAATGGCTAGTTTATTACTTCTTCTTGAAGAATTTTTTTATATCTTTTGTGCCCCGTTTGGGGAGGTCCCCTTATTCTTTACATCTGGGAGAATTAGAAGCTACGAAAATGGATTTCCCGAGCCTCTTTCTTTGGAGAGGTGGACCTTCTCTGTCAGCGCAAAGGTCTGACAAGTAGGATTTTGATTTTCTCTTGCTATGGAGGGATTGCCTTTTCTATGGAGGGATTTTTCGAGCCTCTTGCTATGGATAGTGGACCTTCTGTGTCGGCGCAAATGTCTGACACAAAGGATTTTTTATTTGCACGTCATTCTACAAGGTGAACATCAATCGTCGTGTCGGATACGTTTAACTATGGTAAGTGATTGCAGTCGCATTGAAAGGCTCTCTTGACAAGACTTTGCAGGGTTGCGCCATTCCGTAGGGTGAACATTAGTCCTTATGTGTCGAATATACTCACCCGTTATAGGTGATCGCATCTGGACCGGGAGATTTTTTCGAACATCAGTCGTCGTGTCCGAAGCACCTAGCTATATTAAGTAATCGCATCTAGACTGAGAGGTTGTGACCCTTTATAACTTGCAAAAGTTTGCATCATTCCATGGAGCGAATATCGACTTCCTTATGGATGTACTTGACTATGACAAGTGATCGCAGCCGGGCGCAGGTTACCCTTCGGAACTTGCAAGGGCTTGCGTAATTTTGTGGAGCGAACATCGGCCTCTTACTGTATGCTCTTGACTATGGCAAGTGATCGCAACCGGGAATGGGCTGCCCCTTGGAACTTGCCAGCTTTGGTGTTGACTTCGCATCCGCTTGCTGAACTCACCACCATTTGACTATTGGTAAATACTCTTGCTCACTCTCCAAGGTGGTGCTCTTTATTGTTGCATTTATTCATATTGATGTTTTTTGCACTCGATTGCCACTTTGCATCGGGTTTCGAGGAAGAAAGCATTCGTCGGATAGCCCGTAATAAGGAATCGTCTTTTAGAAAATTCTGAATTATCAAAAAAATTGAAAGTAAGAGATTTACTCAGGCATATATGCTTTGAGTCACATAGTTAATGTTCAGTACATCGCTTGCAAATTATTACAGATTGTTTGCAGTAAGTTTCGAAGACAGCAGGCAGTAAAATATGAAGTAAAGCATGAAATAAAGAAGGAAACAAAGCAGGAAGTAGTGCAATGGCGATGATGATCGCTTATTCTGAGCCATTAAAATTTGAGTGCCAATCATTGGTCCTTAGTTGATCACCGGCTTGGTATCAACCCGTGCTAGAGTTTGATTACTTGGATCAACTTGATTGGTGGGGACACTCTGCCCCGGAAGTGCTGGAGCAGAGTTTGATGCTTGTGGATTCTTGACATGTTGTTACAGCCTGTTCTTTTGAATCAACTCCTTAATCAAGCTTTTAAGATGCCTACATTCATTCGTGTTATGACCAGGCTGGTTGTGAAACCTACAGAACTTTCCCGAGTTAGCCGCCTTGTCGCCTATCCTCATTTGTCTTGTTTCTGCTTATTCTTCATAATTCTTCGTTGCAAGATAAATGTTTTCGGAGGTGTCGTTCAAAGGTGTTAGCTCTACTGGGATGATAAGGAAAATCTTCTTATTAGCTCTGTTGCCCTTCCCATCGTTAATGCGCTTTTACCCCTGAGTATTCTTCTGATTATACTGAGTAGCAGCATTTTTGGGAGCTTCAAGAAACTGGTTACCCTCAATAATCTGAAGAGGCATAGAATTATTGTCCACTCTCATATACTACTCAGCCTTTTTATAGAATTTCTCAAGCGTGTTTGGATCTTTCATTTTCGCTCTTCTCATCTATGCAGGGCTCAGGATTCCCAACATCGGACAAATCAGCGTTGAATCTCTTGAGGAAGGCTCTGACGGATTCTCTCGGATTTTGCTTCATTGGTGTGAGAGAAATAACATCCTTAGCCTTAGTAGCTTATAGCTTGAATTGCTCCTTGAATTTTAGAGTCAAATCATCGAATCAGTCAACGGATTTGGGTGACATCCTCGTCAGTCATAATGATGTGACGCCCTCTAGATAGAGAGGGAAGCAAAGGCACTTGATTTCGTCTGTATCTTTGGCTGCATTCATATTCCATTTATATTTGTAAAGGAAGTGATTTGGATCAGAAGTCCCATTGTACGAAGGTAGAATAGGATGAGTGAACTTTTTAGGGAACTCAACTTTGCGGATCCTCTTTGTAAATGGATTTTTACTAGGGATAGGCCCCATTCTCTTTCACTGTCATTGCAGGCCATGCTATCTTTCATGATTTTCTTTACCATATCCGCAATATACCCCTTCGAGTTGTGTCGTTCCGGAGTGTGGACTTCGCTCTCTTTTCCGGATGCTCGTCTTGGCGAGCGATCGTGATTAGAGGATCTAGGTCTTTTACCTCCACTATGGTGAGGTGCCCCCTTGGCGGGACTTGCAGCTCATCGGGTATTTTAGGCGGAACGACTTTTGGTCTTCGGCTTAGAGTCTTGGGCATCAACATCGCATTCTCGCTTTCCCAACCATTAAGCCCTTCCTTGTTATCATTATTATGATGATCAGAGGATGACGAGTTCACATTATCCTCAAGGTTGACATGAACTTTTTGCAGAGGAGCGGGATTCACTTGCTTCTTCAGAAGAACAATCATCTTATCAATGAGGGCTTGATTAGCATCCATTAATGCTTCATTAGCATTCAACAAAGTTTTATTGGAGGCTTCCATTCGTTGACTCAAGTTAGCGACAATGGCATCTAATTCTGCTTTGGTTACTCCAGCTTCGGCTATTGAGTTTTCGCTAACTTCAAAGCGGTTGGTAGGTGGTGTAGCTTCATCGTTGGCAATGTTGCCGGTTTCTCCAATGGTTTTACTTACAGTTTTCTTAGATTTAGCCATTATCTAGGACAAGGTTTTGAACTTTGAAAAGAATTCGCTGATTGGCCTAGATCGTAGACTCAGAGAATCTATAGTAGAAGTAGGCTTAGAACTTCAATGTAAGACTCACAAACTTGAGAGAAGTGTGAACATGGTCCCACGATAGGCATCAAACGTTAAAACCAAAAAAAGGCCACAACACCAAAGGTACTCTTGAAGCACTTCACCAAATGGTATGACTTGAAATTATTAGGCCACAAGCACAAAATAAAGAATTAAAAGTAAAGAACAAGGACTTTTTAGAGTGGTTCGGTCAATTTAGACCTACGTCCACTATGAAATCACTTCTCATTATCAAATTTGAGTTTACAAAGTACATCGCTTTATGCATTTCACTCATTTTATGATAATTCACTCTTTTCTCTCTCTTTGATCTATATCTCACTTGAGTATGATGAAGGAATGGTTTGATCTCTCTACTTGTGGTAGAAATTGATGAATATCTTCAACACTTGAGCATTTGAGTCATTTTCCTTGATTCCATAATGGTTTTGTGTTAGATCTAGGCCTTAGAGAAGATCGATGGAGATTAGAAAAGCTTGAATTGAACTTTGGAAACTCCTAATGGACTTTGAAGAAGATTTGATCCATTTGTTGTTGGAGGAGAATGGATTAAGTTAGGGAAGCCATTAATGGAGTTTGGAGTGATTGAGAGTGGTGGAGAAATGGTTTAGGCAGCCCTTCGGGGTCGAAAAAACGGTCCCTTGAATGGTGGAGAAGTGGGTTATTAGTATTTATAGGTGTAATTTGGGGGTAGTGGAAGAGTCGTAATTAAGGTGTGTAGCGTTTTGGTCACTCGCTCATGAATTTACGAAAATGCCACTGGACAGTTGGAGCCAGCTGTGACACGAAAAGCAGTGTGCGACCGACCAGGAATTCAATGCACGAACAGCCCAAAAGTGCAGTGCACAAGAGATCCTTATTTTGTTGTCTGACCTACCACATTAAAGAAGTGAAAGATCCCCATAATTACCCATTGTCGCTCTTGTCTTTTACTATTGGTCTCATGCTTTTCCACTTCTTGTTATTTCCACGTGAAGCCACATGTTTGTCACTGCATGAATTAACAAATTACATTACTCATTCATTTGTCGCCTTTATTTTCAAGTGAATCTCTGCCTGTTTATTTCAACACATGCTCGACCGTGGCAGGTCTGCTCAACCACACATAGCACTGAAGGAGCTGCTGCACGAGCCACCAAATTTGCGGTGAACGACCAGGACTTGGAGCCCGACCCATGTTGAAAGCAGTGTTATCAATTGATGCTGACGTGCCCTAAGTTTCTTTGTGTACCGGAAATTCATGGAGTGTGTAGTAATAACATGCTAGTTGCGTACTCGGTATATTATTGTTTTTATTATGATACTGCATATCTCCATTTTGAACTCATTACAATATTATCGTCACTTCATCATGATGATTGATCCTTACATCCCTTGGAAACTTTGTCTGGAATGCACGAAGCTGGTTACTCATGTACATGTATTTGCTTGATTATCATAGAAAATGTGCCAACCTAGTTTTTATGTGAAAAATACATGCACGTGAATTCAACCCCTTCTCCCATAAAACTGACCAAACGATTACTAGTACACGACCATGAAATATATGTTGCACGAGCCATCTGTTTCATGGTGGTCGTCCTATACAACTATAGAGTGTGAGCGACACAAACATTGATGAAGCTGCTCGACCCACATGTTGTTTACCCTTTTTTCCATGTAAACAATTTTGCCATTACTTATTTTGCCGTGATTAGTTCATGTAACATCGTGCATCGACCACGCTAGAATCATGTAAAAGTACTTCATGATTCACATTTCGTTACCTGCATGATTTAAAGATGTAGTGATTCTTATGCCGCCACATGGTTTTATGTTAACGTTGTTGTACGTTATATTTGGTTACCACTTACATGTCACGCATGTACAATCCAGTGGTGCATCCCCTAAAAACTAAGTATGATGCATGACCAAACACGCATGCGCGAACAGGATGTAATGTGAGATCACTTATGATCGAGCAGATGATGTACGAACAAACTCTTATGTTGCTCGACCATCTTGCGCTCGATCGGGATAGTGCTCATACGCTTCAAAAAGTGTCTGTACCATTGTTTTCCCAGTCGCGTTTCACAATAGGGTTAACAGTTGTCCTAGTAGAACTATTTCACTTAAGATAGATTGTCCTAGTAGAAATATTTCACTTAAGACAGAAATTTATATTTATCGTGTGACCTATCAAGTTAGGTCTAAAATTTTCAAATCCAAAATCTACTGCTAGAAGCTCATTTTCATTGGTGGTATAGTTGAAATGAGCATCGCTGGATTTATACTAATGTAACAGATAACGTAAAGGATCTTGTTGATGCATTGTTTAGGGACCATGCCAATTTCAAAGTTTGAAACATCATGCATAACTTTGAATGGAAGTTCTTAATTGTGCGAGCAAACAATTAGAGTAGAAACAAGTTTGTATTTGATACGTTTGAAAGAAGAAATAAAACAAAGTCAAAATTGAAGGGAATGTCTTTTTCCTAATGAAGCAGTCAACGATCAAGATATTTTGCTAAATTTTTTTACAAAGCATCAATAGATGTCAATGTGACCTAAAAACGAACGTATGCCCTTAACAGATCTAGGAACAAATAGACTTGAAATGGCATCAACTTTTTCCTTATCCACCTCAATGCCTTTGTTCGAAATGACATGTCCAAGGACTATTCCCTATTTGACCATTAAGTGTCATTTATCCTAATTATATGCTAAATGTTTTCGTTTAGATCGCTTTAGAACAAGATCAAGATAGTGCAAGCAATTGGAAAAAGAGTTACCAAAGATTGGAATATCATCCATAAAAACTTCTAGAAAACATTCGATCATATCAGAAAAGATACCGATCATATATTCTTGAAAAGTCACAAGGGCATTACAAATCCCCAATGGCATGCGAAAATAAGCAAAGGTTCCAAGTGGACATATGAAAATTGTTTTCTCCTGTTCTTCAAGAGCAATCAGAATTTAGGTATTATTGGAATAACAAGTAAGAAAGAAATAAAATTCATGGTCGGCTAAATGTTTAAACCTCTAGTCAATGAAAGGAAAAGGGAAGTGGTATTTTCATCTAGTAGCGTTCAATTTTCATTAATTAATGCAAAAAAGCCAACTCATTCGAGTACAAGTTGGAATTAGTTCATTTTGTTCATCCATGGCAACAATGAGTTTAGATTTTTCTTGGTATGACATGAATTAGACTAACCCCAAGCTTTTAGATATGGGAAAATGATGTTATTATTAAGGATTTCTTCACGAATCACATCTTTTATTTTGGAGGTAAGACGATTCTATGCACCAGGAGTGGATTTATCGTCGTTGATTAAGTGGATGCGATGTTGGATAATCACAGTGTTAATTCCATAAATTTTGGAAACGGACCAGCCAATCGCATCCTTATTTTTTAAAAGGACCAAAACAAGTGATTCCTCTTGGTCAGTATATAAATTGGTTGAAATAACGACAAGATAAGACTCATTATCACCTAATTAGGTGTACCTGAGATGGAAGAAGTCTGAGCTCATTCATGTTAGGAAATGCGGAACGGATCTTAAGGAAAAACTAACACTAGCGGGGGGTAAATAGTGTTTTTAAGGAATTCAAGAAAATCTAAGACATGATCTACTATACGAATCACACACCACATAAATAATCATAGACACAGAATCAAACACAAACACAGAAATAAATAGAACTAAAATGCAGAAAAGGAAAGAACGCACCGGATTTTATACTGGTTGGATTACTCCTACGTCCAGTCCCACGCACCATTGGATTGCGTAGAGTTTTATTACTATATTAATATCCAATTACAATCCCCTTGATTTCACTACTACAAGGTTACCACCATTTCCAAACTCCCTTGATCAAGTACAATTCCCTTGATTTCATGACTACAAGGTTAAAACCGCCCCGTTTCCTTGATTTCAATGCTAAAACGAACACACCTTTTCCCGAAAACTTCCCAAACGATTACAACAGCCCTATAACTCTTCAATAGCACTTCGATTCGGAGAGTGAGAGGAGAAGAAGTTTTATATATTTAGAATAGAAAATGGCGGAGTATAAGTTTAGAAATCATAAAAGTATGAAATAATAATGTAGGAATGAAAAGGGATGAAGATGGAGAAGAAGAATGGTTAAAAAAATCGATATCGACCCCTATTTATAAGATTAGAAAGGTTGTAAAAAGGCACTTCCGTTCAAAATTGAAAATGTGACAGTTAAATGTTGACACATGTCTTTAAAAACTTGAAGTTTGAATATTTTTTCAAGTATTTTAATAAATATAATCATGGAAATTCTTGAATTAAAACATAGTGATATAAATAAGTATTCTAAAGTAGAAAATCATATAAAATCATAAATGTAAATTATATAAACATATTTATAAAATTATAAAGTCTAAAACTAGAAAAGTATATAACTATATAAATATATCTAAACTTATAACCATTAAAACGTAAGTTTAAAATCAAAAGTAAAATAGAAAGCCTAATTAAAATCAGAATCTGACATTTGAAATTTGAAAATCATAATTTGAAAAAAGAAGATTTTGAATTTGAACCTGGAGTGTTATTCAGAGTCTTACATATAAACTAGACTCTATTACTATATTTATCTTGAACTTTTAAACTCTTTATTTCTTGATTACTCACGAGTCTTGAATCTTCTCTGAATTCTGAGTCTCTTGAATCTTTAAAACTCTAAAACTGTACAGTATTCAGTATTAATTCTTATAAACAAATCCTGCATATATGTGTATATATATATTATAAATATAGATGTTTGTATATATTTTATAATCAATTAATATTGAAATAAGGTTATTGTCATCAAAACTCCATTCTCCAACAATCTCCCCCTTTTTGATGATGACAACCTTAATGTATAAAATATTCATACCCGTTGATGCTGATTCTTCTAATACTCCCCCGTCAATATGAATCCTATATATTCTACTTAAACTAAGTCTATATTTTATAATTTCTCCCCCTTTGGCATTATCAAAAAGAATTCTAAAAATACTCCTCTTAAATCTTATATTTATCTATACATATCCTATGCCAAAGTAAATTACTCACCTCTGAATCCTAAATCTATCTATATATATCCTATAATCGTTAAGTACTCCTCCTAGATTTATGGCTATACAATAATCAATACTAAGTATTTAAAGAAATCAATCCAAATATCATGATCACATATGCTTTAGGTCATACAAACAAGCAAACCAATCAAAGTAATATTTACATATGTTTTAAGATATATATGTTTTAAGTCAAGCAATTCAAGCTAATCAATAATACATAAGTTCAAACAAATCAAATCATACCAAATAGTCAAACGTTTCTTAGGACATCTACCCATTCATCTTGTCTAGTGATTTGATTCTTCTTGTTGTCCTTCTAGTCTTCTTCGTTGGTGATTGGTGCTTCACTGTTTTCATTTCTAAAATGAGAAGAGATTGACCAACGAATTATGTCAAAGTGTTTCTCTTGATATTCAACCATCCTCATTTGAATTAATTCTAGATGATGCTGATTACGTAGTACTACGGACAGGATGTTCTTGAAAGAATTCAATGTTTTCCAAGATTTTCACTTTAGTTATGAATTCGATTTGCCATAGTTTTGATAAGAATTGAATGGAGAAGTAGGAGAAATGAAATAATGAATTTTTCTGGAAGAAGTAGCTTAAATAGGGTCTGGAATTCGTTGGATTTGAATGGACATGAGTTAGCTATTTAATTTTAAATTTTGAAACATTTTGAAAAACTGGCAGTTATATGTTGACAAAGTCAACTATGTATGTCGCATACTTATTCAAAAACCTTGAAAATTTGAAAATTTTGAATCTTTTGTTCTTGTATTATATTATATTTAATTATAAAGTTTTTACTGTAACTTAAAGATGATTTGACATAAATAAAACTCCATTCATTACTTCTTAAAAAATCAAATACATCCAACTAATTAAGACACACTAAATACGAGATTTGAAAGCAAATACAGGCAAATATTAAAGATAACTAAAACTAGATTGGCTAGATTTCAGCGGATGATGTGGAGGATGATGAAATTCCAAGTTTTCTTCCTATCTTGCTCATGAACTTAGTCATTTTAGAAAAACCTTTTTTCAGCTTCTCTTGATTTTTGAATATCGTCACTTGATTTTGGACAATCATATCTTTGGAAATGGTTCTGGTGTTGACTGGACACTCAGCCCTTTCCAAAGACATATCTTCTTCTTCTTTGATTTCCCTAGGCTCTTGTTCTTGTTGAATTCGAGCTTGTTTGTCTTCGAATGTCTCATAAGGTTTGGAAGTGTGGAATTTTCATAAGGTGTATGTTTGTGGAGTCAAACACCTTCCTTGGTGCAAATTCTTCACCGTGAAGATCAACTCTGAAATACTTGAAAATACGAGTGAGGTAAACTCCATAGTAAAGAATTTTTCTCTTGATGATGTTGCAATGGTCTTAAATTCTCTTAAAATCATGTTGGCCCAATTGATGTCATAGCTACCAATAATAGCAAAGCATGCTTTTTGGACCTTGAGAGTTGGGTTGTTAAAAATCCAGAACGTGGAGTGACCGTATGTTAAAGGAGCAGGTTTACGATTCATGTTTTTGGATGGAAAAGGTGATTTTTGGATTCCATGTGGGCATCGCTTTCAAATATGTTGTGATAAATTTCTAAATCAGTTTCACCACTTTTGAAATCCGAAAAACCTGACCCTGTGCTTCTGTGATTCAAGATGTTGCCCAAGATTTTGTAATCTTGAACAATTTGAGTGACTTTGACACTATTCCAAATTTGGTCTTCATTGCCATCATAAACCCGTGATTAAGATTCACATAGAACATTTTGACAAGCTTTGGGTAACACACTTCATCGTTAGCCGGAGAGTCAATCAAGCTCAATACTTCATTGTGATTGAAAAGAGAGACAAGATCATAGGATGGAAAGTCTCCAAATTTGGCAAAAGCACCTGTATAAACTTTTCCATTTGCTATCTAGTCAACACAGGTTATGATTGCTTCTCTATCATTGTGGAGATAACCTTTGATGGTTTTGGTTAATTTCAGTTTCTGAGTTGTGCTTTAGGAAGCCATTGGAATATTTGTTTTGAAGAGTATAGATATAAAGAAGACAGTCTGAATTTTGAACGAAAGGTTAGAGAGAATAGATGTATAAATAGAAATTGAATATATATAAATTGAATAGGTACAACTTTTGAGAAATCAATGACACCTTCTCAGACCTTAGGAGTTCGTGAAAAGTTGGAGGGAAGTTTGAAAGTTTAAACCTTTGAAATTCAAAATTTGAATTTCAATTCTCAGGCTGATAAGTTGACATACAGACATAAGTATGTCGACATACATGTGTAATTTTTCAAGAAAAGTGATTTTGTGACTTTTGACTTTTAAGTTATCGATTTATTTTTCAAGTTTAAATATTTCCTGAAATAATTCTAATCCTAGCAAGCATCCAAAATTTATTTTATTAATTATTAATCATTATTTAATTATTGTTTTGAATTTTAAATTTCAAGTTTTAATCTTAAAGTTTTAATTTTAAAGTTTTAATTTAAAGTTTTAATTTTAAATTCAAAACAAAGCAAGCAATCAAAGCATCTATTCAACCAATTTTTTTTAAAAAATTAATCAAGGCGTACCAGGTTTTTAGATCTATTTCTTCGATATTTTTTGAATTCTGAATTGCTATAAAGCACATGTTTGAATTTCCAGTTTCTGGCTCTTCATCACTTGACTATGAATCTGAATCGTCTAACTTGCTGTGTATGCTCTCTTTCCTTTCTTCGATGAATTGCTATTGTCCTTCTGTTGAACTGATTTGTCTGGGTATGGACACATTCTCTTTATATGGCCTGGTTAATTGAAGTTATAACATCGACCGTCATTTCTTCTTGAACTTCCTTGATTATTACTTTGAAAATTACTTCTCTTTCTGTATCTCTGAATTTTTTTGAAATGCCTTGTCATTAATGTTGTTTCCTCATCGTCTTCACTGCTTGAGTTTGAATCTTTTGTTGTCACTTTGAATGCAATAGATTTCTTTTCCGATGGTTTATTCTCTTTTATTTTCTGTAGTTGAACTTCAAAAGACATCAAATTTTCGATTAACTCCTCCATCTTCGTTTCATTGACATTATTAGCTTCTTCAATTGCCAATATTTTCTGATCCCATTCTAGAGTCAATGAATTCAATATTTTTCTGACTAGATCTTTTTCTGAATAGGTTTTTCCAAGTGCTATTAATGAATGCACTATCTCTTGAAATCTGCAATACATATCGAAAATAGATTCAATCTCATTCATTTTGAATAACTCAAACTGATTTATTAACATTGATATCTTTGTTTGTTTAACTTTACTAGTTCCTTCATGAGTAACTTGTAAATTTCTTCAAATTTCATAAGCAGTTTACAGACTGACACTCTATTAAACTCATTCCTATCCGATAAACAAAACAACGTATTAATGGCTTTAAAATTGCTTTATGCAACAACCATTTGTTTATTAGTCCATTGTGCAAAATTAGTTATGGGTTCAACAAACTCATTTTATGTACTATTCCGTGTGTCTAGTTCTACTGATTGTAAATATATTTTCATTCTACATGCCCAGTATGAATATTACTACCATTAAATAGTGGTGGTCTAACAGTGGACTGACCCTTTACAAAAGAACTGTTATTACCAATGTTGGTTGCCATTTTAAAATTTTCAAAAATCAGATTATGAACTTTTTGAAAGACCTTGCTCCAGTACAAATTATTAGGAAATGCAGACTGGATCTTAAGGCAAAATTAACACTAGAGGGGGTGAATAGTGTTTTAAGGAATTCAAGAAAGTCTAAGACTAATATGATCTACTATATGAATCAGACACCATAGAAATAATCACAGACACACAATCAAACACAGACACAGAACTAAAAAGAAATAAAATGTATAAAAGGAAAGAACACACCTGATTTTATACTGGTTCAGATTACTCCTTCATCCAGTCCCATGCAGCGCTGGATTGCGCAAAGTTTCATTACTATATCAATATCCAAGTACAATCCCCTTCATTTCACGGCTACACGGTTATCACTGTTTCCACACTCTCTTGATCAAGTACAATTCCCTTAATTTCATGGCAACACGGTTAACACTACTCCCTTCCCTTGATTTCAAGGCTATAAGGAACACACGTTTTCTCAGACACTTCCTAAATAGAGAGTGAGAAGAGAAGAAGTTTTAAATATTTGGAATAGAAATCGATAGTATAATTGTAGAAATCATAAAAATATGAAATAATAATGGAAGAATGAAAACGGATGAATATGGAGAAGAATAATGGTTAAAAAATTCGAAATCAAACCCTATTTATAAGATTTGGAAGGTTGCATGCTTCTGGAGCATTACAAATGAGGAAAAGACACTTTCTTTCAAAATTGAAAATGCGACATTTATATGTCGACATATCAACATATGTATGTCGACATATGTCTTTGAAAACTTGAAATTTGAATATTTTTTCAAGTGTTTTAATATATAAAATTCTTGAATTAAAACATAGTGATATAAATAAGTATTCTAAAGTAGAAAATCATATGAAATCATAGATATAAATTATATAAACATATTTATAAAATTATAAAGTTTAAAACTATAAAAGTATATAACTATATAAATATATAAACTTATAATCTTTAAAACTCAAGTTTAAACTAAAAAGTAAAATAGAAAAACTACTTATATTAGAATTTTGAAAATAAAATTTGAAATTCATAATTAAAAAAACAGAATTTGAAATTGAACATGGAGTGCTATTCAGAATCTTACATATAAACTGGACTCTATTACTATATTTATCTTGAACTTTTTGTTTCTTGATTATTCATGAGTCTTGAATCATCTCTGAATTCTGAATCTCTTGAATAGATTAAACTCTATTAATTCCTGCAAACAAATCCTGCATATATGTATATATACATATATTCTAGATTGAGATGTTAGTATATAATTTATAGTCAGTTAATACTGAAATAAGGTTGTTGTCATCAAAACTCCATTCTCCAGCAATTCAGAGAAATAAATTAAGATTCAGATTCAATCATGAGATATTCAAAAGGAACATTTGTTTGATCTCATTTGGTGTAATTTTGACACCGAAAAGAGGACGTCAACTCTCGTGATTTCCATGTGAGTGAAAATAAATGTCCAACAGTGGAAAATATGCAAGTTGCAATGTAATGTGCATAGGAAAAGCACAAATAAACGATCACACAAAATTTATAGTGTTTTGGCTCACTGTAGCCTATGTCCACTTTGAATGATTTTTCTCTCTTATTACGCTCTTTATACAAGTTTACAACACAAAATCAAAATAATTCCAAGTATACATGAGTTTCGATGATTTACTATACAGAATTGAGTAATTTCCAAATGTTATACTCAAGGGAGGATGAAGTATCTTCTTCGTGATCCGAATGTTTGGAAGTAGAAAGAGGAGCCTTCGGGTGCCCATAAATCCCAAGCTTACTCGAGGGAGGATGAAGAGGTTATGATGCTTTAACGAAGCCATGGTGGCCTGGACATCCGAAGATAGGTTCTTTATCTTCTTCCTAGGTGCCAAGACAGCCCAAAAATGGTCTAATCGCCAAGAGTATGGTCAAATGTCTAAGAAGATGGTTCTTCTTCCTCTTACAGCGACATAAGGTGCTAGAGAGGCTTTAGGAAGGTTATTTCCCTCTTAGGTAGTCATTAGAGCTTGGAAATGAGCAAGATCTGACCCTCTTCATTGTTGTAATGAGGGGGTATTTATAAGAGTGGGATGAAAGTGGAGTAGGTGGACTAGAGGGGCCCACGATAGAATTTCATATCTCGGCAGTCCAATGCGAATTCACATCCCAGGGATCGGATACGAATTCGTATCCTGTGGATGAGGGTATAGATTCGTTTCTCGCGTTAGGATACAAGACCGCATCTGGGTAGTGCGAAGGGGACACAAATTCATATCCCATGGGGAGATATGAATTCGTATTCCGAAAGCGGAGGCGAGATACAGATTTGTATCCTATAGAGGGATACAATTCGTATCCCCCATGATTCTTGCAGATACGAATTCGTATCCATTGGGGGATATGAATTCGTATCCTATGAAGGGATGTGAATTCGTATCCACTGAAATACCGAGGATATAAATTCACGTCCTATAGAGGGATATGAATTCGTTCCCCAAAAGGGGATACGAGATTCACATTGGTACATGCTTTGTGGGGTTATGAGGCCAATGGTGAGTTGATAGCGAGTCCATAGGCCAATCCCGGGGCATTGCTCCATTGTTGAGTAGTTCGGTCAAGTCGGAGCAACTATTCTTGTCCGATTCCGTATGGACTTAGGTTCTAGATGTCTTGGCAATGCTTCTGGGCTATTGGTCCACACGATAGTACAGTGTGGGCTTTAACTACTCTTGGGAACCGAACCAAAAAGTTGGTTAACACTCCCCCTCCCCCCCCCCCAAGGATGTCTTGGGATAGCATGACATGCATTGAGAAGAGCCAGGTACCTTTATTGATCTGAAAAAAAATCTTCAAGTCATGCTGCGTGACCAATCATGACCTTTTTGTTGAGACTTCATGACGATAACACAGAGTAACAATATCGTCAAGGATTTTGACTGCTTGGATTGGAATTCCATGATGTCGTTTAAGCGAATGCCCATTTTCTATAGACTCAAGAAATTAAACATCATCATCGACTCCCGTTTGCGTCATAATATAAATGAGTCATGTCGACACAGGAAATGTATAAACTCACACATTTGTAAATGGTTTTGTGCGATACGACTGAAATTTGAAAAACGTTACATAATGTTTATGTGACACACAGTGGATGTAAAATCATGTGAGTTAGCTTTCAAAAAGTCATTGGATTGGGACTGGATCGTTTGATGTCTACTCTTAAGCCATTTAAGTTCGCAAGTAAATGATTGGTCAACGACTGAAGTCAATTTAGACAGTGGGGATTCAAAAAGCATGTATGCATGATTGTTGCATGGCATAGTAGCATGATCACGCAAGTTGGTCATCAAAACACCATCGATTTGCAATTTGACCATTTTGCGTGTTCCATGGAATTGCTTAGATTCTTTGGTACATGATGGTTTTATGAGTTAAATCGGTCTCGATATTCGAAGTTCCGGAAACCCGTATATGCGATCATCGCAGTTTGAGTTTAAAAATAGTTCACTAGTTTGCATTTCTCGAATTCTTTCCCTTCCTCCCTCCTTCTTCCCTTATTTTTTTAAATAGGTACAAAATTTCATAGCTCGGGGGGACACGAATTTTCATATCTTGTGTGGGATATATGAAATTTGTATCCCGCGGGGATATGATTTTTCGTATCCAATGTAGGATGTGAAATTTGAATCCCATACAAGATGCGAATCTCACATCATGCTCACCACCCCTCCTCTTCGTATAAAGGCTCGGATGCAAATTCCCTTCCTCACCTCATTTCGGAACCCTGGGAGATAAAAAATCTCATGAAAAATTCAAACTTCCCCTACCCCCCTTTATGCTTCCAGTGCCTTCGAAACTTGAACTATTTCATTCATACATTACCTTCGAAGGTAGGTTGACTGTCAATTGATAAATGTAGGCCATCGTAATCGTAGAGGAGCAGGTTCGAATTGTAACAAGATGAAGGCACTGTTGAGGAAGGAAGGTTGAGGGATGTGAATCCAAAGGGCTTTGTATGCCTCCTCGTGAAGGCTGGGGATGCAAATTCCATGCTTTTCATGCCCCCCTATGTAGCGAGAAGGAAAGGAAGGAAACAGGTTCATGGAGAAGGGAGGAGTTTCAGGAGCGACGCCATGTGATAGAGACGAAAAGGCGGTAAGTGTTTGGGATGAAAATAATTGTTTTCGTATCCTTGAGATCGGATGTTCTCGTAGGTGGCATGCAGTGTTTGGAGGAAGGAGAGGAGAAATAGGGTTACGGGATACAAAGAACTATGAGGCATAGGATTTAAATGTAATTTTCGTATCCGAGCTTCATAAATTTCGTAACCTGGAGGAAGAATGGATAGGATATTAAAATTCGAGATTAAGTGGAATTCGAGATGCATGTTTCGCATCCAACGTTTTTGATAGTTTCGTGTTCCTTCGTTGGGGGATTTTGAGTTGAGACGCTCGGAATGGAGTTATTCCCGGGATCACGAGGATTCAAAATAAGGTTTCATCTCTCGAAGCTTGGAGATATTCCAACTTCAAAATCTCAGTGGTAGACACTCGGTAGACCTGAGCTAACTCGTGATGTTGTGTGAATGGGTTGAGTTTAAACAAAAACGTTACATCACATAGATCGTTGACCGAACTTGTTTGAAATGACGACTCGAACATGCACATAGGATTAGAGCATAAGCTCGAACTATTGACATATGACTTAACCTTTAATTGTGGGATTCGACTCTCAACCCGATCGCTTTGTAATCACGATTCGACTTGGATTCTATCACTCTTGGTTTGTGGCGACGATAGCTTAAGTTCATGGACTAGTGATCGTCGTTGCATTCCAAAGGATATTAGCGCAGTTGTATCATCAGGCAGTACATTAAACTTGCACGTTCCACATTAGCTTACAACAACATGAGGGGTATGAGTGTTAGCATGTTAACTAACACAACTGTCTTATAAGTATAGTTTGTAATGACATGGAGAAGCTCAGAGCCTTCAAGGCTTCGAAGTCGAGCCCATAGAAACATCTCCAAGTTCTAATGGGTCTCTACACCACTCTAGCTCGTCAGTGAGTGCCAATGGGGACTCTACTACCTCTACTCCATATCAGCAATTGGGTCTATTTGGAACATAAGAACTAAAAGGGCAACTTGGCGGTCTCTGCATTTAAGTGGAAATATAAATAAGCCGGTAATTGGAGGTGAAGCGGCGATCGTAGGAGAGGGCCCATTAGAGTAAGTGGATGGTGGTGGCAACCAGGAAGACATGTTTGCAACATCGGACATGGTGGGAGATACTGCAATTCTTGATAACCCCCGGGATTTGATCAGTTTGCAAATAGATAAGGCTTCCTTGTGACGAATCTATACGAAGTATGGAATACCCTGGGATGAAGTCATGGTCCTTGGGAGGGAAGATAGGGGCACGCTCCCTTGAAAGGGGATATTACTTGGAATATCCTGCTTGGCACCTACATCCTATATGTTGAATCATTGCAAATTGAACCATTGGGGGAAGGCATTAGATATCTCTACTTTCTAAAGAAGAGAAGCACCTTGTCGCCCTCCCTTGTATGCATGGAGGCCCAACCCAAAAATTGCCTAATCTTGGGGGCATGGAACAAGCTCAGCTATTTTAATGCCGATTGATTCTTCGTTCGTTGCCCACCATAGTTTGCGAGGAGGTGGCTTGCTGACCATAAGTACCTGAATTTTACCTTGTTCCCTAAGTTAATTGAGTTTAAGCTTGAAACTAACTTAGGGTTTCATGTGGTAGGAATTCCACTAATCTCAAAGAGCGGTGAATATTTGCAGCGAGTCCTAGCTTTGAGGGAAGTTCCTAGCAAGTATCTCTATGCCCAGACTCTGTTATCAAACCGACTTCTCCATCTGTTGGATTTGCTTCTAGGGGTCGTTTAACGGGCCGTTAGGACTATGATAGAATAGTGGAAGTGGTAGAACATAAGGAAGAAGGAATATCTCCGAGTCCGCGAAAAGGAGTGGCCCCGTAGTGTCTTCTGACATGCCCTTGGTAGAGGGGGAAATCGTAGAAGCCCAAGGGTATATAGGCGATGACATCGGTGCTGAAGAGGAGTATTTTGGAAGGAATGGTTCATAAATCACTCCTTTTCCTTTCCCGACTAACGAGTCAAGGCCCAAAGAGGCTCTTAAACCAAGTTCACCAACTACAACCTTTGCAACCATCATGTCGATGGAAGCCGAGAACCATTTTATGGATCCGGACAAGGTCCCAATTAAGACATCTTCTTTTGGGTTGAGCGGAGCTGATGTTGAGAGTATATTGCCAAGCGTTGGGGAAATTACCTATTCAAGTAAAGAAACAATGGGTCCGTGGAGGGAACACATAGGACACACACTCACAAGCATTGGCTAATACAACAGTGGATTTGAACACATTGGGTGTTTGATTTTGGTTCAGATTTGCACTTTGCAGGTACCATGGATGGCGAAGGTGATAAAGAGCGTGGTCGGGGAGATTCTTGACGGTGGAAAAAAACTATCATGACTAACTGCTACTCAAGCACTTCTTTACGTTCAAGAAAGAGGTCACATGACTCAGAGGGTAGCCGTTATCATCGCGAACACTCCCCACGTTCGGATCCTTTTCCAACAGGTGTGAAACCAACATATGCAAGGAGAGGAGCTGAATTGTTTACAAAGAGGCAACAAACTACGATTTCTTCCACATTATGTTCCAATCACTGTGCCAGTCACAATGGCTGTTGGTAGGAGTAGATCTAGTGAAGTGAGGTAAGGAAGTAAAGGAAGGCATGTGAGAGGCCGGGGCCCGATGCTACCCGACATGTCAAAGATCCCTCAGTTGAGTCCCGAAGAGAGGAAGGTGATATTAAAAATGTCTTTTCCTCGCTTTTATTTCAACGAGCTGATGTGGTTACTCGACATTAGTCTGGTCCCGCACTAGGACGATCAGGATGTATGGAAGAAGGTTAATGATGCTTATTATCAATATCAAGAGATGTATAAGTATGCAAACAAATAGTCGGAGCTGATATAAAAGAAGAATCCAGAGATTCAAGGTTTAGAGATTGCGTTAAAGCTTGAAAAAGAGTGTCTCATGAACCGAAACAAAGAGATAGGTAAAAACTGGCTTCAAACTACATTGCTTCTACATATTCGAGTAATACTTTTATGTGCTAACTCTCAGTGGGTGAAGCAGATGGGTTGAATAAGGGGATGAAGGACACGAATCTAGCTATAGAGGCGGCTTGTGCCCATTATAAAGATGTATTAGCCTCTACATTGACCTGTGCCACCAACCTGGAGAAAGAGAACAAGGCCCTGGTAGAAGAGAACCACAAGATGCAAGAAGAGAATAAGACGGTACAATAGCTGAGGATAGACAACCAGGCGATGGTTGAGGAAAATGAAAGGCTTTGAAAAGAGAACGAGGAGGCCCAACGCCCAACGAAAGAGAATGAGGAGTTTAGAAAGATGCTCGATAAGAGGAAGGTTGAGTTAGAGCTAGAAAAGAAGGATAAGGAGGTGGCGGACGCTTCAAACAAAGAGGTGCTCAACCAAATAAATGGGGTCACAGCTAAGCATGAAGCTAAGCTAGAAGAGATGGTATGACAAGTCCAGGAGGCCAGAACGGAGATAGAGAGGGACATGGAGGAGGCGATTTTGGGTTTCTATGTCAAAATACTTCTATATCATGGACTCTTATGGGTCAACGATTACCCTCTGAACCATGCGCATATTCGGGAGAAGCTTATTGAAGACGAGGCCGCTTCCAGAAGTGGAGAATGTAGGTAAGGCCAAGCTGATGGACCAATACGTGACGAAGGATGAACGTCGGGTGTTAGAGAAAGAGAGGAAGTTTCTTAAGGAGGAAGTCGCAGAAGAGGAGGTGAAAAGATGTGTTGCTGAAAAAGGAAAAACACTCATGACGAAGAGCATCATAGTGGATGACGAAGTAGTTCTCGAACAACAGCAAGTTGTTCCGAACGCTTCTGCTGGTGGCTCTTCCATTCCATCTCCAAGTGCACTTCTGTCGACCACCAAAGGATCAACATTAGGAGGTGCCACACAATAGGCGCCAGGAGGTATATCCACTTACTTGATAGAAACCAGGAAGATAATAGGACGAAACGAATGTGACTAATCCCTATGCTTAACATGTAGGTATCTCTAGGGAAGGAGCGACAGTCGAGATAGTAATGACGGTGGCCCCTTTGACCGGGAGGGATGAGGATGGCTATAAGAGGAAGATGGAGGAAGACAAAGGTTCCTCATAGGCTTTGACCGGGAATTGCGAGAGTTTGGATTGGTTAATTTCGATAAAGTGCTCAATGAGGGGAAGGACCCGGAGGGTGGAGATGCCCAACTTACAAGATAGACGGAAGCGGTTAGAAAACCATGCACGAGCTAGTCGAAGAACATAAAGCCCAACTATGTATGAAATATGAGGAACTTCAGGCAATCAAGAAGAGGGAAGAGGAAGCATAGATTAAAGCTGAGGATGAGGAGAGGAAAAAGGCTATGGAGGAAGCCCAAGCTAAGATGTAGGATGAGGTCGGAAGAAAGCAGAATTTGAGACCTCCCAAGAGCAAGCCGAGGCGGAGCTCAAAAAGTTGAAGCTTCAGGAGGCCGTGAAGCTAAAGGCGGGTCTCCTGGCAACGAAGAAGGTTAGGAGGGAAGCTAGGAAAGCTCAGAAAGAGGCAGTGCAGGCCACAACTGTGTGGGCCCTTGTTGAAGCTTTCTCTACTCCAATAAAGGTGATCCTCACCGAGGAAGGGACCATGGATATTGCGGATATTCCAAGCAATGGAGAAGGTGAGAGGCGGACCCCCTTTGCGACCCTGGACAATGGATATGAGTTTAGGCTTTTCTAAAGTTATTACATTTTTATAACTACAATTGTGAATAATCTATTTTGTCTACAACAATCTAACAACTATTACAAAATTCATGTTGTAAAATGTTTTTTTTGTCGTGTCCATACTGAAATTTATAGCCCAAAAATAAAGTCATTGGTTCAATAATAATAATTGACCAAATTGCTCTGGCTAGAAACCTTAACTTCAGTTGATTGAAGTTATCCATGATAATGGCCCTATAATCGAGGAGATGATCCTCTATTGAATACTATTTCACTTTCAATTGTTCTATTCGACACTCATTGGATGCCATGTCGTGATTTGGCTATAATCCATGTGAAAATTTCATACTGAGGTTTCATAGTGTTCTCAAGTCAAGAGAGTTATGTAAATCACTGAATTTGATTTTTGTTAACCTTTGTTATATTAGCCAACAAACAACTATCAAGTGAGTTATTCCATATTCATCCAATACTACCTGTACGTAATCCCTAGGTTCCACCAGAAGTCATGTTTAATACACTATCTACTATTTGAAGAGAATTATGTGCTCTAGTCTCAATGGATACATTAATAATCCAGTCTCGATGCATCTTTAATAGGAATATTTAAAATGGTATTTTTATATAATTATGATAATTTTTCATGATTACAAAACCTTGTAACTGTTATCATAAAAATATACCATTTATGAATTTTCTATTAAATATATTTATAATTTAATGATTTAATTAATATAACACATTATATCAAGTATATTATTTTAGAAACAAATTACATGATTTCCTCCGGGGGATGCTTTTAACACCACCAATTTCCCTCTTGCACTTGGTGTCTAATTTAACGACCTATTTTTTTATTTCGAAGATAAAATAATAAATATTATTTTTTTGTGAGGTCATATGATTCTATAATTTTGAGAAATGACTACTAAGGACATTTCTCATGCTTAGAATTTTTCGAATTTTAGCTTGTAAAGCATAGAACATTTTAGTTGGCTTGTAAAGCATAAACCATAGCTTTTGCTATTCTTTCATCTGAAATGTTTTTAATTTGACATGTAGTAGCATATATTAGATGTTGTAGTTTTGCTTTTATACGTATGTAGTATGCTCATCGATGTTCTATTCTATAATGAATGATCCATCGAACGATGCAGCTAAATAGTTCTATTGTTGCTCAAATAAAAGGTCAATTAGAGTTGATCCCCTATAATAAGAATCAATACAATAGGTATGTTCATAATTAATTTTATTATTATTTTCTTATTTTTCTCTTAAAACCATTTCTTTTAATGAATTAATTTCTTTTTCTAAATTATTATTAATTTTTTATTTAGAAGTTTCTTTTGGTCATTTCCTATGATTAGAGCAATTTCTTTTTTATTGCATTTAAAGCATCTAATCCTTTTAATATTTTTTCCAAAAATTTTGAGTTTTCTTTGAAATTACACATATTCATTTTTAAGTCTTTTACTTACTAAAGTCTGAATAAAACATTACCTGTATCATTAATTCCGGTAAATTTTTTTTAAATCTTTATTGAAATTTTATTCAATTACTATAAGTTGATCATGTACTGTCTGTAATGTTAAGTGTAACGACCCACCATTTCGAATCATTTAGGTTGAAAATAAACCAACTCGAATCATTCAAATCAATCAATTATTAATAAATGTGGGGTAAATAAAAATCACATCACAAAATTTTGAAAAAATCTACTAGTGGAAATGAAATAAAACATAATAGTTCAAGAACCACTAAATAACCAAAATCTCAAATTCAGATACAAAGCAGACATTACAAAAATCAAAGTACATGAAAATTCCGATAAATAATGAACTAAACTATCTGAGATAAGATAACTAAAATTAAGAAATGTTGGTAGATAGAAAGGTGATAATGAACTAAACATAAATCCACAGTTGTTCGTCTCCAAAGATGAATCTCTAGAGAACTGAAAGACTCAGGCCAACCTAAGCATAAACTAAACTAAAGCACTCAAGTCAGGGTTAGTAATCTTATGTAAATAAATAAACTCAAGTGAAATGTTTGAGTTAATGTGCAAATAACTCAAAGCATGTTTGGGATTTCCATCCTTTAAGGATCCATTAAGCTATAAACGTATAATAGAATATACTACTATATATATCTAATATTATAATATATTATTGAAAATAGCATTAAGGTACTACATTTTTATCCTTAATGCATTTTTATAAGCATTGTATCATACAAAGTACAGTAAACTCCACCTAAACTAATGGGCTATCAGGGAGCACTCTGTAAATACAACACAAAACAAACTCATAGTAATTAAGCTCGATTAGGAAAATATGACAAGGCATACGAGGTGATACCCACGGTAGGATTCTACCGAGTTGCAGAACAGGGCTGGTGGTAACACATAGCGCACAACTACCGCCCACCTCAAAGAACACCCCCACAAAATAAAGGGGTCCCAATCGACCATAAAGTAAAAGATATGGTTTCGAAGAAGCATGTATGATAGGAGAAGCGACCTCACTTGACCCAATTATGAATAATGTTTTAGCCGTATTAATTATGACACGAATGCCAAGGATAGCCATCATCTTCTCTTTCTTTAATCTAGTAATCATTTGCCAATCATCCTATTTCATTATATATTCTCCACCACCTACACAATTGTTGAGGTAATTAGGAATTGGCAGAGAGTATGCCAATACTTGACTTTGGTCTTTTTAACAAGCAAACTCCTATTTTGCACTGTGGTCATTTATAAAACATATTTTAAAATAATTATAAGTTATAATTTAAATCAATTCTAAAATATCAACTTCGAATATATTTTATTTCCAAAACATGTGACTTGTAAAATTCAACATATTTATGTTCTTTAATTTAAATCTTATAATTTTATCTTTTTTAAATTATCTTATTAAAGTTGTTATATTATATTATGTAAAATTAACTTTTAATTAAATCTTTAGAACAAATTAAAACTTTTAAATCAAATTATTTTGGTAAATTAAGTATTTGTATTATAACATGTTGTTAAATTTTATCTTTAAAACAAAATTTATTCTAAGTTAAAAAATTTAAAATTAAATTTAATATCTTTATATTCCCAGTTTACATCATAAAATTTAGTCTTAAAGTTAAATTCAAAAACTTTTACTTAATCAAATCAAATATAAATTTTCAAAATATAATTTTAAAAAAGAACAAAACATATTTATAATTTTATAAAATCATTTAGATCAACCAACGATATATATATATACATATATATATATATATATATATATATATTTATCTAACCTATGGTCAAGTAATTTGGGTATGTACCATTTCAACCCAAAATGAATAAATTTCCGAATATGTATCGTTTCAAGGGTATCCCAGGTCAATATTTTCCTAATTTATATAATTATTTGGGTATATATCATTTCAATCTATAGTTAATTTCCTATCTAACAAATAATGGAACTTGTAGTGTGATTTTAATAGATTGATAACATAACAAATTATACATGAATCGCGTATCAAATATCATAGCTTTTCAAGCATGTCATTAAAGTTATATCCCAAGCATAGCATGTTATTTATTTGTCGTAAGTAAATATTTTATCATAAATAAATTGTATAATAATAGCATAGAAAAGTCTAATTATAGCTAGCATTTCAATTCTTGTTAATATTTTCATAAGTTTTTAAACATGCGTGATTTTTTACCTTGGGTGGATTTAGGAAATTTGTATGACAAATCCAAACAGCGTAGACACTCAATCTCACACACGTTTTGATCAATTCAGTTAACACAAACCTAGTTCAAACTTTGATTTGATTTTCTTTTATGTTTCAAAAGAAAATGAGATGGACGCAAGGGTTTGGATCTATGGGGTTTCGATGTAACGACCTGGATTTTTAGCCGTTTAATTTTGAACATTTAAATTGTTTAAATGTTGCATTAGAAGTATAAATGGAAATTTATTTGGAATTTATTAATTACAATGAAGTTTGAACGTATAACTTATAATTAAATTTAAAACAAGCTCGTAACGTCGTGGTAGTTCGTAATATTACGTTTTGAACTTCAATTGGATATATATAATCCAATATAAGTCGGATTTCTTTAAAACAAAAACGTTAGAATCTATTGATCTATATTTTTCTACTGAAAGAGAAAAATTGAGATTCCATCTTACAAATTGTGAGTTATGTACAAATCTAAATTTCAAATAGTCGTTATGGAATCACTTATAAATTATAATGATTTATTATATAAATAAACCAATTTTGAATAATCTGAATGCCGTTTTGATCTGAAATATTGAGTCATAAATCCAAATATATTTATGTTGGAGCTATATGATGTTCTAGTCAGATATATCCGATAATAATAATTTGTATCAAGCTGAATTGTTTTGGAATTAATTAATATTTTAGTCGATTAATTCAAGCCTTAAAAATAGACTTTTTGTAGACGGTCTCCGTTTTGACAAAACAAGTTCCATTGTATTTGGAATATTTTATTATTGTAATATTTCAAGTTTCGAGCCAATTGGAGTTGTTATGTGAGCATGCGAAAATTAAACGTGAATCAATTGATGAATTTAATATTTAAAAATTAACTGTTTTTCCAAATTGACTCCGTTTTCAATGAAATAAGTTTCCTTAGGACCGGAATGTCAAACAGTAGCTAGTTGTTCGTTTTTAATATGTGTTTTATATGAAATCATATGGAATTATAAACGGTTGAAAGATACAGTGATAGACATCAATGCATTAAATTCAGTAAAATAATATAGTTCTCTCTATAAAATGCAATTCTACCTATCAAGTAAAATGGAATCCCTAGGTTCCCAATTTTCCTTCTGTCATTCTCATTTTCTTTTCAATAACTATTCTTAATTTCTTTAGAAATCAAAATTAAATTCAATGCTAAATAAAAATTGAATTCTTCTGATTCATCGAACTCCTGAACCAAATTTCTTCACACTTAGTTAATATTTCTTCAGTTCAATCATCATTTTGGGACACAGTGTTTTTGCAGTGAGACATTGGCTCACGTTTGTCATCGGCAGGTGAGGTTGGTGGCGAAACCGATGGCAACATTAGATTTGGTTAGGTGAAGCGCAGGAGTGGATAGAGTTCGGCACAAGTTTGCCACAAAAACGGTCGGTATCGCTTCTATAGCAAACATGAACATGTTGGAATTGTGGGGATGGTGGGAAGATCGAGTCCATCATGAAGGGTTCAGTGTGAAAGCTAGCGAAGCAAGGGTTGCATCTCAACATAGTTGGTTATTGGCGGTGGATTTTTTTTTATTGCAAATCACTAAGAAGACATCGCGAGCAGTATTTAGAAAAGATCAAATACAGTAAGTTGTAATGGAAGACTGTAATAGAAAGAAGAAACTATAAATTATTTTATTATCGTTTCATTGACAACTGTACGAATGTATTTATACATGTAATTGGGTGGTAACAACCCAAATAATAACCCGTGCAGAGCACATGAGAAAGTAAATAAAAGAACATTTCTGTAGCCGACTCTTTTCATTATTTGCTTTCATATCCTCCCTCAAATGAAACCCTCTGAATACCCTAGTTTTTTTTCCTCCACAAATTAACGAAGCACTCAACAAATCACCGGAATCGATCTTTTGAGTCTTCGTCTTCACATGTGATTTTAAGTCTTTGGAGGCTCTTGATTGAGAGATGAGCTCGATTTGTTTGGGGAGACAGTTTAAGGCTGAGGCGCCTTAGATCTAGAGGTTCTACCTGTAGATTAGGTGACTTTGACAAAGACTCTTTCAGATCCAGTATGATCATCTCTAGAGTCTTCAGTATGACTTCTAGAATCTTTGGTATGACTCATAAACTCATCAACGCATAATTCCTTTTTTAGTCTGATGAAATTTTGAGCTGAAATGGGCTTGGTAGGAATATCTGCTTTCTGATAGTAGCTTGGTAGATGATTGATGCTTATTTTTCCTTTAAATACTTGCTCTCTAATGAAATAGAGGTCCAATTCGATGCGTTTAGTTATAGAATGTAATATAGAATTAGATGTAAGTGAAACAACACTAAGATTATCACATCACAGTGTAGATTTGTCAATTTTGAGTTGTGGTTCACTTAGTAAGAACTCTATCCACAACATTTCTTCCACTACACTTGCTATACTTCTGAATTATGCCTCTGTACTAGACCTGGAAACTGTTGTTTGTCTTTTTGAACATCACGAGACTGGATTACCCCTAGGAATATGCAGTAGCCAGTCGTCGACCTTCTGTCATCAATATCACTTCCCTAATTAGCATTTGCAAAGCCAATTAAATTAACATTAGAACCGGATTTAAATATTAGGCCATGATTTAATGTTCCTTGTAAATATCTCAGAATCCTCTTGACATCTGTAACACCCCACACCCGCTAAGGTCACTCACTAAGGGAATGCCTTAGTTTTGGTGGAGTATTTTTAGTGAGTATAGAACAGAAAAATTACAACAAGACAGATATAAGTAATACTTGAAAATTTAAAACATCCTTTTATTGCAGCGGAAAGTAAAACATGTTTGGTTACATCACAAAACCATAACAAGAGTCAAGTACATAATATCCATCCTGATAAAATAGAAGTACATAATCCCACTACATAGACAATAGCCATAATCAATTAAGATAAACAGAGCTTTACTTCTACGGTCCAAGCCCAAAAGATAGCGGTCTGATCCAAGCCCACTAGTGCTAGGCCCACTCTGAAAACCTGAGGGTTGGAAAAAAATAAAAACAACGGGGTCAGACATAAGTCTGAGTGAGTCCTATAACCCTAACAATACAACCATTAAAGTAATTAGGGTATGACATAAACAAGGTACGGTACCTCTGGGGATAATGACTACACTAAGTAGCCAACTAAACACCGGATGTACTACGATAACCGAAAAGACGCATTTATCTACCCAAGGATAATTCTTACACTGCACCACACCAGTTCTACCCATCAAGGGTAATTCCTACTTAAAGGTTGATCCCACTAAGTGTACTTAGTAATTTTTACCCAGTAGTTTCTTGTACCCCTACACAGGTGCCGTCTGCCCCTATCTTTACTAGGTGTACCCACTACTCCCAAGCGATCGGCTCCCTACCGTAGATACCCGTGCTGGTCCCACAAAAGGGGGTGTATCATTCCCCAAAGTGGCTACCAGATAATATCAACTGTGCACGGCTTTATATCTACACGATGCAACAACGACTTACCAACCAGCCCGGGTCCACACACGCATATGAAACCCGTTGATCCTGCGTTGCCACCGCTAACCCGTTTTGGCCACTTATAGTCAAGCCCAATATGCGTGTCCCATCACCCGACTAGAGTCGAGCCCACTAAGATACGTTTGGGATATTGGTTGAAATGGGCCCCCACAAGCTACCCTCCTAAGCTTGTCATTCATTTAGTATAACCCAATAATGGGTCCCCACAAGCTACCCACCTAAGCTTGTCATTCATCAAATGTAACCCTATAATGGGTCCCCCACAAGCTACCCGCCTAAGCTTGTCGTTCATCTAGTGTAACCCTATAATGGGTCCCCCACAAGCTACCCACCTAAGCTTGTCATTCATCTAGTGTAACCCACTTAACCCTTTTAATAATCATGTTCACTTACATGTTTAAAGTTTGGTTAAGTCATTTAATTATATTTCAATTGCCACCTAAGGCACCCACTAGATTTCCACATGCCACCCAAAGCACTTACTTAACCCTTCACCCATGTTTTAATTACATGTTCCACTTTGGTTAAGTATTCTAATCGTATTTTCTATTGCCACCCAAGGCAACCCACTAGTTTCCTCATGCCACCCGAGGCACCCCCACTAGTTACTACATGCCACCCAAGGCACCCACTTAACCCTCATGCCCCACTACATGCTAATTTGGTTAAGTGTTTCTTAATTAATTAAGACCGTGATCCTCCTAAAGACCTCTCACATTAGACTATCTTTTATGACCGCTGGTTAAGCCGGTTGGGTCCGGGCAGCCTTACGTCATAACCGAGTCTAACCTCGTGTCTTTATGTTAATCACGTATTTAGTTTGTGACTAAGACCTCTCACATTGGGCCAATCATTTGTAGCCGCTGGATGGCCGGTCGGTTCCGGGCAGACTTCCGCTACAAAAGGGTCCAACCTCGTGTCTTAGTTGATTAATTACACCTAATTAATCACCCCCACAATTAATTATCCCTAATTAATTACACATTTTTCATAACATGGGTAGACCTAACTCAATAGGTAAATTCCCATGGGGTAGACCTAACTCAATAGGTAAATTCCCACTTATGTTAATTTATTTTTATGGTATGCTTATCATACCCAATCATACTTTTATTAACATATTTATTACCCCATCGTTCCCCACGTAAATCGTTCTCATTTCACGACATAATAAAGGGAAAGATCCATCACAAATATCAAGGGTTTAGCATATAACTTTGTCATGGGTTAAGAAGATGTCAACTTGCATTTATGAGCATATATTAACCCAACTACATTTAACCCAAACTTGCATATTATCATACACATGATTTGCATAACATGTTGCATATGAGCTTGCATATTATCATACACATATCTTGCATGACATGTTGAACTTGCATATAAGTATTCTCATAACTTGCATAACATGTTAAACATGCATTTAAGCATACACATAACTTGCATAAGCATTCATATACTTGCATAAGCATTCACATACTTGCATAAGCATTCACATACTTGCATAATCATTCACATACTTGCATAATCATTCACATACTTGCATAAGCATTCACATACTTGCATAGGCATGCATAACTTGCATATCACATTAAACTTGCATTTAAGCATATACATAACTTGCATAACATCATGCACATAACTTGCATAATCTCATAAACATAACTTGCATATGAACTTGTATAATAACATGCACATAACTTACATAACATCATGCACATAACTTGCATAACATATTGAGCTTGCATATAAGCATACACATGACTTGCATAACATGTTGAACTTGCCTATATGACTTTCATCTTAAAGGAGGGTAAACATGCATAGCATATAAAGGTGTCATCTTACATATGTATGCATCACATCTTAAAAAGGGTAAACTTGCATGTCATGATTTATGCATAATACCAACCACTTAGCATGCATAAAACTCAATACTTAGCATGCATACAATCAAATACTTAGCATGCATAACACCAAATACTTAGCATGCATAAAATCACATGCATAACTTGCATATCATGTTACATATAACTTGCATATACTCTCACATATAGTTTGCATAACATGTTACATATGCATAAATGTTCAACATAATGTTTTGCATCATAAAACATGGCATTAAACTTGCATGTAGCATAAAACTTGCCAAACACATAACATACAATATACTAAACTTGCATAAACACATTTATCCACAAACATAGCCATGTCTTATCATATCCTACCATAATCAATTTAACAATTGATTATTAAAGCTATAGGAACTCACCAAAACCAAGATTAGCAAACTTATGAAGTAAAACTAGTTGCCAAATAAGAAGAAGAAGATGATTAGCTTGCAACTGTCTTCATTGATTTGTGGAGGCCATGATCAAGTTTCATTTTGCCATAGTTTAGTTACAAGATCTAATTATGAATGAATTAGGGTAGGGTTAGGGTCTTATTTATAGGATTAGGTAGTGTTTTAGGCCCTTAGATTAACCCTAGATTAGTTTAGGTCCGTTAGATTTAGGAAATCTCTAGAACCCAGCCCTCCAAGCCAGCCTAGAACCCAACCTGGTGCATCCAGGTTCTCTGGACGCCGTGCCCATGTCGACAGGCAAGTCGACAGGCAAGTCGACACCCCTGTCGACAGGCCTGTCGACAGCCCTGTCGACATGGTTAGGGCGGGAAGCTTCCCGCCTACCCCCGCTGGCTCCATTTTGAAATCTGATTTTAAATCTTTAAATCTGTTTTTAGCTTTAATTTTTCTGCAAACTTCATTGGGCCTTAACTGGGCCATACGGACTCCGATTCTTGAAAACTCGGACTCTATTTCGCGTATTTTCCCGAGACGAACGCAATAACGCAGCCCATTTCCCCCAATTCTCACATCTGAGATTATTTATTCTGTAATTAGTGAATTTTAGCATTAACTAAAATTCGGGGTGTTACATTCTCCCCTCCTTAAAGGATTTCGTCCCCGAAATCTCTAAGCTAAGGAGAATGCATATCCTACCATCCAAACAACCATCTACTCAAACCATCAACCACGGGCATCCATTGTCCTTAAAACAATTTCTAATGATGTGTGAGCATATGCAAAAAGTGTGTGTATATGTTCCCTATCTAATGTATGAACATATGCAAACCATGATAGTGCCATGCATCCATTATGTATGCGAGAGAACCCTATCGACACATACAATATCTACATGAGTGCACAATCATTCACCAAAATGCATCATCCATATGATAACACAATCATTATACATCCATAATATAGCTTCCTACACACAATTTTATGCAATATGCAATATGAAGTGATTGAGCCGATCTAGTGCCTAGAGTGTGTGTATATGCATCCACGAGCAACCACTAGCAAACACTTGCATCCACTTGCATCCATCATACATAACATGTCTCAAACACATGTTTCAACCATAGGACTATCCTATCTGAAGGTCAAAGGTACTAACGAGAGGACATACTAAGGATAAGATAAGCACAAGATATGCGATGAAGGAGAAGCAAAAGGACATACCCTCCGAAAGAAAAAGGGTACCTCGAACGCATCTTTGCTTCCGTCTCCCAGGTAGCGTCGCTCTCTTCATCTCCCCTTCGTACTTTGACTAGTTGAACCTCTCTGTTTCTCAGCTTTCAAATCTCTGACCCAAGGATGCAAGTAGGAGCTCGTCGAATCGTCGCATCACGCTCTGCTTCCACTTCTCTAAGCAAACTTGGCTCTACCACCTCTGCGGTCTTATGTAGGCACTTCCTCCCAAGGAATACATCATGTACACCACTAAGTCTGTCGGGCAACTCCACCAATGGAAGATGCTCCTCCCATGTACCTCCAAAATCCAAGATACATAGCCTCAAAAGGTCTTCTAAAATATGTTTCACCCTCTCGGTCTGGCCGTCCGTCTGAGGATGATATGCGGTACTCAAACACAACTGAGTCCCCACTGCTTCTTGCAAACTTCTCCGGAACTCGCTAGTGAAGATAGGATCTCGAACACTCACTATGCTAGAGGGTACCCCATGCAATCGAACTATCTCTCGAAGATACACAGAAGCTAGCCATGGAGCGGTCCTCTTGCTCTTCATAGGTATAAAAATGGGCGCTCTTAGTAAGTCTGTCTACCACCACCCAAATTCCCGTATTACCCTTTCTTGATCTGGGTAACCCGTCAATAAAATCCATCGAGACGCTATCCCACTTCCATTGCGGAACTTCCAATGGGTGAAGCAACCCACCTGGTTTCTTTTGCTCCGCCTTCACTTGTTGGCATACCATTAGGCGACATATTCGGCCACATCTTTCTTCATACCGGCCCAGAAGAAAACCCTCTTCACGTCTTGGTACATCTTGTCCCCACCGGGATGAATGGTCATCTTAGAACGGTGTGCATCATCAAGAATAACCTTCCTCAAACCCTCACCTTGCGGTACACAAAGTCTACCGTCTCTACGCAAGCACCCCCTATCGTCTAGGGTGTACCTACTCAAATGGCTGGACGACTCCCCCCCCCCCCCCTTATGAGCTTCTCTACCAACTCACCCAACTGTGGGTCGTCCCTCTGTGCTTTTCCAATCTGCCCCAAAAGAGTAGGCCTAACCTCCAAGGAGGCTAGCAAACCGGGCACAAAGTCAACGGAAGGTCTAAAGTCAAACTTAGAAATAAACTCTTAGCTCCGTCGTTCAACGAACAATGAACTCAAGGACAACCTTTTTCTACTTAATGCGTCCGCTACCATGTTTCCCTTGCCATGGGTATACGCTATCTCAAACTCATAGGATGCTAAGAATCCCATCCAAAATCATCACAACTGTCCATCTCTCATGCAGACCACCCTAGTCGAACTCGACATCCCCCAAATGCAAGCCCCAAAGGCCTAAACCAATATCAGACAAACACCCAAGGGATATCTCCTTCGAGTTCAGGCGACCTACGTGAGATGATACTAGTAAAAATGGCTAATCAATTAAGCCTTTAACCAACCTTGGATGTCCTTGCCAGTCTCGCTCTAAAACCACCGTTTTCCCATAACTGGCTTTGCTCACCCCATTGAGCACATACGGAAACTTATTTTTCTCCAAGAAAAGACCAAGATGTCATCCACAAAGACCATCACGAACTTATTTAGGTACTCCCTGAACACCCATCTCATCAAATCAACAAAGTATGCGGGGGCGTTCGTCAAACCAAATGGCGTCACCAGCCACTCATAGAAAAAAAAAATCATCCGGAGTCCTAAAGGCAGTCTTCTCTATACTATCCTCAGCCACTCTCAACTGATGAAATCCCGTGGCTAAGTCCTACTACAAAAAAATACTGAGGCGCCAGCCAACTGATCAAAGAGATCATCAATCCTCGGCAATGGGTGTCCATTCTTCTTTGTGAGTTTATTTAGTTCTCTTTAGCCTACACAAAGTCTGAGGGACCCATCCGCCTTCGTGACAAAAACTACTGGAGCACCCCACTCCGATATACTTCGTCATATGAACCCCTTCTCAAGCAAATCGCCTACTTACTTATGGAGTTCCCTCCTCTCACGAGGAGCCATGTGGCACACTGGCCAAGATACTGGTTTGGCATTGTCTACCAGATATATTTGGAAGTCAATCTCCCACTCCGGAGGTAAGCCCTTCACCTCCTCACACACATCCAAGTATTCTCGGACCGCTCTAATAGATCGCAAATTCTAGACCGACGTGTCAAGCGATTCTAGATAACTTAGCATAACAGATTCTATGGGATTACAAGAGATCTCGAGGGTGTTACCCAAGCGGGTCATAAGCCTAACAACTCTCCCTTCAAAATCAAGAACGGCACCTCTACTGGATAACCAGTCCATGCCCAAAACTAGCCCATAGCCCGTGAAGCCCAACAAGCATCACACCTAAACTCAACACTAAGTATAGAAACTTTCAAACCCAAACACATCATGGAGCCCAATTGGGTTTGAAACAACTAAGGGATCCTCTACCAAACTGGTGTCTAAGTGCAGTGACTCAACTAATAATGATGAGATAAACAAACTCGATGCGTCAGAATTAAATAAAGTTCGAACCGGATAATAAAGTAATCCAAATTCCAACCTAGACGGTCCTATCCCCATCTGGTACCCTAGTCGTGAGGGAATACAACTACCCTCCAGAAGATTCCATACCTTGCCCTTGCTTCTTTGGACAATCCTAATAAGGTGTCCTATTCCTCCCAAAAGGATAACTACTTGCCTTCTTCTTCTTCCCTATTCTCCACTCGTAATGAGGTTTCATCCTTCAATAACCAAACAACTATTTGAGCCTTCCTCTCATCGTCTATCATATAGATACCTACCAGTCCTCCTCCTTCTTGAACCAACTTCTAATCCGACTAACGTCTAAGTCCCTTGAAGTGGTTTTCCATCCTTATCTATCTTAGAAAGATCATCTATACGCGGAGGGGAAACTCAAAATGAGAGAAAGGAAGAGATTCAAAATGGAGAATTCGAAAGATAAAGATATGGCTATCGGGGATTATGCTTTTCTTTCAAAAACTTTTCTCTTAAAAGACATGTTTTTGAAAATATTCCTTTCCAAAAATATTCTTAGAAAATAATTTTTCTAAAAATTTTATCTGTTCTGGTAACCTTAAGCTCTGATACCACGTGTAACACCCCACACCCGCTAAGGTCACTCACTAAGGGAATGCCTTAGTTTTGGTGGAGTATTTTTAGTGAGTATAGAACAAAAAAATTACAACAAGACAGATATAAGTAATACTTGAAAATTTAAAACATCCTTTTATTGCAGCGGAAAGTAAAACATGTTTGGTTACATCACAAAACCATAACAAGAGTCAAGTACATAATATCCATCCTGATAAAATAGAAGTACATAATCCCACTACATAGACAATAGCCATAATCAATTAAGATAAACCGAGCTTTACTTCTACGGTCCAAGCCCAAAAGATAGCGGTCTGATCCAAGCCCACTAGTGCTAGGCCCACTCTGAAAACCTGAGGGTTGGAAAAAAATAAAAACAACGGGGTCAGACATAAGTCTGAGTGAGTCCTATAACCCTAACAATACAACCATTAAAGTAATTAGGGTATGACATAAACAAGGTACGGTACCTCTGGGGATAATGACTACACTAAGTAGCCAACTAAACACCGGATGTACTACGATAACCGAAAAGACGCATTTATCTACCCAAGGATAATTCTTACACTGCACCACACCAGTTCTACCCACCAAGGGTAATTCCTACTTAAAGGTTGATCCCACTAAGTGTACTTAGTAATTTTTACCCAGTAGTTTCTTGTACCCCTACACAGGTGCCGTCTGCCCCTATCTTTACTAGGTGTACCCACTACTCCCAAGCGATCGGCTCCCTACCGTAGATACCCGTGCTGGTCCCACAAAAGGGGGTGTATCATTCCCCAAAGTGGCTACCAGATAATATCAACTGTGCACGGCTTTATATCTACACGATGCAACAACGACTTACCAACCAGCCCGGGTCCACACACGCATATGAAACCCGTTGATCCTGCGTTGCCACCGCTAACCCGTTTTGGCCACTTATAGTCAAGCCCAATATGCGTGTCCCGTCACCCGACTAGAGTCGAGCCCACTAAGATACGTTTGGGATATTGGTTGAAATGGGCCCCCACAAGCTACCCTCCTAAGCTTGTCATTCATTTAGTATAACCCAATAATGGGTCCCCACAAGCTACCCACCTAAGCTTGTCATTCATCAAATGTAACCCTATAATGGGTCCCCCACAAGCTACCCGCCTAAGCTTGTCGTTCATCTAGTGTAACCCTATAATGGGTCCCCCACAAGCTACCCACCTAAGCTTGTCATTCATCTAGTGTAACCCACTTAACCCTTTTAATAATCATGTTCACTTACATGTTTAAAGTTTGGTTAAGTCATTTAATTATATTTCAATTGCCACCCAAGGCACCCACTAGATTTCCACATGCCACCCAAAGCACTTACTTAACCCTTCACCCATGTTTTAATTACATGTTCCACTTTGGTTAAGTATTCTAATCGTATTTTCTATTGCCACCCAAGGCAACCCACTAGTTTCCTCATGCCACCCGAGGCACCCCCACTAGTTACTACATGCCACCCAAGGCACCCACTTAACCCTCATGCCCCACTACATGCTAATTTGGTTAAGTGTTTCTTAATTAATTAAGACTGTGATCCTCCTAAAGACCTCTCACATTAGACTATCTTTTATGACCGCTGGTTAAGCCGGTTGGGTCCGGGCAGCCTTACGTCATAACCGAGTCTAACCTCGTGTCTTTACGTTAATCACGTATTTAGTTTGTGACTAAGACCTCTCACATTGGGCCAATCATTTGTAGCCGCTGGATGGCCGGTCGGTTCCGGGCAGACTTCCGCTACAAAAGGGTCCAACCTCGTGTCTTAGTTGATTAATTACACCTAATTAATCACCCCCACAATTAATTATCCCTAATTAATTACACATTTTTCATAACATGGGTAGACCTAACTCAATAGGTAAATTCCCATGGGGTAGACCTAACTCAATAGGTAAATTCCCACTTATGTTAGTTTATTTTTATGGTATGCTTGTCATACCCAATCATACTTTTATTAACATATTTATTACCCCATCGTTCCCCACGTAAATCGTTCTCATTTCACGACATAATAAAGGGAAAGATCCATCACAAATATCAAGGGTTTAGCATATAACTTTGTCATGGGTTAAGAAGATGTCAACTTGCATTTATGAGCATATATTAACCCAACTACATTTAACCCAAACTTGCATATTATCATACACATGATTTGCATAACATGTTGCATATGAGCTTGCATATTATCATACACATATCTTGTATGACATGTTGAACTTGCATATAAGCATTCTCATAACTTGCATAACATGTTAAACATGCATTTAAGCATACACATAACTTGCATAAGCATTCATATACTTGCATAAGCATTCACATACTTGCATAAGCATTCACATACTTGCATAATCATTCACATACTTGCATAATCATTCACATACTTGCATAAGCATTCACATACTTGCATATCACATTAAACTTGCATTTAAGCATATACATAACTTGCATAACATCATGCACATAACTTGCATAATCTCATAAACATAACTTGCATATGAACTTGTATAATAACATGCACATAACTTACATAACATCATGCACATAACTTGCATAACATATTGAGCTTGCATATAAGCATACACATGACTTGCATAACATGTTGAACTTGCCTATATGACTTGCATCTTAAAGGAGGGTAAACATGCATAGCATATAAAGGTGTCATCTTACATATGTATGCATCACATCTTAAAAAGGGTAAACTTGCATGTCATGATTTATGCATAATACCAACCACTTAGCATGCATAAAACTCAATACTTAGCATGCATACAATCAAATACTTAGCATGCATAACACCAAATACTTAGCATGCATAAAATCACATGCATAACTTGCATATCATGTTACATATAACTTGCATATACTCTCACATATAGTTTGCATAACATGTTACATATGCATAAATGTTCAACATAATGTTTTGCATCATAAAACATGGCATTAAACTTGCATGTAGCATAAAACTTGCCAAACACATAACATACAATATACTAAACTTGCATAAACACATTTATCCACAAACATAGCCATGTCTTATCATATCCTACCATAATCAATTTAACAATTGATTATTAAAGCTATAGGAACTCACCAAAACCAAGATTAGCAAACTTATGAAGTAAAACTAGTTGCCAAATAAGAAGAAGAAGATGATTAGCTTGCAACTGTCTTCATTGATTTGTGGAGGCCATGATCAAGTTTCATTTTGCCATAGTTTAGTTACAAGATCTAATTATGAATGAATTAGGGTAGGGTTAGGGTCTTATTTATAGGATTAGGTAGTGTTTTAGGCCCTTAGATTAACCCTAGATTAGTTTAGGTCCGTTAGATTTAGGAAATCTCTAGAACCCAGCCCTCCAAGCCAGCCTAGAACCCAACCTGGTGCACCCAGGTTCTCTGGACGCCGCGCCCATGTCGACAGGAAAGTCGACAGGCAAGTCGACACCCCTGTCGACAGGCCTATCGACAGCCCTGTCGACATGGTTAGGGCGGGAAGCTTCCCGCCTACCCCCGCTGGCTCCATTTTGAAATCTGATTTTAAATCTTTAAATCTGTTTTTAGCTTTAATTTTTCTGCAAACTTCATTGGGCCTTAACTGGGACATACGGACTCCGATTCTTGAAAACTCGGACTCTATTTCGCGTATTTTTCCGAGACGAACGCAATAACGCAGCCCTTTTCCCCCAATTCTCACATCTGAGATTATTTATTCTGTAATTAGTGAATTTTAGCATTAACTAAAATTCGGGGTGTTACAACATCCTTCCAGTGTTGATCAAGAGGGTTCTGCATATATTGGCTGACTTTGTTGGTACAGTATGCAATCTCTGGTCCGGTAATGGTAGCATACTACAGAGCACCAACAACACTTCTATATTGCTTTGCATTTTTTATAGCTTCTTCCTGAATTTTAGACAGATGTAAGTTTGTTATCATGGGAGTGGGCAGCCTTTTTGCCTTATCCATTGGTTTTTGCAAGAATTTCAGAAATGTATTTCCTTTGATTGAGACATATGATAGTTTCAAATACCCTTCTTACTTCAATTCCTAGAAAATAAATTAATTGACCCAAATCTTTATTTGAGAACTCTCTGTTCAATTGATGAATAAGTGTGTTGATTTCATCATAATTGTTTCCAGTAATAATGAAATCATCTACATAAACTAAAACATAAGTAATTGATTCATTGGTAAATCTAGTGAATAGAGAGTTATTGGATTTAGATGGGTTGAACTTTAGCTTAATAATTTTGGCTCTTAATTTATCAAACCATACACGAGTAGCCTGCTTGAGACTATAAATGGCCTTATTTAGTTTACACACTAATTCTGTGTTGCCCTTTTGAGTGTACCCTGGTGGTTGTTCCATATACACTTCTTCTTGAATAACACCATTGAGAAAAGCATTATTGACATCTAGTTGTATGATGCACCAGTTTTTGTGTAGTCCAATAGCTAGAATGATTCTTATTGTTGTTGGTTTCACTACAGGTAAAAAAGTTCCATTAAACCAAACCCATGTTGTTGAGAGAACCCTTTTGCAACAAGTCTAGCTTTGTATTTCTATATATTTCCATCGACATCTCTTTTTACTTTGCATGTCCATTTGGATCCCACTAAATTTTTATGCTTTGGTAATTCATTTAGATCCCATATTTTGTTATTGATTAGAGCTTTATACTCTTCATCCATAGTTGTCTTCCACTTGCCATTTTGAATTGCCTACTGAAAATTGCATGGTTCCTCTGTGTCCAGATTTATCATGTAAGCTTTGGGTTTGAAAATTCCTTGTTTTACCCTTGTCATCATTGGATGACCAGCAGGTTGAGAGGCAGACTGATCAGTGTATGTGTTGCTCTCACTTGAATTTTTATTTCTTTCCTCTGGAGCATTATTATGTAATTCACCCTCACTTTCACTGCTATATTGGGAGACGTCAACAGTTCCTGCACTTCTGAGTGACTTATTAAGAATGTTACTACATTCTGATGTTGTAGTTCGTGCATTTGAGTCACTCAGATAACCTTGGTTTTCTATACTAGAGGTATTTTCACAATATATAGGAATAGGAGGAACAAAAAACTTAGCATTATAGATTTTGTTTGTTGTTTTTATTTTCCCTTCTTTGAAAGGAAACACATGCTCATTGAATATAACATGTCTAGAGATAATTACTCTACCATTTCTATCAATGCATTTGTATCCTTTGATATTATTGGCATAGCCTATGAATGTACAAGGTAATGACCTAAAATCTAGTTTGTGAGACTTGTACATTCTTAGATGGGGAAAACACAAACAACCAAACACTTTAAGATGGGAGTACTCAGTTTACTGATTAAATAATATATCTGATGGGTTCTTATTTTGCAAAATAATTGTGGGCAACTTGTTGATTAGATAAACAACCGTAGCAAAGGCATAAGGCCAGAATTTAAGTAGGATTGATGCCTGTGGAAGCAAGGTAAGTCCAGTTTAAACAATATGCCTATGCTTTCTTTCAATTAACCCATTTTGTTCAGAAGTATAGGGACAATTTAATCTATGATTTATACCTTTCTTTTGAAAGAATTCTTTGAGGGTTTTGAATTCAGAAACACCATCAGTTTGAAAGTTTTTAACACTACACTCGATCTAATTCTCTGCTAAATTTATAAACTGCAGTACAACATTATAGGTTTCAGATTTGTTTTTCAAAAAATAAATTCATGTATACTATAATAGGAATCAATGAAAGAAAAGCAATATTTGAACCCATAGTCTGTATCAATTAAGCAGAGAATTTGATTTACAACTCTAGCATTTGGATTTACAACACTAGCATTTGAAAGACCTAACATGTCATGCCACAATTCATATGAATTAGCATTGCACGTAGTTTTATTACTTTCAACTAGATCACATGAAGGCTGCATAACATTTAACTCTGAAGAGTCTGTAGAGGTAAATTGATATAGTCCTTTTGACAGCTTTACCCAACAATAATTTTTTTGTTAGAATGTCTTTGATTAAACAACCGTTGGGGTGAAATTCGTGATAGACATTATTATCACAAGCAAGCTGAGAAATGCTTATCAGGTTCTCTTTGATATGTGGTACTCTCAGAATGTTATTAAGAAATAGTTTTCTATCATCTTGTATGTAAGCATTTCCAGTGTGTGTGATATTTATAGACTGGCCATTACCCACTTGTACATGTTGTTTACCTCGATATTCTTTGTTGCCAAGATTTAAGTTGCAGAGATTATTAGTAACATGGTTTGTAGCACTTGAGTCGGGAACTAGGCACCATCATTAATGTCATCGGCTTTGGCTGTGTCAGCACTTTTTGAGCTTTCTGCTTGGTTCCTCTGGTCTTGCTGCAGACTTGTCAGGTTAGCACCAATAATTTTTTGATTGCTTTGAGTTGGACAGTAATTTGAGTCGAATCTAAAGTAGTATTTTTTGGCTGTATGCCCAAAATTTTCACATATCTAACATTTAGGTTTGTTCCATCTGCCACTTCTCCTTCTTTGACCACGATCAGAATAACCACTTCTTTGTGGATTGCTGCCCTTTTCTTGATTTTTTGGTTTGTTGGTGGATACATAGTCTATTGACATATCAGAAATCATACTTTTCTTGTGTTCAGTTCTACCCACATGAGCCAGAAGGGTAGAATGAACATAGGAAATGGTTGGTGTTGGCTCCATTGATGACATTATAGCTACCACAACCTTATAATCATCGTCAAGACCATTAAGTATAGATGTTATATGCTCTGAATCTGAAATGACTTGACCGGCAAATTCAAGAAGATCACATATATTCTTGACTTTTATGAGATATTCACGCATTAGCATGCTGTTTTGTCTTGTATTTTGTAATTGCTTTCTATAATGCATGATCTTTGCTGATGATTGAAGGTTAAATCCTTTTTGAACAGTTGACCATATCTCATGAGAAGTTTTGCACATAATTAACTATGGTACAAGATTAGAATTTATTAAAGATAAAATCCATGCTCAAAGTAACCTGTCTTGTCTTTTGTAGATTGTATAATTTCGATTTGTGACACTGTTTCCTTGAGAATGAATTGATCTGGTATTACCTTTGTCTTTTCAATGTATTCTTCAAGACCATACCCTTCAACTGTAGTTTGAATCTGAAATTTTCAAAGAAGGTAGTTATTTTCATCTAACTGAATGAATGGCAATTGATTTTGTAGGCTAGTGATAACTTTTGATAAATTCTCAGGTTGGTCCGGAGGAGTTGAATTGGCAGTGGCAGAATTTGCAGAAGTGGCACTGTTGTTGTCACCCATGGTCAGGGGCAAGAAATACGATCGGACTGAAAAAATGATAAAGAAAAGCAGGAAATCTTGAATCAAGAATTCAAGATTGATCACTGAATCATGAAAAAAGCTAGGTTTAGGTGACACGGTCAACTCTGATGAGCCTAGGCAGGGCTTAATGACTGATTCAGATGGTGGGAAAGAGGAAAACAGGAATTAAACTGAGGAACATATACAATACACAGTGGTTTTGGGTGATGAGGCTACTTTGACAACCACTACTAGTTGCAACCGGCTGTATATGACTCTGATATGGTACAAGGACGTCAATTGTATGTCGCTAGACGTTTAGGCTATGATACCATATTTAAAAAGGATCAACTACAGTAAGTTGTAATGGAAGATTATAATAGAAAGAAGAAACTATAATTGATTTTATTATCTTTTAATTGATAGCATGATAATTGTACATATGTATTTATACATGTAATTGGGTGGTAACAGACCAAATAACAACCCGTGCAGAGCATGTGAGAAAGTAAATAAAAGAACATTTCTGTAGCCGACTCTTTTCATTATTTGCTTTCATAAGCTATTCCATGGCATGATGGGAAAAAATAAAACGCGAGTTCAGGGAGGTAATTGCTGGAAGAACGGGGAGGAGGATGGCGATGAGCGCCCTGGTTTTGATGCTGCACAGTGGCGTCAGCGACTTGGGGAAGGGGGTTGGAATTTTGATGGATTTCTAGAAGAAGGTGAGATGGCTTAATCTTTGTTTTGGGTGTTAATGATGTATTAGAACACTAATAATGGTAATTAACAGTTTAAAGTTATAATTAGCGAATTTATATTACTTTAATTTAAATTAAAACATGTAATAGTGATATCCCTTTCATTCGTTAACAGGATTACACAAAACAAGGACCGTTGGGTTAATCGTGAAACCAACGCCTAGGAGCTGGGACGAAATGATTTGGAGCAACTTCAAATTTTTTACAGCTTCAAACTCCTATTGAAACTATATAAAACAACCAAAATCATTGAATCAAATCAAACTGTGAGTTAACTCTCACACTCTCTGAAATACCATGACATGTTAAATTCATATTTATCGTTGATAATATAAATTGAACGATTGGATGAACTAGATGATTTATAAGTTGTTGATTGTTTTAGATGTTCATTATTTAATCGTTGATTGTCGTAATATATATTTCGTCAATTAAATAATTTAGAATAGAATTTCTATTTCATTTTTATTTATAATATAATGATATGTGATGTAGGATAGAATAGGTTGGAGGAATCCAACGGGATACCTCAAATAAATTGTATGTTACTTATTGTGACGGTCTGGAATTTCGCTCGATCTGAATCAGTCGTTAAACCGATCTAGACCGTTCGAAACCCCTGATCGTTGAGAACAGGACAAAATAGAACGCAGACGGGAGAACATTTCATTGCTATTACAACAATTCCATCAGATACAAGAATATACAGAGTATAAATGAATAAATTACATTTGAAAATTATCAGAGATTACAATAAATTACATAGCAGCGGAAAATAATACAAAGCACAACTGAAGGTGATATACGGATATAGAGCTTTCCGGATATCATTCCAGCTGTAAACCAGGATCCTGTGAATATAAATCTGCAAAACCAAAACTACTAGCTGCCCGTGTCGAAAATAGGGGCACCCAGAGTTTAGGTTAAAACAATAAACTCCAGGTCAGTCATGTGACTGGTGTGAGAACTAAAACAATTATTAATATTGGTTTTAAAGTTAGGTAAATCAAGGGACCACGCCGTATAACACGGAACGGGTTTCCTCCCAAGAATACCAGTGCATAAAACAATAGCGCAATGCTAAATAAAGAAAAATGAAGCTGTTATAAGACCCAGGTCCTATCACACAATGCAACGCAAGCCAGGGGATAGGGTTTTCCCTTATAATAGCCAAAGCATGCTTGATACGTTTAAAACAAATCATTTGATACTGTAATAAGTGTATAGTGTTGTAACAACCCGTATTTTCAATAACCTGTTATAACGTAAATCGAGGCAGAATTTAATTCAAAAATCTGAATCAAGGGAAACGGGCTATGCCATTGCATTCGTCTCGGAAAAATACGCGAAATAGTGTCCGAGTTTTCGAAAATCGGAGTCTGTATGACCCGATTAAGGCCCAACGAAGTTTTCAGAAAAATCCAAAGTAAAAACAGATTTCAAATTCAAACTTGAATTTGAAAATTTTGGCCAGTTTGGGCCAGGCGGGAGAATTCCCGCCAGAACACCCAAGTCGACAGCCCTGTCGACTTGGGAGTCGACTTGGTTGGACCCAAGTCGACAGCCCTGTCGACTTGGCTGTCGACTTGGTCCAGCTGGGCTGTTTAGCCTGGTGCACCATTTTGAGATTGTGTTGAGCTTGGGGGCCAGATTCGATTTTAAGGGCTGAGATTGCAAGTAGGGTTTAATCCTATGGCCTAGAACACTTGCCTAATCTATAAATAAGGCCCTAACCTAGCCCTAAATCATCATTAATCTATCCTACAACTAAACTATGGCAAAATCAATCCTCTCATGGCCTCCACTCTCTTCATACAATTCCTAAATAAATTTCTAAGTGATTTTTCATGCATACAAGTGTTTTCAAACTTGTATGAGCATCATTAGCTTGCATTCAAGTCAAGTTTTTATATTAGCATCATAAAGAAAGAGTTTTGATAATTTTGGCTCAAGGGTTTTTATGTTAGAGCTTGCATTTTGGGTTTGATTGATTTCATAAGGGCTTGGTCATATTTTTGTGACTTCTTAAGCATTGTAAGCCCTATTCTACTTTCATACTTAAACTCTAAAGTTAAATGTATGATATGAAAGTTTATATGCAAGTTTACTATGCTATGAAATGCAAGTTTATCAAGTTATGTTATGCAAGTTTATATGCAAGTTTATCATGTTGTGATATGCAAGTTTATATGCAAGTTTATCATGTTGTGATATGCAAGTTTATATGCAAGTATGCCAAGTTATGTTATGCAAGTTTATATGCAAGTTTATCATGTTGTGATATGCAAGTTTATATGCAAGTATGCCAAGTTATTTTATGCAAGTTTGGGTTGAACACTTTGTTCATACTATCATGTTATGCAAGCTTATCTTGGGTTTATGAACATAGAGCTTCAAGCTTTATGCCAAAGGTTGCATTTTGGCAACATGTAAGTTATCATATCTATTATGATAACTTGCATGTGAGGCTAAATGCGAACTTATGGCCATTTCTACATGTCATTTAGCCCCATGTATCATCAATATGCCAAGGTTGATTTTATGCATGCTTTTGGGGCCTAAAAATGTAATATGCAAGTGTATGAACATATGTACATTTCATATGCCACCATGTTGAACTTGTGGCTTCAACACCTTTTATGTCATGATTATGCCAAGTTCCCTCTTTCTATCATTTATGCGCTATTGCGATATGTAAGCGATGGGATTGCGTTTGAGGTTGGGTAAAAGTAAAAGACATAAAAACATAAGCTTGGGAATTTACCTATTAAGTTAGGTCTACCCATTGGGAATTTACCTATTAAGTTAGGTCTACCCAATTGCTTGAAAATTTGTAACATGTTTTGGAAACATGATGGACATGACACTTAGAAAAGATAAGTGTGGCCAACTCGAGGTTGGGTTAAGTTTGTAGCGTAAACCTACCCGGAACCGACCGGCTTAACTAGTTGCTACAAACAATAGGACCCAATGTGAGAAGTTGGTCATGTTGTACCTTGGACCCGAGGTTAGACCAAGTTGTGGTGTAAAGCTACCCGGACCCGCCCGGCTTAACTAGTAACCACAACAAGGTCTAATGTGAGAGGTTAAGGCGCATTAAATTAATTAATGCCTCGTGAATAGGGTTAAGTCATGGTCCACTTAGTACTTAACCAATTTGGGCTCGGTAGATTAATCGGGGTTAAGTCGTGAACTCATTGTTACACTTAACCAAGTTAATCCATGATTAGCAAGAGGGTTAAACCGTACCTAACCCACTAGAAAAATCCTAGCAATGGGGGCCCACTCCAGCAGTAATCCCAAGTTAGTATCATCATGACCCTAGGGACTTGGCTAGGGAGGGGGCACGATTACTGGACTGGAGGTAAGTGACCAAAAGCGACGGCAGAGGGTACGCCGGTGTAGTTCCGGGCGGACCATGGTCGTGCACATAGTCCGAAGCCGGGGAAATCATGCACGGGTACCAGTAGATCGAGACTGTGCACTCATGTTTATGGTGTCCAGGGGTTGCCACCCTAGGGCTTGATACACCCGACGGGAGACCCTGCACAGTCTGACTACAATTATGTTTGGGCCGTATTGACACCAACACGTGACGAGTTAGGCTTAGGGAGCCGATCGACTAGACCGTTGGGTTGGACCTTGTATTAGGATCATTTCATGTTATTGGGCCAAAGCTTGGGCCAAGGGATCAATACTTGTTTATTCAAGTCATGTTAGTTTGCTAGTACACCTGTGGTGCAAAACCTTAATCCTAATTATGCGATGACACCTTTATCTACTTTGTTAGTTCATCATCATGCTAGTATTGTTGTTATCCTTATGTTCATCCCTGCTGCTCATGCCAGTTAACTTTATCAGTTTACATTGATTGTAGTAGGGCTTACTCAGTCTTTTTGACTGACCTGTTTTCTTTCGCCTCTTTTCTTCCGTTTCCCCCCCCCCCCCCCCAGGTTCTCAGGGAGGGAATATTGGAGCTTAGCTGGATTTCTGACCGCTTGCTTGTGGGATTTAGCTCATGTACGGTTTGACATGAAGCTAGCTATGGCTATCACTTCTTTTGGGGATTAGTATTTATGTATTTCAGATTTTCAGTTGATGTTGTTTTATCTAGACTTGTTTGTTTGGAAAGTTGACATTATGATGTAACAGACTTTTTTTGAAATGGTTTAAAATCTTTCGCTGTTTTATCTATGTTATTTACTCTGTTTACGCATATACATATGTTCTTGTTCTGCCTTGATATATCATTATGCATGTTTACCTGATTCAAACGCCCCTCCAAAGTCAGAGTGCTTGCAAGAGTCACCCTGGCGGAGGTGGGGTGTTACATTTGGTATCAGAGCATATGGTTTACGAGAAGGAACAAAAAGGTTTTTAGAAAACTTTTGGAAAACTATTTTCAAAACTAAGTATAAAGTATTTTCCAAAGAAAAGTCTAGTTTATTTTAAAGGCTATTCCCCAAAAAGCCATTAGCAAAAATTCCTTCGTTTTTCTCCATTCTGAATCTGTCTTTTTCTTCATTTTCAGTATGGCTGATAACTTTGCTATTCCGGAGGGAGTACACATACCTGTTTGGTATAGGAGACTTTTGGAGGCTAGGGCGACCGAAGCCGGCCCCGCAGATGTCCCTTCTCCTCCTCCAGTAGTTAATGTTCCTGCTCCTCCTCCTCCGATAGTTAATGTCCCTCCTCCTCCTGTCGCTGAGGTTCCTCTTCCTCCTCCCCCTCAGCATCCTCAAGTTGACTTCGCAAAGACTTGCAAAGATTTCAAAGCAATGGGTGGCAAGAATTTTCAAGGCACGAGACTTTTGTAGAGGCCAGGAATTGGTTGAAAGAGACCGAGGATTTATTTGCTATCTTTGGGTTAGACGATCAGAGGAAGATCTTGTTGGCGGTTTGGCTTATGAAGGATGAAGCCGCTTATTGGTGGGAAGTCACCAATGGTACTAGGCCTGTTGAGACTTGGGCCGATTTCAGGGCAAGGTTCATGCTTAAGTTTTTATCTTCTGCTGAGGAGAATCTGCAAATGGAGAGGTTCATAACTTTGAAACAAGGAGATATGTCTGTCAAAGAATATGTGAACAAGTTCAATCAGTTAGCTCGTTTTGGCTTGGATATGGTGAATACTCCTCAGAAGAAGGCTCTTCGTTTTGCTAAAGGATTGAATGAGCCGTTGCAGGGATTGGCTTTGTCACATATTCCCCATGGGGCCACGTTTGAGAGTTTGGTTGATATGGCGTTACTTCAGGGAGATGTCAAGAAAGAGACCAAGATGAATGACACTCAAGCCAAGAAGACTGATTCCCAAGGAAAAGGAAATCAGGGTAATCCAAGTGGTCAAAGCAGTCAAGGCAATCAGAACAAGAACAAGAGTCAAGGCAACAAGGGGAACAACAACAAGGGCAAGAACAACAAGGGGAAGTGCCATTATTGCGGTTCAGTTGGGCATCTTATTAAAGATTGTAAGAAGAGGAAAAGGAAGAACGGTGAATGCTTTTTCTGCGGTGAGACTGGACATTTCAGTAAGGATTGCCCGAGGAAGCAAGGGCAAGGCCAGGGTCAGACTCAGCGTGTTGGACCTTCAGGAGGGCAAGTTCATGCTCTCAGTGTCGCTCCAGTTCCCGATCGAGGTAGTATTTCTGTTGAGAGCCTTGTATATATTTCTGATTTTCCAGTTCATACCATGTTTGATTCTGGTGCATCGCATAACTTTATCTCATCTGATCTTGTTGATAGTTTGCACCTTAGTACTAGCTTGGTAGATGATCCCGTCTGTGTCTCAAATCCTATTGGGGGTTCCGCCCATTTGTCTATGATATGTGGGGATTTGAGGATCTCTATACTGAGTGTAGAGTTCTTGTGTAGTGCTTATGTTCTTGGTTTCAGGGGATACGGATTGATATTGGGCATGGATTGGTTGTCCAGATATGGAGCCATCCTTGATTGTGAGCATAGGGTTGTGAGGCTCGTGACTCGCCTCGGAAACACCCTAGAGATTTCTTGTGATCCGAGAGGTCCCGTCATGTTGTGCTATCTTGAATCACTCGACTCGTCAATGGAAACTCTTCAGTCTGTGAAAGTGGTTCGAGAGTATCCGGATGTTTTTGATGAAGTTAGGGGGTTGCCCCCTAAGCGAGAGATTGATTTCCGCATTTATCTGGTGGATAATGCAAAGCCGGTTTCTTTGCCCGTTCGGCACATGGCTCCACGGGAAAGGCGGGAGCTAAGTAACCAAGTGAAAGAGTTGCTTGAGAAGAACTTCATTAGACGAAGTATATCTGAATGGGGAGCGCCTGTGGTATTTGCTACCAAGGCAGATGGTTCTCTCCGACTTTGTGTTGACTATCGAGAGTTGAATAAGCTGACTAAGAAGAACAGACACCCGTTACCGAGGATTGATGATCTCTTTGACCAGCTTGTCGGTGCTTCTGTTTTCTCTCAGCTTGATCTTGCTACTGGATTCCATCAGCTCAGGGTAGCTGAGGATAGTATAGACAAGACTGCGTTCAGGACTCCAGATGGATTCTTCGAATGGCTTGTCATGCCGTTCGGCTTGACTAACGCACACGCATATTTCGTGGACTTGATGAGTAGGGTGTTCAGGGAGTTCTTGAACAAGTTTGTCGTGGTCTTCGTAGATGATATTCTGATCTTCTCTAAGGATGAGGAAGAGCACGCAAGGCATCTCGTGGAGGTGATGGATACGCTTAGAGCGCATCAGTTGAAGGCCAAGTTCTCCAAGTGTCACTTTTGGAGAAGGGAAGTTAGATTCCTTGGGCACATAGTATCTAAGCAAGGCTTAGCGGTGGATCCCGCTAAGGTAGTTGCAGTTCAGGATTGGAAGACTCCAAGGAATGCAACCTAAGTGAGAAGTTTTCTAGGTCTTGCGGTTTTTTACCGGAAGTTCATCAAGGACTTCGCGAAGATTTCCGCTCCTCTCACTAAATTGACGAAGAAGAATTTAGTTTTTGCTTGGAGCATAGAATGTGAGCCTGCTTTTCAGAAGCTCAAGAGAGCTCTCACATCAGCACCTGTTCTAGCTTTGCCCGATGGAGGGAAGTTATTTACAGTATACACCGATGCATGTGGCACGGGGTTAGGAGCCGTTCTTATGCAAGAAGGAAGGGTGATATGCATTGGCGGTAGACAACTCAAAGTACATGAGAAGAATTATCCCACTCATGACTTAGAGTTGGCAGCAATAGTATATGCACTCAAGGCTTGGCGCCATTATCTTCTGGGAGAAAGATTTGAGCTTTATACCGATCACAAGTCATTGAAGTATCTCTTTTCTTAGAAGGATCTGAATCTGAGGCAACAAAGATGGATGGAATTCTTGGCTTCCTATGATTTTGAGATAGCCTATACCCTTGGCAAGGGGAATGTGGTAGCAGATGCATTGAGTAGAAGAAGGTTGACCCTAAGTCCTCTAATCGTTGAGATGAAGAATTTAGAGTATGTGGCAACCTTTGATTTCTCTTTGGTGATTGAGTCGATGACCGGTTCTTTAGCATCTCTGGAACTCAGACCTACCCTTCTTGATCAAGTTGGGGCTTCGCAGAGAGAAGACCCTCAGATAGTTGAGATTATGGATAAGCTGATTCGAGGAGTGACGTCTAGTCATCTCGCTCGATATTCTATTGATGACAAGGGTTGGCTGAGGAGAGACGGAAGGTTATGTGTTCCTATGGTAGAAGATCTAGTAAGAAGAGTTCTTGAGGAAGCGCATCGCTCTAAGTTGACTATACATCCAGGCGGAGATAAGATGTATAAAGATATGAAGCGCATTTTCTTTTGGCCTGGGATGAAGAAGGACGTGGCAGAGTTTGTCTCTAGATGTTTCATTTGCCAGCAAGTTAAGGCTGAGTCGAAGAAGCCCGGTGGGCTATTGCATCCTCTAGACGTTCCACTTTGGAAGTGGGAGAGTATTTCCATGGATTTTATCGATGGGCTACCAAGGTCAAGGAAAGGGAATACGAGCATTTGGGTTATTGTGGATAGACTTACGAAGAGTGCTCATTTCATTCCGGTGAAGAGCAAGAGGACCGCATCTTGGCTAGCATCTGTATATCTTCGTGAGATTGTGAGACTTTATGGAGTCCCTTCTAGTATTGTCAGTGACCGTGACCCAATTTTTACAAGTCAGTTCTGGAATAGCTTGCAAGAAGCTATGGGCACAAGGTTGAATCTAAGTACGGCTTATCACCCACAGACGGACGGTCAAACCGAAAGGGTGAATAGGGTACTCAAGGATCTGTTGAGGCTTTGTATTCTGGATTTTGGTGGTACTTGGGAAGACCATCTTCCTCTTGTTGAGTTTGCATATAATAACAGTTATCAGGCAAGCTTAGGGATGGCACCATTTGAAGCTTTATATGGGAGGCCGTGCAAGTCGCCTACATGTTGGTGGGAGACTACAGATGAGCTTATACTTGGGCCTGATCTGATCAGAGATACATCCGAGAAGATCGAGTTGATTCGGAGACGGATGAAAGCGGCCCAAGACCGACAGAAATCCTATGCTGATAAGCGAAGAACTGATTTGGAGTTTGATGTTGGGGATATGGTTTTCGTGAAGGTTTCTCCTTTGCGGAATGTGGTCCGATTTGGAGCCGTTGGGAAGTTAGCACCGAGATTTGTTGGACCATTCCCTATTATAGAGAGGATCGGGCAGATGGCTTATAGAGTGGAGTTGCCCGAGAAGCTTGCCGGAGTACACGATGTTTTTCATGTCTCGCATCTCCGGAAATGTTTACATGAATCAGCAGAGGTTGTTGAGCCAAGTGTTCTGAAAGATGTGGAAGTGGAGAAAGAGGCTACCTTGAGGAGAGCTCCGATTCGTATCTTGGGGACGGAGACCAAGAAGCTAAGGAATCGAGAGGTCAAGTTGGTGAAGGTTCAATGGGGTGAAGCCGAAGAAGACGCAACTTGGGAAACCGAGGAGAAGATGCGTGGGCTTTATCCATTCCTTTTTGAGGGTACACTCTCAATCTCTTTTCTTTGTTAGCACATCTTTCTCTTTGCTATCCATGTTTATCTAGTTTATCATGTTAATCTTGTCATGAGAACCTTAGGTAGAAACCCTTTGGATGAAACATGTGTTTGAAACATGTTATGCTTGATGGTTGCAAGTGGTTGCAAGTGTTTGCAAGTGGTTACTCGTGGATGCATTATACACGTTAGGCACTAGATCGGCTCACACACTCCTCATATTGCATATGCATGAGTGTTTATGCTTATTCATGGATGAAAATTTTTGTGTTATCACATGGATGTTGCATATGGGTGTATGTTATGTGCACACATATAGATGTTATACATTATGTTAGGAATTTCATACATATGGATTCATTTCACTAACATAATTTGCATTGATGATATTTGCATTAGATAAGGACATATACACACACCTTTGCATATGCTCAAACAACATTTAGAATCTTGTAAGGACAATGATTGCTCGTGGATGATGTTTTGAGTAGATGGACGTTGGATGGTAGGATACGTTCTTTCTAACTTGAAGATTTCGGGGACGAAATCCTTTAAGGAGGGGAGAATGTAACAACCCGTATTTTCAATAACCTGTTATAACGTAAATCGAGGCAGAATTTAATTCTAAAATCTGAATCAAGGGAAACGGGCTATGCCATTGCGTTCGTCTCGGAAAAATACGCGAAATAGAGTCCGAGTTTTCGAAAATCGGAGTCTGTATGACCCGATTAAGGCCCAACGAAGTTTTCAGAAAAATCCAAAGTAAAAACAGATTTCAAATTCAAACTTGAATTTGAAAATTTGGGCCAGTTTGGGCCAGGCGGGAGAATTCCCGCCAGAACACCCAAGTCGACAGCCCTGTCGACTTGGGAGTCGACTTGGTTGGACCCAAGCCGACAGCCCTGTCGACTTGGCTGTCGACTTGGTCCAGCCGGGCTGTTTAGCCTGGTGCACCATTTTGAGATTGTGTTGAGCTTGGGGGCCAGATTCGGTTTTAAGGGCTGAGATTGCAACTAGGGTTTAATCCTATGGCTTAGAACACTTGCCTAATCTATAAATAAGGCCCTAACCTAGCCTTAAATCATCATTAATCTATCCTACAACTTAACTATGGCAAAATCAATCCTCTCATGGCCTCCACTCTCTTCATACAATTCCTAAATAAATTTCTAAGTGATTTTTCATGCATATAAGTGTTTTCAAACTTGTATGAGCATCATTAGCTTGCATTCAAGTCAAGTTTTTATATTAGCATCATAAAGAAAGAGTTTTGATCATTTTGGCTCAAGGGTTTTTATGTTAGAGCTTGCATTTTGGGTTTGATTGATTTCATAAGGGCTTGGTCATATTTTTGTGACTTCTTAAGCATTGTAAGCCCTATTCTGCTTTCATACTTAAACTCTAAAGTTAAATGTATGATATGCAAGTTTATATGCAAGTTTACTATGCTATGAAATGCAAGTTTATCAAGTTATGTTATGCAAGTTTATATGCAAGTTTATCATGTTGTGATATGCAAGTTTATCATGTTGTGATATGCAAGTTTATATGCAAGTATGCCAAGTTATGTTATGCAAGTTTATATGCAAGTTTATCATGTTGTGATATGCAAGTTTATATGCAAGTATGCCAAGTTATGATATGCAAGTTTGGGTTGAACACTTTGTTCATACTATCATGTTATGCAAGCTTATCTTGGGTTTATGAACATAGAGCTTCAAGCTTTATGCCAAAGGTTGCATTTTGGCAACATGTAAGTTATCATATCTCTTATGATAACTTGCATGTGAGGCTAAATGCAAACTTATGGCCATTTCTACATGTCATTTAGCCCCATGTATCATCAATATGCCAAGGTTGATTTTATGCATGCTTTTGGGGCCTAAAAATGTAATATGCAAGTGTATGAACATATGTACATTTCATATGCCACCATGTTGAACTTGTGGCTTCAACACCTTTTATGTCATGATTATGCCAAGTTCCCTCTTTCTATCCTTTATGCGCTATTGCGATATGTAAGCGTTGGGATTGCGTTTGAGGTTGGGTAAAAGTAAAAGACATAAAAACATAAGCTTGGGAATTTACCTATTAATTTAGGTCTACCCATTGGGAATTTACCTATTAAGTTAGGTCTACCCAATTGCTTGAAAATTTGTAACATGTTTTGTAAACATGATGGACATGACACTTAGAAAAGATAAGTGTGGCCAACTCGAGGTTGGGTTGAGTTTGTAGCGTAAACCTACCCGGAACCGACCGGCTTAACTAGTTGCTACAAACAATAGGACCCAATGTGAGAAGTTGGTCATGTTGTACCTTGGACCCGAGGTTAGACCAAGTTGTGGTGTAAAGCTACCCGGACCCGCCCGGCTTAACTAGTAACCACAACAAGGTCTAATGTGAGAGGTTAAGGCGCATTAAATTAATTAATGCCTCGTGATTAGGGTTAAGTCATGGTCCACTTAGTAATTAACCAATTTGGGCTCGGTAGATTAATCGGGGTTAAGTTGTGAACTCATCGTTACACTTAACCAAGTTAATCCATGATTAGAAAGAGGGTTAAACCGTACCTAACCCACTAGAAAAATCCTAGCAATAGGGGCCCACTCCAGCAGTAATCCCAAGTTAGTATCATCATGACCCTAGGGACTAGGCTAGGGAGGGGGCACGATTACTGGACTGGAGGTAAGTGACCAAAAGCGACGGCAGAGGGTACGCCGGTGTAGTTCCGGGCGGACCATGGTCGTGCACATAGTCCGAAGTCGGGGAAATCATGCACGGGTACCAGTAGATCGAGACTGCGCACTCATGTTTATGGTGTCCAGGGGTTCCCATCCTAGGGCTTGATACACCCGATGGGAGACCCTGCACAGTCTGACTACAATTATGTTTGGGCCGTATTGACACCAACACGTGACGAGTTAGGCTTAGGGAGCCGATCGACTAGACCGTTGGGTTGGACCTTGTATTAGGGTCATTTCATGTTATTGGGCCAAAGCTTGGGCCAAGGGAATACTTGTTTATTCAAGTCATGTTAGTTTGCTAGTACACCTGTGGTGCAAAACCTTAATCCTGATTATGCGATGACACCTTTATCTACTTTGTTAGTTCATCATCATGCTAGTATTGTTGTTATCCTTATGTTCATCCCTGCTGCTCATGCCAGTTAACTTTATCTGTTTATATTGATTGTAGTAGGGCTTACTCAGTCTTTTTGACTGACCTGTTTTCTTTCGCCTCTTTTCTTCCGTTCCCCCCCCCCCCCAGGTTCTCAGGGAGGGAATATTGGAGCTTAGCTGGATTTCTGATCGCTTGCTTGTGGGATTTAGCTCATGTACGGTTTGACATGAAGCTAGCTATGGCTATCACTTCTTTTGGGGATTAGTATTTATGTATTTCAGTTTTTCAGTTGATGTTGTTTTATCTAGACTTGTTTGTTTGGAATGTTGACATTATGATGTAACAGACTTGTTTTGAAATGGTTTAAAATCTTCCGCTGTTTTATCTATGTTATTTACTCTGTTTACGCATATACATATGTTCTTGTTCTGCCTTGATATATCATTATGCATGTTTACCTGATTCAAACGCTCCTCCAAAGTCAGAGTACTTGCAAGAGTCACCCTGGCGGAGGTGGGGTGTTACAAGTGTCAAAACATTTCAATCATAAATATCAATCATAGGCGGCATAGCTACCATCTACTATGTCGCCATACTAGTTCTACAATTAAAACCGAAATATCTCGTATTGGAAATTGGATTCCATCATGAGTCGAGGCAAGGGACAAGCTCCTCTCCGCGCTCGAGAAACTCTAGCAAATGCCTCAGGGCTACGCACTCTGGGCAACCCTTGGATGCGGCTGGGCCGGTCCTCACTTACGTTAGAGGATTAGTTATTCCTGAACACACGTTTCCTTGTCCTTACAGACCTATAATCGAGGCGCCTCATTCCAACAACCACAAAGGTGAAAAGTATATATATGTCAGGGCTGGTAAGTCACTGACACCACCATAGCTAGAAAGAAACGTCGTGCTCTCCCAGCGGTCCGTATCCCGTTTTTAACTCATACCGAGGTGTGAGGCTCGCAAATTCACGTTATACACAAAGCTGCCACGTAGGCGTGCTTTGATCATCAACCACAAGACTTTGCTTTTCAACAGAAGCCTTGATCATTGCATCTTAGCGTGCCACACAGGCAATTCATGCCATGCGACTGATGTCCATCGATATACAACCTCTGAGCTCGTACGTCTAAGAGAAGGGCGTTAAGCAAAAGAATAAATTCTCCGCCGCCAAACAGATGTATATTTAATAGAAATCAATCAACACATAATAAAATCCAATGTCAGACACACAATCCATTTACAAGTCCGTTCTGGGTCTGAACGAAACCGGAGGCACTTTCCTCGCATATCCATCCATCTCCAAGTACGTTTGGACGACCACCAACTATTTCCATCCTCTTGGGTGTACAGCCCAATCAGGATCGTCAGTAATTACCCAAACGATGTGAAGACTTCCGGTCTTCGACCACCGTCTTCATCTTCGACATATCGTCGAATTGGTTATTCAGAATAGGTATAAACCCGGACTTTCCGAACAACCCGCGTATATTAAAACAAATGTTACACAAACACAACGAACGCCTCATTCCAATTCAGAATATCCTTAGGGAAAGGTTCCCATTAATTTTATCCAAGATAAATTCTTTAAAATTTATCCTTTAATCTTCTTTTGGATGTCATATCAAACCAAATTATGGTTTTCTGAACTAGTCGAGATTAGTGAACCACAACGAAGTAATTATTGATTTTATTTTCCAATCCCAACCTATTCATCCTATGAAGAAAAACTGGTGATACTCCATATCTAACACAATGATGTTATCGGTAAAATTAATTACCATTTCTCGTTCAAATCTAATTAAAGATTTAACTATCGCTTTGGAGCAAAACTGGCGATACTCCATTCTCGCTCATTTCTAAACTTGATAATTTAGATTTTAGATTCACATTTCAATCTAATTACAGATTCATTAAAACTCCTTTTACTGGGTTAAAGAACTAGGTGTTATTTAAAACACAGTTCACGACAAACCCAAATCACATTCTATTTATTATCGGGTTAAAGAACCAGTGTTATTTAAAACACCATTCACGATAAACCCATTTCAAATCCAATTAAATATATTAGAAAATCCGATTATTTAAAACCCCTTTTTTAAATCTAATTTAATTACTTAAAAATAATTGGGTTTTAAATTTAGTTCAAAACTAGTTCATTTCGATAAAAATCCATTTTTATCTTTGCAAATATGGAGTTTTCACCCCAATTTTTCCCAAATCATTTCTTGTGATTTTACACAAACTATTACTATTTTTAATAATTTTATCAAGGCCCGTACAGTCGATTTCCAATAATGGCCATCGAACTGCACTTACAGTGACCTTTTTCAAATTTGATTTGGACGTGTCTCCAAATCCAACCGTTAGATTTCAAATTTCAAATATTCGTTAGAAAGCTCTTTTCGATACGAACCCAACGGTTCCAGTTTTAGGAGAATCCGACGGTCGGATCTCCCGTAATGTTCGTTTGAAATAAATGGTCGAAATTTACGAACTACCGCGGCGCGGCGCGTTCTATTCAGGCCATTATATTATATATATAATATATATTTCGTCGATTTCTATTTTAAAACGAATTTTATAAATCGTTTTAATTTCGTTTCAAAAACAATTTCAACTTCCATTTCAATCCAAAGCAAAATTGAGTTCTTCTTTATAAATTCGTTTTAAAATTCATTTCTATTCAATTCAAATTTCAATTCAATTTGAATTCATTTCAATTCACTTTCAATTCAATTTGAATTCGTTTTCAGTTCAATTCAATTCCAAAGTCGTTTTCTATTCGATTCAATTCAAATTGGGTTTTTTTTTTTATTCGATTCAATTCAAATTGGTCTTCTATTCGATTCAATTTCGTTATATATTCAATTCATTTCGAAATCGTTTCATATTCAATTCATTTCGAAATCGTTATATATTCAGTTCATTTCGAAATCGTTATATATTCGGTTCATTTCGAAATCGTTATATATTCAATTCATTTCGAAATCGTTATATATTCAATTCATTTCGAAATCGTTATATATTCAATTCATTTCGAAATCGTTATATATTCAATTCATTTCGAAATCGTTATATATTCAATTCATTTCGAAATCGTTATATATTCAATTCATTTCGAAATCGTTATATATTCAATTCATTTCGAAATCGTTATATATTCAATTCATTTCGAAATCGTTATATATTCAATTCATTTCGAAATCGTTTACGAAATCACTTTTCAATATGCATTTTAAAAGGAATAAAATCGATATAAATATCATTCACGTCAAAATGGCGTCAATCTACCCAACACGGCTTCAAATATTTCTATTTTCAAATATTCTATTCAACAAATGAATATTTATTTTTGTCAACACACGACTAATCTCAAAGAATGAGTACTGTCCATGTGTGACTATTTTTGTTAAATTATTTCGTTCAACACATGACTAATCTCAACGGATGAGTACAGTCAACACATGAACCTTTATTTTATAGTGATAAAGATATAAATTTTATTGTTAAAATATTTCGTTCAACACATGACTAATCTCAACGGATGAGTACAGTCAACACATGAACCTTTATTTTATAATATTCTTTATCTTCTAAATTGGAATGAGGCCCAATCAATCACCATATAATGTTAATTATATGGATTTTCATACAACACATGTATATAATAGCATTGAGAAATAATCAACCATCAACCAAAGTGCACGACACTGTATAAGCATCAAATATAGATATCTAACGCTTATAACAGCCTGTCAATCGATCGATCGACATATTTAATCAATCAGGATGAGTGAACTTCAAATTTCATCCCAACACCCGTGTGGGGTTTCAAACAATCAAACATAGATTTTATTTGTGCAGTTGGGCGATGTGTAAAATTTATTGTCCCAATCAATGTCATTCAAATAGGTGTACATAAACAAACCGTCCGGTTTGTAAATGAATATTTTATTTTGTTCACTTCACTATTTTCATATTCACGTTAAAAATTATATTTTTAACGATAAAAATTTTTATTTCAACCTATGAATTTCTATTCAGTTCATTTACACAATAAAAATGATATTTTTATTTTTCTAACATATTTTAGAAAATTTCGGCGGCATAACGGCACGATACTAGAAACGGGACGAGGCCTAGCCTTATCCCCGGACTAGTGAAGGCCCACGCCATTCACACATCAATCAAATCAATTTCATTTCACCAACAATTCAATTCAAACCAAATATTCTAACTAACTACTCAACCAAACAAACAAGTCCATGGTCTGTGGACGATTGTGTCGGGTGCTACTAAACACCGTCTGCATCCTAGTATATATATATATATATATATATAACTAGAAAATGAAATTTAAAGGTGAGAAATTCTCACCAATAGCTATCCAATACCACGACTCTTCATTGATAGAAATCTTCAACGTTCTCGCCTTTTGTCGCTTTCGTTGCCTGCTTTCACTACATATGTAAAAATCACATTTTTATATACTGATGTCTTTAAAATGAAAATCACATTTTTATTTATTCACTTTCAATTTAAAAATCATATTTTTATAATCACTTCATATATTTAAAAATCGAATTTTCACTTCGCTATTCAATATATAAAAATCGAATTTTTACTTCGACGCTATATGGATAAAAATTCTATTTTATCACGCTATTCTCTATATAAAGTTTCCGCCTTTTCAAAAATAGATCTTTCACTTTTTCTACAATAAAGATTTCGCCTTTATAAAATATAGATTTCGCCTTTTCAAATTTAAAGATTTCATCTTTTCAAATTTAAAGATTTCGCCTTTATAAAAATATAGACTTCGCCTTTTACATATGAAAAATCTCGCCTTTTACATATGAAAAATCTCGCCTTTTACATATGAAAAAAAATCTCGCCTTTTACTTATGTAAAAATATAAACTTTCCTTTCCTAATTTTATATTTTCATCTAAGCAAAACCGTATTTTTAACTAAGACAAGATCGTGTTTTTAACTATGTTTCATATATTTAAAACTAATGCTAATTTCAGTTTTAAATAATAAATAAATAAAATAAAATAAAAATAAAAAAGAAGAGAAAGGAAAGGGGAAAACTTACTGTGGTTTCAAGAAGAAGGAGGGGAGATGGAGGCCCAGTCGACGAAGGGGGGGGGTGCTGGCGTTCGCAGGCTAGGGGGAAGGCCCTAGTGGCCGGCGGCGTTGACTTCGGGTCTCGCAAAAAGGGGGGCTGGTCCTCGTGATGGTGGCTCTTCAATCGGAGATGGGGGAGAAGGTAAGGGAGAGGGCGGATTGATCGGAGGTGCTCCGACATGGAGCAGCGCGGCGACGTTGGTGGCGATGGCATCCGCCGACATCGATTTGAGATCGGGAATTTTTTTTTTCTGTTTAAAACGAGAGAGAGAGGGATAGGGTAGGGGAGAGAGAATATATATTATAATTTATTTATTGATTGATTTATATTTCAAAGAGGTACTTTTTCATTTGACCTCTAAACGAGGCCTACCGCCTGACATCCCTAGCTTTTCACCCCCATTCCGAACACAATGGGATATGTATCGTAGGCTGATTCGATCGTTACGATCAGTTTCTGTCAAAATCAAAATATAAATCAGTATATATTCAATTTGAGCGTACATTTTAAATTACCGGGACCACATACTAACTAGAAAAATTCCAGAAATATTTTCTAGCTTCGTATTGACGATACGGTCCTAACAAAACTAGTTTCGTCGAATTCTGAGACCGTTTGAAAAATGGCTAATTTCCAGTTGATTAAAATCAACTGAAACTGGTCAAACGCGTTTTCCTTCGCCACGCTCACATATTGATTCGAAAAATTATGAAATTTGGAATCTAGCAATAACTTGACACTGCGGATCCGACAAAAGTGGTTTCGTCGAAATCCGAGGTCGTTTGCAAAATGTCTATTTTTAAGGGCCTGAATTCCATAGCGACTATTCAGAATTTTCAATTGGACATATCTTTTGATTCCCGCTATGAAATTTTGATTTTTCGGATTCGTTGGAAAGATATCATCAATTAGATCCTAATGTTTTTGGTTTCACTAAAATCCGGATTGTTTTGCACCCGGTACATTCAATTGAAGTTTGAAATCGAATTATCGAACTACCGCGCCATTTTCAATTCTATTTATAATTATATATAAATATTTATATTCTAACGACGACGTATATAATATATACGTTCGAATTATATTCAAAATAAATGGTTGTTACACTTGTTTATATATGTTAGTTGTTCATCTCAAGTGACATAAAACTCTGTTTGGATGTTAATGGTTGGATTGGATGTTGATTGTTTGAATTGGGTATTGATCATTGAATTTAAAGTCAATATTGACATGCTATTAACTAACATATGGTATTGGCAGCAGATGACCTAAAATTCGTTGTTTAAGTCGTTAGCTTGTCAACAAGCGATTTGACGCAGTTTAAGTTATAAAATCTATTTTTATAACTAAAGCAAGATTTTCAATTATATTTTATAAGTTATATAAAATAGAAGTTTATAAATAAATGGTTATAATTGGTTTTAGAAAATTTATTAAATAATTTATGTAGCAAATGCTTATGTTTGAATAAGATTTATATGTAAGAAGTCAAGAATTAACCTACGGGTAAATAATTGGGAGTAATTGTCTATATGGAACAATTAAGTAATTTTGTTGACTTAATTATATTATTAATTAATTCAAAGGAAGAAACTAGTTGAAATCAGTTAACAAGTTAACTGATGATTTTCAGTTGATCAAGACAATTGTTTTGAGTTGAAATTAATATAATAGAAATGGCGTTGACAAATAATTTTTCAAACTAAATAAATGTTCTTTAAAGTGGATCTTTTAATTTATTGTGTTTAAAGTAATTATTGAGCTGTTTATTTTTAATGAAGTTAATTATTATTTAAAAGATTAACTATCTTGCTTGTAGTTAATCGGGAAGTTAAGTGCTTTACTTAATTAAGGTTAAAGTCAATTATTATTTTAATTATTAATAATTGAACTGTATACCCATGTTATTGGAAATTTAATTAGGAAATAATCCAGTTAATGATAACACGCGAGTTGAATCAAGAAAAGAGTTACAAAGGGATGTTAGGATGAAATTCAGCTTTATAAACAAAATTTATAAAGGGAATTAAAGTTAATGTGATGATTTGAATTAGCATTTACTTAATAATAAATTAAGTAAATTGATTTGAAGTGGAAATGAGATTTTCAAGGAAAATAAAAGGAGACTTGTGAAGTATAGATGTATTTTCAATATAAAGAAAATGGTATGTGAATTCATTATTCGCAAAGAGATAGCGGTTGGTATTTGTTTCCAAGTAACGAAAAACAAAAGAGGTTTGTTGAGTAAAATATATGGAATTGAAAAATAGAACTTGTTTTAAATATATAAAATGAGAAGTTGATTTTAAACAATGTTTATAAATTTAGTAAAAATATTTATCTTAGGATAAATTAAAATATAAATTCAAGCTGGAATTATATAGAAAAGTGAAAATTGGTTTTAAAACCGATATTGGTAATTGGATTTGAATTTAGCGACTATAAAGAAAATTATAAACAAGATTATAAATGTTTGGAATAAAAAAATGAGACTTTTTATGAATAATTCTAATAAAAGTTATAAATGGAATTTGGATTTGAGAGGTAAAAATCAAATGGCTTTAGTTATATAAAAGGAAATATTTTTTTGCGATTGAAAGTGAATAACGATTTAGAAGCAAATATTTTGAAAATTGGAAATATTTATAATGTGAAATTTGAGTAAACTTAAAATAGTGATTTATTTCGAAGTTCGGAATACTAATCGAATATAAAATATTCAAAAGACGGTCACTTATTGAAATTCAATTCTACCAAATTTAATTATTTATTTAACTGTTAATTAAGTTATTTATTTATTTAAAACTAATAAATAAAAGTTATATTTTAAAAAAAATTATAGTTCGGAAGTAGGGATTATAACGCTATCGTTATAATCAATATTTCCGTAAAGACATGGATTCTTAGATTGAATCCAAGAGTTGCTCAAGCAACGTTTTTTAAGATTTAAGTTGTCAGCTTTGACTGTTTCAAAGTTAAAAATGATGTTCCGTTAAAGTCTGAGAGGTAATTATATCCCAACTTGATTGACTTCATAATTGACTGAGGAATGGTTAAGGTTTAGTAGTGAGGATTGCTTAGTTAATAAATGACTAGTGGTTTGAGTTATAGTAACGATGTTTATATAACCTCGGTACACTCAAATAAAAAGATTTTGGAAATGTTTTAAAAGGAAATTAGAAATGTTTTCCAAAGCTAATAATGTATATATTCTAAAGAATATGAAAATATGGAAATGTTTTCCGACGATAATGACAAATATTTTCAAGAACATGGAAATCAAAGAGCTTAAATGAATGGAAATGTTTTCCAAAGAATTTTGGAAGGCTAAATAAGTTTTGAGAAATATCTGGGAATAAATATAGAAAATAGATGTGACACCCCACGTCCGTTAATGTCACTCGTTAAGAGAATACACTAAGTTTCGTGAAGCATTATAGGTAAACAGGAACAGAAATATTACAAGACAGATATAAAATAGCAGCGGAATTTAAAACTTTATTAAGCAGAAAACATAGTGGTTCAAAACCCAGTTACATCGTAGATCTGAAGTACTGAAACCCCATTACATTAATATAAAGCTTCTGTCTTGTACTTAAAATCCTCAGAGTACAGAAATACATAAAAAGCATAATCCCCAAAATATTACCATATCAGAGAAGATAAGAAACCAAGCGGTACATCAAAGCAACTCCAAGCATAATGGAAGAGAGAATCCAAATCAAGCCCGAGTATTCCCACCCTGAGAACCTAGGGGGGAATGGAAGAGAGAGAAGAGGAAACAAAATGGGTAAGACATAAAGTTTGGAGAGTCCGGTTACTTCTAGCATATAAATAAGTAAATGCATCATGGCAGAATTATAACTGGATGAGAGAGATAACAGTATCACAAGACAGGTATAACAGGATAACAAAACTGGATATGTTGCGCTTCATAAGTACTTTTCTCTGCACCAATACTAGTACAACAGATAGTAACAGGATTACATACTCCCTAATTACTTAACGGAAACAGGATGGTCCCGACAGAAATATAATGGTAGTTTTAGGTGTACTCTAGTAGCGGGTTCTACATCGTATAGAATTAACCGGAACCTTAACAGAAAAACGAGTGTTAACCCAAACAGAAATACAGGTACCCCATAGAAACAGGCAGGACTAGATGTACCCTAATTACTACCCCCCAGTCGATGGCTCCCTATCCTGTAAATACCCTATATCGGCCCAATAGTAGGGTGTATTACTTCCAAAAGTGGCAACCTACAGAAGGACACAAACCTATTTACTAGTTCTGCAGCGGCTTATTTTCCCAGAGTAGGTCGTACTCATACATGCACATGAATCCGTTGGAATGCGCCAGTACACACCTCCTCCCAGATGAACCTCTTACAATCAACTCAGTAAGTGTGCCCTGACCCCTACCTAGTGCGGGGTCCCCCTTTAATACCAGAATGGGTTACCGACTAATATGGGTCCCACACAAAAGATGACACAAGCCAACCCTTGTAGATCTTATGTCCCCAATTAACTAGGATTTTGATAGGTTATGCCTAACAGTTTTAACAGATTCGCATAACCCCTACATATTTACGGGTTAAACGTTGCAAGTTAACGGGTCCGTATAACCCCTACAGATTTAGCAGGTTAAGTTTTCTAGATTAACAGGTTTGTATAACCCCCATAGATTTAATAGGTTTACTTAACCCCGCCGATTTAATATGCTTACTTAACCCCCCATACTTAACAGGCTTACTTAACCCCACTGATTCAACAGGCTTACTTAACCCTACAGATTTAATAGACTTATGTACCCCCACAGATTTAACAGGCTCATACGATCCTTATGGATTTAAATAGGTTAAGTATTAAAAATTCATTACCATATATTCATTTATGGTTATAATTCGATAGACCTACCTCATTAAGTCTACCACTTGTGGATTCTGGATATTCTGGTTGGGTCCGAGAAGACTTCTTCCACAAGTCGGACTCAACCACGTGTCTTATCACCGTCACGTGTTTATGCGCTTAGACCCCTCACATTAGATTCACCACTCGTAGTCGCTGGATATGTCGGGCGGGTCTGGGCAGACTTCTACCACAAGTGTAATCTAACCTCGTGTCTAAGCGCGGTTACAGTTTCTAATTACTATATTTCTAGGAATTTTATTCTTTAACAGTTATCCCTATTTCATTATAGGTTTTCAAACCCCTTTTTCCAAGTCATATTCATCATGTACCATATGCTCCAAATTAAGATCTAAATCACAATTTGATTTATGCCCCAAATCCATATTCGTGTTTTCAAACCAAGTTATGCCCCAAATTTCCCTAAACAAGTTATGCCCCAATTTTAATGGATTAAACAGGATTCACAGATTATTTACAGTTCCATTAACATGTTTCGCTTAATCATAAATTAAACCTGCAGATTTATATGTCCTAAACCACAAGTCATAATTTATCGTATTAATCATGCCCCCAATTTCTAGTCCAATTTCACAATGTAGTTTATGCCCCCAGATTTCAATCAGGATTCAAAGTATAGGTTATGCCCCTAAATTACCATTTTCAATCATTCCCAGTTTAACGCAATTTCGTTCGTATGCATATTTCAGCAATATCGACCTAGGCTCGAAGGTAGCCTAACTATAAAAATAAAGGGGAACGAGAGAGAGAAGAACAAAATAAACATAAAACCAAAAGTAACAGAAATAGGCATATGATAACAGAAATAGGCATATAAGAACAGATCTGATGAACATGTAATAATAGGACTGATTAGGCATAGTGTCATGATAATAAATAGGCATGATGAGATCTAATAAGTGAATTAGATATACAAACAGTGGCAGATCTAACATGATAAATAGGCATAGGCTTAGATCCAATTCATAGTTATGTCAAAATAACTTAGATACATAGGCTATGGAAAATCTAATATGATTCTGTCACAGGCTTAGATCTAATTCATAGGCATGTCAAGATTACATTTTAATTATTTCTATCTAAAAATAACGTAGACTCACAGAGAATAATTCTAAGTGACAGAAGAATAGTTGCAGATGTTGAATCACAAATCCCTAAACTTGAATGACTTGATTACTAAGAAGAAAAAGGCTTAATTTAATGTTGGAAGAGACAACATCTAGTTCTCTATTGTTTTTGAGTGAAGAAAACAATGGTATAGGGTCTTATTTATGGACCAGGGGTCACGAATCTGGTCAGAAACAAGTCCACGTACACAGAAATGATCCTGGTTCGGATCTAGGGGGTGTCGAGATGGGTGTCCACACCCCCTTATGGTGTCGACCCATGGGTCGACACCCCTAGGGTGTGTCGACCACCAACAAGTCTGATTCCCTCCTAGATCTTCTACCTTCAAATTTTAACTGGTTTGGAATTCTGAGCTTATGTTATATATATAACTGACTTATATGTATAAAAACTTCAAACCTTAATATCTTCTTCATACGATGTCTGTTTTATGCAAACTCGGAGTCCATCTTAAGAAGAATTCTGAGAAGAACGCAATGGTCCAGTCCGTTTTATTTAATTCTGAATATTTAATTAAGTATTCTTTAATTTTATCAGCTTTAGTGTTGTTAAAATTACGAGGTGTTACATTCTCCCCTACTCAAAAGATTTCGTCCTCGAAATATCTAAGTTAAGAAGAATGTATATCCTACCATCCATCATCCATCTACTCATCCACCAATCACATGCTTCCATTGTCCTTAAGAATTTCTCATGCTTATGAGAACATATGCAAAGGTGTGTGTATATGTCCCAATACTAATGCGAAGATCAGGCGGTCTACTGATCCAGTCTACCTCCTTAATGCAATATGTGATAGTGTCATGAATCCAACATGTATGCAAATAATTATATTATAACATGTAAGTTCTATATGTGTTTGCACAATCATTCATCCAATTGCAACATCCATAAGATGGTATACCTGCTTTCATCCATTAAAAGAAGAAAAATATGCACTCACATTCATAGGCAGTATGAGAGTGATTGAGCCGATATAGTGCCTAATGTATGTGTATATGCATCCACTAGCAAACACTTGCATCCACAAAACATAACATGTCTCAAACACATGTTTACATCCATGGGATTCCTACCTAAAGGTCGAAGATTTGATTGATAAGATACACACGAATGACAGAAGCAAGTACGAATAAAAGCTTTGGAAAAGAAGTTAAGAACATAGTCCTGAAAAGGAAAGGGTATGAAGTGCGATTCTTGTCTTCAGTCTCCCAAGTCGCATCCTCACTGTCTTCTCCCCATTGCACTTTTTTAACTTAACTTCCTTGTTGCGCAGTTTTCTTAACCTCTGGTCCAAGTATATGGGTAGGAACTCGTCTAATTGTCGCCTCTCGTTCTACCTCTACTTCCTCAAGCATGCTCGACTCATCTACCTCTACTGTATCGTGCTGACACTTCCGTAAATAAGAAATAAGGAAAAACATCATGAATATCCACACATAAGCGAAGTGTCCGCCCTAGTTGCGAATACCACTGGAGCACCCCATTCAGATATGCTTCGCCTAACCAACACCCTTTCAAGTAGCTCCCCTACTTGCTTGCTGAGCTCCCTCTTTTTCGTAGGAGTCATGTTGCGCATAGGTAACGCGACTGGCTTCGCATTATCTACCAAGTATATCCAAAAATCAATCTCATGCCCCAGAAGTAAGTCCCTAACCTCCCCGAAAACATCTGGATACTCACAAATTACAGGTACAAATTGCGAATCATTGACAGAAGCATTAAGTAATTCTAGGAAACTAAGCATGGTGGACAATCTTGGGTCACTAGAAATCTCGAGAGACCTTCCACGACATGTCAAAAGTCTAACGACCCTCCTCTCACAATCCAGAATGGCACCATACATGGCTAGCCAATCCATCCCTAGAATTAAACCATAGCCCATGAAACCAAGCACATATGTGTCGGATTCAAATTCGACGCATAACACAGATATTCTCAAACCACAACAAATCATAGACAGATGAGTCGTACCCCCAGGGTGTTTGAGACAACGGGATCCAAAACCATACTAGTGCTAAGGTGCCAAGACTCAACCACATAATTAGATATAAAAGATAGAGAAGCGCCAAAATAAAAAAGAGTCCTAATTAGATGATTAGAAAGAGAAATCAAACCTTCAACAGAAACTTTCATACCTCTGTCCGGTACACTAGCATTGAGAGCATGCGCCTTCCCTCTATAAGGTCCTGCCTTTTGGTCCCATCCTTGCTTCTTCGAGCACTCCCTAGTATAGTGTCCTACTTCACTGTATTTGAAGCAAGCATTCTTCCTATTTCTGCAGTCTTTGACCAAATGACCCACGTTCCCACAACCATGACATTTCTTTTTTCCTTGAGCTTTGTCGTTCCTTCCACCCTTTTATTGTTGTTCTTTCTTGGGCCACACTTTCTTTTTTGTGTTTCCTCAAACTTAGCCTCTTTCTTTTCACCTTTATCTTCCTCTTGCATTAACGCCAAATCGACGAGCTTCTTAAAAGTTTCTCCCATCGGAATATGAGACATAGCCAACCCATGGAGGGGTTCATTCAATCCTCTAGAAAACCTCAAAGCTTTCTTGTGCTGGGTATCTACTAGCTCCAAACCAAACCTCGCCAATTGGTTGAACTTGTTAACATACTTTTAGATAACCATGCCTCCTTGCTTGAGTGCAGAAACCTTTCCATTTGCATGCTTTTCTTAGCTTGAGAAAGAAACTTCATTTCAAACCTTTGCCGAAAATCATCCCAAGTCTCCACTGGATCCCCTGCTTGCGTCGCTTCCCACCAGATAGAAACTGCATCTTTCAGCAGCCAAGCGGCTGACTAAATCTTCCTACAATCATCAACTTCGAAAATTACAAACAAGTCCTCCATCTCCTTGAGCCAATTTCTTGCTTCTACGAAAGTTTCGGTTCCACGGAATGGATTTCCTCCTATAGAACAGAAATCTTTGCATATCTTAGAGAAATTTTCAGCGCACGGTGGAAGAGGAGGAACAACAGGTGCAGCTGGGGGAGGAACGTCTGCTTGACCTCTGGTAGGACGCGTGGCATCAAGATACCTACGGAACCAGCCTGATATCGTAACACCCCCAGGAATATTAGGTTACCCAGTCATTTTGAAAAGAAAAGGGATTCAAATAGAGAATCGGAAGATATTACATATGGCTTTAGGGGAATATGTTTCTCAAAATAGACTTTTCTTTTGAAAATGCTTTCTGTTAAAACCCTTTTGAAAACAATTTTCAAAATCTTTTACCCAATCTGGTAACCTTCAGCTCTGATACCAAGAGTGACACCACACGTCCGTTAATGTCACTCGTTAAGAGAATGCATTAAGTTTCGTGAAGCATTATAGGTAAACAAAAACAGAAATATTACAAGACATATATAAAATAGCAGCGGAATTTAAAACTTTATTAAGCAGAAAACATAGTGGTTCAGAACCTAGTTACATCATAATTCTGAAGTACTAAAACCCCATTACATTTATATAAAGCTTCTGTCTTGTACTTAAAATAATCAGAGTACAGAAACACATAAAAAGCATAATCCCCAAAATATTGCCATATCAAAGAAGACAAGAAATCAAGTAGTACATCAAAGCAGCTCCAAGAAAAATGAAAGAGAGAATCCAAATCAAGCCCAAGTATTCCCACCCTAAGAACCTTGGGGGGACGGAAGAGAGAGAAGAGGAAACAAAATGGGTCAGATATAAAGTCTGGCGAGTCTAGTTACTTTTAGAATATAAATAGGTAAAAGAAACACGGCAGGCATATAAACTGGATGAGTGAGATAACAGTATCACAAGACAGGTATAACAAGATAACTATATATGTGCACTTCATAAGTACGTTTGTCTACACCAATACTAGTATAACAGATATGTAACAGGACTACATACTCCCTAATTACATAATAGAAACATGATGATCCCAACAGAAATATAATGGTAGTTTTGGGTGTACTCTAACAGCAGGTTTTACCCCAAACAGAATTAGCCAGTACCTAAGCAGAAATAATGGGTGTTAACCCATACAGAAATACAGGTACCCCACAGAAACAGACAGGCCTAGATGTACCCCTATTACTACCCCCTAGCCGATTGGCTCCCTATCCTGTAAATACCTTGTGTCGGCCCCATAGTAGGGTGCATTACTTACTAAAGTGGAAACCTACAGAAGGACACAGACCTATTTACTAGTGCTACAATGGCTTATTTTCCCACAACAGGCCATACTCATGCATGCACATGAGTCCGTTGAAACGTTCCAGTACACACCCCTTCTAGATAAACCTGTTAAAATCGTCTCATTAAGTGTTCCCTGACCCCTACCTAGTGCGGGGTCCCCCTTTAATACCAGAATGGGTTACCGACTAATATGGGTCCCACACAACAGATGACACAAGCCAGCCCTTACAGATCTTGTGTCCCTAATTAACTAGGATTTTGATTGGTTATGCCTAACAGATTCACACAACCCCTACAGATTTACGGTTTAAACCTTACAAATTAACGGGTCTATATAACCCCTACAGATTTAGCAGGTTAAGTTTTCTTGATTAACAAGTTCATGTAACCCCCACAGATTTAACAGGTTTACTTAACCCCACCGATTTAATAGGCTTAATTAACCCCACAAACTTAACAGGCTTACTTAACCCCACAGATTTAACAGGATTACTTAACCCCACAAATTTAACAGGCTTACTTAACCCCACAGATTTAATAGGCTCATACAATCCTTATGGATTTAAACAGGTTAAGTATTACAAGTTCATTACCATATATTCATTTATGGTTATAATGCGCTAGACCTCCCACATTAAGTCTACCACTTGTGGATGCCGGATATGCCGGTTGGTTCCAGGCTGACATCTTCCACAAGTCGGACTTAACCTCGTGCCTTAGCACCATCACGTGTTTATGCACTTAGACCCCTCACATTAGATTCACCATTTAGGGTCGCTTGATATGTCGGGCGGGTCTGGCAGATTTTTACCACAAGTAATCTAACTTCGTGTCTAAGCGCGGTTACATTTTCTAATTACTGTAATTCTAGGCATTTCATTCTTTAACAATTATCCCTATTTCATTATAGGTTTTCATACCCCTTTTTCCAAGTCATATTCATCATGTACCATATGCCCTAAATTAAGATCTAAATCATAATTTGATTTATGCTCCAAATTCATATTCATGTTTTCAGTTCAAGTTATGCCCCAAATTTCCCAGTACAAGTTATGCCCTAATTTTAATGGATTGAACAGGCTTCATAGATTCTTTACAGTTCCATTAACATTTTTCTCTTAATATTAAATTAAGCCTACAGATTTATATGTCCCAAACCACAAGTCATAATTTACCGTGTAAATCGTGCCCTAATTTTTAGTCCAATTTCACAATATAGTTTATGCCCCAAAGATGACTTTAATGTAGTCGCCGGCCAAGCAGAAAAACGGGGAGGCAATGTAGTTGGTCACGCTTCTGTTGCTAATTTCAATGCCTTCATCGTTGAGTCAGGGCTAATAAAAGTCTCTTTCTTTGAATCGGCTTTCACTTGGTGTAACAACCAAGAAGGGCCAGATCGGATTCTGTCTAGGCTTGATAGAGTTTTCTACTCGGAAAGCTGGTTCATCCTTCCTTTCCTTTTCTCCGTGTCTCATCTGCATCGGACCTTTTCGGACCATGCTCCTATGCTTCTGGGATGTTCTCCCCGTACTCTTTCTAGGCCTACATCCTTTGGGTTCCAGAGTATGTGGAGATCCCATTACTCGTTACATCGAGTCGTGCTCGACTGCTGGAACTCTCCAATTGAGGGTTCCCCGTTTATCGCTTTCTCCCGTAAGCTCAATCGCTTAAAAAATTGCCTCAAGTCTTGGAACGCTCTACTGTTCAAGAACATTTTCAACCGTGTCAGGGCGACCGAAGAGACTCTAGTCCTTGTCGAGGCTTCTTTCGACGAGGATCCTTCATATTCGAACAAGGAAGCATGGGCCCTCGCCCAGCTGGCCTTTTCTTCTGAGCTTCGCATCGAGAACGACTATCTTTGCCAGAAAGCGAGGATCAAATAGGTTGTCAATGGTGACTTGAACTCTAAGTTTTTCCACTCTTCCATTCGCAAGAAGAAGCGTCTTCTTACGATCCTTCAGATTCAGCATCCAGAACTCTCTTTGGCTTCTTCTCCGAAGGTCAAAGTCAAGGAAACTGTTCTCTCCCACTTCCAAACCTTTCTTGGCTCGCTGTCGGTCATGGTGTCTGACCCGTCTTTCTTATCCTTCATTCCGAGGTTGGTTTTACCAACGAGGGACTAGACCTCGCTGTCCCTCCTACTATGGAAGAGATATGCACCTATATCTTTTCACTTAGTAAGGATAGTGCTTGTGGACCCGATGGCTTCAATGGAGTTTTCTATCAGAGTGTTTGGCCAATTATCCAGTCGGACTTCTGCCAGGAAATTCGTTTTTTCTTCTCTAGTGGAGAACTGCCTCAGGGCTAGACCTCCACTAACTCGGTCCTTATTCCTAAGTGCGAAAATCCCATTTTGTGTGTGGATTTTCAGCCTATCTGTCTGTGTGATTTTTCTAACAAGGTTATCTCCAAGATCGCAGCCACAAGGATAGCTCCTCTTCTTCAATGTCTTATCTCTGCTTCTCAAGTGGGGTTTGTAAAAGTACGTTTGATCACGGATAATGTTCTTTTAGCTCAAGAACTGATTTGCTAGATTGACAGGAAAGTAAGGGGGTCTAATGTGGTCGTTAAGCTGGACATGGTGAAAGCTTACGACCGTATGTCCTGGTTTTTCTTCTTTAAAGTCCTTTGAGCATTTGGGTTTCCAGAGGCTATTATCGATGTTATCTGGAGGTTCGTATCCAACTGTTGGTTCTCTATTTTCATCAACAGAGAGGCCAATGGGTATTTCAAGGTCGGTAGAGGTCTTCGTCAAGGAGATCCTCTCTCTCCTTCGCTTTTCGTTATCACTGCCAAGGCTTTCATTCGTGGATTGCATTCACTGATGATAGCTAATCAGATTCACCGATTTGGCATTCCTTCGGGTTGTCTGGTCGTTTTTTCCTTGTCCTTTACTAATGACATTATCATTTTCATGAATGGTAATCGTCGTTCAGTGCGTCGGCTTGTCGGCCTCATTTTGCAGTATGAGAGATGTTCGGGTCAGCTCGTTAATACCTCTAAGAGCTGCTTCGTCCCGTCGAGAGACTTGTCTATGGTTAGGTCTTCTTGGATCGAAACCTTCACTAGTTTCAAGGCGGCTTCCCTTCCTTTACCTTACCTCGATATCGTACTTTACAAAGGTTGTAAGCTCAACGCCATCTTTGACCCCCTCGCCGATAAAGCCAGGGGGAAGAACATAAGGTGGAGTGCAGCACTTCTCTCTCAGTAAGGAAGATTGGTTCTCATAAAGTCCGTGCTTGACTCTATAGGGACGCATATCTTTGCTTCTATGACTCCAACCTCTTCTTTTTTCCGATCTTAACGTTCGCTGGCATCGGCCTTAACGCCAATCGTCACTATTGGGTTTCTTAGGACATTATTTGTCGGCCTCGAAGTGAGGGGGTTTGGTCTCAGAAACCCAAAGGAACCTGTACAGCTTTTGCTTGTAAATTGTGGGCTCAGTTTGAAGCGGACGATTCCTTATGGTCTACGTTCCTGCATGCTAAATACCGCAGGCTACAATCAAATAGCTATACTTGGGTCCCGTCCTATGCTAATGAGACATGGAAACGGATGCAATCAGTGAAGGCCTTTTCTGGTTCGCATGGTGGTGGGTTGGGATGGGACGGTAGCTCCTTTTCAATTCACGAGGCTTGGAATCGGCTCGAACGCCATCTCCTGGCCTTCACATCTTCTCTTTCATCTAGGATGCCTGTATTCCTCCGAAAGTTTCTATTTCCATGTGGCGTACCCTTCATGAGGGACTGCCGATAGATGAAAACCTCCAGAGGATTGGCATTCTGTTAGCTTCTCGTTGCAGGTGTTGTGGATCTAGGGGTACAAAGTCCATTACTCACCTGTTTTGTTTGGGCTTTACTGCCACTTCTATCTAGAATTAATTTAGGAACTTGGTTGATCTTCGAGGTGATGCGTCATCTCTCGTGGAAAGACTGTTGATCTGGTGGTCCGGAATCTCAGGTAAATCTTTCCGCTCTATCCTTTTCCATCTTCTCCCTTGTCTTATCTGCTGGCACATTTGGTTTGTGCAGAATACAGCTATTTTTGATGAGGTGTCTATGGACCCCTTAAATATCATCCGAAAGGTAAGGATAATGCGTTCCTTGCTTTTAGAGGCAGATCGTTTAGAGGTTCCTTCGACTCGCACTCGCAGCGTATTACCGTAACATTTGATGTTTCATCGATTATTGCAACCTCCAGAGCAGGAATCGGTTGAACTTTTTATTACTACGATTATCGGGATATGTCCCGTTAGCCTTTCCTCTCATTCCCCCACTAACTCTTTTTTGTGGCTTATATCGTTTGCTAGTATTGAAGGGTCAGAATTTACAGGTTGTTGGATTTCTGGTTGGTGGAGCTCTGGGTTTGGTCTTTCACGATGGTAGGGAGCTTGTTACCTGACTGGATTGCTGGCTTCTTATGTCCTAAGGATGTAGCTTTTGCCAATCTTTACCTTTGTCCAGACATGGGCTCTTATCAACTAGTCTCCAGTTCCTTTCTATTGTGCCGCCTTTGCTGCTCTCTAGTTGTTTTTGTTGTTTTTTTGTATCTTCTGTTCTTATGCCTCTTTCAGTTTTGTGTATGCACAGGTTATGTAGCCATCTCTACACAATCTATTTTTGTGAGCCTTTGGTGAATGGCTAGATTCTCCTTTTTGTTATATACATATTAAAAAAAATAGTTTATGCCCCCAAATTTCAATTGTGATTCAAAGTACAGGTTATGCCCCTAAATTACCATTTCCAATCATTCCCAATTTAACCCAATTTCGTACGTACGCATATTTCAGTGATATCGGCCTAGGCTCGAAGGTAGCCTGACTATAAAAAAGAGAATGAGAGAGAGAGAGAAGAACATAATAGGCATAAAACCAAAAGTAATAAAAATGGGCATATGATAGCAGAAATAGGCATATAAGAACATATCTGATGAACATGTAATAATAGGACTGACTAGGCATAGTATCATGATCATAAACATGCATGATGATATCTAATCAGTGAATTAGATATACAAACAATGGCAGATCTAACATGATAAATAGGCATAGGCTCAGATCCAATTCATAGTTATGTCAAAATAACTTAGATACACAGGTTATGGTAGATCTGATATGATTCGATTAGTCATAGGCTTAGATTTAATTCATAGGCATGACAAGATTACATTTTAGTTATTTATATCTAAAAATAACATAGACTCAAAGAGAATAGATCTAAGAGAAAAAAGAATAGCTGCAGATGTTGAATCACAAACCCCTAAACTTGAATGACTTGATTGTTAAAGAAGAAAAGGCTTAATTTAATCTAGACAGAGGCAGCAACTAGTTCTCCATTGTTTTTTAGTGAAGAAAACAATGGGTATAGGGTCTTATTTACAGCCTAGGGCTTACGAATCTGGTTAGAAAACAAGTCCACGTACACATAAATGATCTTGGCTCGAATTTGAGGGGGTGTCGACATGGGTATCGACATGGGTGTCTACACCCCCTTATGGTGTCGCCCCATGCGTCGACACCCCTATGGTGTGTTGACCCCAACGGGTTTGATTCCCTCCCAGATCTTCCGCCTTCGAATTTGAACTGCTTTTGAATTCTAAGCTTATTATACATACATACACACACACACACACATATATATATATATATATATATATATATATATATATATATATATAACTGACTTATATGTGTACAAACTTCAAACCTTAAATCTTCCTCATACGGTGTCCGTTTTACGCAAATTCAGAGTCTATCTTAAGCAGAATTCTGTGACGAACCCAATGGCGCAGCCCATTTTACCTAATTCTGAATATTTAATTAAGCATTCTTTAATTTTATCATCTTTAGTGTTGTTAAAATTACAAGGTGTTACGATAGATATTTGAAAATTAGGAAATATTAATTTAATAATGAGTAATTTAAAGGGCCTAGTGTTATTGATGGTTGATCGGTAGAATTTCCATTTGGAAATAGGATCGTTGGTTGAATGGATGTTGCTTTGATAGTTTAATAACCGACTATCAAAGTTTTGTTTATTTTAATACCATCGTTGTCAATACGGAGACACTGGTTATATTTATTATCTGAAAACCACTCTGCATTGGCATAAGCGTTGCAAATCTAATTATTTGAAGATAGTTGAAGACGGAGTAAAGTGCAAGGACTGTTCTGATAATCCTAGGTAGAAATTGCCCAAGATGGATTAATATAATGGTTCCTTCGGTTTGTCCAGTCTCAGGACAACGTATACAAATGAATGTTTGACAGAGTATTTCTAGATGGACACGTACGCTTATTTTTACAAACATACCAAGTATGGTGGCAGGGAATTCATTCCCTTAAGCTTAACACCTAAAGTATATGTGGACATCAATTAGTGATTTGACGGATCTGATGATGTGACATTCAAAGTAAATGATGGCAAGATGTTCTGAAAAGTTAACCGCGACCTCAATCCTCATTAACCGAGAAATGACAGAAATCGAGCAGACAGCATGGTCAAGTGGGTCATTCCCATTAGGGTATTATCACTTGATTTAGAGAAATTCCACTTGTTCAATTCATTGCTGTATGCTTTCGTTAACAGTTGCTGATCACAACTATAGGTGATAATATGCTGGGTACACTCAAGTTAAATGAGTGGCCCATCATGTGTGGCCGGGTTGCAAGATGTTCTTGTTGAACCCAATGTATTACTCTCTAAAGACACACTATCGAAAGGTGGTCCCATATCTTTTCATAGTTGGAAATTCATTCTCCAATAAACGCCCTATGGGTTTTGATTTGATATTATATATGGAGCGTTAGATGCAAGTGTTCCACTATATTGTTATTTATTTGATTTAGACACTATCATAATATCACTGGTTTTCATATAAAAGTGTTTCTAGTTATCATAAGATAAAAACCATCCATGTTTATGTGTGGATTAGTCTTACAATTATCATTTCTTTTGTAAAGAATCTTTGAGAGTTAAAAAATGGTTGGAGTTTACTCATACCAGTCCCATGACTGACCCAGAGTTTATTTTGTTTTGTTTTTCCCTAAACTCTTGGGTGCCCAAATTTATACGGGCAGTCAAGTAGTCAGGATTTTACAGGTTCACCTAGTGGACGTTGAAGTAGGAGGCTTCATCAGTTAGCTATAACTATCATACTTTCCGCTATGTACTATGTTGTATCTGGAAACAGGTGTATATAACTATTCCAGAAATAGCTGTTATGCTCTGATGATGGTATGTATATACTGTTACTGGTTTGTACTTCAAAAGTTATGTTATTTAATATATTTTATTCGTTCCGCTATGAGTTTTGTGTTTATTCGTTTTCTTCTATTCTAGATTTTCTTTCTCTCTACTTCTCACCCTCTAACTTCTTTTTATTAATGATTCATATTTATGTGCAATTTGGATCTTACGTGTGGTGTGATTAGTTGACTCAAAGGGTACACAAATTTAGGCCATTACATTTGGCCTCAGCATGGGCTGAAGTGGGTTCGGTATTTGCCTTATGCGCCAGTCAGGTGCCACTGGGCCAATTAGAGAAGGGGGCTGCAGGTGGGAGGGAGGTGGATGAGTGGTTTAAGGGATAGGTTTTAGGGTTTAGGACCTACATTTTTAAATCTAATTTTTTTTTTATGTAACACCCTGTATTTTCGGTGAACGTATAAGTAACAAATTAAAATATACTTAATTTTTAGGAGAAGAATTAAGGGAAATGGGTTGCGCCATTGCATTCGTCTCGAAATTCTGCTTGAGGTAGAGTCTGGGATTGCGTAAAACGGATACCATATGAAGAAGATATGGACGAACGAATTTAGGTAGAAAAACCGGAAATAGGCCAGAATACACTGGCGCACTTGTGAAGTGCGCCAATACAAAAATACACTGGCGCACCTGCCAAGTGCGCCCATACCTATCCAGCACAAAATTCTGGAGTGTTCTGTGATGACGTGTCTTCTTTTGGGTGGCTGGATGACCTGTCTTCGAGCTGGGTGGTTCTGATAACTTCTGGACTGATCTGAAGGCTCTAAATTATCCTATTCTCCTATAAAAACACCCCCAAACCTCACTTTCTCTCCACACAATTTCATTCATCCTATACTCTGCCTCTATAATAAATAAATAAAATAATGGCGTCACTACTCTGCTGGGATCAAAACTAGAACTAGTGCATCTTCTTCCAAATCTGAATAAGATTAAAAGAGAATTACTGCAAATCTTCTTCTATAATCCAATCAAGGCAAGTGCAGTTACTTTCCGATATGAATTTTAATCATGATCTTGACATAATTATAAAACTGAATCTGAGATTATGCCCTTTTCTATTTATCAGATTTGTTCCTCTGTTTTGTTATTCTGTTTGTTCTGTATGTCTTCCTCCTTTCTTTCTTTTTGTTTGATAGCCAGGCTACCACGAGCCTGAGCCAGATCTCGTAAGAGATAAACGCATAAACGCTAAATGTGGGAAGAATATTGAATGAGGCATATTTGGGCATAATTGATTTGTAACTAATTTGAGGATACAACGCTTGTTGTAATTCTGGACATAAATTTGAGGCATATTGTATAAGACGATCTATGACTTGGAAGTAGAGGATTATTGTGACTTAGAACATAAAGAACATAGGTTGAACTTAGAACATAAATCTGAGACATATAATTGGGCATGTTGTATTTAAAACATAAGGTGTATTTAACATATGTCTTGAGTTTTAAGGCATAAAGAATATTGGACATATGCCTTGGGATTTGTGGCGTAAAGTTTAACTGGGAACATGTAATTAATTTGGATGCATAGTACAAGTTGTAATTCAAGATCTAGATCTGGACATACTATATATATTATAGTATGAAATTTGGAAAAAAGAGAATGAATTTGCATTTAACTTAGGTGTAAAGATCCATATTAAGATTGGATAATTATTAAGTGTGAATACACCTAAGTAAGGGGGGATTTTTGGATATGTGACATGCATTGTAATCAATGGCTATATTTGGCATAATTTATATGTAAGGTTTTTGGAGAATATTCTGAACTATGCAAGTTTAACTAAAAATTGGGACATATGTTATATGGTGGATTATGACCATAATTTTGGCATATAAGTTTAGGCTTACCGTATGAATTAGGCAAGATATGTGGATAGGACTTTAAGGAAGGTTTAAATCGGCTAAAACTATTATCTGCTTATTATGTTAAATTTGCCTAATATGCTAAACATGTTACCTGTTTAATCTGTTGAATTGCCTAAACTGTTACATATGTTGAATCGCATAATCTGCTAATTTTTCCTAATCTGCTAAATCTGTTGAGTTGCCTAATCTGCTAAATCTGTTGAACCGCTTGAGCTGCTAAATCTGTTAAATCTGTTGAAAAGCTGAATGATTGTAATTTGTGTAAAACATGTTAATTTGTTTAATCTGCTGCGACTTGAAAAGAAGTCAAATATGTTAAATTGACATAATTAGTCTGATATTTGTATAACTTGTAACGGAATAAACTGGTTAAAATAAAAATGCTGAGACACGAGGTTAGACTCGTGTTTGCGGTAGAAGCCTGCCCGGACCCAACCGGCTTAACCAGCAATCGCGAGCTGCTAGTCTAATGTGAGAGGTCATAGGCATAAATAAAATATGCTTAGGCACGTGGTTATGTCTGGCTTGTGGCAGAAGTCTGCCCGGAACCGCCTGGCTCATCCAGCGGCTATAAGCTACCGACCTAATGTGAGAGGTCTGCGCATTAATATTTAATTAATACAAATCTTAGATAAATTTGATGTCTAAAACATGTTGGGTAGATAAGGCTAAACCAACTGGACTGATGAATTAATAAGCTTGTTTCGTGAATCTGTAAGCCCAATACAAAGTTAGACAATCTGTAAGTCTGTTAAAACTATACATCTGATCCGTTAGTCTGAAAACCTGTTAACTTGATTTTCTGGTCTGTGAACTAGCTGATTCTAAACTCTATAGGCCTAAAACTTGTAAACAAGTTAATCTAAAATCTGTTAGTATGGGGACACAAGGTAAGGAGGGAAAATACTTGTGTCATCTGTTGTTTGGGACCCATATTAGTCAGTAACCCTTTCTGGTATCAAAACTATGACCCAACAGTAGGTAGGGTCTGGGCACGCTTACTGAACTAATTATAAGTGGTTCATTCTGAAAATGGCGAGGCGTGTTGATGGTGCGTTCCAACCGGGTCATGTGCGTGCATGGATCCCAGTCTGCCTCTGAGGATGTAAGACGCCGTGACATCTGTAAATAGGTCTGTGTCATTTAAAGGTTGCCACTTTAGGGAGTGATACACCCTTCTATGGGGCTGGCATAGGGTATTTATGCATTAGGGAGCCGATCGCTTGGGGTAGATTTAGGGTACACTTAGTTCTATCTGTTTCTGTTGGGGTACCGTCTGTTTCTGTTGGGTGGTAACACCTGTCTGTTTCTGCGTGGTACCGTCTGTTAGGGTGGTAAAGGCCCATTTACTAGTGTACACCTAATTCTAACATTCTGTTTCTGTAGGGATTATTCTGTTTCCGTCTCTGATTCCATTTATGTACCTTCTGTCTGTTGGGGTGGTAAAGGCCCATTACTGGCATTCTGTTCCTGTATAGATTATTCTGTTCCGTTTCTGTTTCTGTTTGGACATTAGGGTAACGCCTAATCCTGTTATACTAGTATTAGTGCAGAGAAGTAAAATATAAGTAAGAAGCATAACTTGGGCTATATCATTCTGTTTCTTTTGTTTAGCTTAAGTATACCAGTTACTCCTGTTGCTGTTGTCTCTTATCCAGCTTTATTTTCATGTCATGTTATTATTATCTGTTCATAGGCTGGAAGTCACTGGACTTGCCAGACTTTATGTCTGACCTTGCTTGTTTTCGCCCCTTTTCTTTCGTCCCCCCCCCCCCCCCCCGGTTTTTTTTAGGGTGGAAGTATAAGAGCTTGATTCGGATTTTCTATGTTTGAAGTACCGCTTGGCCTTGGCTCTATCTTTCCATGGCAGTTTATGTTGGGCATTATGATTTTAAAAAACAATGCATTTTGAAGGCTTTTGTACAAGGCTGATATTTTGTACTTGAATTCTGATATTGTGATTTGAAAAGATGTAACCAAACTTACTTCGGTTTCTGTTGTAATAAAGTTATTAATTTTTCAAGTACTGTTTTATCTGTCTTGTAAATTTCTGTTCTGTCTGCTAAAACGCTCCATCAAAGTTAAGGGATTTCCTTTGTGAGTGACCTTAACGGAGGTGTGGTGTTACACTTGGTATCAGAGCTGAAGGTTACCAAATTTGATAAAAAGTTTTTGAAAACTATTTTCAAAAAGGTTTTAAAAAGGAAGTATTTTCAAAAGGAAAGGTTATTTTGAAAAAAAAATAGTCCCCAAAGCCATATATCTGTCTTTTGATTTTCTGTTTAATCCTTGTTTCCTTCTTTTTTGAGTCTCCGGGGCTCCTGACATTCTGGGAGGTAACCTCATTGCGATATGGTTCCGTAGGCATAATGAGACTATGGCGCCTGTCGAAGGGAAAATAAGTGCCTAACTTCCATCTGTAGCCGCAGCAATTTCACCTACGGCTAATCTTCTTTAGAGCTTCATAGGTTTTCCGCGCGATGGGGGCAACTTTAGAGAAAGACTTGTTAACATGTAAGAAGACTGGTTGTTTTCAGTGCATCTGATCAAGGATTGCCTCAGAAGGCAAGGGCAAAGGGAAGAATCTTCTGGAAAGTAGGTGAATGCTCTCATAGTTGGTGGACAGGATAGAGGTGGAAATTTTTTCCGTAGAAAGTTTAAATTCCTTATCTGATCATTTTGACATTTTTAATTCTGTAGTTAAGTCTCTGCATTTTAATACTACTCTTGTTTCTGTTTTAGTCTCAGACCCCATGAGGGTTACGACTCATCTGTTTATAATAAGTTGGGGTTTGAGGGCATCTATGTTGGGCATGACGCATACATTTTGAGTTTTTATCATGCTTAGTTTCCTAAAAATCATTAGGTAATCTTATTTGTATCAGTAGTCTATAGGTTTCTAAAAAGGATAGGAGTTTTTACTCAAAATGTGAAATAGGTTTCCAGTTAGGCATTTGTTTAATAGGAGTGATTCTCTGAGTATTAATCTGATGTTGATTTTGGTCTTCGGGGTTGATACTTAGAAGTTATTCTCTTAAACCGATGTCTAATGGGAACCTAGCTTTAGTTTTATACTTTCTTCTATCACTCGACTTTATCCTTCGACCTTTAGGTAGAAACTAATGGGTGTAAACATGTGTTTGAGACATGTTATGTTTGATGGTTGCAAGTGGATGCAAGTGGTTGCTAGTGATTGCTCGTGGATGCATATACACACACTAGGTACTAGATCGGCTCAAAAACACTCTCATACTGTATATGGATGTGTATGCATTTTTTTATGGATGAAAAATGGGTATGGATGTTGCATATGAATGAGCGGTTGTGCACTCATATAGAAATGAAGCGTATAAAATTGGATTTCTTGCATACATAATTGGACTCATGGCACCAACATGGTTCGCATTGAGGAGGTCAACTGAATCAGTAGACGGCCTGATCTTTGCATTAGATAAGAGACATATACACACACTTTTGCATATGTTCATACTACGTTAGAAGTTTTCTAAGAACAATGGATGCTTGTGGAAGATGGTTGAGTAGATGGATGATTGGATGGTAGGAAACATTCTTCTTAACTTGAAGATTTCGAGGACGAAATCCTTTAAGGAGTGGAGAATGTAACACCCCGTATTTTTGGTGAACGTATAAGTAACAAATTAAAATATACTTAATTTTTAGGAGAAGAATTAAGGGAAACGGGTTGCGCCATTGCGTTCGTCTCGAAATTTTGCTTGAGGTAGAGTCCGAGTTTGCGTAAAACGGATACCGTATGAAGAAGATATGGACGAACGAAGATAGGCAGAAAAACCGGAAACAGGCCAGAATAAACTGGCACGCTTGTGAAGTGCGCCAATACAAAAATACACTGGAGCTCCTGCCAAGTGTGCCCATACCGATCCAGCACAAAATTCTGGAGTGTTCTATGATGACGTGTCTTCTTTTGAGTGGATGGATGACCTATCTTCGAGCTGGGTGGTTCTGATGACTTCTGGACTGATCTGAAGGCTCTAAATCATCCCATTCTCCTATAAAAACACCCCCAAACCTCACTTTCTCTCCACACAATTTCATTCTGCCTATACTCTGCCTCTATAATAAATAAATAAAATAATGGCGTCGCTACTCTGCTGGGATCAAAACTAGAACTAGTGCATCTTCTTCCAAATCTGAATAAGATTAAAAGAGAACTACTGCAACTCTTCTTCTATAATCCAATCAAGGAAAGTGCAGTTATTTTCCAATATGAATTTTAATCATGATCTTGACATAATTATAAAACTGAGTCTGAGATTATGCCCTTTTCTATTTATCAGATATGTTCCTCTGTTTTATTACTCTGTTTGTTCTGTATTTCTTCCTCCTTTCTTTCTTTTTGTTTGATAGCCAGGCTACCACGAGCCTGAGCCAGATCTCATAAGAGATAAACGCATAAACGCTAAATTTGGGAAGAATATTGAACGAGGCATATTTGGGCACAATTGATTTGTAACTAATTTGAGAATACAACGCATGTTGTAATTCTGGACATAAATTTGAGGCATATTGTGTAAGACGATCTATGACTTGGAAGGAGAGGATTATTGTGACTTAGAACATAAAGAACATAGGTTGAACTTAGAACATAAATCTGAGACATATAATTGGGCATGTTGTATTTAAAACATAAGGTGTATGTAATAACCCGGAAATTCTGAACCAGTTTAAAAATTTTATTTTGGCAATTTTAGCGAATTTTGAATATTTAAAATGAATTATTTTAAATAATAACGACGAGAAATTTATTTTGAATAGAATTAGAACGTGTATATTTATATAGATCGTCGTTAGAATATAAATAATTATATATAATTATAAAAGGAATTGAAAATGGCGCGGCAGTTCGATAATACGATTTCAAACTTCAAATGAATGTACCGGGTGCAAAATTGTAACACCCCGTGTATTCTACCGTGAAATTCATAAATTAAAGTATAATTAATTTCAAATCAAAGAATTAAGGGAAACGGGATACGCCATTGCGTTCGTCTCGGAAAAATACGCGAAATAGAGTCTGAGTTTTCGAAAATCGGAGTCCGTATGACCAAGATATGGCCTCCGGAAGTTTCAGAATCAGGTTTAAATTCAAACAGACGATAACAGCTCAGAAAAACTAATTCAAAATTCAAAATCGGGCCCACTTGGCCAGGGCGGGAAAATTCCCGCCTAAGGCACCCAGGTCGACTTGGCAGTCGACCTGGGCTAGCCAGGTCGACTGGGCTGTCGACTGCCAAGTCGACACGGTGTCGACTGGGCTGTCGACCTGGCCCCTGAGCCAGGTCGAACCCAGCCCACCCTGGCTGGCCTAGTCTGTGTTTGGTCGATTTTCTGAGCCTTGCCTTGTCACTAGGGCTAGGTGTCAGCTCCTGGTTGGTCCCTCCTTTGAACGAACGGCTATTATTAAACCAAGCTTCATCGACGGTCTAAATCAACTCACAAACTCTATAAAAAGGACCTAAGACTAACCCTAATTCACATAAACTAAAATGGAGATGAGACCGTCATGTTGCTGAGGAGAGACTAAGTATAGCCGTCAGAAATTGAGAGGCAACTAGGAGATAATTCAAAGCTAAAAAGCAACGTTAATCAAATCAACGCAACGCCTACAACAAAGGATAGCATCTCCAAATTCAGAATTCAGATTCCTGAATTGAAGATTCGTCATACGCTGTAAGTAGAGTGCTATTCCGATATGAATTAAATAATTGTGTTGATTTGTGTAATGTAAGAAATGGAATTGTGGCGATAATAATCTATATTTGTATGTTGCTTTGATGCAAAACGATTTGGGAATATTATGGTATACGATTGGATATTTGCAAATACGTGATTTGCGTTGGAAACAAAATGGAATTGTGGCGTTAATGACTTATATTTGTATGTTATTTTGATTCTAAACGATTTGGCAATGCTATGGTTTGATTCATACAAGTATGTGGCTTATGTTGACAACCACATTGTTATGGAATTTTGATTGGGACTTATGCAAGCATATGATTCATATTGAAAACTACATGTTTGTTGTAGTTATTTACAACACCCATTTTGTAAATGCAAGTATAAGATTCATGTTGAAACAACAACTATATGTTGTAATAATTTATTTTGAAATTCATGCAAGTCTATGATCTATTGTTATGACAACATGATGTAAAATTCTATGGTCATCTTTAGTGTAATTTGATCCACTTAAGTATTATGATTCATATGAAGGTTATGTTGAAATTGGCATCATAGTTCAAGTATAAAAATCATATTTTTGTGATAGTGACAAAAGCACGCATCTTTGTAAATTTGTATTAATTTTATGAACATGACTAAACTATGTTCGTTATTATGCCCAATTGAAAAACATGTTTTTAGGCTCATGTTGTTATCATAAGTTACATTAGAATTACATTCCTCTTGCAAGTTTACATAGATAAAATAAAAACCATGATGTAAGTTTAGATATGTTTATGCTATAATTCTATGAATAGAATGAAAACCATGATTCATATAAGAATTAGGTTGGGATAATTCTAGTTGAACCATACTTTTGTATTAGTGACAAAAGTAAGTACCTTTTTGTTAACATGTAGTGATTTTATGAACACGATTAGTTTATATCATGCCTAAATAAAAATATAGGCTTATATTTCTAGTCAAGACCCTGTGCCAATAATAATGATATCTAATTTAGTTAGATTCTTAATTTCAAGTTTACATGGTTAGTTGAACCTATGATTCATGTTTAAGTTTATGCCATTATCATATGACTAGAATAATTCATGTTTAAGTACTGCTTATGCCATAATCATACGAGTAAAATAATTCATGATTAAGTATTGTCTATGCATTAACCATATGAATAGAATGGTTTATGTTTAAGTATTGTTTATGCTATGATTATATGGATAAAATGATTCATGTTATGCCATGATTATATGATGTTACAATTGCAAGTTCACATGTGCCTATTTTATGTTAATTGAATCGTTCGTTGCAAGTTCATGCGTTCACACTCCCCTTTTTCATGTTACCTTATAAACACCATGTTATAAGCCTCCCCTTTTCATTTGGCTAAATTGGGTTTAAGTATTAAACCCAACACACCTTACGTTGGAGCGAACGTATAATACGGGGGTAATGACGTTTGGGCTAAAATATAGAACATATGTGTTGGCTTGTTGGACGCAAGCCAATAACTTTGAAGAATAATTAAGTGGCATGAATAAATCTTAACCACTAGAGATGAATTTGAATAATGGGACGCAAATATTTACATATAAAAAGAAGAAAGACAAAATATGTAAATGTAGAAAATATGATGTTTTTAACCCAAGGTTGGATTGAGTTGTGATGTAAACCTGCCTGGAACCGCCCGGCTGTCCAGTAGTCACAACAATACCTATCCAATGTGGGTGGTTAAACACGGAGCCCAATAAGGACCCGAGGTTAGACTGAGTTGTGGCGTAAGACTGCCCGGACCCAACCGGCAACAGGCAGCCACAACAATACCTGTCTAATGTGAGAGGTCAAGGCTTTAATAAGACAATTAAGGCTGAGTCTGGATTGATAGGATTAAGTAAATTATATTAATACTTAATCAAAATGGAACATGCTAAACTAAACAGACTGATTGGGGGTTAGGTTTATAAAACACTTAACCAACTTAGCATGTTGGCTAGAAATAGAAAACCTGGTAGCGAGGGACCCTTTTCGCAGTAACCCTACAAGGTATCATGATACCCTGAAACTAGGCAGGGTGGGGCACGATTACTGGGCTGACTGTAAGAGGTCAAATCGACGGCGGTGGTGCAGCAGTGTAGGTTCTAACGGGGTGCGGGCGTGCACACACTCCGGCGCAGAAAAATAAGGCACTGGGCACCAGTAGCATACCTGTGCATTCTAGGATTGTGTCGGGCCGCCACCATGAGACTTGATACACCCCATGGTGGGACCAGCATAGGTAACTACAACATCGGGGGCCGTAAGACACATGTAACTATGCGAGTAGGAGCCGATCATCATAAAATGGATCACTTCACCCTGATTATGGGGTGCTGTTGGGAACTAGTTTATATGGGTACAGAGATTAATATGGGGTACGATAGTATATTCGGCCCTAGACAACTTAACTATGTTTATGGTGTTTTCCCATTTCTAGTTTATACTTATCATACCCAGTTCTTTATTCATAGACTGAATAGTCCTAGACTTACTCAGGCTTTATGTCTGACTCTACTTTTCTTTCGTCTTCTTTTCTTCCGTTCCCCCCCCAGGTCCACAGGGAGGGAATATCGCAGCTTGACCAGCCTTCATATCCAGCTTGAAGAGAAAGAATGTATTGCTTGGATCTTTTCGTTTTTGGACTATGGCTTTGGACAGCAACTATGGGACTTTTGCAGTTTATTTATGTTTTCTTTATGCTTCTTTAAATAATGTAATCAAGACAGTTATGAAGATGTTACGTTTTTTTGGAAGTATTGTAAAACAAATTATGGCATGGTTGTGTAACACATATGTTAATGAAATAAAAGTTGTTGTTTTCCGCTGTTCAAAAATATGGGTTCTTATATCTGTCTTGTATATCTGTGACTTATACTTATAAACCTCCACCAAAATTAGGGCATTCCCTTTGAGAGTGACCCTAACGGAGGTGGGGTGTTTCACTTGGTATCAGAGCATAGGTTTACCAGATAAGATAAAAAGTTTTGAAAATTTATTTTCAAAAGAAAATTTAAAGAAGCATTTTTAAAAAGATAAAATATTATTTTATTTTAAAAAGGCAAAGTCCCCCAAAGCCATAGGTATTATCTCTTATCCTTCATTTTGAATCTATCCTTTTGTTTCAGTATGTCCGAAGAACTTAACCTGCCAGAGGGTGTACCAATACCTGGTTGGTTTAGACGATTCTTAGAAGCAAGGGCCACCCAGCCAGGTCCTACCATTCCTCCTCCCCCAGCTGCAGGAAATCATCCAGCTGCAGCAGCACCTTTTCCTTCACCTCCTTCGCGGGGAAACACTTTTGCTAAGATATGTAAAGATTTTAAGGCTATGGGAGGAAAGGACTTTCATGGAACTGAGTCCTTCGTGGCAGCTAGGAATTGGTTAAAGGAAACCGAGGACTTATTCGTCATCTTTGAGGTAGAAGATAGGCAGAAGGTACAACTGGCAGTGTGGCTACTAAAAGGTGAGGCTTCCTACTGGTGGGAAGTCACTAATGCAGAAAGACCGGTGGAAACATGGGAGGACTTTAGGGCAAGGTTTGAGGCTAAATTTCTCTCAGAAGCTGAAAGGAGTCTTCAGTTGGAAAAATTCTTATTTCTTAAGCAAGGGAATATGACAGTCAAAGAGTATGTTAATCAATTCGATGAGCTGGCTAGGTTTGGGCTGGACCTAGTCAACACCCCGCACAAGAAGGCTCTCCGCTTTGTCAAAGGGTTGAATGAGCCATTACACAGTTTGGCCATGACCCATATACCCATGGGAGCTACGTATGAAAGGTTGGTGCAGATGGCATTGCTGAACGAGGAAGATAAGGGCAAGAAGGAGACAGAGGCAGAAAACTCTCAAGGGAAGAAAGAGGTCAAGCCCAACGATTCTAAGAATAAGAAGGTAGACCCCGAGAAAGGAGGCAAGAACAACAACTCACGTGATAAAAGGAAATGCAATTACTGTGGTACGGAAGGGCACATAGCCAAGGATTGTAGAAAGAGAAAGAGAAAGCAAGGTGAATGTTTTCATTGTGGGAAGACTGGACACATCAGCAAAGACTGCCCTGAGAAGAAGACCGGACCTTCTGGCGGTACATCGTTAACTTATTCTAGATGCTTTGTTTTATCCTATTTCTCTCCTCGATCCTATCTTGAGAACCATAGGTAGAATCTTTTTGGATGTAAACATGTAATTGAAACATGTTATGATTGCGAAATGGTTGCAAGTGGTCGCTAGTGGTTGCTCGTGGTTGCATATACACACACAATCTAGGTTTTAGATCGGCTCAGTCACTTCATCTTGCATATGCATATATGTTTGCATTCGTATATGGTTGAACTATAATGTGTTGTCATATGGATGTTGCATTTATATGAATGATTGTGCACTCATGTAGAATCATGAATAGGAGAATTTGCATACATAATGGATTCATAGCACTTACATAATTCGCATTAAGGAGGTCAACTGAATCAGTAGACCGCCTGATTTTGCATTAGATAAGTACATGTACACACACACTTCGCATATGATCATGAAGCATTAGAAGTCTTTTAAGGACAATGGATGCTCATGTTTGATGGATGAGTAGATGGATGTTTGGATGTTAGGATATACATTCTTCCTGAACTTGAAGATTTCGGGGACGAAATCCTTTTAAGTGGGGGAGAATGTAACACCCCGTGTATTCTATAACCGTGAAATTCATAAATTAAAGTATAATTAATTTCAAATCAAAGAATTAAGGGAAACGGGATACGCCATTGCGTTCGTCTCGGAAAAATACGCGAAATAGAGTCCGAGTTTTCGAAAATCGGAGTCCGTATGACCAAGATATGGCCTCCGGAAGTTTCAAAATTAGGTTTAAATTCAAACAGACGATAACAGCTCAGAAAAACTAATTCAAAATTCAAAATCGGGCCCAATTGGCCAGGGCGGGAAAATTCCCACCTAAGGCACCCAGGTCGACTTGGAAGTCGACCTGGGCTAGCCAGGTCGACTGGGCTGTCGACTGCCAAGTCGACACGGTGTCGACTGGGCTGTCGACTGCCAAGTCGACACGGTGTCGACTGGGCTGTCGACCTGGCCCCTGAGCCAGGTCGAACCCAGCCCACCCTGGCTGGCCTAGTCTGTGTTTGGTCGATTTTATGAGCCTTGCCTTGTCACTAGGGCTAGGTGTCAGCTCCTGGTTGGTCCCTCCTTTGAACGAACGGCTATTATTAAACCAAGCTTCATCGACGGTCTAAATCAACTCACAAACTCTATAAAAAGGACCTAAGACTAACCCTAATTCACATAAACTAAAATGGAGATGAGACCGTCATGTTGCTGAGGAGAGACTAAGTATAGCTGTCAGAAATTGAGAGGCAACTAGGAGATAATTCAAAGCTAAAAAGCAACGTTAATCAAATCAACGCAACGCCTACAACAAAGGATAGCATCTCCAAATTCAGAATTCAGATTCCTAAATTGAAGATTCGTCACACGCTGTAAGTAGAGTGCTATTCCGATATGAATTAAATAATTGTGTTGATTTGTGTAATGTAAGAAATGGAATTGTGGCGATAATAATCTATATTTGTATGTTGCTTTGATGCAAAACGATTTGGGAATATTATGGTATACGATTGGATATTAGCAAGTACGCGATTTGCGTTGGAAACGAAATGGAATTGTGGCGTTAATGACTTATATTTGTATGTTATTTTGATTCTAAACGATTTGGCAATGCTATGGTTTGATTCATACAAGTATGTGGCTTATGTTGACAACCACATTGTTGTGGAATTTTGATTGGGACTTATGCAAGCATATGATTCATATTGAAAACTACATGTTTGTGGTAGTTATTTACAACACCCATTTGGTAAATGCAAGTATAAGATTCATGTTGAAACAACAACTATATGTTGTAATAATTTATTTTGAAATTCATGCAAGTCTATGATCTATTGTTATGACAACATGATGTAAAATTCTATGGTCATCTTTAGTGTAATTTGATCCACTTAAGTATTATGAATCATATGAAGGTTATGTTGAAATGGGCATCATAGTTCACGTATAAAAATCATATTTTTGTGATAGTGACAAAAGCACGCATCTTTGTAAATTTGTATTAATTTTATGAACATGACTAAACTATGTTCGTTATGATGCCCAATTGAAAAACATGTTTTTAGGCTCATGTTGTTATCATAAGCTACATTAGAATTTCATTAGAATTACATTCCTCTTGCAAGTTTACATAGATAAAATAAAAACCATGATGTAAGTTTAGATATGTTTATGCTATAATTCTATGAATAGAATGAAAACCATGATTCATATAAGAATTAGGTTGGGATAATTCTAGTTGAACCATACTTTTGTATTAGTGACAAAAGTAAATACCTTTTTGTTAACATGTAGTGATTTTATGAACACGATTAGTTTATATCATGCCTAAATAAAAATATAGGCTTATATTTCTAGTCAAGACCCTGTGCCAATAATAATGATATCTAATTTAGTTAGATTCTTAATTTCAAGTTTACATGGTTAGTTGAACCTATGATTCATGTTTAAGTTTATGCCATTATCATATGACTAGAATAATTCATGTTTAAGTACTGCTTATGCCATAATCATATGAGTAAAATAATTCATGATTAAGTATTGTCTATGCATTAACCATATGAATAGAATGATTTATGTTTAAGTATTGTTTATGCTATGATTATATGGATAAAATGATTCATGTTATGCCATGATTATATGATGTTACAATTGCAAGTTCACATGTGCCTATTTTATGTTAATTGAATCGTTCGTTGCAAGTTCATGCATTCACACTCCCCTTTTTCATGTTACCTTATAAACACCATGTTATAAGCCTCCCCTTTTCATTTGGCTAAATTGGGTTTACGTATTAAACCCAACACACCTTACGTTGGAGCGAACGTATAATACGGGGGTAATGACGTTTGGGCTAAAATATAGAACATATGTGTTGGCTTGTTGGACGCAAGCCAATAACTTTGAAGAATAATTAAGTGGCATGAATAAATCTTAACCACTAGAGATGAATTTGAATAATGGGCCGCAAATATTTACATAATAAAAGAAGAAAGACAAAATATGTAAATGTAGAAAATACGATGTGTTTAACCCGAGGTTGGATTGAGTTGTGATGTAAACCTGCCCGGAACCGCCCGGCTGTCCAGTAGTCACAACAATACCTATCCAATGTGGGTGGTTAAACACGGAGCCCAATAAGGACCCGAGGTTAGACTGAGTTGTGGCGTAAGACTGCCCGGACCCAACCGGCAACAGGCAGCCACAACAATACCTGTCTAATGTGAGAGGTCAAGGCTTTAATAAGACAATTAAGGCTGAGTCTGGATTGATAGGATTAAGTAAATTATATTAATACTTAATCAAAATGGAACATGCTAAACTAAACAGACTGATTGGGGGTTACACTTAACCAACTTAGCATGTTGGCTAGAAATAGAAAACCTAGTAGCGAGGGACCCTTTTCGCAGTAACCCTACAAGGTATCATGATACCCTGAAACTAGGCAGGGTGGGGCACGATTACTGGGCTGACTGTAAGAGGTCAAATCGACGGCGGTGGTGCAGCAGTGTAGGTTCTAACGGGGTGCGGGCGTGCACACACTCCGGCGCAGAAAAATAAGGCACTGGGCACCAGTAGCATACCTGTGCATTCTAGGATTGTGTCGGGCCGCCACCATGAGACTTGATACACCCCATGGTGGGACCAGCATAGGTAACTACAACATCGGGGGCCGTAAGACACATGTAACTATGCGAGTAGGAGCCGATCATCATAAAATGGACCACTTCACCCTGATTATGGGGTGCTGTTGGGAACTAGTTTATATGGGTACAGAGATTAATATGGGGTACGATAGTATATTCGGCCCTAGACAACTTAACTAAGTTTATGGTGTTTTCCCATTTCTAGTTTATACTTATCATACCTAGTTCTTTATTCATAGACTGAACAGTCCTAGACTTACTCGGGCTTTATGTCTGACTCTACTTTTCTTTCGTCTTCTTTTCTTCCGTTTCCCGCCCCCCCTCCCCCCCAGGTCCACAGGGAGGGAATACCGCAGCTTGACCAGCCTTCATATCCAGCTTGAAGAGAAAGAATGTATTGCTTGGATCTTTTTGTTTTTGGACTATGGCTTTGGACTGCAACTATGGGACTTTTGCAGTTTATTTATGTTTTCTTTATGCTTCTTTAAATAATGTAATCAAGACAGTTATGAAGATGTTACGTTTTTTTGGAAGTATTGTAAAACAAATTATGGCATGGTTGTGTAACACATATGTTAATGAAATAAAAGTTGTTGTTTTCCGCTGTTCAAAAATATGGGTTCTTATATCTGTCTTGTATATCTGTGACTTATACTTATAAACCTCCACCAAAATTAGGGCATTCCCTTTGAGAGTGACCCTAACGGAGGTGGGGTGTTTCAAAAATAATCTGGATTTTAGTGAAACAAAAATTAGTAGGATCTATACGATAATATCTTTCCAACGGATCTGAAAAATCGAAATTTCATAGCGGAAATCAAAAGTTATGCCTAGTTGAAAATTCAGAATAGTCGCTATGTAAATTATACATGGCCCAAAAAGTCATATTTTGCATACGAATGAATTTGGACTCGAAACCACTTCCATTGAGTTCAAAATGCCGTTTAAAACTCCGAAAAGTATAAGCTTCGATATATTCCGATATCCGGAATAGTGGCTATGGGCTGGAGGTTTTCGGTTAACAATACATAGCCCTTAAAAAGTGAAATTTTGCATACGAGCTCAGAATTCGAAAAGATAAATTTTTATGGATTCATAATGAGAAATTATTGTTATGTTCCAAAGGGCGCGTCGAACGGAGTTAGTATGTGGCCGTGCGAGCTGAAACAGTTCAGGGTAAAGCAGGCAGTCATTTTACAAAGGAACATTATTGATACGACCTCAGAATTCGATTTGGTTTTTTTTCTGGATTCGTATCGTCTAAAAATGGTTAAATCCAAAAGGGCATGATTTTTGAAGTTAGCATGTGAGCGTGCAAGAAGAAATGGTGCGCCAAAATAGCATTTTTGGAGCTTATCTGAGCATTTTCGTGATTTTTTTTGAATGTTCAAACGAACTCGGAATTCGACGAAACTTGTTTCGTTGGACTCGTCTTCACGTCTACTATCTCATGTCCGAAATCCGCGGCGATTGGAGATCGTTAGCGTTCAGGCGATACGTGAGAAACTAGCATATAATCACTTTTACTCTATTTCTCTCTTCATAATTTCACTTCTCTCTTTCTCTTCGAAAAACTCAAAAATGGCCTCCACCCTCCCGTCGCCGCTGCCGCCCCTCCTCCGCTGCCACCACCCATCTCCGCCGCTCCTCCTCCCCTCCGGCGCAACCTCCTCCTCCTCCTCTTCCTCCTCCTCCTCTCTCCTCTTTTCATGAACCCTAAGCCTCACAACACAACCGCCACCACAATGGGCCCCACCACCACCGCCGCCGCCCCTTAGTCGCCTCCCCACGCACAATCAGGTCCGGCGCCCCCTATGGCCACCCAACTCCGGCCGTAGGCCCCCCGGTCACCAAAAACTCATTTTACACTAATCGCCCGTTTTGCAAATAAGCCCCTGGCCATATTTCGCCAATAACTCCCAAACGGTGCGTTTCTGGCCAAAGTCCCTCTAGACCAAAATTGTAGAGCACGAAATTCTCTTCGATTTGGTTATATGGAAGTCATGTTTTGGAGTTCGGAGCTGCAAGGAAAACGCGTTCAAAGTTTGCTGTCTGAAAGCAGTAAAATTCGTGTACTTACGCGAATTCTGGCGAATTGGAGCTTTTTCGGCAAAAAGACCCTTAGGCGAAAGTTGTCCGGAATAGCGCGTTTAAGCTAGAAAAAAGATGGTGTGAAGATTGAAGCTCGTTTGCAAATTCTGGAACCCGAACATCGAATCCAGGCGTTAGAAAAAAAAAGTGAGTTTCCTCCGCTTTAAAGCTTCTATGGTTTTTGACGAACGAAGTAGAATAAAAATATGATTTTTATATTATAGGAAGAATAAAAATATGATTTTTATATAGTAGAGATAATAAAAATATGATTTTTATATTATATAGATAGTAAAGATTTGATCTTTACTATATGAACAACGGTATAAAAAATGGAATTTTTATCTATATAATAGTAGAATAAAAATGTGAATTTTATATACATAGCAGGAATATAAAAATGTGATTTTTATATATGTAGTGCCTACGGGCAGCGAAAGTGACAAAAGGCGAGAACAGCGATGACTTCTACATAAGAAGAGTCGAGATGATTGGATTAGCTAGTCGGTGAGAACTTCTCACTCTAAATTCTCTTTTCTAGTTATATATATATACTAGGATGCAGACGGTGTTTAGTAGCACCCGACACCATCGTCCACAGACCATGGACTTGTTTGTTTGGTTGTGTAGTTGGTTAGATTATTTGATTTAAATTTGATTGTTTGGTGAAATGGAATGGATTTGATTGATATGTGTATGGCGTGGGCCATCACTAGACCGGGGATAAGGCTAGGCCTTGTCCCGTTTCTAGTATCGTGCCGTTATGCCGTCGAAATTTTCTAAAATAAGTTAGAAAAAAATACCATTTTATTGTGTAAATGAACTGAATAGAAATTCATGTGTTGAAATAAAATGTTTTATCGTTAAAAATATAATTTTTAACGTGAATGTGAATAAATAAATATTCATCTACTAACCAGACGGTTTATTTATGTACACCTATTTGAAGGACATTGATTGGGACGATAAATTTTACACATCGCCCAACTGCACAAATAAAATCTGTGTTTGATTGTTTGAAACCCCACACGGGTATTGGGATAAAATACGGCATACACTAATCCCAATAATTAGCTGTATGTCGATCGGTTGATTAACAGGCTGTTATAAGCGTTAGATATCTATATTTGATGCTTATACAGTGTAGTGCACTTTGGATGATGGTTGATTATGTATTGTTGCTATTATATACATGTGTTGAATGGAATCCATATAATTAACTTTATATGGTAATTATTGGGCCTCATTCCAATTTAGAAAATAAAGAATATTATAAAATAAAGGTTCATGTGTTGACAGTACTCATCCGTTGAGATTAGTCATGTGTTGAACGAAATATTTTAACAATAAAATTTACATCTTTATCATATATGAAATTAGAAATTAACTGGAAAATAGATAAGATGAGTGGTCTCCTGGATATTGATCTGATGTTGGTTTCGGCCTTTGGGGTTAATATTTAGGGAATCGTTCTCTTACTAATTTATGATTGGAGTCTGATTTAAATCAAACGATAGATACTTTAATTTTTATAAAATATATTAAATAACAAAAATAGTCACACATGGACAGTACTCATTCGTTGAGATTAGCCATGTGTTGGAAAAAATATAGATTCACGTATTGAATAGAATAAATGTTCATTTGTTGAATAGAATAACGAAATTATTGAAATATATAAAGCCGTGTTGATTAGAGATGCGCTATTTTGACGCGAACGATATTTATATCGTTTATATTCGTTTTTATAATGAATATTGAAAAGAGATAAAAATTGAATATATATAAAGCAAAGTCGTATTGAATTTAATATAGAATGAATTGAAATTTGAATTGAATTGGAAATGGAAGTTGAAATGTTTTTGAACGAATTTAAAACTGTTTATAAAATTCGTTTTAAATAGAAATAGACAAAATATATATTATATATATTATATATATAATATAATGGCCTAAATAGAACGCTCCGCGCCACGATAGTTCGTAAATTTCGACCATTGATTTCGAACGGACATTACGGGAGATCCGACCGTCGGATTCTCCTAAAACTGGAACCGTTGGGTTCGTATCGAAAAGTGCTTTCTAATGAATGTTAGAAATTTGAAATCTAATGGTTGGATTTGGAGATACCTCCAAATCAAATTTGAAAAAGGTCGTTGTAAGTGCAGTTCGATGGCCGTTGATGGAAATCGACTGTACGGGCCTTGATAAAATTATTAAAAATAGTAATAATTTGTGTAAAATCATAAGAAATGATTTGGGAAGAATTGGGATGATAAACTCCATGTTTGAAAAGATAAAAATAGATTTTTATCGAAATGAACTAGTTTTGAACTAAAATTAAAACCCATTTATTTTTAAATAAATAAATTGGATTTGAAATGGGTTTTAAATAGAATTGATTTGTGGGTTTATCGTGAACGGTGTTTTAAATAACACTAGTTCTTTAAACCGATAAATAAATAGAATGTGATTTGGGTTTGTCGTGAACTGTGTTTTAAATGACATTAGTTCTTTAACCCAGTAAAAGGAGTTTTAATGAATCTGCAATTAGACTGAAATGTGAATTGATAATTTAAATTATCAAATTTGGCAAATGAGCGAGAATGGAGTATTACCAGTTTTGCTCCAAAGCGATAGTTAAATCTTTAATTAGATTTGAACGAGAATGGTAATTAATTTTACCGATAACACCGTGGTGTTAGATATGGAGTATTACCAGTTTTGCTTCATGGGATGAATAGGTTGGGATTGGGAAAGAAAATAAATAATTACTCCGGTGTGGTTCGCTAATCTCGACTAGTTTGGAAAACCATAATTTGGTTTGAAATGATATCCAAAGAAAGATTAAAGGATAAATTTTAAAGAATTTATCTTGGATAAAATTAATGGGAACCTTTCCCTAAGAATTGAAATTTAGAAACTAGCTGTAGGTTAGCTAAGAAGAATGGTTTCCTGGGTATTGATCTGATGTTGGTTTCGGCCTTCGGGGTTAATATTTGGGAAATTGTTCTCTTGCTAGTTTACGGTTAATGACTAATGAATTGGAATGAGGCGTATGTTGTGTTTGTGTAACATTTGTTTTTAATATATGCGGGTTGTTCGGAAAGGCCGGGTTTATACCCATTCTGAATAACCGATTCGACGATAAGTCGAAGATGATGACGGTGGTCGAAGACCGGAAGTCTTCACATCATTTGGATAATTACTGGCGATCCTGATTGGGCTGTACACCCAAGAGGATGGAAATAGTTGGTGGTCGTCCAGACGTACTTGGAGATCGATGGATATGCGAGGAAAGTGCCTCCAGTTTTGTTCAGACCCAGAACGAACTTGTAAATGGATTGTGTGTCTGACATTGGATTTTATTCTGTGTTGATTGATTTCTGTTAAATATATATCTGTTTGGCGGCGGAGAATTTATTCTCTTGCTTAACGCCCTTCTCTGAGACGTACGAGCTTAGAAGTTATATATCGATAGATATCAATCGCGTGGCATGAATTGCCTGTGTGGCATGCTGAGTTGTGTGGATCAAGGCTTCTGTTGAAAAGCAAAGTCTTGTGGTTGATGATCAAACCACAACCTAAGTGGTAGCTTTGTGTATAACGTGAATTCGCGAGCCTCACACCTCGGTATGAGTCAAAAACGGGATAAGGACTGCAGGGAGAGCACGACGTTTCTTTCTAGCTTTGGTGGTGTCAGTGACTTACCAGCCCTGACATTTATATAATTTTCACCTATGTGGTTGTTGGATGAGGCGCCTCGATTTTATGTCTGTAAGGACAGGGAAACGTGTGTTCAGGAATTGCCAATCCTCAAACGTAAGAGAGGACCGACCCTAAAGCATCCAGGAGTTACCCAGAGTGTGTAGTCCCGAGGCATTTGCTAGAGTGTCTCAAAGCGTAGAGGAGCTTGCCCCTTTCCTCGACTCATGACGGAAATCCAGTTTCCAATACGTATATTTCGGCTTTATTTGTAGAGCTTAGTATGGCGACATCGTAGCATGGGATGATATGCCGTCTATGATTGATATTTATGATTGAAATTGTTATGACACTATACACTTATTATAGTATCAAATGATTTGTTTTAAACGTATCACGCATGTTTGGCTATTATAAGGGAAAACCTTATCCTCCGGCTTGCGTTGCATTGTGTGATGGGACCTGGGTCTTATAATAGCTTCATTTTTCGAAAAAGCATTTCGTTGTTTATTGATATGCACTGGTATTCTTGGGAGGAAACCCGTTCCGTGTTATACGGCGTGGTCCCTTGAATTACTCTCTTTTAAAGTCAAGTTTTAAATAACTGTTTTTAGTTCTCACACCAGTCATATGACTGACCTGGAGTTTATTGTTTTAATCTAAACTCTGGGTGCCCTTATTTTCGACACGGGCATCTAGAAGTTTTGGTTTTGCAGATTTATATTCACAGGATCCTGGTTTACAGCTGGAATGACGCTCGGAAAGCTCTGTATCCGTGTATTACTTTCAGTTGTGTTTTGTATTATTTTTCCGCTGCAATACTGTATTTAAATCTCTGATATTCTTTGTTGTATAATATTTATTCATACTCTGTATATTCTTGTATTCTGATGGAATTGTTGTAATAACAATGAAATGTTCTTCTGTTTGCGTTCCAATTTGTCTTGTCCTCACAATAATTCATTCTTTCTCATCTCTTCGGAGACCGGGGAAGTTCGGGTCACTTCATTTGGTATCAGAGCTTTGGTTTACAGAGCTCGAGAACAAGACACATTAGAACCATACGAAAGAATTCCTCAGATATTGGATTAGTAATATCCAATTAGAATGACTCGTTAGAGATAGGATCAGTAGTATCCTAGAACGAGTGTGAAGAGTATAATTTTCAAATGTAAACAATTTTGTTTCGAAAATTTAAATCTCTTTATACATATTTGAATAATTTATTTATATTAATTTGGACAATCTAGTATATAAAGGTTTTGCATATACGCGTCAAGAACGTATATTCGAAGTTTTAATATATTAGATAGATATAGAATCACACTCTAGTCGCACGGACCTGATTCTGATGATTGACGCGTCATCATCAGTAATTATTTTCGTGTTTCGAAGGTGTGCTTTCTATATGTTTCCATCGACTGGTGTGAGAACCAAAATATAGCTAGAATACATTGTTGTGAATTGGCATCAAAAACATGATTTTCTTTATATGTAGTAAAATTTATGAATTTGAAACGTTAATCCACTAATTGATTGATGTTTGTGTTGTTTGTTTATTTGTTTGATAATTTTGAACCATTTAGCCTAATTGAATCAAATATTGAATTGTATTGAAAATTGGTCACATTTGCTTGCATATACATGTACTTACATTGAACAGGTCATAGCAAGGAGGCTAGAGCAGAGAATAAAATTTGTTTGCCCGACAAATAGGTACATGTTTACCATAATTTACTGTTTTGTTTGGGTGATGATGATTTTATGAGCCGATTGGCTAGCCGCTTGGCTTTCTCTTTTTCTTTTTGATATCAGAGGGCCTGTATGGCAATTTTGGGATTTTCCCGATGCTCCCGGTGCAGGGGAGGTTATGGCGAATTTTTTCGAAAATTTAGGGTGTTAGCAAAAATTTTGAAAAATTTGAAAAGTTTTTAGAAACTGAAAAGTTGAAGAACTTAAGCCGTAATCAAAATACTAGAAGTTGAGTTGAATTGTTAAACAACTTTCGGCTTCGTTCCTTTTCGGGGACGAAAAGTTTTAAGTGGGGGAGATTGTAATAACCCGGAAATTTTGAACTAGTTTAAAATTTTTATTTTGGCAATTTTAGCAAATTTTGAACATTTAAATTGAATTATTTCAAAAAATAACGACGAGAAATTTATTTTGAATAGAATTAGAACGTGTATATTTATATAGATCGTCGTTAGAATATAAATAATTATATATAATTATAAAAGGAATTGAAAATGGCGCGGTAGTTCGATAATTCAATTTCAAACTTCAAATGAATGTACCGGGTGCAAAATAATCCGGATTTTAGTGAAACCAAAAATAATAGGATCTATACGATAATATCTTTCCAACGGATCTGAAAAATCGAAATTTCACAGCGGGAATCAAAAGTTATACCCAGTTGAAAATTCAGAATAGTCGCTATGTAAATTATACATGGCCCAAAAAGTCATATTTTGCATATGAATGAATTTGGACTCGAAAACACGTCCATTGAGTTCAAAATGCCGTTTAGAACTCCAAAAAGTATAAGCTTCGATATATTCCGATATCCGGAATAGTGGCTATGGGCTGGAGTTGTTCGGTTAACAATACATAGCCCTTAAAAAGTGAAATTTTGCATATGAGCTCAGAATTCGACGAGATAAATTTTTATGGATTCATAATGACAAATTATTGTTACGTTCCAAAGGGAGCGTCAAACGGAGTTAGTATGTGGACGTGCGAGCTGAAACAGTTCAGGGTAAAGCAGGCAGTCATTTTACAAAGGAACGTTATTGATACGACCTTAGAATTCGATTTCGTTTTTTTTCTGAATTCGTATCGTCTAAAAATGGTTAAATCCAAATGGGAATGATTTTTGAAGTTAGCATGTGAGCTTGCAAGAAGAAATGGTGCGCCAAAATAGCACTTTTGGAGCTTATCTGAGCATTTTCGTGATTTTTTTGAATGGTCAAACGAACTCGGAATTCGACGATACTTATTTCGTTAGACTCGTCTTCACGTTTACTATCTCGTTCCGAAATCCGCGGCGATTGGAGATCGTTAGCGTTCAGGCGATACGCGAGAAACTAGCATATAATCACTTTTACTCCATTTCTCTCTTCATAATTTCACTTCTCTCTTTCTCTTCAAAAAACTCAAAAATGGCCTCCACCCTTGCGCCGCCGCTGCCGCTCCTCCTCCGCTGCCACCACCCACCGCCGCCACTCCTCCCCTCCGGCGCCACCTCCTCCTCTTCCTCTTCCTCCTCCTCCTTCTCTCTCCTCTTTTCATGAACCCTAAGCCTCACAACACCACCGCCACCACCATAGGCCCCACCACCACCGCCGTCGCCCCTTAGCCGCCTCCCCACGCCCAATCAGGTCCGGCACCCCCCTATGGCCACCCAACTCCGGCAGTGGCCCCCCCGGTCACCAAAAACCCATTTTACACTAATCGACCGTTTGCAAATGAGCACCTGACCGTATTTCGCCAATAACTACCAAACGGTGCATTTCTGGTCAAAGTCCCTCTAGAACAAAATTGTAGAGCACGAAATTCTCTTCGATTTGGCTATATGGAAGTCATGTTTTGGAGTTCGGAGCTGCTCGGAAAACGCGTTCAAAGTCTGCTGTCCGAAAGCGGTAAAATTCGTGTACTTTCGCGAATTCTGGCGAATTGGAGCATTTTCGACAAAAAGATCCTTAGGCGAAAGTTGTCCGGAATGGCGCGTTTAAGCTAGAAACAAGATGGTGTGAAGATTGAAGCTCGTTTGCAAATTCTGGAACCCGAACAGCGAATCCGGGCGTTAGAAAAAAAAATGAGTTTTCTCCGCTTTAAAGCTTCTATGGTTTTTGACGAATGAAGTAGAATAAAAATATGATTTTTATATTATAGGAAGAATAAAAATATGATTTTTATATAGTAGAGATAATAAAAATATGGTTTTTATATTATATAGATAGTAAAGATTTGATCTTAACTATATGAACAACGGTATAAAAAAGGGAATTTTTATCTATATAATAGTAGAATAAAAATGTGATTGTATATACATGGCAGGAATATAAAAATGTGATTTTTATATATGTAGTGGCTACGGGCAACGAAAGTGACAAACAGCGAGAACAGCGATGACTTCTACATAAGAAGAGTCGAGATGATTGGATTAGCTAGTCGGTGAGAACTTCTCACTCTAAATTCTCTTTTTCTAGTTATATATATATACTAGGATGCAGACGGTCTTTAGTAGCACCCGACACCATCGTCCACAGATCATGGACTTGTTTGTTTGGTTGTGTAGTTGGTTAGATTATTTGATTTAAATTTGATTTTTTGGTGAAATGGAATGGATTTGATTGATATGTGTATGGCGTGGGCCATCACTAGACCAGGGATAAGGCTAGGCCTTGTCCCGTTTCTAGTATCGTGCCGTTACGCTGCCGAAAATTTCTAAAATAAGTTAGAAAAATAAAAATATCATTTTATTGTGTAAATGAACTGAATAGAAATTCATGTGTTGAAATAAAATGTTTTATCGTTAAAAATATAATTTTTAACGTGAATGTGAATAAATAAATATTCATTTACAAACCGGACGGTTTGTTTATGTACACCTATTTGAAGGACATTGATTGGGACGATAAATTTTACACATTGCCCAACTGCACAAATAAAATCTGTGTTTGATTGTTTGAAACCCCACACGGGTATTGGGATAAAATACGGCATACACTAATCCCAATAATTAGTTGTATGTCGATCGGTTGATTGATAGGCTGTTATAAGCGTTAGATATCTAAATTTGATGCTTATACAGTGTAGTGCACTTTGGATGATGGTTGATTATGCATCGTTGCTATTATATACATGTGTTGAATGGAATCCATATAATTAACTTTATATGGTAATTGATTGGGCCTCATTCCAATCTAGAAAATAAAGAATATTATAAAATAAAGGTTCATGTGTTGACAGTACTCATCCGTTGAGATTAGTCATGTGTTGAACGAAATATTTTAACAATAAAATTTACATCTTTGTCATATATGAAATTAGAAATTAACTGGAAAATAGATAAGATGAGTGGTCTCCTGGATATTGATCTGATGTTGGTTTCGGCCTTCGGAGTTAATATTTAGGGAATTGTTGTCTTACTAATTTACGGTTGGAGTCTGATTTAAATCAAACAATAGATACCTTAATTTTTATAAAATATATTAAATAACAAAAATAGTCACACGTGGACAGTACTCATTCGTTGAGATTAGTCATGTGTTGGGAAAAATATAGATTCACGTATTGAATAGAATAAATATTCATTTGTTGAATAGAATAAGGGAATTATTGAAATATATAAAGCCGTGTTGATAAGAGATGCGCTATTTTGATGTGAACGATATTTATATCGATTATATTCATTTTTATAATGAATATTGAAAAGAGATAAAAATCGAATATATAAAAAGAAAATTCGAATTGAATTGAATATAGAATGAATTGAAATTTGAATTGAATTGGAAATGGAAGTTGAAATATTTTTGAACGAATTTAAAACTATTTATAAAATTCGTTTTAAATAGAAATCGACGAAATATATATTATATATATATAATATAATGGCATGAATAGAACGCGCCGCGCCGAGGCAGTTCGTGAATTTCGACCATTGATTTCGAATGGACATTACGGGAGATCCGACCGTCGGATTCTCCTAAAACCGAAACCGTTGGGTTCGTATCGAAAAGAGCTTTCCAACAAATGTTAGAAATTTTAAATCTAGGAGTTGGATTTGAAGACACGTCCAAATCAAATTTGAAAAAGGTCGTTGTAAGTGCAGTTCGATGGCCGTTGATGGAAATCGACTGTACGGGCCTTGATAAAATTATTAAAAATAATAATAATTTGTGTAGAATCATAAGAAATGATTTGGGAAGAATTGGGATGATAAACTCCACGTTTGAAAAGATAAAAATAGATTTTTATCGAAATGAACTAGTTTTGAACTAAAATTAATACCCATTTATTTTTAAATAAATAAATTGGATTTGAAATGGGTTTTAAATAGAATTGATTTGTGGGTTTATCGTGAATGGTGTTTTAAATAACACTAGTTCTTTAACCCGATAAATAAATAGAATGTGATTTGGGTTTGTCGTGAACTGTGTTTTAAATGACATTAGTTCTTTAACCCAGTAAAAGGAGTTTTAATGAATCTGCAATTAGACTGAAATGTGAATTGATAATTTAAATTATCAAATTTAGCAAATGAGCGAGAATGGAGTATTACCAGTTTTGCTCCAAAGCAATAGTTAAATCTTTAATTAGATTTGAACGAGAATGGTAATTAATTTTACCGATAACGCCGTGGTGTTAGATATGGAGTATTACCAGTTTTGCTTCATGGGATGAATAGGTTGGGATTAGGAAATAAAATAAATAATTACTCCGGTGTGGTTCGCTAATCTCGACTAGTTTGGAAAACCATAATTTGGTTTGAAATGATGTCTAAAGAAAGATTAAAGGATAAATTTTAAAGAATTTATCTTGGATAAAATTAATGGGAACCTTTCCCTAAGAATTGAAATTTAGAAACTAGTTGTAGGTTAGCTAAGAAGAATGGTTTCCTGGGTATTGATCTGATGTTGATTTCGGCCTTCGGGGTTAATATTTGGGAAATTGTTCTCTTGCTGGTTTACGGTTAATGACTAATGAATTGGAATGAGGCGTATGTTGTGTTTGTGTAACATTTGTTTTAATATATGCGGGTTGTTCGAAAAGGCCGGGTTTATACCCATTCTGAATAACCGATTCGACTATAAGTCGAAGATGATGACGGTGGTCGAAGACCGGAAGTCTTCACATCATTTGGATAATTACTGGCGATCCTGATTGGGTTGTACACCCAAGAGGATGGAAATAGTTGGTGGTCGTCCAGACGTACTTGGAGATCGATGGATATGCGAGGAAAGTGCCTCCGGTTTCGTTCAGACCCAGAACGAACTTGTAAATGGATTGTGTGTCTGACATTGATAGAGCGAATTGGATCCAGTTATGCTAGCTAGTTTGGCGATCAGACCCACTTTGATAGAGCGGATTGGTTCCAGCTAGAGGAACGATCCTAACCTATTGGAAATCGGCTTCGGAAGAATGGAAGACTAGTTGTGCCCAACGTGAATGGTTTGAGAGATGAAGTGCTTAGAGAATGTCATCACTCAAAACTGACTATACATCCAGGTGGTAATAAGATGTATCGAGACATGAGACAGACTTACTACTGGGAAGGGTTGAAAAGAGACGTTGGGAAGTTTATATCCAAATGCATGAATTGCCAGCTCGTTAAAGCCGAGCAAAAGAAGCCTAGTGGGTTGTTACAACCATTAGAAATTCCCGAATGGAAATGGGAGCAAGTCTCGATGGATTTCATCGATGGCCTACCAAGGACTAGATCGGGATATGATAGCATTTGGGTAATTGTGGATCGATTGACTAAGAGTGCAAGATTTATACCAGTCAAATCGACCAGAACAGCAGCCAAGTTGGCAGAATTGTATATGAAGTGGGTAGTGGGATTTCACGGAGTACCTAAAAGCATTGTGAGTGACCGAGACCCGTTGTTCACCAGTGGGTTTTGGAAGAGCTTACAAGAGGCTCTAGGGTCAGAATTACATCTCAGTACCGCATATCATCCTCAGACCGACGGTCAGATGGAGAGGGTGAATCGTATATTGGAAGATCTCTTGGGTGCTTGTATATTGGATTTTGGTGGATCATGGGATGACCAATTGCATCTAGTAGAGTTTGCATATAATAATAGCTACCAATCCAGTATCGGTATGGCTCCATATGAAGCTTTGTACGGAAGAACGTGCAACTCACCATCATGTTGGATAGAGACTGGCGAGAAGTTTGTGCTTGGACCAGATGTGGTGAGAGAAACTTCCGATAAGATCAAGATCATTCAGCAACGAATGAAAGCTGCCCAAGATAGGCAGAAGAGTTATGCTGATAAGAGGAGAAGAGACTTGAAATTCTCTGTTGGTGACTTGGTGTTTGTTAAGATCTCTCCGTTAAAGAGCGTGATACGATTTGGCAGGAGAGGCAAGTTAGCACCAAGATTTGTTGGCCCATTCCCTGTTCTTGAACTAGTCGGGAATTTGGCATATAGAGTTGGCTAACCAGAGAAAATGGCGGGAGTTCACAATGTGTTTCATGTTTCCCAACTAAGGAAGTTCGTTCATGACTCAGATATGACTATTTCACCTGATCAGTTAGAGGACTTCGAAGTAGAATCCGAGGCGGTTGGGAACCGCAAGTTGATTCGTATTGTGGGGCACGATACGAAGCAACTTCGAAGGAAGGCGGTGAGGCTAGTCAAGGTTCTGTGGGGCGAGGACGAGAATGATTGTACTTGGGAGACAGAGGAGAGCATTAGGAAGGTATATCCAGAACTCTTTGCCTGGTAAGATTTACTTTGCGATTTAGTTATTCCGCATGCTAGGATAGACTTATTTTACTTGTTTTGCATGTTTGATGGTTGTTTTATGGTTGATAGGCATGCGGGACCTTTGTGTGTGTTTGGACTAGGGAATTTCGGGGGCGAAATTTCTTAAGGGAGGGAGAGTGTAATGACCCGCATTCTACGCATCGGAGGATCGTAGAATATTTATTTCTTTCCCGTATGAAGTCGTATGGTCTTGTAACTTTGGGAAACATCCATTAGAGTCATTTCCCATGTTCATGATTTTTGTCGATTTTTAAATGACCATTTTGCCCCTAGTTGGTACTGTTTTGGCCATAACTTTTGATTGGAAAGGAATTTTGACCTGAAACCACTTCCATTGGATTTGTTTGATGGTTTACCTTTCCGTAGAGTGGTCATAATAGCCAAACGGACTTACCGTTTGGGAGATATGGCTGAAATAAGGTTTGGAGGGTGAAAAACTGCTTAACCGGGCCAAATCGGGTGATTAGTGGATAGACCCATAACCCATTTCGGGATTAGGGTTATGGGGAGGCTGAATTGAGATAGAGGATCATTCCATTTCAGTTTTCTAGCCTCCACTTATCACCAAGGAACCCTAAAAATGGCCTCCAACCTCTAAATCACCTCCAAATTACCTTTTGGTCAAGGATTTGGCTTAGCAATCTCTAATCAAGGAAGATCTACACCAAAGCAACATTGGAGCTGCTGTTTAGCATTGGGATTCACATCAAATCAGAGATTTATTTCAGATCTTAGTTTATTTTGTGGCTAAGGTGAGTGATTTGCATAGTTTTGCACTAATTATGGTTAATTAGGGATGATTATTGTTAATTAGCGAATTTAAACATGATAAAATTCTGGGGAAAATGTTTATAAAATTCGGAATGATGTTTTAGACCTCTGATATGAATTTGGGTTAATTTGGTTAAATTTTGTTAATCCCATCATTAGTTTCACCTGAATATGCTTAAGGGGAAATATGGGATTTTGGGTATGTTTGATCCATTTCTACCTATCATATTGATGTTTTGATGTTTGTGGTTGATTATGCATGTTGCTATGACTGTATAAAATGCTTTGTGATTAGTTAGAATAGTTGGAATGGTCGAAAACGCCGTCGAGGGGCGTAAACGACTCGCTGGACAAGGTGCAGGGATTCGGATCGGATAGGGGATTGAGGGTCGATCGGATCGCCCTATGGGATCGTGGGACATCACCACGAGTCGAGTCATCTCCTCCGAACCGAACCATCTGCGCAAGGCCCACGAGCACCAACCGCGAACTGCTACCCGATCCGATCCACTTGTGTTTCGCATCACGATCCGACTAGCGGAAAGCAGCATCCACGAATCGATGCACTACGAGACGCTGATCCGAACCAGGGGGAGCCACGAGCTGGAGGAGCGCGATCCGACCCGTATGGGGTATTCCGATCTGAACCGAGGAGAGGAGCACGATCCGAAGCAAAGAGAAAGAGGACCGCGATGACGATCCGAACCGTGGCAAGCTGGAGACCCGACCCGATCCAGTGAAGAAGGAGCATTCTAATCCGAACCGAACCGATGAAGACTGATAACCTGAGATGCAAAGGTAGTCCAAATGAAGGGTATTGACTCAGGATCTAGATAGGAACCAATGAGTGGACTTCATGAGTTGGACTTTGCTGCGGGACGTGTGTTAAGGAGTTGTCGACGTTCATAACTTTGATTCACCACTGAAAGGAATGATGGGCTACTTATCAGTGCAGTAGGGTCATTATGACCTGAGGGGCAAGGTGATGATAGCAAGACTACGTTATCAGTGCAGTAGGGTCATTATGACCCGAGGGGCAAAGTGATGCGTAGTAAGACTATGAGCCAGTGCAGTGGGGTTCTTGTGACTCCATGGGGCAGAGTGGACATAGTAAGGATTAGTAAGGCTATGAGCCAGTGCAGTGGGGTTCTTGTGACTCCATGGGGCAAAGTGGACAAAGCGAAAGATTTGTGGCTACGTTATCAGTGCAGTGAAGCCATTTATGTCTTCATGGGGCAAAGTGATCGTAGCAAGGTATGTTGGGTGATCGAAGTGGTGAATATCGTATACTTTACGCACTGAGTGAGAGATGTGAGGATGGATGATATGTTTGATTGTTTGCCATCCTTATGACATGCACACCTCCCCCACCTCCATATCTTTACACCGTTTGAAATGGTACCTTAGAGTGTTGTACAGTATGTAGTGCTAACTCTTTGGTTGCAGGTCCAGGTTCAGGTATGTTTTAGTCTACCTGTTATTGTTCACTTTAGATGCTTATCGCTCATACCAGGCTTTATGTCTGACCAGAGTTTTATGTCTCCTCTTATTACTCTGGTTGCTCACACGAGCAGACTAGAGACAAGTTAGCTGGTGGTGCGCGAGTAGCTGATTCGGAGGCGGGCAGGAGGCTTCCACGTATGATATATATATACACACACATTCTCCCTGTGTCGTTGGTGGTAGCTACTTGGGCATTAGTAGTGTACCTCATTTATCTTACTTTTGTTTTGAGACAGTTTGAAAAGTTGTAATAAGCTGTATTTTGGATTTCCAGTGCTATGATGTTTAGTTCTGATTTTCAGCTTATGCACTGTCTTACCTGTTTTATGTCAAGTATGTTATTATTATATTTTATTCTGTGCGCTGTGAGACATTCTACAGGTTCTCATATGTTCATTTTCTTCTTCCCTTTTCCTTCTCACGACTCGTTCCGTGCTAACTGGACATGTGTACAGCGCACTTTTGGAGTAAATGTCGGTTGGTGCAGGCCGGGACGTCACACTTGGTATCAGAGCTCTAGGTTGCGTAGTTAACCTAGGGAAAGACACTAGGGAGAGCTAGTACGTATATGAGGGCGCGTATTTGTGATTACTTTGGTTTTCAAAAGCTATGTATATATATACTATTAGTAGTATGAGAATGAAGTCGCACTGCACTAGCACCACTATGGGGTCGTTAATCGTTTCCCTTTTTCAGATTAACGATGAGCCGAGACACGAGGGGTGCTGATAGAGAGACCAACCAAGGGAATGCCGCTGACATGAGGGCAATGTTTACTAACCTCATGAGAGACATGCTTAGAGAAGTGCAAGGGGCAGTTCCCAATCTCGGAGTTGGTGTTGGCCCAGTAGTGCAGGCGCCTAGGGTCGATTTCGCCAAGTTGTGCAAGGATTACACTAACCTTGGTGGAAAGCCGTTCCATGGGACGGAGTCGGCCACAGATGTTCAAGATTGGATGGATAGCTGTGACCGTATCTTCGATGACTTGGGTCTTGAGGATGCGATGAAGAGAAGGCTAGCGTCTCGTCAGCTGCAAGGGCGAGCGATGAATTGGTGGAATGTCATTAGAACAGATACTCCAAAGGACCAAGTTACTTGCGATCAGTTCAAGGCTCGCTTTAGCGAGAAGTTCATTCCAGCTGCCCAGAAGTCAGTATTGTTCAAAAGGTTCTTGGAACTCAAGCAGAACGGAAGGGCAGTTTCTGATTATATTGCTGAGTTCGACACTTTGTCGAAGTATGGACTATCTCTCATTGACACTCCTGAGAAGAAGAATGAGAAGTTCATTACTGGTTTGGATGGATACTTGGGGGAAAGGCTTATTAACCACATCGATGAGACTTTTGAATCGATCATGGGGAAAGCTTTGAGATCAGAAAGTCTTTACCCTAAGTCAAAGACTGAGGCTGCATCTGCAGAAGGGCCAAAGCCGCAAGCAGGCGGTGGAGGCAAAAATAACTCTCAGAATAAGAGGAATCAGGACCAATCTAAAGGTGGCCAGAAAAAGAGCAAGAAGGATGTTGAGTGCTTCAGCTGTGGAAAGAAGGGCCATTATGCTAAAGAATGTCGGGCCAAGCCAGCGGAAAGGAAGTGCTACAACTGTGGTCAAATGGGACATCAGAAGGATAAGTGTCCGCAACCTCTTAAGGAGAAGCAGATTGTGAAAGCATATGCTATTGATGATGTTCCTTCTTCGTCGAATGCCCCAACTGCGGCGGAGAAAGGAAAGAATGTTGTTATTCAAGGTATGCTTTCTATTTATGATGTACCAGTTCGAGTTTTGTTTGATACTGGGGCTTCCCGTTCCTTCATATCTAGTGACCTGGTAGATAGGTTGGGACAGGAACCCGAGATAGTCGATAGACCATTGGTTGTGACGAACCCGAATGGTGGTTCGACTAGCCTTAGTATGATTTGCAGGGATTTGGTCTTATCGAGTCATGGATGTATGTTTGTATGTGATTGCTTTGTTTTGGGCTTTACTGGGTATGGCATTATATTGGGAGTCGATTGGCTCCAAAGATACGGGGTGGTGGTAGACTGTGAGGGCTTTTTGGTGACAGTGAGAGCGGATGATGGGCGGAGGGTAGTGTTTGGTAGCCAACCTAGTGATGGGGTTATGGCTAGTTTTGTAAATTCCCTCGACATCCCGCAGGATGAGTTGTCAGATGTGCCCGTGGTTGGCCAGTATCCAGACGTCTTCGAGGAGGTGACCAGGCTTCCACCACACCGAGAGATTGAGTTCCGTATTGATTTAGTGAAAGATGCCAGACCTATAGTGATGCCACTTCATCGTATGGCACCAAGGGAGCAGCAAGAGCTCGGGGTGCAAGTCCGCAATCTTTTGAAGAAGGGATTTATTAGGAGGAGTGTCTCCGAGTGGGGAGCACCAGTTGTGTTTGCCACTAAGGCAGATGGTTCCCTTCGGTTGTGTGTGGACTATCGCGAGTTGAATAAGGTGACGAGGAAGAATAACTATCCTCTACCATGGATAGATGATTTGTTTGATCAACTCGAAGGGGCAAGAGTTTTCTCCCAGTTGGACCTCGCGACAGGATTCCATCAGCTACGAGTAGCGGATGAGAGTGTTCCGAAAATGGCATTTAGGACGCCGTCTGGATTTTATGAGTGGTTGGTCATGCCATTTGGGTTGACCAATGCACCAGCCTACTTTGTGGATCTTATGAATCGAGTATTCAGAGATCAGTTGAATAAGTTTGTTCTTGTGTTTGTGGATGATATCCTTGTTTACTCAAGGACAGAGGAGGAACACAAGGGGCACTTGAGGATAGTGATGGAGGTGTTGAGGAAACACCAATTGAAAGCGAAATTCTCTAAGTGTCATTTTTGGAGAAGAGAAGTGAGATTCTCGGGTCATGTTGTTTCAAAGAGTGGTATTGCCGTGGACCCTGCGAAGGTGGCTACGGTACAGGATTGGCCTACACCCAAGAATGTAACAGATGTGAGAAGTTTCTTGGGATTAGCTGGATATTATCGTAAGTTTATCCAGGACTTCTCCAAGATAGCAGCACCGTTGACTCAGTTGACTAAGAAGAATCAGTCCTTCGTCTGGGACGGAGTGTGTGAGGATGCCTTCAAGAGTCTAAAGGAGAAGTTGACGCGTGCGCCAGTGTTAGTCATTCCTAAAGGGAATGAAGAGATGACGGTATACACGGACGCTTGTTGTACCAGACTGGGTGCTGTATTGATGCAAGGAGGTAGGGTTGTAGCTTATGCTAGTCGATAGCTAAAGCCGCATGAGAAGAAGTATCCTACCCATGATTTGGAATTGGCAGCGATTGTATTTGCGCTGAAGATGTGGAGACACTATCTCTTGGGAGAAAGATTTGAGTTGTTTACCGATCATAAATCGTTGAAATATCTCTTCTCTCAGAAAGATCTGAATCTCTGTCAGCAGAGATGGTTAGAGTTCTTGGCTTCGTATGATTTTGATATCGCATACACACCTGGGAAAGGTAATGCGGTAGCCGATGCCTTGAGTAGGATACATGCCAACTTAGGGGCAATGTTTCTTGAGTGGAAGCAACTGGAGTATATCGCGGGGTTTGATTTCAGACCAAAGTGCGAATTAGATCCAGTAATGCTAGCTAGTTTGGCGATTAGACCTACTTTGATAGAGCGGATTGGTTCCAGCCAAAGGAACGATCCTAACCTATTGGAAATCATCTCCAAGTTAGAGATGGGTATCTATGAGGAGATGAATGTATATGGGCTTGATCAAGATGGATGGCTTCGGAAGAATGGAAGACTAGTTGTGCCCAACGTGAATGGTTTGAGAGATGAAGTGCTTAGAGAATGTCATCACTCAAAACTAACTATACATCCCGGTGGTAATAAGATGTATCGAGACATGAGACAGACTTACTAATGGGAAGGGATGAAAAGAGACGTTGAAAAGTTTATATCCAAATGCATGAATTACCAGCTCGTTAAAGCCGAGCAAAAGAAGCCTAGTGGGTTGTTACAACCATTAGAAATTCCCGAATGGAAATGGGAGCAAGTCTCGATGGATTTCATCGATGGCCTACCAAGGACTAGATCGGGATATGATAGCATTTGGGTAATTGTGGATCGATTGACTAAGAGTGCAAGATTTATACCAGTCAAATCGACCAGAACGGCAGCCAAGTTGCCAGAATTGTATATGAAGTGGGTAGTGAGATTTCACGGAGTACCTAAAAGCATTGTGAGTGACCGAGACCCGTTGTTCACTAGTGGGTTTTGGAAGAGCTTACAAGAGGCTCTAGGGTATTCCGATCCACTTGTGTTTCGCATCACGATCCGACTAGAGGAAAGCAGCATCCACGAATCGATGCACTATGAGATGCCGATCCGAACCAGGGGGAGCCACGAGCTGGAGGAGCGCGATCCGACCCGTATGGGGTATTCCGATCCGAACCGAGGAGAGGAGCACGATCCGAAGCAAAGAGAAAGAGGACCGCGATGACGATCCGAACCGTGGCAAGCTGGAGACCCGACCCGATCCAGTGAAGAAGGAGCATTCTGATCCGAACCGAACCGATGAAGACTGATAACCCGAGATACAAAGGTAGTCCAAATGAAGGGTATTGACTCAGGATCCAGATAGGAACCAATGAGTGGACTTCATGAGTTGGACTTTGCTGCGGGACGTGTGCTAAGGAGTTGCCGACGTTCATAACTTCGATTCACCACTGAAAGGAATGATGGGCTACTTATCAGTGCAGTAGGGCCATTATGACCTGAGGGGTAAGGTGATGGTAGCAAGACCACGTTATCAGTGCAGTAGGGTCATTATGACCCAAGGGGAAAAGTGATGCGTAGTAAGACTATGAGCCAGTGCAGTGGGGTTCTTGTGACTCCATGGGGCAGAGTGGACATAGTAAGGATTAGTAAGGCTATGAGCCTGTGCAGTGGGGTTCTTGTGACTCCATGGGGCAAAGTGAACATAGCGAAAGATTTGTGGCTACGTTATCAGTGCAGTGAAGCCATTTATGACTTCATAGGGCAAAGTGATCGTAGCAAGGTATGTTGGGTGATCGAAGTGGTGAATATCGTATGCTTTACGCACTGAGTGAGAGATGTCAGGATGGATGCTATGTTTGATTTTTTGCCATCCTTATGACATGCACACCTCCCCCACCTCCGTATCTTTACACCGTTTGAAATGGTACCTTAGAGTGTTGTACAGTATGTAGTGCTAACTCTTTGGTTGCAGGTTCAGGTTCAGGTATGTTTTAGTCTACTTGTTATTGTTCACTTTAGATGCTTATCGCTCATACCATGCTTTATGTCTAACCCAGAGTTTTATGTCTCCTCTTATTACTCTGGGTGCTCACACGAGCAGACTAGAGACAGGTTAGCTGGTGGTGCGCGAGTAGCTGATTCGGAGGCGGGCAGGAGGCTTCCACATATGATATATATATACACATTCTCCCTGTGTCGTTGGTGGTCGCTACTTGGGCATTAGTAGTGTACCTCATTTATCTTACTTTTGCTTTCAGACAGTTTGAAAAGTTGTAATAAGCTGTATTTTGGATTTCCGATGCTATGATGTTTGGTTCTGATTTTCGGCTTATGCACTGTCTCACCTGTTTTATGTCAAGTATGTTATTATTATATTTTATTCTGTGCGCTGTGAGGCATTCTACAGGTTCTTATATGTTCATTTTCTTCTTCCCATTTCCTTCTCACGACCCGTTCCGTGCTAACTGGACATGTGTACAGCGCACTTTTGGAGTAAATGTCGGTTGGTGCAGGGTGGGCCGTCACAGAAATAGTTGGTGGTCGTCCAGACGTACTTGGAGATCGATGGATATGCGAGGAAAGTGCCTCCGGTTTCGTTCAGACTCAGAACGAACTTGTAAATGGATTGTGTGTCTGACATTGGATTTTATTCTGTGTTGATTGATTTCTGTTAAATATATATCTGTTTGGCGGCGGAGAATTTATTCTCTTGCTTAACGCCCTTCTCTGAGACGTACGAGCTTAGAGGTTATATATCGATAGATATCAATCGCATGGCATGAATTGCCTGTGTGGCATGCTGAGTTGCATGGATCAAGGCTTTTTTTGAAAAGCAAAGTCTTGTGATTGATGATCAAAGCACGGCATACGTGGCAGCTTTGTGTTTAACGTGAATTCGCGAGCCTAACACCTCGGTATGAGTCAAAAACGGGATATGACTGCTGGGAGAGCACGACGTTTCTTTCTAGCTTTGGTGGTGTCAGTAACTTACCAGCCCTGACATTTATATACTTTTCACCTATGTGGTTGTTGGATGAGGCGCCTCGATTTTAGGTCTGTAAGGACCGGGAAACGTGTGTTCAGGAATTGCCAATCCTCCAACGTAAGAGAGGACCGGCCCTGAAGCATCCAGGGGTTACCCAGAGTGTGTAGTCCCGAGGCATTTGCTAGAGTGTCTCGAAGCGGAGAGGAGCTTGCCCCTTGCCTTGACTCATGACGGAAATCCAATTTCCAATACGTGTATTTCGGCTTTATTTGTAGAGCTTAGTATGGCGACATAGTAGCATGGGATGCTATGCCGTCTATGATTGATATTTATGATTGAAATTGTTTTGACACTATACACTTATTATAGTATCAAATGATTTGTTTTAAACGTATCAAGCATGTTTGGCTATTATAAGGGAAAACCCTATCCTCCGGCTTGTGTTGCATTGTGTGATGGGACCTGGGTCTTATAATAGCTTCATTTTTCGAAAAAGCATTTCGTTGTTTATTGAAATGCACTGGTATTCTTGGGAGGAAACCCGTTCCGTGTTATACGGCGTGGTCCCTTGAATTACTCTCTTTTAAAGTCAAGTTTTAAATAACTGTTTTTAGTTCTCACACCAGTCACATGACTGACCTGGAGTTTATTGTTTTAATCTAAACTATGGGTGCCCTTATTTTCAACACGGGCAGCTAGTAGTTTTGGTTTTGCAGATTTACACTCACAGGATCCTGGTTTACAGCTAGAATGATGCTCGGAAAACTCTGTATCCGTGTATAACTTTCAGTTGTGTTTTGTATAATTTTTCCACTGCAATACTGTATTTAAATCTCTGATATTCTTTGTTGTATAATATTTATTCATACTCTGTATATTCTTGTATTCTGATGGAATTGTTGTAATAACAATGAAATGTTCTTCTGTTTGCGTTCCAATTTGTCTTATCCTCACAGTAATTCGTTCTTTCTCATCTCTTCGGAGACCGGGGAAGTCCGGGTCGCTTCAGTGTATTTAGCATATGTCTTGAGTTTTGAGGCATAAAGAATATTGGACATATGACTTGGGATTTGTGGCGTAAAGTTTAACTGGGAACATGTAATTGATTTGGATGCATAGTACCAGTTGTAATTCAAGATCTAGATCTGGACATACTATATATATTATAGTATGAAATTTGGAAAAAAGAGAATGAATTTGCATTTAACTTAGGTGTAAAGATCCATATTAAGATTGGATAATTATTAAGTGTGAATACACCTAAGTAAGGGGGGATTTTTGGATATGTGACATGCATTGTAATCAGTGGCTATATTTGGCATAATTCATATGTAAGGTTTTCGGAGAATATTCTGAACTATGCAAGTTTAACTAAAAATTGGGACATATGTTATATGGTGGATTATGACCATAATTTTGGCATATAAGTTTAGGCTTACCTTATGAATTAGGCAAGATATGTGAATAGGACTTTAAGGAATGTTTAAATCGGCCAAAACTATTATCCGCTTATTATGTTAAATTTTCCTAATATGCTAAACCTGTTACCTGTTTAATCTGTTGAATTGCCTAAACTGTTACATATGTTGAATCGCCTAATCTGCTAATTTTGTCTAATTTGCTAAATTTGTTGAGTTGCCTAATCTGCTAAATCTGTTGAACTACCTGAGCTGCTAAATCTGTTAAATCTGTTGAAAAGCTGAATGATTGTAATTTGTTAAAACATGTTAATTTGTTTAATCTGCTGCGACTTGAAAAGAAGTCAAATATGTTAAATTGACATAATTAGTCTGATATTTGTATAATTTGTAACGGAATAAACTGGTTAAAATAAAAATGCTGAGACACGAGGTTAGACTCATGTTTGCGGTAGAAGCCTGGCCGAAACCAACCGGCTTAATCAGCAACCACAAACTGCTAGTCTAATGTGAGAGGTTGTAGGCATAACTAAAATATGCTTAGACACGAGGTTAGGTCTGGCTTGTGGCAGAAGTCTGCCCGGAACTGCCCAGCTTATCCAGCGGTCACAAGCTACTGACCTAATGTGAGAGGTCTACGCATTAATATTTAATTAATGCAAATCTTAGATAAATATGATGTCTAAAACATGTCGGGTAGATAAGGCTAAATCAACTAGACTGATGAATTAATAAACTTGTTTCGTGAATCTGTAGGCCCAATACAAAGTTAGACAATCTGTAAGTCTGTTAAAACTATACATCTGATCCGTTAGTCTGAAAACCTGTTGACTTGATTTTCTGGTCTGTGAACTAGTTGATTGTGAACTCTGTAGGCCTAAAACTTGTAAACAAGTTAATCTGAAATCTGTTAGTCTGGGGACACAAGGTTAGGAGGGAAAATACTTGTGTCATCTGTTGTTTGGGACCTATATTAGTCAGTAACCGTTTCTGGTATCAAAACTATGACCCAACAGTAGGTAGGATCCGGGCACGCTTACTGAACTAATTATAAGTGGTTCATTTTGATAATGGCAAGGGGTGTTGATGGTGTGTTCCAACCGGGTCATGTGCGTGCATGGATCCCGGTCTGCCTTTGAGGATGTAAGACGCCGTGAAATCTGTAAATAGGTCTGTGTCATTTAAAGGTTGACACTTTGCGGAGTGATACACCCTTCTGTGGGGCTGGCACAGGGTATTTATGTATTAGGGAGCCGATCGCTTGGGGTAGATTTAGGGTACACTTAGTTTTGTCTGTTTCCGTTGGGGTACCGTCTGTTTCTGTTAGGTGGTAATACCTGTCTGTTTTTGCGTGGTACTGTTTGTTGGGGTGGTAACGGCCCATTTACTATTGTACACCTAATTCAAACATTCTGTTTCTGTAGGGATTATTCTGTTTTTGTCTCTAATTCCGTTTATGTACCTTCTGTCTGTTGGGGTGGTAAAGGCCCATTACTGGCATTCTGTTCCTATATAGATTATTCTGTTCCGTTTCTGTTTCAGTTTGGACATTAGAGTAACGCCTAATCCTGTTATACTAGTATTAGTGAAGAGAAGTAAAATATAAGTAAGAAGCATAACTTGGGCTATATCATTCTGTTTCTTCTGTTTAGCTTAAGTATACCAGTTACTCTTGTTGTTGTTGTTGTCTCTTATCCAGCTTTATTTTCATGTCATGATATTATTATCTGTTCATGTGCTGAAATTCAGTGGACTTGCCAGACTTTATGTTTGACCTTGCTTGTTTTCGCCCCTTTTCTTTCGTCCCCCCCCCCCCACAGGTTTTTTTAGGGTGGAAGTATAAGAGCTTGATTCAGATTTTCTCTGCTTGAAGTACCTCTTGGCCTTGGCTCTATCTTTCCATGGCAGTTTATGTTGGGGATTATGATTTTAAAAACTATGCATTCTGAAGGCTTTTGTACAAGGCTGATATTTTGTACTTGAATTCTAATATTGTGATTTGAAAAGATGTAACCAAACTTACTTCGGTTTTTGTTGTAACAAAGTTATTAATTTTTCAAGTACTATTTTATCTGTCTTGTAAATTTTTGTTCCGTCTACTAATACGCTCCATCAAAGTTAAGGCATTCCCTTTGTGAGTGACCTTAACGGAGGTGGCATGTTACATTTATATGGAGGCCATGGGTTTTTATGGTGGTGGAGGCTGTGATTACGTGGCTATAGGTGGGTGTTGTGATGGTGGTGGCGAGTGATAGATAGTAGCGGCGACAAGGAGAGGAAAGATGGAGAGAGGAGAGAAGGAGATGAATATAAATCTAGTTTTTTTTCTTATGAGAAAATTAATATAACATAGTTCCAAATCTAGAAGAACAACATATTGGAAATTTCAGATAGGAAAAGAAAGAATAACGAAGAGAAGAAAGAGTGAGAGCTGAGTGGGGAGAGATATATTTATTTCCCAAAGAATCTTTCAATTCAGGAATGTTTAGTTTTGCTGACTCAACAAGATGTCAACTCCTGAATATTTATTTATTTCAAAATTCAAAACAAACATATGAGGGACAAGCAGATATATATACATATATGATTCTAAAAGAATCTTTCAAATTTGGAATATTTAGGTTTATTAACTCAACGAGGTGCCAGCAGCTATCTATTTATTTATTTCAAAATTCAAAACAAATATACGGGGGATGAATGGAGATAAAAATACGTATATACATAATTAATTAATTACGTAATCTTTTAAATTTGAAATGTTTAGGTTTACCAACTCAGCGAGGTGCTAGGACCTATTTATTTATTAAAATCAGTGAACGAATTCAAAATATACAGTATAAAATACTAGATAAAGTTTAGGTCAAATACGCACAAAATACACCATCCATATTTGCGTGTTTTTATAGTGTAAATTGTAGATTTAGAGCTATAGCCATCTATTTTTAATGAAACGAAAGATAGTTGTATTCTTAGAATTCACTCTAGTATTTTCAAATTTTAAAACTTTTCAAATTTCAATAAAATTCTCATTTTTTCTAAGTCACAAAACTGTATTCTGAGAGATTTTTTTTTAAATTTTCAATCAACAATATTCCAACTATCAAATTCCACTAAATGAAAATTTTAAAATTTTAACTTTAGAATTTAAATTAAACATATGTTAACTTCGAAGATTATGGTTTGTTACATTAACTATGTAAAATTATTTTGTTATGCAAAAACTGTATTATTACCTTTTTTATATAGAGTTGCAATAACTCCTTCTTTCTCCATTTCAACTATTAAGTTTAATTATGATAAATGTGTACTCTTGGTTATTTTCCTTCTTTAACAATGTTGTTTCTACAAGTAGAATATAGTTTCCCCTTTTTAAATTATTTTATATTTTTTGACGCATTTTACATTGTTCTTTAGAATCTTCCATAAAGAACCATTTTCTTTTATATTTGTTTTCTTTTGATGAAACTTTTCCTTTTCAGTTTTAAAAAGTAAAATTAATTATCTTCTTCAAGAGTTGTAGTATATAAACTAAACACAATTTTGTCTTTGTCATATCCCATACTTGAAAGGGTTAAAGACCTAGGATCATATGAAGGCATATGAACCCTATATTTAGATTGAAACTAACTCCATCCATAGTGTTTCTAATAATTATATTTTCCTTGTATATTTTTAGAGGAATAGTTTCAACATTTACAAGTCTTGATTCCTCTATTTTAGAGTTAGATTCTAATTTTACGGTATGTTATCCTATCTTAAGAAAATATAGTTTCTACGTTTCCATTAAGATATTCAATAATTTCATTTACTTTTTTATTTCATACTTTATTGGTTCATTTGTTTCTTTTAGAGGCCATTTATTTGGAAAACTTCATTCCAACTTTTTTTTTAAATTACTACATTACTTTTACATATGTTTGTTATAAACAATGTAGTTGTACCTTAATTTACATGGCTATTTTTTATGTTATGATAGTATTCATTACTTGTAATGCTTCCTATAAATAAGAATGACATTTCATATTTCTAGTTTTGTATTAATGCCTTCAGTTTTTATGTCTAAACCGAATGATTGGAGTAAATTAGGATTTGTTGAATGAATTACTAAATAAATGACTTATCATACCCTCTAAAAGCCCTTCGGATAGTCCAATGTTTTATGTAGAAAATGATTTAGAATCAGAACGAAGTGTTCCAAAGTTAGTTATAAATTACAAACCACTAAGCAATGTCTTAAGATGGATTGGATATTCAATTTAAAAAAAAAAGAATTCATTTGCAATATTGTGTTCAACTAAAAATAATGTCTTAATTTGACATAAAATATGGATTGAAAATTATAGATTTAAAAAAGATCATTATAAAACAACCAACTTAAAGTTCAACATATTCAAAATGGCCATATATCAAGTTGTTATCGACAATCACATCATAAATTAATGATCATAATTTTCCACTACAAGATATTTAATTTAAAATTAAAATCCAACATATTAAGTAAACCATACCAATACGATTTTTCAACAATCTTCAAACTTAGTAAACTCGATATCATATCGCTTGGAACATGGCTAAGAGTCCAACGAAAGGAATCGACATGAACTGGTTTAGTTTGCATACAAAAGTTATATTGATTTAGCTATATCAAATTTAAATTAACATAAAATAATCAAATGATAGAGTGGTAAATATCCATTTTTGACCCACTGCTACAGAAACCCATTGTCCAACGACTTTCCGTAGCTCGCTCCTTCATGTCATCCTTACAAGTAACGTCCTACATTTTCATCAATTTGTGTTTGAATATTTTAATTAGTTTATGTATTGAATTCGTAATATAAACAAAATTTTATATTAATTAAATGAAATTTGAAATGTATAAATATATATTAAATTAAAACGAGCTCGAAAAGGCACGACAGTTCGTAGTATTCAGTTTTGAACTTCAGTTGAGTGTACAGAATTCATTATAAATCAGAATTCGCCTAAACAAGAAATATTCAAATTCGTTGAACTATAATTTTCTAATGAAAGAGAAAAATCAGAATTTCGTATTTTAAATTGAGAGTTATGGCCAAATTAAATTTTGAAATAGTCGCTATGGTATCGTATATAAACCGTAACGATTTATTTAATAAAATAAATCGATTTTTAAACAATTTAATATTGATTTAACATGAAAATAAAATATCTAGTTAAAAGTTTTGAGTTAATTTATTCTGGAAATTTTATAAATTCAGTTTCTGTATATTTATATGATAATAATATTTTATTTTTTATTTTTAAGTCAATTTATATTAAATCAAATTTAATGTTAAATCATTAATTTAATTTAATGGCACTTGTATACGGTTGAATTAAACCATGGAAACTGTTCTGGTGTGTTCAGAATGGGGGTAGAACACTAGGAATATTGTTCATTGAGCACAAATAGGGATTCGTAGTCGTAGAATATTTTTTTGAAGTCACCGGTTAAAATAAATAAAACAAATCAAAATAAATTAAAATTAGGGGACGACCTATTGTCTTTACGCAGACTACTATGTAATCTACAACCATCTCCTCCCTAAATTTATGCTCCTTCTTCCCTAAGCTTTTAGAATTGTACACTGTGGTCAAACTCTACCTACAACCTAATGAATTCGACATCGTTCCAATCCTCTCATCGCACCCCTATAAATAACCCTGCAAGTTCATTACTTCCTTAGACTTCAAACCAGAAACCATCAAAGTTTTCTTTTATTTCACTTCATCCTATTTTTCCCCAATCAAAGTTCGAAATCATCCACAATTTAACAAAAAAGAAATCGAAATCTAATACCGGTATCGCAATCTAAATTAGTGATCAAAGATGGCGATTTGGATCTGAAGCTCGAACCAAATGCAAAGACTCGGGGTCGCTAGCGTGAACAGGGTTTCGATGGAGTTCGAATTTTTGGAGTGAATTGATGTAACACCCCGCCTCCGCTAGGGTCACTCGCAAAGGAATGCACTAGCTTTAGAGGGGCATTATTGGTAAACATGCACAGAAATATCACAAGACAGAACATATAAAATAGCGGAAGTAAAATCAAACTTTCATAACATGAATAAATAAGGTCTAAAGCCTTTTACATCAGAGTACATCAAAACCTGTCTTGCAATAGTAAAGAAGCATAAAGACATTTTCATAAATTATTCCCCAAGTAAAAACAGTAAAGTAGCCATTAGCCAAGAAAAGTCCAAGCCATCCATGATGACCTTCAAGCAGAAGAAGTCCGAACTAAACAACAGTATTTCCTCCCTGTAACCTGGGGGGGAACGGAAGAAAAGAGGCGAAACAAAACGGGTCAGTCAAAAAGACTGAGTAAGCCCTATCTACTATTAGCATAAAAACTAGTAAAGTTAACTGACATGAGAAACTGAGATGAACATAAGCATGATAACAAGATAGATAAGCTAAATCAAAATAACAGGATGAACTACTGAACTCAGATAAACTAAGGTGTCATGATAAATTACGATGTCAAGATAAAACAAGGTATCACATCGTCAGGTTTCTATCAAGTATAATATCCCCAAGATATCTGTCACGTATAACGCCCCGTGATATCTATCCTGTATTTTAGCTCTGCACCTACCGTACTAGTATCCCCACCGTGTCATGTGTTAACCAAGAATGACCCTCACTCAAAAGTCGTGTAATGGTCCATGTCAACCTAATATATCGCATATATAGGTTACTCAACTTGTATGTTTTATTCCATGTAAATGTTCAGTCCCTTGCCGTAGACCATACGGGCTTTCCCATGAGATTCTATATTACTTTAACATAGTTCCATGATCCTTAAGATCAGTTTGGACTATTACCCTAAACCTAGCTAGGGTCTTCCAACATGAATTATTGTTTGTACAACTAGGACTTATGCTACCTAGGGCTGCTAGGGATTATGCTTACCTATTGCACGTTTTCGTATCTCGGTTTGGGTTCAACCACCTAGGGCCACTAGGGAGTATGCTAACCGCCAACCGCGCCCTTTTTCCCACGCATTCATCGTGAATCGCTTTTCCATGACTGTATGCACATGTATCACATCGTGCCATCCGAGTCCTATCACAGGGCAAATCAAGAAATACAGGGCTCGGTCGGGAGCTTTCGGTTTATCTGCCGATGCAGATGCTAAGGTCTGTTTTTCTTATACGTGGCTATGGTCCCACGAGACCACTCCCTCAACTAGTGAAAGACAAGACAGGATAAATCCTGTATGAGAACACAACACTGGCCAACCCACATCCAAGCCTTACCGCAACCATAATTAGATAGCAATTATGGTCTTTTAGGTGTTCTCTGCCTTTCCGTACGTACACGCTTGACCAAAGATGGTAGGTAGCCTGACGAAATGCTATCTAGGGTACGACCGTGTATCGTCGACTATCCCCTATCCATCCCCGTCTTTAGGTCGCTCGTATAGCAACCAAGGCATACTCTTGGTTCTTCTAACGCAGACCTTAACCTCTCATGAGCCTAGTATAATCACCTGGCAGCTCATAGAGGGATACCAAGAATATCCTCACGTTCCCCGAAGCCGCTGCTTCGTTACCCAGTTCGCTGGAGCCTTTATCTAAATCAGATACTTGCTCCTACTCGTATACTTAAACGATGACCTACCGTATCAGGTTACTCATCTATCTATGAACTGGTCTAAATTTCCTTGACTAAGAATCATTACTTAGTTATTCTTCAACTAAGGTTTACCACTTAGCATTGTTCCCGTTATCCTTGTTAACTACGGTTATCCACCTAATCCTCAGAACTAGGGTTTACATAATGGATTAAGTGTCACTTAAGTTCATGACTTAACCCGTCTACAAATCCTGTCAAAATTGGCTAAGTATCCAAGTTCAAGGCTTAACCCTACAAACCATGCTCAAGTTGGTTAAGTATATTAAGCAATTCACGACTTAACCTCGTCCAATTATCATTCTAGATTGGTTAAGTATATATTAACTTGACCCTATCAATTTACTTAGTCAAATCGGTCAAGTGTATTCAAGCGATTCGTGACTTAGCCTTATCATGTTTTCACGTTATATTGGTTAAGTATTGGTTAACTTAACCACAATAAATTAACGAGTTAGATTGGATAAGTATAGGTCACTTAACCACATCAATTCATCATGTTTAGATTAGTTAAGTGTTTAACTTAACCCCATTAAACTACCAAGTGGGATTAATTAAGTCTAGGCTAACTTAACCCCATCCGATTTCCATGTTTAGACTAGTTGAGTCTAATCTTAACCCCATTCGTTAACCGTATTTTTCGGTTAAGCGTCATTAAGAAAACTTACTTAACCTTACCAAGTTATCGCGTTGGATTGATTAAGTGTTGGTTAACTTAACCCCATCCACTAGTCATATAAAAATGGTTAAGTGTCATTAGGCAAATCAAGTTACTTAGCCTACCCAACCTTGTCATGTTTTGTTAAGTATCATTAGCCTAATCAAATTACTTAACCCATTTGTCCATGTCATATTTGGTTAAGAGTCATTAATCAAATTAACTTAACCCTATCATGTGGCATTAATTACTTAATGCACCTTCACCTCTCACATTAGACTTTGTTGTGGTTACTAGTTAAGCCGGTCGGTTCCGGGTAGCTTTACACCACAACTTGGTCTAACCTCGGGTTCAAGCACAACATGACCAACTTCTCACATTGGGTCCTATTGTTTGCAACTACTAGTTAGGCCGGTCGGTTCCGGGTAGTTTTACGTTGCAAACTCAACCCAACCTCGAGTTGGCCACACTTATATTATCTAAGTGTCATGTCCATCATGTTTCCCAAAACATGTTACAAGTTTTCAAGCATTTGGGTAGACCTAACTTAATAGGTAAATTCCCAAAGGGTAGGCCTAACTTAATAGGTAAATTCCCAAGCTTATGTTTTTATGCATACTTACATGTCAACTTCCATGTTATATTTCAAGTCATGTTTTCAAGTTGTATTTTCATGTCATTAGAAATTACCCATAACATAACCCAATGCTTTTAAACTCGCATATACGTTCGCGACAACGTAATGGATTAAAAGAAGAGACTTGGCAAAGGCATGACAAAAATGGATATTAAGCCACAAGTTAATCATGGTGGCAAATGAGGCACAAATGTGTTCATTAACTTGCATGTTACATTCTTAAGCCTCAAAACATGCATAAACCCAAACTTGGCACATAAGCGAATTATGGTGACAAAAGATATGGAATGATGACTAGTAACTCGCATATATCATCATATAAGGGTTATGACTTCATATGCAAGTTGACATAAAGGTTATGAGGGTTCTCATGTTGCCTAATGCAACATTTCAACATAAAGGTTGTAGCTTTTAGCTAACAAGATCAAGATAATGACTTCATAAACTTGCATGACATGATAGCATGTATCATACTCAATGATCAAACCCAAACTTGCAACATGAACATTTAACTTCATAGTTAATATCTAAGAGTAGGGAAAGGGCTTACATTGCTATGAAGGCACAAAAGATATGACAAAGCCCTTATGCAATCAAATAGACCCAAAATGCAAGCTCTAACATAAAAACCCTTGAGTCAAAATGATCAAAACCCTTGCTTTATGATGCAAAGATAGAAACTTGACTTGAATGCAAGCTAATGACACTCATACAAGCTTGAAAACACTTGTATGCATGGAAAATCTCTCATAGAAACCATTTAGAAATTTTATGAAGAGAGTGGAGGCCATGAGAGGTAAAATTTTGCCATAGTTTAGTTGCATGAATGAATAATGAGGATTTAGGATAGGTTAGGGTCTTATTTATAGATTAGGCAAGTGTTTTAGGCCATAGGATTAAACCTAGATTCAATCCCAGCCATCAAAGCATGTCTTGGGGAAGAAGTCAAGTGTAGGAACCATCTAGGGCCTTTAGATTAAAGATGAACCATGAGAACCATCCAAATGCAAAATCTGCATTTGAGCGAATCGGCCCACGGGTTGACAGCCAAACACCCTGGATTAACCCCTAGTCGACCCAGCGGGCTTGGGTCGACCTCAGAAATCGGCCGGTTCGGTTATTCCCCTCTCCCAATTCGCTGTTTTGAACATTTTTGCATATTTATTTATTTAATTTTCAATTATATATATATATATCAATATATATATATCTCTCTGCGCAACCCATTTCACTTAATTAAGTATACTTTAATTTGGGAATTTTTCGTGAAACTTCGCGAGGCCATATCTTGGTCATACGGACTCTGATTTTCGAAAACTCGAACTCTATTTCGCGTATTTTTCCGAGACGAACGCAATGGCATAGCCCGTTTCCCTTGATTCAGATTTTACAGTTTAATTCTGCCTCCATTTATGTTATAACAGGTTATTGAAAATACGGGTTGTTACATTCTCCCCACCTTTTAGGATTTCGTCCCCGAAATCTCCAAGTTAGGAAGAACATATCCTACCATCCATCATCCATCTACTCAAAACATCATCCACAAGCAACCATTGTCCTTAGATGATTTCTAATGCTGTATGAATATATGCAAAACGTGTGTGTACATGTTCCTTAGCTAATGCTAATGATCAGGCTTGAATAATCTTTCTAATGCAAAATATGTATAGTGCCATGAATCCAACATGTATGCAAATAGTCCTAGTCATATAGATACTATATACGTGCACAATCATTCATTCATATGCAACAACCGCATGATAATACATTCGATTTCATCCATAAACAAGTATAAATACTCGTGCATATGCAATATGAAATGTGACCGAGTCGAGCTAGTATCTAATGTGTATTCGCGCATCCACGAGCAACCACTTGCAACCACTTGCAACCACTTGCAACCATATCAATCATAACATGTTTCAAATACATGTTTACATCCATAGGGTTCTACCTAGAATTCCCTGAAACAGGGTCGAGAAGATAAACAGGACAAACTCCTTACAGGGTTTGTAACGGAGAATAGGACCGAGAGGATGTCCACAAAAGGTAGCCTACAAGTAAGCTCTACAGAAAACAGGGATCAAGGATATACTCCCAAAAAGAGATACCATGCGCGTATCTAGTCTTTGACCATCAAAGTCGTCTTTTAACTTTGCGATTTTGTAGCTTCTTATTCCTGTTTCCATAACATGAGCTGGAACTCATTTCTTCGTCGCCTCTCGTTCCACTTGCACTTATCCTTTTCCTAGAATACTTGACGCAAACATGACTGTGTACTCATGTTCTCATGCAAGCTTTCCAAAATTCACTAGTGAATCTTGGATCTCGTTTATATACTATAAGGCATTCCATGTAGAAGAACTTTCTCTTGAAAGTAAACAGATGTCAATCAGGTTATCATGCGCACTTACTAGGGTGATCTCTATAACCAATGCATAAATGAAGTAAACCATCCGTCTTATTGGCGAACACCACTCGATCGGGCTTCAAATTTCCAATAAAGGCATCAAGGGATTCTAAGTAACTAGTCATGACAGAACCTCAAAAAGGTTACCCGATACTTCGAGGGCATTACCAAGGCTAGTAAAAAGGTCTAACTACCCTCCTATCAAAACCGAGAGTGGCACCCCCTACTGGATAACCACTTCATCCCTAGAATCCATCCATAGCTTATAAACATAAGCATTATTTCCAAACTCAACACTTGGCATAGACATTCCCAAATCCAAACAAGTCATGTATAAATGGACAGATTCTCCAATAGGACTTTGAGACAAAAATGGGATTCTCTATTACGCTAGTACTTAAGGTGCAGAGACTCAACTATCGAAGCAGACTTAAATGATACGAACAACGAAGTCCTAACGGGATGATAGAGAAGAAAAGCTAAACCTTTAACAAGATCGTTACCCTCCTTCCGAGGTACTCTAGAAATGAGAGCATACTACTGCCCTCCCGATGATCTTGTCCTTGTCCCATAATACTTAACTATCCGCCCCGTTTTACCATGCCAAAGGTACTCTCTCGTCATGGGTTTCATTGTTCATCTTTCTCCCTCCTTTGAGGACTAAGCCATACCAACAAGTTGCTCATCCTTAAGCTCGTATCCTTTATCCTTCTTTCTCACGATCCTTTCTTATAACGCGGCCACTGGTCTCTCGAGAACCACCTCCATCGTATGGAAAGCACTTTCGTAGGTAGAAAAGACTAGTCGCAGTTAAAACTACTGTGACTACAGATGGAGGAAAGAAAGGAAAAGAGACTCAATTAAGGAAACAAGGATAGTGCTAATGGCCTTTGGGGAATAGCCTTTTTCTTTTAAAAGAAAATTTTCTTGAAAAATGCTTCTCTGTAAACGGTTTTTTTTTTCAAATAGTTTTCAGAAGGTCTTTAAAAACTTTTTCCCAGTCTGGTAACCTTCTGCTCTGATACCACGTGTAACACCCCGCCTCCGCTAGGGTCACTCGCAAAGGAATGCACTAGCTTTAGAGGGGCATTATTGGTAAACATGCACAGAAATATCACAAGACAGAACATATAAAATAGCGGAAGTAAAATCAAACTTTCATAACATGAATAAATAAGGTCTAAAGCCTTTTACATCAGAGTACATCAAAACCTGTCTTGCAATAGTAAAGAAGCATAAAGACATTTTCATAAATTATTCCCCAAGTAAAAACAGTAAAGTAGCCATTAGCCAAGAAAAGTCCAAGCCATCCATGATGACCTTCAAGCAGAAGAAGTCTGAACTAAACAACAGTATTTCCTCCCTGTAACCTGGGGGGAAACGGAAGAAAAGAGGCGAAACAAAACGGGTCAGTCAAAACGACTGAGTAAGCCCTATCTACTATTAGCATAAAACCTAGTAAAGTTAACTGACATGAGAAACTGAGATGAACATAAGCATGATAACAAGATAGATAAGCTAAATCAAAATAACAGGATGAACTACTGAACTCAGATAAACTAAGGTGTCATAATAAATTATGATGTCAAGATAAAACAAGGTATCACATCGTCAGGTTTCTATCAAGTATAATATCCCCAAGATATCTGTCACGTATAACGCCCCGTGATATCTATCCTGTATTTTAGCTCTGCACCTACCGTACTAGTATCCCCACCGTGTCATGTGTTAACCAAGAATGACCCTCACTCAAAAGTCGTGTAATGGTCCATGTCAACCTAATATATCTCATATATAGGTTACTCAACTTGTATGTTTTATTCCATGTAAATGTTCAGTCCCTTGCCGTAGACCATACGGGCTTTCCCATGAGATTCTATATTACTTTAACGTAGTTCCATGATCCTTAAGATCGGTTTGGACTATTACCCTAAACCTAGCTAGGGTCTTCCAACATGAATTATTGTTTGTACAACTAGGACTTATGCTACCTAGGGCTGCTAGGGATTATGCTTACCTATTGCACGTTTTCGTATCTCGGTTTGGGTTCAACCACCTAGGGCCACTAGGGATTACGCTAACCGCCAACCGCGCCCTTTTTCCCATGCATTCATCGTGAATCGCTTTTCCATGACTGTATGCACATGTATCACATCGTGCCATCCGAGTCCTGTCACAGGGCAAATCAAGAAATACAGGACTCGGTCGGGAGCTTTCAGTTTATCTGCCGATGCAGATGCTAAGGTCTGTTTTTCTTATACGTGGCTATGGTCCCACGAGACCACTCCCTCAACTAGTGAAAGACAAGACAGGATAAATCCTGTATGAGAACACAACACTGGCCAACCCACATCCAAGCCTTACCGCAACCATAATTAGATAGCAATTATGGCCTTTTGGGTGTTCTCTGCCTTTCCGTACGTACACGCTTGACCAAAGATGGTAGGTAGCCTGACGAAATGCTATCTAGGGTACGATCGTGTATCGTCGACTATCCCCTATCCATCCCCATCTTTAGGTCGCTCGTATAGCAACCAAGGCATACTCTTGGTTCTTCTAACGCAGACCTTAACCTCTCATGAGCCTAGTATAATCACCTGGCAGCTCATAGAGGGATACCAAGAATATCCTCACGTTCCCCGAAGCCGCTGCTTCGTTACCCAGTTCGCTGGAGCCTTTATCTAAATCAGATACTTGCTCCTACTCGTATACTTAAACGATGACCTACCGTATCAGGTTACTCATCTATCTATGAACTGGTCTAAATTTCCTTGACTAAGAATCATTACTTAGTTATTCTTCAACTAAGGTTTACCACTTAGCATTGTTCCCGTTATCCTTGTTAACTACGGTTATCCACCTAATCCTCAGAACTAGGGTTTACATAATGGATTAAGTGTCACTTAAGTTCATGACTTAACCCATCTACAAATCCTGTCAAAATTGGCTAAGTATCCAAGTTCAAGGCTTAACCCTACAAACCATGCTCAAGTTGGTTAAGTATATTAAGCAATTCACGACTTAACCTCGTCCAATTATCATTCTAGATTGGTTAAGTATATATTAACTTGACCCTATCAATTTACTTAGTCAAATCGGTCAAGTGTATTCAAGCTATTTGTGACTTAGCCTTATCATTATTTCACGTTATATTGGTTAAGTATTGGTTAACTTAACCACAATAAATTAACGAGTTAGATTGGATAAGTATAGGTCACTTAACCACATCAATTCATCATGTTTAGATTAGTTAAGTGTTTAACTTAACCCCATTAAACTACCAAGTGGGATTAATTAAGTCTAGGCTAACTTAACCCCATCCGATTTCCATGTTTAGACTAGTTGAGTCTAATCTTAACCCCATTCGTTAACCGTATTTTTCGGTTAAGCGTCATTAAGAAAACTTACTTAACCTTACCAAGTTATCGCGTTGGATTGATTAAGTGTTGGTTAACTTAACCCCATCCACTAGTCATATAAAAATGGTTAAGTGTCATTAGGCAAATCAAGTTACTTAACCTACCTAACCTTGTCATGTTTTGTTAAGTATCATTAGCCTAATCAAATTACTTAACCCATTTGTCCATGTCATATTTGGTTAAGAGTCATTAATCAAATTAACTTAACCCTATCATGTGGCATTAATTACTTAATGCACCTTCACCTCTCACATTAGACTTTGTTGTGGTTACTAGTTAAGCCGGTCGGTTCCGGGTAGCTTTACACCACAACTTGGTCTAACCTCGGGTTCAAGCACAACATGACCAACTTCTCACATTGGGTCCTATTGTTTGCAACTACTAGTTAGGCCGGTCGGTTCCGGGTAGTTTTACGTTGCAAACTCAACCCAACCTCGAGTTGGCCACACTTATATTATCTAAGTGTCATGTCCATCATGTTTCCCAAAACATGTTACAAGTTTTCAAGCATTTGGGTAGACCTAACTTAATAGGTAAATTCCCAAAGGGTAGACCTAACTTAATAGGTAAATTCCCAAGCTTATGTTTTTATGCATACTTACATGTCAACTTCCATGTTATATTTCAAGTCATGTTCTCAAGTTGTATTTTCATGTCATTAGAAATTACCCATAACATAACCCAACGCTTTTAAACTCGCATATACGTTCGCGACAACGTAATGGATTAAAAGAAGAGACTTGGCAAAGGCATGACAAAAATGGATATTAAGCCACAAGTTAATCATGGTGGCAAATGAGGCACAAATGTGTTCATTAACTTGCATGTTACATTCTTAAGCCTCAAAACATGCATAAACCCAAACTTGGCACATAAGCGAATTATGGTGACAAAAGATATGGAATGATGACTAGTAACTCGCATATATCATCATATAAGGGTTATGACTTCATATGCAAGTTGACATAAAGGTTATGAGGGTTCTCATGTTGACTAATGCAACATTTCAACATAAAGGTTGTAGCTTTTAGCTCACAAGATCAAGATAATGACTTCATAAACTTGCATGACATGATAGCATGTATCATACTCAATGATCAAACCCAAACTTGCAACATGAACATTTAACTTCATAGTTAATATCTAAGAGTAGGGAAAGGGCTTACATTGCTATGAAGGCACAAAAGATATGACAAAGCCCTTATGCAATCAAATAGACCCAAAATGCAAGCTCTAACATAAAAACCCTTGAGCCAAAATGATCAAAACCCTTGCATTATGATGCAAAGATAGAAACTTGACTTGAATGCAAGCTAATGACACTCATACAAGCTTGAAAACACTTGTATGCATGGAAAATCTCTCATAGAAACCATTTAGAAATTTTATGAAGAGAGTGGAGGCCATGAGAGGTAAAATTTTGCCATAGTTTAGTTGCATGAATGAATAATGAGGATTTAGGATAGGTTAGGGTCTTATTTATAGATTAGGCAAGTGTTTTAGGCCATAGGATTAAACCTAGATTCAATCCAAGCCATTAAAGCATGTCTTGGGGAAGAAGTCAAGTGTAGGAACCATCTAGGGCCTTTAGATTAAAGATGAACCATGAGAACCATCCAAATGCAAAATCTGCATTTGAGCGAATCGGCCTACGGGTTGACAGCCAAACACCCTGGATTAACCCCTAGTCGACCCAGCGGGCTTGGGTCGACCTCAAAAATCGGCCGGTTCGGTTATTCCCCTCTCCCAATTCGCTGTTTTGAACATTTTTGCATATTTATTTATTTAATTTTCAATTATATATATATATATATATATCAATATATATATATATATTTCTCTGCGCAACCCATTTCACTTAATTAAGTATACTTTAATTTGGGAATTTTTCGTGAAACTTCGCGAGGCCATATCTTGGTCATACGGACTCCGATTTTCGAAAACTCGGACTCTATTTCACGTATTTTTCCGAGACAAACGCAATGGCTTAGCCCGTTTCCCTTGATTCAGATTTTACAGTTTAATTCTTCCTCCATTTATGTTATAACAGGTTATTGAAAATACGGGTTGTTACAATTGAGGTACACTATTTAGTCCCTGTTACTTCTAAATGGAGTTGAAAGGGAGTTTCCACTATGATGAAGTGGTGTGATCTTTTATGGAGTTCGATTTCGGGAAATTGGGAAGTGCGATTAGAATGGAAAGTGCAACCGGAGTTGAATTATCGGATGATAATTTGGATGTGACTGTGTGGATCTCGACTGTATTCTGTTTAGGAATGGATGTGCGATGTTTAATTTGTGTTGTTTGGGGGTAGAATGAAAGTGGGAAAGAACTAGAGATGCGGTTTAAATATGATATGGAGTTGGGCGATGTTGAATTCAAATACTGGAATGGAGTTTGATGACAAAAAGGAGTACTGGGTAGAATGTATTGATGGTGCGAGATTTTGTGGTGATCTGGGGTGTTCGGGTATGGGAGGATAAGGTTAATACTGGAAATAGCTGATGTATGGGTCACTGTGTTATGTTTTGGATAAGGGACGAGGCAGTAATGGATGATGTTAGATGGGGGAAGACAACATTGGCGATGGGGTCTGTTAAGCTGAAGGGGAATTCAATGCACTGTTGACAAAGTAGGATAATATGACAGCAGCAAAGCTGTGGTAAGGTAATAGAAAAGGAAGGGAATGATGACTGCAAAGTGTTTGGCTAAATGTTGTATTGGCGCCGATTGGAGTTTGGAATAGTCGAGTGGTTGGCGTCAATAATAAGGTATACATTTTAACGAAATTTAATTTTACATAGAAAATGTGCTTATTTGTTAAGTAGAAATTTAAATAAATAAGTATTTAGTATATAAACTAGTGTGAATCCGTGCTACGCACACGGAATTCACAACATAAATTTTTTTATGTTTCTTAGTTTTTTTTTAAATTTCAATGATGAATAAGTATGTTCATATATTTTATACTTTTGAAATAGATTATATTTTTTTATACCAGAAAAAATATTTTTAGCTTTCTTATGACGATACGGTTCTAACAAGACCAATTTCTTCGAATTCTGAGACTGTTTGAAAAATGGCTATTTTTAAGGTGTTTAAATTTAACAGAAATAGTCAAAACACATTTTCTTTTGCCACGCTCACATACTAATTCGAAAAATTCTGAAAATTGAAACCTAGCAATAATTTGACATTCCGGTTCCAACAAAAGTGGTTTCATCGAAAACAGAGGTCGTTTGAAAAATGACTATTTTCAAGGCCAATATATTTAATATTAAAAATACATTTTTAAACAAATAATTCCCAAAACTCAAAATATATTAGTGCTTACTATTTTTCAATGCAGAAACGTCATTCCGAACTCAATGGATGTGGTTTCGAGTCGAAATTCCTTCATATGTGAAAAGTAGCCTTTTGGGCCATATATATTATATAAATTCTACAGTGACCTTTCTAAAAATTGAATTGGCCATAACTTTTGATTTCCTCTATGAAATTTCAATTTTTCAGATTCGTTAGAAAGATATTTTTAAATAGATTCTAATATTTTCAGTTTCACTAAAATCCGTTAAATTTTGCATCCTGTACGGTCAGTCAAAGTTCAAGTTTGACTTTTCAAACTACTGCGTTATTTCTAATTCCCTTTTATTTAAATTAAATTTATTCGTTCTAACTTCAATTAAAATGAATTATAGCCATTATTATTTAAAATAAATCACTTTATATTTTTCAAAATTCATTAAAATTTTCTAAAATAAATTTTTTAAATTGGTTCAGAATTTGCGAGTTGTTACAATCTCCCCCACTTAAAATCTTTTCGTCCTCGAAAAGCAAATGAAGCTAAAGTTATTTATTTAACTAATTTAATTCTAATTCTTTAATTGTTTAATCATTTTATTAGTTGAATTCATATTCACACAACACAATCATCAATCAATTAGTTGATTAAATTTTCAAAAATATATAACTTTTATATATCCAAAATCATATTTTCTAAAATCAAATCATATATAATAACAAGTACGTTAATTATAAATTTTCCACTCTGACTCATTCTAGGGCATTGCTAACCCCGTCTCTAATGAGTATTCTCATTCTAGGATACTGCTGATCCTATCTCTAATGAGTATTCTTATTGGATATTAATAATCCAACCTCTGATGAGACTTCTGTTCAGTTCTAATGAGTTGTACCCCAAAGATTTGAGCTAACCGGGCTCTGATACCACCTGTAACGACCCGGATTTCGCCCGACCCCAATCGATCGCAAAATCGATCAAGACCGTTCAAAACCCACGCACGTTAACTTTGGGCATACAACAACATCAGAACAACAACACAGACTTTTATAACATCGATAATAAATGTTACATAAGAGTACAGAATACTAGAGTACATCGATAAATAATACAGCGGAAGATAAATTACAATAAATTAAATACATTGCAGTGGAACTAATCTCAGCGGAAGGCCATCAATATTCCGGTCCTAGCTTCAGGCTTCAATCCAGGATCCTTCTTAATTATATCTGCAAAAAGCTACTCGACTGCCCGTGTGGAAAGAGGGCACCTGAGTTTGCAAAGTGAAACAAACTACAGGTTAGTCGTGGGACTGGTGTGAGAATTCTTAACTTAACTTATCTAATAAGTAGGCTAATCACAGGACCACGCCGCTAACGCTGAACGGGTTTACTCCATTGGATTGCCAGTGCATAATTAAAGTAAATCATCAAATATCGCAATGCTTTTTAGAAAAATTAAACCATTATAAGACCCAGGTCCCATCACACAATGCAACGCACACCAGAGGATAGGGTTTTACCTTATAATGGTCAAAAGATGCTTGATACGTAAAAACGATATTATTATTAGTGTGTATAGATATATATTTAAAACATTTCAAATATAATATCAATCCTAGAAGGCATAGCTACCATCTACTATGTCGCCATACTAGTAATACAATCAAAACCGCAAGGGGCGTATTGGAAATTGCGTTTCCATCAGGAGTCAAGGCTAGGGAGGAGCTCCTGACCGATTCGAGACACTCTAGCAATGCCTCAGGATTCGGACGCTGGTGAACCCTTGGATACAGCAGGGCCGGTCCACAAATACTTTAGTGAATTAGTTATGCCTAAACACACGCTCCCCGATCCTATTGGAACTACAAATCAGCCGAGGGCGACCGATAAGAATAAACCGAGGCCTCGCAAAAATTCCATCAACCACATAAGCAATTGTCGGGCCGTGTTAAAGCCCAACACCACTTCTAGCTAGAAACAAACGTGTGCACTCCCTGCGTTCCCTTCTCCCGTTTTAGACTCAGCCGGTGTGTGAGGCTCGCGAAGTCACAATATACACAAAGTTATGTCTAAAGAGACTGTGCTTTGATCATCAACCATAAGGTCTGCTTTTCAACAAAGCCTTGATCATTTGCATCTTAGCATGTCACATTGTCAGACCCTACCATATTATTGATCATCTACCAATATATAGGTAACCTCTATGCTCATACGTCTTAGAGAAGGGTGATAAGTAAAGAATAAATTCTTCACCACCAAACAGAAATATATAATCAGTAGCGTTCAACAAATACAGAAGGAAGGAATACAATGTTAGACATGCAATCCATTTGCAAGTCCACTCTGGGTCTGAGCAAAACAACGGGTCCGTCGATCTCCAAATGCGTTTGGACGATCATTACCAAATACCTTGCCTTGGAAGGCCAATCCCAATTCAAGATACCAGTCATCATCATCCCAACGATGTGAAAACCTTTGGTCTTCAATCACCGTCTTCATCTTCGACTCTTGGTCGTCGTGATGATTATTGAGAATGGGTTAAACCCGGTCTTTCCGAATAATTCGCGTATTTTATGATTAAAAAGTAAATATTGGAAAATCACACATTACGCCACATTCCTACTAAGAGTATTCTTTTAATAAGATATTCATTTTAAAAGATTCTCATTAATTTTATCAAAGATAAAATTCTAAAAATAAATCTTAAATCTTCCTTAAAAGATTTATTAAAACTCCAGTTTGATTTGATATCAAAAATCATTATTACAAGATCATTTATTTCAAATCTATAAAATAGATTTATAAATTCTAAATAATAATTTCAATGTAAATTGGATTAAAGGACAAATGTCGTTTAAAAACACCATCCACGATAAATCCGCTTCACATAATTAAAAGATCTCCCTTTTAAATATTAATTATTATAAAAACATAATTTAAAATAATCATTAAAAATATTCTTTATATAAAAGATTCTAAATGAGAAGTAGTCTTTATATTAAAAATTCTTATCTTTTCCAAATATTCTATGTTTTAACATATACTTGATTAAAAATATATTTTATGAAAATATATACACTTCATATAAAATGGATTTCTAATGTAAAAAATATTCTTATTTAAAGGAACACCTGAATCGAACTGCGTCTCAAACATTTACCATATAATTTAGATTATATGAATTTCACACACACATCATATATATATATGACAATATCAGTATAATCATCAAATCATCCACATCCATCCAAAGTGTAATTTCCACTGTGTAAGCGTTAAAATTAAATAATAACGCTCATCGTAGCCTGTCGATCTAACGATCAACATACATCTGAATATTGGGATTAGTGTATCTAAATTTTCATCCCAACACCCGTGTGGGGTTTCAACCATCAAACAAATAATAACTAATTTGTGCACTTGGGCGATGTGTGAAAATAATCGTCCCAATCACATACACAAGTCGGGTAACTTGTGAATGGAAGTGTAATACACAATATACAGCCATGACAAACAAATAATTGGTTTCAACAAATGTAAATTGACATAAGTAAATAATTGGTCTTAACTAGTGTGAATTGACAAAAGTGGATATTTGTTTTAATTAGTATAAATTGACTAAAATGAATAGTTGTTTTTCAACAAATGTGAATTGTTAAAAGTGAATGTTTTGTTATTAACTAGAATAAATTGACTAAGGTGTATATTTCATTTTAACTAATCAATTTGACAAAAATGCATATTTTGTTTCCAATAATATAAATTGATAAAAGTGATTATTTCATTTTAACTAGTATAAATTGCCAAAAGTAATTATTTTAACTAATCAAGTTTGGAAAAAATGTTTATTTCATTTTAACTAAAAACAAATTTGACAAAGATGTTTATTTCATTTTAATGTTTGCAAATAAAAATGTAACTTTTATTTTTGATGTTATATTGCATTGTGGAATGCAAATAAAAGAACAAACTTGATTTTCAAAGTATATTTACATTTGTGAATGTAAAAGAGCAAATTTTATTTTCAATATATATTTACATTTGTGAACGCAAATAAAATAAATAATTTTATTTCTACGTCATATTCGTATGGATAATACAAATAAAAAGTTGAACTTAATTTCTATGGTATATTTGTATCGAAAAATGCATATAAAAAGATGAACTTTATTTCTATGTAATATTTGCATTGTAAAATGCATATAAAAAGATGAACTTTATTTCTATGTAATATTTGCATTGTAAAATGCATATAAAAAGATGAACTTTATTTCTATGTAATATTTGCATTGTAAAATGCAAATAAAAGATGAACTTTATTTCTATGTAATATTTGCATTGTAAAATGCATATAAAAGATGAACTTTATTTCTATTTAATATTTGCATTGTAAAATGCAAATAAAAGATGAACTTTATTTCTATGTAATATTTGCATTGTAAAATGTAAATAAAAGATGAACTTTATTTCTATGTAATATTTGCATTGTAAAATGCAAATAAATAAATAATTCATATTCTAAGTTTTATTTGTGTTAGTAAACACAAATAAAAAGATGATTCTTTTGCTGAGTTATATTTGTGTTGAAAAACACAAATAAAAATAATAATTCATTTCTATGTAACTTCTGAAATTAATTTCTTATTTACATTTAAAATGTAAACAAAATTGTTACTTTCATTTCAGAAATCAAGTTTTGACAAAAAATGATATTTTCAATTCAATAATCAAGTTTTGATAAAAGTGAAATTTTCAATTCAACAATAAAGTCTTGACCAAAAATGTTCACTAATAAAGTTTTGGCCAAAAATGTGATCGCTTATTTCAATACTTATGCTTTGACAGAAATGTTATTTTTATTTCAATACTTAAGTTTTAATCAAAATGTTATTTTCATTTCAATTTTAATTATATTGAAAATATAATCATTTTACTTCGATTTTAATTACGTTGAAAAAAATGTAGTCATCTTATTTCAATTTTAATTACATTTAAAAATGTAATCTTTTTAATTTATTTCTAATTACATTAAAAATGTAATCTTTTTGATTTACTTCTAATTACAATAAAAATGTAATCTCTTTTGATTTATATATTTTCTGTTCATATTCTATTGTAAATAAACAAATAAAAATAATATATTATTCGTCATTCAAATTTCACTATTCATTAAAATGATAGAATAAATAATTTAATACTTTAAATAAATTAGAGCAACTATATTACGATTTAAATCTGAATACAATATGATTTAGATCTAATTTTAGATCTAATTCTCTAACCACAAATACATTTAACAATATATTCAATTAACTGAAGATCCAACCTATCATGAACAACAAAACAAACCACCAACAACAATTAACCATTCATCAATCACAGAACATTTCAGATCTGAATTTACATCATAATACGATTATTTTTAACGCAAGAAAATAATTTATAATTAATTAAATAATAAATTCAGAATTCTCACCTAGATTTTTGCTGAAAATTCGACTGTCTCAGAATTAGTTCTGGTCTGCGCCATCGCGAAGCTCTCGGAAAGACGAGTCCAACGCGACTTACGGTTCGTCAATCGGACCTCGTATGAGAGAGTTATTGATTTTTAAAGATTGCATAAATTAAATATTAAATTAATAAACTAATAATAAATTAATACTTCTTCTTCTTCGTTGTTGTGACCAAGCCGCACCCATGCATCACGTTCGGACCTTCTGCGTGCGCCACCCACCGAGCCACCGACCGCCGATCAGAGACCACCACTCCAAAGCCCCGCCTGCGAGCCACCAACGCCCAGAAGGCCACCCAACTCGGCCTCTTCCTCGCCTCGAAAATCGAACCCGAACGCGGCCACTTCCTAATCAGAATTCGCGAAATCCATGCACCAAAACCCGATCTTAACCGTATAGATTCAAAGCTCGCTGAATTCTCTTCGATTTGGTATATAATTTGTAGAATTTCGTTGAACGGATTGAGAGAAATTGATGTTGGAAGTTGGGATGTTTCTGGCCATTGTTTTAATAGGTGGCGGCTGGAAAAAAATTAGGGATAGGGTTTTATTTTCGGATTTTTTAATTATTTTTTTATTAAAAATGTGTTATAAAGGTGAAAATGCGGGCTGTCTCTGAATTGGGCTTGCTTATTGTCAATTTTAACGTTTTGAGGCCTTCTGAACGCAATGGGATGGGTCTCGGGGTCCAATTCCGAAATCTGTAGAAATTTTATTTAAAATTTCATTAAAAATTAATTAATTAAATAATGTCCATACATTTAAATATGTCGGGGCCACATATGACCTCAGAAAATTCCGGAAAAAATATTTTTAGCTTTCTTATGACGATACGGTTCTAACAAGACCAATTTCGTCGAATTCTGAGACTGTTTGAAAAATGGCTATTTTTAAGGTGTTTAAATTTAACTGAAATAGTAAAAACACATTTTCTTTTGCCACACTCACATATTAATTCGAAAAATTCTGAAAATTGATACCTAGCAATAATTTGACATTTTGGTTCCAACAAAAGTGGTTTCATCGAAAACAGAAGTCGTTTGAAAAATGACTATTTTCAAGGCTAATATATTTAATATTAAAAATTCATTTTTAAACAAATAATTCACGAAACTCAAAATATATAAGTGTTTACTGTTTTTCAATGCAGAAACGTCATTCCGAACTCAATGGAAGTGGTTTCGACTCGAAATTCCTTCATATGTGAAAAGTAGCCTTTTGGGCCATATGTATTATATAAATTCTACAACGACCTTTCTAAAAATTGAATTGGGCATAACTTTTGATTTCCGCTATGAAATTTCAATTTTTCAGATTCGTTAGAAAGATATTTTTAAATGGATTCTAATATTTTTGGTTTCACTGAAATCCGTTAAATTTTGCATCCTGTACGATCAGTTAAAGTTCAAGTTTGACTTTTTAAACTACTGCGTTATTTCTAATTCCCTTTTATTTAAATTAAATTTATTCGTTCTAACTTCAATTAAAATGAATTCTAGCCATTATTATTTAAAATAAATCACTTTATATTTTCAAAATTCATTAAAATTTTCTAAAATAAATTTTTTAAATTGGTTCAAAATTTGCGGGTTGTTACAAAGGGAATGATGACTGCAAAGTGTTTGGCTAAATGTCGTATTGGCGCAGATTGGAGTTTGGAATAGTCAAGTGGGAGTTTGGAATAGTCAAGTGGTTGGCGTCAATAATAAGGTATACATTTTAACGAAATTTACTTTTTACATAGAAAATATGTTTATTCGTAAGTAGTAATCTAAATAAATAAATAAATATTTAATCGACAAATACACCTAGGATTATTTATTTTAATAGTTAGTTTAGATTAATAATTATTTAACCGATTAATAAAATTAAAATTAATCATAGGTGAAAAATCAATTGTATTTGAGACAATTCAAGTAGATGCGATACTGAGGCGATATGGAATTTTAAAAGGATATTCGCAAGAGAAAACCGAGGTGAGTTAAACTCACTCAGTTAATTATTAGTAACTATTTTTAATAGTTTAAAATTTACTTATTGCTTGATGGCTGATAATTGTTTGATATGAGTGATAATAATATATAATAATAATACTGGTGATTGGTATTTGGATAATTCCTATAGTACCATTAGCAGATGATTCACCTATGCGCCCCACAATATATAGACTTTTTATACCGCGATATCCTGCCTCGAAGAAGGATGGGTATTATTATTGTTGACTAACATCTGTGGATGCAGGAATAACAGGTTGGAGGGATCGAACTAGATTCCTCACATTTAAATTATTTGTTTTTACATATATGCTCATATATGATGTGTTTATAACCTGTGATAGTTTATGGTATATTTGGTCGTGTCAGTAACATTGATCGTTGATTTTGGATGTTCTGAATATCATAAATAATATATATACATATATTTCAAAATAGAATACTGAAACATAAAAAGCGTTTAAAGGAAATATCTACTTTCAAATAGGAATATTCATTTGAAATCCAAATTATAATATAATTTAAAAGTAAAGGTTTATTTAAACAAATGTGTTAATGAGGCGATTTTATAAACGACATTCATAAAGAAATGAAACAATTACCTTTTGAGAATTTGGGAAAATATGGATTTCAAAATAGTAATAAAAATATGAAGAGAGCTGGAAAGAAGATACTTATTTTCAAATAGGAATGTTTAGTTGGGAAACATAATTAAATAGAATTTAAAATAAAATATATGTTTTAAACAAATGAGATAAAGAGGAAATTCTGTAAGTGAAATTATTATTGGGAAATTTGAGGAAATGTAAAGTATGAGTGAATTTGGAAAACTAAATGGAACGAAATTCTATAAGTGAAATTATTATTGGGAAATTTGAGGAAATGTAAAGTATGAGTGAATTTGGAAAACGAAATGGAAATCGAATAATAATCTGGTATTTTAAATAGATTTAAAATCCTCCAATTCCAAGGCAAATTATAAAAGAGATTATATGGGATAAATTTATAATTATAAATTATAAAAAGACTTTAAACTTGGGGTGCAAGTAAGAAATCAAATCGACTAAAGAAGTCGAGTAATTAAGTGTATTATTCACGGGTAAGGTGAACAGGGATTAAAGCAAAATAGGAATTTTGTTAGGAGGAATTTTTAAATTTATAAATGCTAATGGAATTTTAGTCAAACTAAATTTGAAAAATATAATATAGATTATATTAAAGAAATTTATATAAGGCTTATAGATAATAAATTTTGAATTGTAAGAATTTAGAAATGATATATACATACGAATATTTTAGAAATGAAATGAAGTTTATTGGAATAAACCTATAATTTGTTTATGAAAATTATTTATGGAACCAATTTCATATAAGTTGTAAATGTTGAATTTAATCGACATTATAATCAAACTTCATACAAATATATATATAAGTTTATAACATGGTTTCAATTTAATTAAAACTTTATATAAGTTTATAACATTATAACGGTCTGGATTTAATTAGAGATCATATAAGTGTATAAGTTGAATGAAATCATTTGAATGTAATCAAACTTCATATAAGTCGAGATGAATATCTCATTTGAAACAAAAATGGATATTGAAATTGTTATTCGATAGAAGTTGTAACACCCCACGTCCGTTAGTGTCACTCACAAAGGGAATGCACTAAGTTCTATGGAGCATTTTGGGTAAAAGATGCAAATAAATTACAAGACAGACAAATATTAAACAGCGGAAAATAGAATTTTGCTTTATTGATAAAATAGTCTGTACAAGATTCTTTTACAATATCAGAGTATCATCTATCTTTACAAAATAAAGAAGCATAAAACAACATTTTATATTCCCCAATGTAGCAAGAGCCAGCCATAGCATCTGAAAGAGAATCCAAGGACGACTTCGTCAAATCTTCAAGCTAGGGAAAGAGCAACGATCCAATCTAATCCTGAGTTATACTATTCCCTCCTCAACTACCTGGGGGGGAACGGAAAAAAAGAAGCGAAAGAAAAACAGAGTCATACATAAAGCCTGAGTAAGTTAGTAACTTCTAGCATGTGAACAGGGAAAAATGAAACGACATGAATTAACTGAATACAAGACAATACCATGATGATAGGGTCAACAGGATAAGATAAGATTACCACAAGATATACTAAGGCAAGATAAACTGGATATACTTTAATACTTTCTCTGCTTCTCTATTACCTTATTATTCTGGTTTCTATATCTCTGCACCGCCTAACTAGTGTCCCTACTAGTAACGATAATGTGATCCCAATCCCTTTGTTTCCGTCGCCTTCAGGCATCCATTTATTATTTAATTACCTAGATCTAATCTAGGTTTTATATCAAGTGCTTTCTAGATTCAATTAGAGTTTACGCTATCTGTTGAACGCTTCTTGTATTCAGGATTTATGCCACCTAGTTCCAAACTAGGGATTATGCTACCTGTCGAACGATGCCCTTTAGTCTAGGATACACTACCTAGAGTGGTATATGTTCCTAGACTTTCCCCACACATGTATCGCGAATCGTTATCGCTTGTCTAGATGCACATGTCCTGTAATGTGCTACCCGAGTCCCGTGTCAGGGCTACTCTAGAAATACGGAACTCGGTCGGGAGCTTTCAATATCTGCCGATGCAGATGTTAAGGTCTGTTTTTCCAGTGGCTATGGTCCCACTCGACCCCTCCCTCAACTAATGGAAGGCCACCCTTGTAAAATGAGAACTGTACGAAGGCCCCTATCTGCCCCACTAATTCTATGGCCAACAACACCCTGCAACCACAACTAGATAGCAAGTATGTGGTCCGTATGAGTCCTCCAGCCTTCCCGCTTCACGTGTCTCGCTGGACTGAAGATGGTAGGTAGACGACGAGTTGCTATCACAGGGCTTCCGTCTTCTCGCCGAATCACGCTGGTCCATTCTAGTCTTTTGGTTGCCATATATTACAACCAAGGCATACCCTTGGCTCTTCTACCGAAAACCTTAACCTCTGTGCGCCCAGGCGGATCATCTGCAGCCTCACAGAGGGATACCAAGAGTACCCTCACGTCCCCTCGAAGCCTCGGGCTTCGTATCCCAATTCGTTGGAGTCTTCTTTAAAATCAGATGGACGTCCGCTCCTTCGTGTTATACTAAGAATTACTACTTAGTTCTACTAACTAAGTTTTACCACTTAGTTTCCAGGATCATTGTCTTCTTAACTAAGTTTTACTACTTAGTTCTCTTTCCCCGTTAAGTTGGATTGGTTAAGTGTCTTTAGTCGATTCAAACTAACTTAACCCTCTTCCCTTATCCTGTTAAACTGGTTAAGTGTTGTCAGTATTCATGTTGACTTAACCCCATCACAAACCAAGTCATATTGGTTAAGTATTTCTTAACCCTACCCATTCATCCTGTATTGGTTAAGTGTTCCCTTTTTAACTTAACTTTCCCACCGGTTTTAACTAAACCTGTTATTAATGGTTAAGTATCAACTCTTCGTGTCTTAGACTTAACCCTATTCATTTATCATATTCTGATGGTTAAGTGTTCAAGTTTACTTAACCCTACGGTCCAACCCAGCTAACATATTAAATTGGCTAAGTGTATTACTTAACCCCAACCTCTAGTCTAATTAACATGTTAAATTGGCTAAGTGTATTAACTTTACTTAACCCCACCTTCTAGTCTAGTCAACATGTTAATTTGGCTAAGTATTCCCATGGACTTAACCCTCCCATTCTAGCTTTAACTGTGTTAAGTTGGTTAAGTGTTTCTATGGACTTAATCCTACCATTCTAGCTTAACAGTGTTAAGTTGGTTAAGTGCTCCTATGGACTTAACCTTCCCATTCTAGCTTTAACTGTGTTGGTTAAGTGTTCCTATGGACTTAACCCTCCCCTTCTTGTTCTAGCTTTAATTAATAAATTAAAGCCGCAACCTCTCACATTAGACAGATTTTGCTGCGGTTACTGGATGTGCCGGTCGGTTCCGGGCAGGTTTACACTGCAACTCAGTCTAACCTCGGGTTAGGCATATTCATGTTTTCTAAGTTCAAAGGGTTTTCTGATTAATTTCCAAACCTGGTTTTGAAATCAACCATTCCGTTCGTCGGATCAGTTAGGGATATCCAGGGAGGGAAACAAACTTATATTTTCCAAACCCAAGCCTAGACACTATCCTCTCTGTCACCCTAGAACTTTGTGGTATGAGTTATAAAAAGGGGTGTTATCAAAATATCTTTCTTTTGTTTATAAATTGTTAACAATTTATCTTACAGCCCATTTCCCCCTTTTTAAACAAATTTGGCCTATATTCATTTGTCGCTAACAGACTTATATTCTAGGCCCAAATCTTGATTTGCCTAACCTACAGTTCATAGCAATTTAGATCTATCATCTTTATTTTCAGTTTATGCTAAACTAGATTTTATATGCCAAACTAGATTTTCTATTCTAGTTCACCGTTTATGCCCAAAAACTAGATTTATTCTTCTAGTTTATAGTCTACATACAAACTAGATTTATTATTCTAGTTTTTCAGTTTACAGGCCAATACTAGATCTAAATTTCATAACCTATAATCCATGTCAAATCTACCCAATTCACATGTCTTAACACATGTTCTAAAATTGTATAAATCAGAATCATGTTCGCTTCCAAACTATGCCAATTTCAAGCTTACAACTATATTTATGTTTATTTTTGTGTTTTTCCCAAATCGCATTCCCACCGTTCATATAATCATGATTCAACCTAGATTGTAAATAAATCTAGATTCGTAGAAAATAGGGAATGAACCAAAGATGCTATGAAAAAGGGTGGACATAATAATTGGCATAAAAAGATTTTGAATAACGACGCAGGTTCAAGAATATGGGTAGACCTAACTTAATAGGTAAATTCCCACGGTCTAAAACCAAGAATAGACAGAATAGATTCGAGAACATGGGTAGACCTAACTTAATAGGTAAATTCCCACAGTCTAAAATGTGACGAGAAGGAATTTCGCTCGGTCCGAACCAGTCGCTAAACCGATCCAGGCCGTTCGAAACGCCCTATCGTTTTAGAACAGGACAAATCAGAACGCATACAAAAGAACATTTCATTGTATATTACAACAATGCATCAGATTACAAGAATATACAGAGTACAAATGAATATTACACAGAAATATCAGAGATTTAAATTACATTTAAATACATAGCAGCGGAAAATAATACAATACACAACTAGAAGAGATATACGGATACAAAGCTTTCCGGATATCATTCCAGCTGTAAATCAGGATCCTGTGAATATAAATCTGCAAAACCGAAACTACTAGCTGCCCGTGTCAAAATAGGGGCACCCAGAGTTTAGGTTAAAACAATAAACTCCAGGTCAGTCATGGGACTGGTGTGAGAACTAAAACAGTTAATCTTTATTTTAAAGTTAGGTAAATCAAGGGACCACGCCGTATAACACGGAACGGGTTTCCTCCCAAGAATAACAGTGCATAAGACAAACAACGCAATGCTAAATAAAGAAGAATTAAGCTGTTATAAGACCCAGGTCCTATCACACAATGCAACGCAAGCCGGGGGATAGGGTTTTCCCTTATAACAGCCAAAGAATGCTTGATACGTTTAAAACAAATCATTTGATACTATTATAAGTGCATAGTGTATAAAACAACTTCAAATCATAAGTATCAATCATAGGCGGCATGAATGGCCCATAACACTATGTCGCCATATATAAGTTTACAATCAAAACCGCAAATGTCGTATTGGAAGTTGGGTTATCATTTATGGTATGAACCGAGGCTAGGGGCAAGATCCTCAACCGATTCGAGACTGCCTAGCCCGAGTCTCAGGCAAGCCTTGGAGCGACAGGGCCGGTCCACCGATGTGGATTATTATACCTGAGCACTACGTTTCGCCGCCCTTTGGGGCGTAAGCGAGCCAACTAAATGACTCCATCGGTTCGAGAACAACCGATCAATCTGAGGCGCCTCGCAACAGCAACAACAACATAAGTCAAACTCGTCAGGGCGTGTAAAACCACTGACGCCACTTTTAGCTAGGAGGAAACGTAGGCCCTCCCTGAGGTCCGTCTCCCGTTTTTGGTTCATACCGGGTGTGAAACTCGCGAATCAACGTTACACAAAGCTACGCCACAAAGGCCGTGCTTCGATCATCAACCACAAGACTTTGCTTTTCAATAGAAGCCTTGATCATTTGCCACTTAAGCATGCCACACAGGCAATTCACTCCATGCGATTGATATCCATCAATATATAACCCCTGAGCTCGTACGTCTCAGAGAAGGGCGTTAAGCAAGAGAATAAATTCTCCGTCGCCAAACAGATATATATGTAATAGAGATCAATCACACGGACTAAAATCCAATGTCAGACACACAGTCCATTTACAAGTCTGTTCTGGGTTTGAACGAAACCGGAGGCACCTAGTACCCCGCATCTCCATCGATCTCCATGTACGTCTGGACGATCACTAACTGTTTCCATCTTCTTGGGTGTACAGCCCAATCAAGATCATCAGTAATTACCCAAACGACGTGAAGACTTCCGGTCTTCGACCACCGTCTTCATCTTCGACACCACGTCGAATCAGTTATTCAGAATGGGATAAACCCGGTCTTTCTGAATAACTCGCGTATATATTATAAAAGTGTTACACAAACACAACATACGCCTCATTCCAATTCAGAATATTCTTTTATTCAAATATTCCTATACTTTGGGAAAAGCTCCCATTAATTTTATCCAAGATAAATTCTTTAAATTTATTCTTTAATCTCCTTTGAATATCAATTCAAACTAGTCGAGATTAGCGAACCACACCGAAGTAATCATTTATTTTATTTCCCAATCCCAACCTATTCATCCCATGAAGTAAAACTGGTAATACTTCATATCTAACACCACAGTGTTATCGGTAAATTCAATTACCATTTCACGTTCAAATCTAATTAAAGATTTAACCATCGCCTGGAGCAAAACTGGTGATACTCCATTTTCGATCATCTCAATCTAATTAAAGATTCATTAAAACTCCACTTAGTTTTAATCTTTAACTGGGTTAAAGAATCAGTGTCATTTAAAACACGGTTCACGATAAACCCAAAATCACATTCCATTAATTATCGGGTTAAAGAACAAGTGTTATTTAAAACACTGTTCACGATAAACCCAAAAATCAATACCAATTCAATTCCAATTAAATATCGTTTAATTGGTACACTTCATTAAATCTAAATAAAAAGATTTAATCTTTTCACAACTAGGTTCAAGAACAGTGTTAGTGAAGACACCATTCGCGACAAACCCAAATCACATTTGATATTCAATACAAGGCTCTGAATAGAAAATATATCGGCTTATATTCAATATCAAATTCTACGACTAACAAATGTCGTATTGGAAATAACGATATAAATATATATCTTTCAAATTTCCATAACAACATCTGTATAATCACGAATTCCAACATCGAAATATTCCGAAGACAATTTCGATTCAAATCCACTCCAATGCAATCATTGGAAATTTTGGTTATTTTCAAAACCCTTTTCAAATTCAATTTATTTATTTAAAAATAAATAGAATTATATTTCTAGTTCAAAACTAGTTCATTTCGATAAAAATCTATTTTTATCTTTTCAAATATGGAGTTTTTCATCCCAATTCTTTCTAAATCATTTCTTATGATTTTACATAAATTATTACTATTTTTAATAATTTTATCAAGGCCCGTACAGTCGATTTCCATCAATGGCCATCGAACTGCACTTACAACGACCTTTTTCGAATTTGATTTGGACATAATTCCAAATCCAACCGTTAGATTTCTAATTTCTAGTATTCGTTAGAAAGCTCTTTTCGATACGAACCCAACGGTTCTGGTTTTAGGAGAATCCGACGGTCGGATCTCCCGTAATGTCCGTTTGAAATAAAAGGTCGAAATTCGCGAACTGCCGCGGCGCGGCGCGTTCTATTCAGGCCATTATATTATATATAAAATATATATAATATATATTTCGTCGATTTCTATTTAAAACGAATTATATAAATAGTTTTAAATTCGTTTCAAAAGCAATTTCAACTTCCTTTTCAATTCAAATCAAAATTGAATTCTTCTTTATAAATTCGTTTTAAAATTCATTTCTATTTGATTCAAATTTCAGTTCAATTTGAATTCATTTCAATTCGCTTTCAATTCAATTTGAATTCGTTTTCAATTCAATTCATTTCGAAATCGTTTTCAATTCAATTCATTTTGAAATCGTTTTCAATTCAATTTATTTCGAAATCGTTTTCAATTCAATTTATTTCGAAATCGTTTTCAATTCAATTTATTTCGAAATCGTTTTCAATTCAATTCATTTCGAAATCGTTTTCAATTCAATTTATTTCGAAATCGTTTAAAATCGATATAAATATCGTTCACGTCAAAATGGCGTCAATCTAATCATCACGGCTTCACATGTTTCTATTTTCAAATATTCTATTTCAAAATAGTTGTTATTATCAAAATATTTCGTTCAACACATGACCAATCTCACTGGATGAGTACTGTCAACACATGAACCTTTATTTTATAATGATAAAGATGTAAATTTTATTACTAAAATATTTCGTTCAACACATGACCAATCTCAATGGATGAGTACTGTCAACACATGAACCTTTATTTTAATATTCTTTATTTTCTACATTGGAATGAGGCCCAATCAATTACCATATAATGTTAATTATATGGATTTTCATACATCACATGTATATAATAGCATTGAAAAATAATCAACCATCAACCAAAGTGCACCACACTGTATAAGCATCAAATATAAATATCTAACGCTTATAACAGCCTGTCAATCCATCGATCGACATATTTAATCAATCAGGATGAGTGAACTTCAAATTTCATCCCAACACCCGTGTGGGGTTTCAAACAATCAAACACAGATTTTATTTGTGCAGTTGGGCGATGTGTAAAATTTATCGACCCAATCAATGTCAGTCAAATCAGTGTACATAAACAAACCGTCCGGTTTGTAAATGAATATTTATTTATTCACATTCATGTTAAAAATTATATTTTTAACGACAAAACATTTTATTCCAACATGTGAATTTCTATTCAGTTCATTCTTTAAATAAAATGATAGTTTTATTTTTCTAACTTATTTTAGAAAATTTCGGCGGCATAACGGCACGATACTAGAAACGGGACGAGGCCTAGCCTTATCCCCGGTCTAGTGAAGGCCCACGCCATTCACACATCAATCAAATCAGTTTCATTTCACCAAACAATTTTCCATTCAATCAAATATTCTAACTAACTACTCAACCAAACAATTTAACAAACAAGCCATCCATGGTCTGTGGATGACGGGTGTCGGGTGCTACTAAACACCGTCTACATCCTAGTATATATATATATAACTAGAAAAGAAATAGAAGAGTGAGAAATTCTCACAGATAGCTATCCAACTTCACGGCACTTCCAATGCAGAAAATCTTCACTGTTCTCGTCTCTTATCACTTTCTTCGCCCGTATTCTCTACATATGTAAAAATCAAATTTTTACTTTGCTATTCAATATTTAAAAATCGAATTTTTACTTTGCTATTCAATATTTAAAAATCGAATTTTTACTTTGCTATTCAATATTTAAAAATCGAATTTTTACTTTGCTATAAAAATCACTTTTTTTTACCTCAAAGATATGTATATTCAAATCAATGACGTCTATATTTTTCAATTCAAAGATATTTCAAAATCAATGCTATTTTATTTTTATATCCTCTATTTCTATAAAAACAATGTTAATTTTCATTTTCAAAATCAGTGTAAAATTCTTATTCAAAACAATGTTATTCTCTTATTCAAAACAATGGTCTTTATATTTATAAAACAGTGTCCTTTATATTTTTAAAACAATGCTAATTTTATTTACAATTCTATGTTAATTTTATATACAAATCTATGTTAATTTCATTTACCAAAACTTTAGCTCTTAAAACAATTTTTTTTTTATTATTTTAGTTAACGACATTTTTTTTTAGCTGTCAACAAAGTAATTAGTCAAAAGTTAGATTACCTTCTTCCTTAACATAATCAGCCTGACACAGTAACCCTCCTCGATACCTAGGGTTGAACGCTGCACGCAAATCGAGGCGTCGGGTGCTGATCAGCGTAGCCCATGCGAGAGCCCTTCGTCTCCACCCTCAACACCTCCAACAGCGGCGAGCTCGGCCCTCTTATGGCTTCAGTAAATGACCATGAATGGGTTGACTTCGAGCCACGATATCGAACTGCTCAGACTATGAAAATCGATCACATCGGGTTTGATTTGACGAGCGCAGAAATCTCTATGATATTTCCTTTGAAACTTTGCACTAATTCGGGAGGGATTGAGGGATTTCGACTGAGGAAATATCGTACTTTCGTGGTCATTGAGATTGGGAGCTGGCGGCTGAAAGTGGGTACTAGGGTTATGATTTTATTTATATATGCCCCTTTTTAAATTAATTAATTAATATTTAATTTACAAATTGTTTCGCTATGATTGTGAACTCCATTCGAGACCCAAAGACTGTCACCCCAGCTAAATACCCTCCCTCCGAACACTATGGGATATGTTTCGTAGGCTGATTTGGCTGTTACAATCAGTTTCTGTTAAATTTACATTTAAATCACTATATTGAATTTTAAACGTACATTTCAAATTCTCGGGGTCACATACGAATTCTAAAAATTCCAGAAAAATATTTTCTAGCTTCGTATTGACGATACGGTCCTAACAAAACTAGTTTCGTCGAATTCTGAGACCGTTGGAAAAATGGCCAATTTCCAGTCGATTAAAATCAACTGAAACTGGTCAAACGCGTTTTCCTTTGCCACGCTCACATATCGATTCGAAAAATTATGAAATTTGAAACCTAGCAATAACTCCACATCCCGGACCCAACAAAACTGGTTTCGTCGAAATCCGAGGTCGTTTGCAAAATGTCCATTTTTAAGGGCCTGAATTCCATAGCGGCTGTTCAGAATTTTCAACTGGACATATCTTTTGATTCCCGCTACGAACTTTTGATTTTTCGGATTCGTTGGAAAGATATTCACTATTAGATTCCATTATTTTTGGTTTCACTAAAATCCGGATTGTTTTGCACCCGGTACATTCAATTGAAGTTTGAAATCGAATTATCGAACTACCGCGCCATTTTCAATTCTATTTATAATTATATATAATTATTTATATTCTAACGACGACGCGTATAATATATACGTTCGAATTATATTCAAAATAAATTTCTCGTCGATATTATTTAAAATAATTCATTTTAAATAATCAAAATTTGCTAAAATCGCCAAAATAAAAATTTTAAACTGGCCCAGATTTTCGGGTTATTACAATCTCCCCCACTTAAAACTTTTCGTCCTCGAAAAGGAACAAAGTCGAAAGTGGTTTGATTAATCAACTCTACATTCGATCCGGCTTCCATTCTCCAACTTTTCAGTTTCCGAGAATTTTCAAAATTTCAAAAATTTGGCTAACACCCTAAATTTTCGAAAAAATTCGCCATAACCTCCCCTGCACCGGGAGCATCGGGGAATTTCAAATAGCTTCCCCGGTCCTTCAGATCTCAAAAAGAAAAAGAAAAAGCCAAGCGGCTAGCCAATAGGCTCATAAAATCATCATCACCCAAACAAAACAGTAAATTATGTAGTAAACATGTACCTATTTGTCGGGCAAACAAATTTTATTCTCTGCTCTAGCCTCCTTGCTATGACCTGTTCAATGTAAGTATATGTATATGCAAGCAAATGCGACCAATTTCAATACAATTCATTATTCGATCAAATTAGGCATAATGGTTCAAAATTATCAAACAACTAAACAAACAACACAAACATCAATCAATTAGTTGATTAGAGTTTCAAATTCATAATTTTGATACATATACAAAAATCAGATTTTTGATGCCAAATCACAACAATAAGCCCTATCTAATTTTGGGTTCTCACACCAGTCAATAGGAAATATATAGAAATCTCACTTTCGTCACTCGAACATAAATTCTAATGATGGAGCTCCATCATCAAAATCATCTTCGGGCGATTAGAGTGTAATTCTATATCTATCCAATATATTAAAATTTCAAATACACGTGGATCAGACGTATATGCAAAATCTTTATATATTGGACTGTCCAACTCAATATAAATAGATAATCAAATACGAGGAATTGATTTAAATTTTCGAAACAAAATTGTTTTCATTTGAAAAATATACTCTTCACACTCGTTCTAGGATACTACTGATCCCATCTCTAACGAGTCATTCTCGTTGGATATTACTAATCCAATATCTGATGAATTCTTTCGTACGGTTCTAATGTGACTTGTTCTCTGCTTTGTAAACCAAAGCTCTGATACCAAATGTGACGAGAAGGAATTTCGCTCGGTCCGAACCAGTCGCTAAACCGATCCAGGCCGTTCGAAACGCCCTATCGTTTTAGAACAGGACAAATCAGAACGCATACAAAAGAACATTTCATTGTAAATTACAACTATGCATCAGATTACAAGAATATACAGAGTATAAATGAATATTACACAGAAATATCAGAGATTTAAATTACATTTAAATACATAGCAGCGGAAAATAATACAATACACAACTAGAAGAGATATACGGATACAAAGCTTTCCGGATATCATTCCAGCTGTAAATCAGGATCCTGTGAATATAAATCTGCAAAACCGAAACTACTAGCTGCCCGTGTCAAAATAGGGGCACCCAGAGTTTAGGTTAAAACAATAAACTCCAGGTCAGTCATGGGACTGGTGTGAGAACTAAAACAGTTAATCTTTATTTTAAAGTTAGGTAAATCAAGGGACCACGCCGTATAACACGGAACGGGTTTCCTCCTAAGAATACCAGTGCATAAGACAAACAGCGCAATGCTAAATAAAGAAGAATGAAGCTGTTATAAGACCCAGGTCCTATCACACAATGCAACGCAAGCCGGGGGATAGGGTTTTCCCTTATAACAGCCAAAGAATGCTTGATACGTTTAAAACAAATCATTTGATACTATTATAAGTGCATAGTGTATAAAACAACTTCAAATCATAAGTATCAATCATAGGCGGCATGAATGGCCCATAACACTATGTCGCCATATATAAGTTTACAATCAAAACCGCAAATGTCGTATTGGAAGTTGGGTTATCATTTATGGTATGAACCGAGGCTAGGGGCAAGATCCTCAACCGATTCGAGACTGCCTAGCCCGAGTCTCAGGCAAGCGCGCAGGCAAGCCTTGGAGCGACAGGGCCGGTCCACCGATGTAGATTATTATACCTGAGCACTACGTTTCGCCGCCCTTTGGGGCGTAAGCGAGCCAACTAAATGACTCCATCGGTTCGAGAACGACCGATCAATCCGAGGCGCCTCGCAACAGCAACAACAACATAAGTCAAACTCGTCAGGGCGTGTAAAACCACTGACGCCACTTTTAGCTAGGAGGAAACGAAGGCCCTCCCTGAGGTCCGTCTCCCGTTTTTGGTTCATACCGGGTGTGAAACTCGCGAATCAACGTTACACAAAGCTACGCCACAAAGGCCGTGCTTCGATCATCAACCACAAGACTTTGCTTTTCAACAGAAGCCTTGATCATTTGCCACTTAAGCATGCCACACAGGTAATTCACTCCATGCGATTGATATCCATCAATATATAACCCCTGAGCTCGTACGTCTCAGAGAAGGGCGTTAAGCAAGAGAATAAATTCTCCGCCGCCAAACAGATATATATGTAATAGAGATCAATCACACGGACTAAAATCCAATGTCAGACACACAGTCCATTTACAAGTCCGTTCTGGGTTTGAACGAAACCGGAGGCACCTAGTACCCCGCATCTCCATCGATCTCCAAGTACGTCTGGACGATCACTAACTGTTTCCATCTTCTTGGGTGTACAGCCCAATCAAGATCATCAGTAATTACCCAAACGACGTGAATACTTCCGGTCTTCGACCACCGTCTTCATCTTCGACACCACGTCGAATCAGTTATTCAGAATGGGATAAACCCGGTCTTTCTGAATAACTCGCGTATATATTATAAAAGTGTTACACAAACACAACATACGCCTCATTCCAATTCAGAATATTCTTTTATTCAAATATTCCTATACTTTGGAAAAAGCTCCCATTAATTTTATCCAAGATAAATTCTTTAAATTTATTCTTTAATCTCCTTTGAATATCAATTCAAACTAGTCGGGATTAGCGAACCACACCGAAGTAATCATTTATTTTATTTCCCAATCCCAACCTATTAATCCCATGAAGTAAAACTGGTAATACTTCATATCTAACACCACAGTGTTATCGGTAAATTCAATTACCATTTCACGTTCAAATCTAATTAAAGATTTAACCATCGCCTGGAGCAAAACTGGTGATACTCCATTTTCGATCATCTCAATCTAATTAAAGATTCATTAAAACTCCACTTAGTTTTAATCTTTAACTGGGTTAAAGAATCAGTGTCATTTAAAACACGGTTCACGATAAACCCAAAATCACATTCCATTAATTATCGGGTTAAAGAACAAGTGTTATTTAAAACACTGTTCACGATAAACCCAAAAATCAATACCAATTCAATTCCAATTAAATATCGTTTAATTGGTACACTTCATTAAATCTAAATAAAAAGATTTAATTTTTTCACAACTAGGTTCAAGAACAGTGTTAGTGAAGACACCATTCGCGACAAACCCAAATCACATTTGATATTCAATACAAGGCTCTGAATAGAAAATATATCGGCTTATATTCAATATCAAATTCTACGACTAACAAATGTCGTATTGGAAATAACGATATAAATATATATCTTTCAAATTTCCATAACAACATCTGTATAATCACGAATTCCAACATCGAAATATTCCGAAGACAATTTCGATTCAAATCCACTCCAATGCAATCATTGGAAATTTTGGTTATTTTCAAAACCCTTTTCAAATTCAATTTATTTATTTAAAAATAAATAGAATTATATTTCTAGTTCAAAACTAGTTCATTTCGATAAAAATCTATTTTTATCTTTTCAAATATGGAGTTTTTCATCCCAATTCTTTTTAAATCATTTCTAATGATTTTACATAAATTATTACTATTTTTAATAATTTTATCAAGGCCCGTACAGTCGATTTCCATCAATGGCCATCGAACTGCACTTACAGCGACCTTTTTCGAATTTGATTTGGACATAATTCTAAATCCAACCGTTAGATTTCTAATTTCTAGTATTCGTTAGAAAGCTCTTTTCGATACGAACCCAACGGTTCCAGTTTTAGGAGAATCCGACGGTCGGATCTCCCGTAATGTCCGTTTGAAATAAAAGGTCGAAATTCGCGAACTGCCGCGGCGCGGCGCGTTCTATTCAGGCCATTATATTATATATAAAATATATATAATATATATTTCGTCGATTTCTATTTAAAACGAATTATATAAATAGTTTTAAATTCGTTTCAAAAGCAATTTCAACTTCCTTTTCAATTCAAATCAAAATTGAATTCTTCTTTATAAATTCGTTTTAAAATTCATTTCTATTTGATTCAAATTTCAATTCAATTTGAATTCATTTCAATTCGCTTTCAATTCAATTTGAATTCGTTTTCAATTCAATTCATTTCGAAATCGTTTTCAATTCAATTCATTTTGAAATCGTTTTCAATTCAATTTATTTCGAAATCGTTTTCAATTCAATTTATTTCGAAATCGTTTTCAATTCAATTTATTTCGAAATCGTTTTCAATTCAATTCATTTCGAAATCGTTTTCAATTCAATTTATTTCGAAATCGTTTAAAATCGATATAAATATCGTTCACGTCAAAATGGCGTCAATCTAATCATCACGGCTTCACATGTTTCTATTTTCAAATATTCTATTTCAAAATAGTTGTTATTATCAAAATATTTCGTTCAACACATGACCAATCTCACTGGATGAGTACTGTCAACACATGAACCTTTATTTTATAATGATAAAGATGTAAATTTTATTACTAAAATATTTCGTTCAACACATGACCAATCTCAATGGATGAGTACTGTCAACACATGAACCTTTATTTTAATATTCTTTATTTTCTACATTGGAATGAGGCCCAATCAATTACCATATAATGTTAATTATATGGATTTTCATACATCACATGTATATAATAGCATTGAAAAATAATCAACCATCAACCAAAGTGCACCACACTGTATAAGCATCAAATATAAATATCTAACGCTTATAACAGCCTGTCAATCCATCGATCGACATATTTAATCAATCAGGATGAGTGAACTTCAAATTTCATCCCAACACCCGTGTGGGGTTTCAAACAATCAAACACAGATTTTATTTGTGCAGTTGGGCGATGTGTAAAATTTATCGACCCAATCAATGTCAGTCAAATCAGTGTACATAAACAAACCGTCCGGTTTGTAAATGAATATTTATTTATTCACATTCATGTTAAAAATTATATTTTTAACGACAAAACATTTTATTCCAACATGTGAATTTCTATTCAGTTCATTCTTTAAATAAAATGATAGTTTTATTTTTCTAACTTATTTTAGAAAATTTCGGCGGCATAACGGCACGATACTAGAAACGGGACGAGGCCTAGCCTTATCCCCGGTCTAGTGAAGGCCCACGCCATTCACACATCAATCAAATCAGTTTCATTTCACCAAACAATTTTCCATTCAATCAAATATTCTAACTAACTACTCAACCAAACAATTTAACAAACAAGCCATCCATGGTCTGTGGATGACGGGTGTCGGGTGCTACTAAACACCGTCTACATCCTAGTATATATATATATATAACTAGAAAAGAAATAGAAGAGTGAGAAATTCTCACAGATAGCTATCCAACTTCACGGCACTTCCAATGCAGAAAATCTTCACTGTTCTCGTCTCTTATCACTTTCTTCGCCCGTATTCTCTACATATGTAAAAATCAAATTTTTACTTTGCTATTCAATATTTAAAAATCGAATTTTTACTTTGCTATTCAATATTTAAAAATCGAATTTTTACTTTGCTATTCAATATTTAAAAATCGAATTTTTACTTTGCTATTCAATATTTAAAAATCGAATTTTTACTTTGCTATTCAATATTTAAAAATCGAATTTTTACTTTGCTATAAAAATCACTTTTTTTTACCTCAAAGATATGTATATTCAAATCAATGACGTCTATATTTTTCAATTCAAAGATATTTCAAAATCAATGCTATTTTATTTTTATATCCTCTATTTCTATAAAAACAATGTTAATTTTCAGTTTCAAAATCAGTGTAAAATTCTTATTCAAAACAATGTTATTCTCTTATTCAAAACAATGGTCTTTATATTTATAAAACAGTGTCCTTTATATTTTTAAAACAATGCTAATTTTATTTACAATTCTATGTTAATTTTATATACAAATCTATGTTAATTTCATTTACAAAAACTTTAGATCTTAAAACAATTTTTTTTTTTTAGTTAACGACATTTTTTTTTAGCTGTCAACAAAGTAATTAGTCAAAAGTTAGATTACCTTCTTCCTTAACATAATCAGCCTGACACAGTAACCCTCCTCGATACCTAGGGTTGAACGCTGCACGCAAATCGAGGCGTCGGGTGTTGATCAGCATAGCCCATGCGAGAGCCCTTCGTCTCCACCCTCAACACCTCCAACAGCGGCGAGCTCGGCCCTCTTATGGCTTCAGTAAATGACCATGAATGGGTTGACTTCGAGCCACGATATCGAACTGCTCAGACTATGAAAATCGATCACATCGGGTTTGATTTGACGAGCGCAGAAATCTCTATGATATTTCCTTTGAAACTTTGCACTAATTCGGGAGGGATTGAGGGATTTCGACTGAGGAAATATCGTGCTTTCGTGGTCATTGAGATTGGGAGCTGGCGGCTGAAAGTGGGTACTAGGGTTATGATTTTATTTATATATGCCCCTTTTTAAATTAATTAATTAATATTTAATTTACAAATTGTTTCGCTATGATTGTGAACTCCATTCGAGACCCAAAGACTGTCACCCTAGCTAAATACCCCCCCTCCGAACACTATGGGATATGTTTCGTAGGCTGATTTGGCTGTTACAATCAGTTTCTGTTAAATTTACATTTAAATCACTATATTGAATTTTAAACGTACATTTCAAATTCTCGGGGTCACATACGAATTCTAAAAATTCCAGAAAAATATTTTCTAGCTTCGTATTGACGATACGGTCCTAACAAAACTAGTTTCGTCGAATTCTGAGACCGTTGGAAAAATGGCCAATTTCCAGTCGATTAAAATCAACTAAAACTGGTCAAACGCGTTTTCCTTTGCCACGCTCACATATCGATTCGAAAAATTATGAAATTTGAAACCTAGCAATAACTCCACATCCCGGACCCAACAAAACTGGTTTCGTCGAAATCTGAGGTCGTTTGCAAAATGTCCATTTTTAAGGGCCTGAATTCCATAGCGACTATTCAGAATTTTCAACTGGACATATCTTTTGATTCCCGCTACGAACTTTTGATTTTTCGGATTCGTTGGAAAGATATTCACTATTAGATTCCATTATTTTTGGTTTCACTAAAATCCGGATTGTTTTGCACCCGGTACATTCAATTGAAGTTTGAAATCGAATTATCGAACTACCGCGCCATTTTCAATTCTATTTATAATTATATATAATTATTTATATTCTAACGACGACGCGTATAATATATACGTTCGAATTATATTCAAAATAAATTTCTCGTCGATATTATTTAAAATAATTCATTTTAAATAATCAAAATTCGCTAAAATCGCCAAAATAAAAATTTTAAACTGGCCCAGATTTTCGGGTTATTACATAAAACCAAAGAAAATCAAGAACAGATAGAATAGATAAATCGGGTTTTAGACCCAATTTCATAGTCACAAAACCTAAGCAACAATTTTCCTAGTCATGAATCATAGGTGTTTAAATCACCGTTGTTATGTCATAGGAAATAATTTATGTCCAAGTCAAAGGCTTGTGTTCATAATCGTAGGCAAATGTCCATAGTCATAGGCAATATTCATAGTCAAAAGGGAAAATAATTCCCACAGTCATAAGTCACCGTCATAGGCAATGTTTTATGTCCCAAAATCAAAGGCTTATGTTCATAGTCCAAAGGCACATGATCTCAGAATCCACAGTCATAGGCAACAGTCTTAGGCAAAGTCCTATTTGTCCTTGAATCATAACAGTTATTAATTTAGTCAAAGAGTATAAACACAGATTCGAATAGAGAGAGAGAGAGATTTGGCATATTCTTTTATTCCTTTAATTTCATGTCACAAAATAAAGCAAAAACGTTCAAATCTAGAAACAGCTGACTTACAGAAATTAGATCTAGAATAGAAGAATGGCGATGCTAAGATTCGTATGTCGTTGCTCGAGGTTTGTTGATTTAGCCTTTGAATTCTTCACTTTGATTTGAATCTTCTCTTGAACAGATTTGAGCAGCATCTCCATGTCTTGAATTTATATTTTATTTTAATTATTTAAGAAAATTCAGAGGAGGGGAAGAAGCCATGAATCTTAGCAGCATAGGGATAGAAGAGAATTGGTGCAAAGAGAATAAAGACTAGGGCTGTTTATATAGCTGCTCAAGACCTTATCGTACACGCAGCGCTGAGTCAGCATTGAACCTAGTTAAGAAAATAGTCCAGGTACGTAGATGAATCTAGCCAAACCTTATCATACACGCAGTGCTGAGTCAGCATTGGGTCCCACTATTTTGGCGTAGAAATTTGAAATTCGAATGAATTGTATTTGGCGTAGAAATTTGATTTTCGAACTTTGGAATTTCTGGAATTTATTTAACTGTTTTATTCACATGAAATATTCTTATATGTATACAATTCCTCTAACGACCATTTTACGCGTATATATATATACGCACAACTTTCATTTTATTTTCAAAATTCAAATGATGTTGCCATATTTCATTGACTGTAGCCTTATCTTGAATTTTATCTTTGGTATACAAATATTTTTGCATATATATATATATATTTATATTCTCATATGTATATATATATTTTCTTTATTTCCTTATATGTACATTCTTATCCTTTCAAATTTTGAATTTGTATACGTACATATATTTGCATGTTCAGTTGGCCCTCTCTAAAACAAAGATAAAAAATTATGCCGCCGCCGGGGTTCGAACCCCCGACCTCTATGCTACAAATCCAATGCCTTAACCAACTGAGCTACAGAGGCTTTTGTTAATAAGTCTTAGAACAATAATAATTGTTGTTCTCTCCTGACTTCTATTTTTCATGTTAGTTACGATACTTAAATTAAACAACTGCATGGATCTTTTTTTTTTCTTTTAAAAATTAATTGTACTTTAATTTGTGAATCTTAATGTCACAGAATTACGGGGTGTTACATTCTCCCCCACTTAAAAGGATTTCGTCCTCGAAATCTTCAAGTTAGGAAGAATGTGTCCTACCATCCAATCACCCATCTACTCAACCATTCAATCACAGGCATTCACTGTCCTTAAAATATTTCTAATGCTTTCATGTTTATATGCATAGTGTGTGTATATGTCTCTATCTAATGCAAAATCAGGCGGTCTACTGATTCAGTTGACCTCCTTAATGCAAATCATGTTAGTGCCATGCGTCCAATCATGTATGCAAGCATCCCTGGTCATGTAAATACTACATGCGTGCACAACCATACATCCATATGCAACGTCCATATGATATCATATCAAGTTCAACTTACAAACAAATGCATATATGTAAATGCTATATGAAAGCGTTCGAACTTGATCTAGTGTCTAATACGTATGCATATGCATCCACGAGCGACCATTTGCAACCACTTGCAACCATTCAACCATAACATGTTTCAAATATATGTTTACATCCATTGGCTTCTACCTAAAGATCGCAGATTCGATCTAGAGGATATACTTTGGAAAGAGAGAAACAACTATGCGTAAAGCTCCTAAACAAAGAAATCAAGGATGCACCCTTAAGAAAAAGGGTATGTTGCCAGTATCTAGCCTTCTTGAGCTTTACTCCACTGTATCTTAACCAATTTTTACTCCATGATTGTGAAGTTTCTAAGCTCCATCTCCAAAATGAACAAATGTCAACCAAGTGTATATACTAGGATGATCAGAGGTCTCTCATCCTATCTTATCCATCATGCCATAATTATAAGGGTCAAAAGGTCACTACGCGCTTTTTAGAGTGCCTGCCACAACTATCCATCTCTCATGCAAACCATCCTAGTCGAACTCGACATTCCTCAAGTACAAGCCCCAAAGGCCTAAACCAATATCAGACAAGCACCCAAGGAATATCTCCTTTAGACAATCTACGTGATATGATATAAGCAAACTCGATAGCTATTCAAACCCCTACTAACCAAAAATAAACGGGTCGAACCACCCACTGGGTTTGAGACTGATTGGGACCTTCTTACTATACAAGTACTAAGGTGCAGAGACTCAACTATGGAAGCAAATATGAACAAATGCGAAGCGCTAAATCCGAACAGAAAAACTAGATTCTTCCAACAGAAACTTTTACTACCTATCTCCTAGGTACGCTCAGCATGTACTTGCCCTTCTGAAAATCTTGTCCTTTGTCCTTAATTATATGCCCTATCATACCATAGTAAAGATACTTCCTCTTGTCTTAGGTTTTATAATCCCTTCCTCCTTCGTGAGCCAAGTTTACATCCATAATTTCCTCATCCTTGGGTCGTGCTCCTTTGCCAAACTTCCGCGTGTAACCATGTTGGCAAATCTCTCGAAAGTTGCCTCTATCGCACGGAAAAGCCCTATAAACTTGAAAGAAGGCTGGCCGTAAGTAAAACAACTACGGCTATAGATGGAAGTCGGGTACTTCGCCCTTCGATGAGGTTACCTCCCAGAAAGCCAGGAGCCCCAGAGAGTCAAGAAAGAAGGAGATAAGAATTCAAATAGAGGAAGAGAAGATAGTGCGTACGGCTTTGGGGAATATGCCTTTAAAATAAAACTTTTCTTTTGAAAATGCTTCTTTAAAGACCGTTTTGAAAAATATTTTTTCAAATCTTTTATCTGATCCGGTAACCTTCAGCTCTGATACCACGTGTAACACCCCGCGTCCGTTAGTGTCACTCACAAAGGGAATGCACTAAGTTCTATGGAGCATTTTGGGTAAAAGATGCAGATAAATTACAAGACAGACAAATATTAAACAGCGGAAAATAGAACTTTGCTTTATTGATAAAATAGTATGTACAAGATTCTTTTACAATATCAGAGTATCATCTGTCTTTACAAAATAAAGAAGCATAAAACAACATTTTATATTCCCCAATGTAGCAAGAGCCAGCCATAGCATCTGAAAGAGAATCCAAGGACGACTTCGTCAAATCTTCAAGCTAGGGAAAGAGCAACGGTCCAATCTAATCCTGAGTTATACTATTCCCTCCTCAACTACCTGGGGGGGAGGGGGGGAAACGGAAAAAAAGAAGCGAAAGAAAAACAGAGTCATACATAAAGCCTGAGTAAGTTAGTAACTTCTAGCATGTGAACAGGGAAAAATGAAACGACATGAATTAACTGAATACAAGACAATACCATGATGATAGGGTCAACAGGATAAGATAAGATTACCACAAGATATACTAAGGCAAGATAAACTGGATATACTTTAATACTTTCTCTGCTTCGCTATTACCTTATTATTCTGGTTTCTATATCTCTGCACCGCCTAACTAGTGTCCCTACTAGTAACGATAACGTGATCCCAATCCCTGTAGTTTTCGTCGCCTTCAGGCATCCATTTATTATTTAATTACCTAGATCTAATCTAGGTTTTATATCAAGTGCTTTCTAGATTCAATTAGAGTTTACGCTATCTGTTGAACGCTTCTTGTATTCAGGATTTATGCCACCTAGTTCCAAACAAGGGATTATGCTACTTGTCGAACGATGCCCTTTAGTCTAGGATACACTACCTAGAGTGGTATATGTTCCTAGACTTTCCCCACGCATGTATCGCGAATCGTTATCGCTTGTCTAGATGCACATGTCCTATAATGTGCTACCCGAGTCCCGAGTCAGGGCTACTCTAGAAATACAGAACTCGGTCGGGAGCTTTCAATATCTGCCGATGCAGATGTTAAGGTCTGTTTTTCCAGTGGCTATGGTCCCACTCGACCCCTCCCTCAACTAATGGAAGGCCACCCTTGTAAAATGAGAACTGTACGAAGGCCCCTATCTGCCCCACTAATTCTATGGCCAACAACACCCCGCAACCACAACTAGATAGCAAGTATGTGGTCCGTATGAGTCCTCCAGCCTTCCCGCTTCACGTGTCTCGCTTGATTGAAGATGGTAGGTAGACGACGAGTTGCTATCACAGGGCTTCCGTCTTCTCGCCGAATCACGCTGGTCCATTCTAGTCTTTTGGTTGCCATATATTGCAACCAAGGCATACCCTTGGCTCTTCTACCGCAGACCTTAACCTTTGTGTGCCCAGGCGGATCATCTGCAGCCTCACAGAGGGATACCAAGAGTACCCTCACGTCCCCTCGAAGCCTCGGGCTTCGTATCCCAATTCGTTGGAGTCTTCTTTAAAATCAGATGGACGTCCGCTCCTTCGTGTTATACTAAGAATTACTACTTAGTTCTACTAACTAAGTTTTACCACTTAGTTTCCAGGATCATTGTCTTCTTAACTAAGTTTTACTACTTAGTTCTCTTTCCCCGTTAAGTTGGATTGGTTAAGTGTCTTTAGTCGATTCAAGCTAATTTAACCCTCTTCCCTTATCCTGTTAAACTGGTTAAGTGTTGTCAGTATTCATGTTGACTTAACCCCATCACAAACCAAGTCATATTGGTTAAGTATTTCTTAACCCTACCCATTCATCCTGTATTGGTTAAGTGTTCCCTTTTTAACTTAACTTTCCCACCGGTTTTAACTAAACCTGTTATTAATGGTTAAGTATCATCTCTTCGTGTCTTAGACTTAACCCTATTCATTTATCATATTCTGATGGTTAAGTGTTCAAGTTTACTTAACCCTATGGTCCAACCCAGCTAACATATTAAATTGGCTAAGTGTATTACTTAACCCCAACCTCTAGTCTAATTAACATGTTAAATTGGCTAAGTGTATTAACTTTACTTAACCCCACCTTTTAGTCTAGTCAACATGTTAATTTGGCTAAGTATTACCATGGACTTAACCCTCCCATTCTAGCTTTAACTGTGTTAAGTTGGTTAAGTGTTTCTATGGACTTAATCCTACCATTCTAGCTTAACAGTGTTAAGTTGGTTAAGTGCTCCTATGGACTTAACCTTCCCATTCTAGCTTTAACTGTGTTGGTTAAGTGTTCCTATGGACTTAACCCTCCCTTTCTTGTTCTAGCTTTAGTTAATAAATTAAAGCTGCAACCTCTCACATTAGACAGATATTGCTGCGGTTACTGGATGTGTCGGTCGGTTCCGGGCAGGTTTACACCGCAACTCAGTCTAACCTCGGGTTAGGCATATTCATGTTTTCTAAGTTCAAAGGGTTTTCTGATTAATTTCCAAACCTGGTTTTGAAAGCAACCATCCCATTCATCGGATCAGTTAGGGATAGCCAGGGAGGGCAGGAAACTTATATTTTCCAAACTCAAGCCTAGACACTATCCTCTCTGTCACCCTAGAACTTTCTGGTACGAGTTATAAAAAGGGGTGTTATCAAAATATCTTTCTTTTGTTTATAAATTGTTAACAATTTATCTTACAGCCCATTTCCCCCTTTTTAAACAAATTTGGCCTATATTCATTTGTCGCTAACAGACTTATATTCTAGGCCCAAATCTTGATTTGCCTAACCTACAGTTCATAGCAATTTAGATCTATCATCTTTATTTTCAGTTTATGCTAAACTTGATTTTATATGCCAAACTAGATTTTCTATTCTAGTTCACCGTTTATGCCCAAAAACTAGATTTATTCTTCTAGTTTACAGTCTACATACAAACTAGATTTATTATTCTAGTTTTTCAGTTTACAGGCCAATACTAGATCTAAATTTCGTAACCTATAATTCATGTCAAATCTACCCAATTCACATGTCTTAACACATGTTCTAAAATTGTATAAATCAGAATCATGTTCGCTTCCAAACTATGCCAATTTCAAGCTTACAACTATATTTATGTTTATTTTTGTGTTTTTCCCAAATCGCATTCCCACCGTTCGTATAATCATGATTCAACCTAGATTGTAAATAAATCTAGATTCGTAGAAAATAGGGAACGAACCAAATATGCTATGAAAAAGGGTGGACATAATAATTGGCATAAAAAGATTTTGAATAACGACGCAGGTTCAAGAATATGGGTAGACCTAACTTAATAGGTAAATTCCCACGGTCTAAAACCAAGAATAGACAGAATAGGTTCGAGAACATGGGTAGACCTAACTTAATAGGTAAATTCCCACAGTCTAAAACCAAAGAAAATCAAGAACAGACAGAATAGGTAAATCGGGTTTTAGACCCAATTTCATAGTCACAAAACCTAAGCAACAATTTACCTAGTCATGAATCATAGGTGTTTAAATCACCTTGTTATGTCATAGGTAATACTTTATGTCCAAGTCAAAGGCTTGTGTTCATAATCGTAGGCAAATGTCCATAGTCATAGGCAATATTCATAGTCAAAAGGGAACATAATTCCCACAGTCATATGTCACCGTCATAGGCAATGTTTTATGTCCCAAAATCAAAGGCTTATGTTCATAGTCCAAAGGCACATGATCTCAGAATCCACAGTCATAGGCAATGGTCTTAGGAAAAGTCTTATTTGTCCTTGAATCATAACAGTTCTTAATTTAGTCCAAGAGTATAAACACAGATTCGAATAGAGAGAGAGAGATTTGGCATATTCTTTTATTCCTTTAATTTCATGTCACAAAATAAAGCAAAAACGTTCAAATCTAGAAACAACTGACTTACAGAAATTAGATCTAGAATAGAAGAATGGCGATGCTAAGATTCGTATGTCGTTGCTCGAGGTTGAGCAGCATCTCCATGTCTTGAATTTATATTTTATTTTAATTATTTAAGAAAATTTAGAGGAGGGGAAGAAGCCATGAATCTTAGCAGCATAAGGATAGAAGAGAATTGGTGCAAAGAGAATGAAGACTAGGGCTGTTTATATAGCTGCTCAAGACCTTATCGTACACGCAGCGCTGAGTCAGCATTGAACCTAGTTAAGAAAATAGTCCAGGTACGTAGATGAATCTAGCCAAACCTTATCATACACGCAGTGCTGAGTCAGCATTGGGTCCCACTATTTTGGCGTAGAAATTTGAAATTCGAATGAATTGTATTTGGCGTAGAAATTTGATTTTCGAACTTTTGAATTTCTGGAATTTATTTAACTGTTTTATTCACATGAAACATTCTTATATGTATACAACTCCTCTAACAACCATTTTACGCGTATATATATACGCACAACTTTCATTTTATTTTCAAAATTCAAATGATGTTGCCATATTTCATTGACTGTAGCCTTATCTTGAGTTTTATCTTTCGTATACATATATTTTTGCATATATATATATATTTATATTCTCATCTGTATATATATATATATATATATTTTTTCTTTATTTCCTTATGTGTACGTTCTTAACCTTTCAAATTTTGAATTTGTATACGTACATATATTTGCATGTTCAGTTGGCCCTCTCTAAAAGAAAGATAAAAAATTATGCCGCCGCCGGGGTTTGAACCCCCGACCTCTATGCTACAAATCCAATGCCTTAACTAACTGAGCTACAGAGGCTTTTATTAATAAGTCTTAAAACAATAATAATTATTGTTCTCTTCTTACTTCTCCTTTTCATGTTAGTTACGATACTTAAATTAAAAAACTGCATGGATCTTTTTAAAAAAAAAATTAATTGTACTTTAATTTGTGAATCTTAATGTCACAGAATTACGGGGTGTTACAGAAGTTAAGGAATGGAATTCAGGAAATTAGAAACTGACAAGAGATTAGTGAGTTGAATAATGTTCTGAGTGTCGATATTGTAACGACACGGATTTTTCCCGGACCTAATCGATCGCAAAATCGACCAAGACCGTTCAAAACTCGCATACGTTAACTTTGGGAATACATTTCATAAGAACAAATAACAATAGACTTTTATAGACATTACAATAATGTTACATCAGAGTACAGAATATCAGAGTACATCAATTAAAGGAATGATACAGCGGAGGTTAAATTGCAATACATAAATACAATACACAGCGGGAGACTATAAATGCTCTGGACACAGCTTTAAGCTTCAATCCAGGATCCTGCTAAAAGAATAGATATCTGCAAAACAAGCTACTCGACTGCCTGTGTGGAAAAATATGGGCACCCGAGTTTTCCATTGAAACAAACTACAGGTCAGTCATAGGACTGATATGAGAAATCTTAACTAAACTAATCTAATGATAACGCTAATCACAGGACCACGCCGCTAACGCGGAACGGGTTTACTCCATTGGATTGCCAGTGCATAAGTAAAGTAAACCGTTTAAATAATGCTATGCTTTTTAGAAAAATGAAACCATTATAAGACCCAAGTCCCATCACACAATGCAACGCAAACCGGAGGAGAGGGTTTTACCTTATAATGTTCAAAAGATGCTTGATACGGTAAAACGGATTTAGTATTAGTGTGTATATTTTCTAATAAAAACATTTCAATCATAATGTATTAATCATAGACGACAAGGGTACCATATATCATGTCGCCATACTAGTTCTACATTCAAAACCAAAAGGTCGTATTGGGAATTGGATTTCCATCATGAGTCGAGGCTAGGGGCAAGCTCCTCTCCGATTCGAGACACTCTAGCAAATGCCTCAGGATCCCCCGCAGTGAACCCTTGGATGCGGTAGGGTCAGTCCCCGCATATCGGCAGTGGATTGGTTATGCCTGAACACACGTTTCCCGGTTCCTTTGAATCTATAATATGACCACTATCGGCCTATAAAAATCCGAGGTACCTCAATCCAAAATCCACATAAGTAAAATGTCAGAGCTGGTAGGTCGCTGACATCACTCTAGCTAGAAAGAAACGTGTGCACTCCCTACGGTCCAAATCCCGTTTTTGACTCATACCGGGGTGTGAGGCTCGCGAAGTCATTCTATATACAAAGCTACGCCTAAACAGGCCGTGCTTTGATCATCAGCCACAAGGTTCTGCTTTACAACAAAAGCCTTGATCATTTGCATCTTGGCGTGCCACGTTGACAATTCGCGCCATGCGATCAATAACCATCAATATACATCAGGGTGTTAAGCAGAGAATAAATTCTCCACCACCAAACAGATATACACCAAATAGAAACCAACGTACATGGAATGAAATTCAACGTCAGACAAGCATCCATTTACAAGTCCGTCCTGGGTCTGAACGAAACCGGAGTCCGGAAAATCAACACGTACGTCCGGTCGACCACCATTGTAGCCCCTTCAAGGTAGCTACTCCAATCATGGGCGTCAATGGTAACTCATCCATTCGACATGAAGATCAGCGGTCTTGTACCGTCTTCATCTTCGACTCTTCATTGTCGTAGTAATTATTCAGAATGGGTTAAACCCGGTCTTTCCAAATAACTTGCATATTTTTTATAATTAAAAATCAAGTGTTGTAATAAAACACATCAATGCCTCATTCCAATCCAGGATATCCTATCAAAGATAAATTCTTAATTTTATTCGTAAATATTTTTTTAAAGATTTATTAAAACTCCAATTTGGTTTTAAATATCAAAATAATTATTTAATGTTTATTTAATTTTAAGAAATTAATCTTATCCTTATTTGAGTTAAAGAACTAATGTCATTTAAAACATTGTTCACGATAAACTCAAATTCATCTTCCATTAAATATGGAATTTTCATAGAAATCAGACCAATGTATAATCGATATAAATTTCTGTATCGGACTATTAATATAAATGGAATAACGGCAAAGCCTTTTAAATTCCATATATATTAACGGCCTTCTTTTACAGAAGCTCATCTCGAATATTATTAAATCAAATTCCATTCAATCCCAATTTAATATATGAAATTGGAAAAGTTTACCCTTGGAAAATATTTCATTTTAAATCTTAATAAAAAGATTTATAAATTCCAAATTATAATTCACTGCAAATTGGGTTAAAGAACAAGTGTCGTTTAAAACACTGTTCACGATAAATCCAATTCGCATTTCATTTTATTCCAATTATCAAATATAATTGAAAACTCGAAAAATCTTAATTAAAAGATTTATTCTTTTCTTAACTGGGGTTAAGAACAGTGTTATTTAAGACACCATTCACGACAACCCAAAAATCCAATTTATTCTATTTAATTCCAAGTAAATATTAATTTATTGGAAAACTTTATTAAATCTTAATTACAAGATTTATTCTAGTTAATAACTAGTTCATATCAATAAAATATATTTATCTTCTCACTATTGGAAATTTTCATCTAAATTCCTTTTAAATCATTTATTATGATTTTACATAATATTTCCATATTTTTAATAATTTTATAAATCAATTCTTTTTAATATTCATTTTAAAATGAATAAAATAAATGGATAACCACATTCGGGTTAAAACGGTGTTTCTATTTAAAACAGATTAAATAGGCCAATTCAATTTCTTATTCATTTGTATTTTATACTGGGCCAGACCTCCCACATTAAGCCTGTGACTTATGGATGCTGGATATGCCGGTTGGTTCCGGGCAGACTTATCCCATAAGTTGGACTTAACCTCGTGTCATGGCCCAATTCATATTTTTAATTCAACCTTTTTCATTGTAACTTTTTAACAAACAAAACAAAATCTTTTGAATTTAAAACATCAAAGTCATTATTTGATTTCTTTAACTGGATATTAAATTAAAATATTATCTTACTTCCAAATTGGAACGAGGCCCAACAATTACCATATATTTTAATTATATGGGTTTCACACATCGCAGGAATACTATATTAATGATAAATATTATCAAAAACCATCCACAACATCCAAAGTGCATTATATATTGTATAAGCGTCAAATAAATAACGCTTATAATAAATCACAAGGGAGATGTGTGAATATCATCCCAAGACCCGTGTGGGGTTTTCAACCAACACATAACACAACAAATAATTAAATAAATTATCTGTGCACTTGGGCGATGTGTAAAAATTATCGTCCCAATCAACATAAACAAGTTGGATAACTTGTAAATGGAAGTGTAATACACAATATATAACACGACGATATAAATATCTCTTTATATTGTATACAATTCTATTCCAACAACGAATGAAAAATAATAACTTTGTCTTTGTTGAAAATTTCCTTTTGTAAATTCTAATTCGATAAAAATGGTTATTTTTATCCTAATGTATATTTTCTAACAAGAATGTCCTTTTTATTCTAATTTACATTTTCTAACAAAAATTTGTCCTTTTTATTTACAATAACAAAATGAAAAAAAAACAAAGGATGTCATGTTATTGTAAACAAGTTTCTATGTTATTCAAATGACAATTAAATAGTCATTTATTAGTAAACACTTTCTACGTTATTCAATTGACAATTAAATAGTCATTTATTTGTAATCACTTTCTATGTTATTCAAATGACAATTAAATAGTCATTTATTTGTAATCACTTTCTATGTTATTCAAATGACAATTAAATAGTCATTTATTTGTAATCACTTTCTATGTTATTCAAATGACAATTAAATAGTCATTTATTTGTAATCAAATTCCTATGGATCTTTAATGACATATAAATACACCTTTATATATAAACAATTTCCTATGAATTTTAATGACACATAAATGCACCTTTATATATAAACAATTACCTATGAATTTTAATGACACATAAATGATTATTTGACATGTTCAAATTTTTCTATGGTTTCTAATAATATAAAAAGAGCAAATCTCATTTACATACAAGTTCCAAGTTTCCTAATGACGGATAAAAAGTGAATTTTATTTGTGTGTCAAATTTTAAGTTTCCAATGACAATAAAAGTAAATTTTATTTGTCAAACCAAACTCTAAGTTTCTAATCAAATCTTAACAAGTAAAAATGGTACTTTTACTTATTTACAAATTCTAATGACAAAACGACAATTTTGCATTGACAATTCTACTTCATATGAATGATATGCTTATTTGGTCAATTTTGATTCAACATAAATGCCATAATTTATATTGTCAATTTTTAATACAGCAAAATTGACAATTTATTTCTAATATAACATGATTTAAAATGAATGACATTTTATATTCATGATTTTTTTTATGACATGTTTTGACACAAATGAGAGCCTTTATTTCAGTTTACATGTTTTGACAAAAACGTTATTTTTATTTGCAACTAACGAGTTTTGACAAAAATGATTATTCCCAATTCGTTAACATGTTTTGACAAATAAGTGTTTGGGTTTATATAGACATGATTCTAACTAATTTACATTTCTAAATGAATGACATTCATTTATTGACAAAACAAATCTTGACTAAGTGACATGTTTTTATCGGCAAAAACACATCTTACTAAATGGCATGTTTTTATTAAAAAAAACATGTTTTCTAACAGAAACGACATATTTATTCTAACATATGACATTTCCTAATAATGACCATCCCTATATTGTATATGACAATAAAAAGAAAGAACGTTTTTAATTTCAACAAATTACTAATCTTTAACATAACAAATAAAAGTGTATACTTTTATTCGCATATTATTTTAATATTTAACATCACACATAAAAACAACATTTTTATTCGCATTTAATTCTAATTTCAACAAGGCAAATAAAAAAATACTTTTATTCGTATACCATTTCTAATTTAAAACATGACGGATAAAAGCAATATTTTTGTCTGTGCGTAATTCCAAATCTAACATGACAAAATGAATGTCGAAATCAACACAAACAACAAGTTTCCATCACAACATCACAGCTCTAATATCATACATACATACATACATCGATTTCTAATAACAATAAAATAATTAAAATTTTAATTTATTATTAAACATAGAAATCTCACATTGATTACTCCTTCTGAATCCTGTGCTGTTTTGATTTTTAATTAGCCTGAAATTCAAATCTGCTCATTTTCCATTCTGATCAGTTTCATGATGTAGATCTTGTTATCACGATTATAACGGTCCTAATCCTTACTATTTATCCCTTCCTCTTCTTCGTTGGTTTACAGTCGAATTCGAACCCAAAGCTCTATCGTCAAACCCCAATTCGCACGCCACCTGGAACCCCCGGCCATCGATCCAAACAAGCCACGACCACCGCCTCCACATGCGCCGCCACCACCCGAAGACCCGGCCAACTCGCACCCCTCCTGCCTCGTGAATCCTCCTCCAAGCGTCGTCCCTTCTCGGTCAAAAATTGAGCACCACAAAACTCTAGAAACGATCATCACCGTACCAATTTAAAGATTGCGTGTTGAACTTTGATTTTGTCTTTGGGTTCATGTGTTAATTTGTGAGGGATTAGGATTAATTGAGGATTGAATCCTGAAAAGGAATGGCCATTGATCCATAGCTGGGCGGCGGCTATAGTTGGTATTAGGGTTTTGTTTTGACCGTATATATTAAGGTATATATATATTAAATAATATTTAATTTAATAGTTGTTTACCTTATCCTTTTTTTTCTCTTATTTTTCTTTTTCTTGTATTTAAAAAAGGTATATAGTATGGCATATATGTATATGAAAAAGAAGAGAGAGAGAACATGAAGAATTAAAGTACATGAATTAAACGCATGCGGCAATTATTGTTATCATTGTCATTATTTTTTTCCTTTTTTATTTTCCTTGCAATGAATGACACGCCTCATTGAATATGATTTCAAATTTTATTTATTTTATGAAAGATGCGACTTTTATTTTATTATATATATATATATATATATATATATTACTTCCTTTATTCGGTTGCATGTTTTACTTTATTCCTTACTTGCGTCCCTACATATGTTTTATGTTACAAGGAAAATAAATTGGCTGAGGTGGCGTATTTATTTCTCATTTATGTTTCCTTAAATCCCCTTGGATTACATGCTATAATGACACATCTAACTTATTTATTTATTTATTCAAATTTCAAATGTAGATAACAATGAGAGAGAGAGAGAGAATGAAATGGAAAGAATAAATGCTAAATTAATGCTATTTGTTAGAAATTAGAACTAACACTACAGTATTAAATATTATTGTTAGAAATGAATGTTTGCAACTTTTCATATTTCAAAATTGACTAATTAATGAAGGTTTTCTACGTTTTGAATTCCTAAAAGTTACATTTTGAATTGACAGGGGAATTATTTAAGAGGACAGCCAAAGATATGTACATATACATACATACATACATACATATATATATATATATTATATGTATGTATTGTCAAAATTTATTTCATTTATAACCTACACTTTACTTTCAATCAATAAATTAATAAATGTCATTAAAGTTCCTATGTGACGTTAAAAAGAATAAATTTTTAATGTAAAACATTTCATGTTTGTACATGACATTAAAAGATTTTTTTTTTTTTTTGTTAACCAAATTCATGTTCTTACATGACATTAAAAAGTTAAGTTTTTATTGTAAATTAATTTCATGTTTTACATGACATTTAAAAAGTTAGACTTTTAGCACTAATCAAAATATGTTCATTTTCATCAAAAGAATAACTTTTAGCGCTAAACAAAATATGTTCGTTCACATTAAAAAAAATAACTTTTCGATGTAAATCATTTTTATATTCTAACATTTAAATAAAGACTAACTTTTATTTTAAAACATATTTCATTTTTTTTCGTTATTATTTAAAATAAATAATTTTAAATATTCTAAATTCATTAAAATTTCTAAAATGAAAAAAAATAAATTGGCCCCAAAATTCCAGGTTGTTACAATCGCCCCCACTTAAAATCTTTTCGTCCTCGAAAAGGAATGTAGCTAAAAGTTGTTTAGTTAACTAACTTAACTATAAATTTTTATTTATTGGTTTCAATAATTTTATTAGTTAAACTAATAATCAAACATCACAACCAGCAATCAATTAGGTGATTAACTTTTCAAATATATATAACTTTTATATATAGTCAAAAATCATATTTTAGTGCAAATCACAGCAATGTTTCCTAACTAAGTTTTGGTTCTCATACCAGTCGATTGGAAATATATAGATATCCCACTCCGAACTCGAACATAAACACTGATGATGATGCCTCATCATCAGAATCATCTCCGGGCTATTAGAGTGTGACTCTATATCTATCTAATATATTGGAGCTTCTTATACACGCTTATAAGGCGTATATTAAATCTCTATATACTCGATTGTCCAAATCTAAAATATAATAATATCTCAAATACGTGTTTTAAGATAAATTTTCAAAACTAAATTTGTTACCACTTTTATTTATTTAAAAAAAAAAACACTCTTCGGACTCATTCTAGGATACTACTGATCCCATCTCTAATGAGTATTCTCATTTTAGGATACTACTGATCCTATCTCTAATGAGTATTCTTATTGGATATTACTAATCCAATCTCTGATGAGTCTTTTGTTCAGTTCTAACGAGTTGTACCCCAAAGATTTGAGCTAACCAGAGCTCTGATACCAACTGTAAGGACACGGATTTTTCCCGGACCTAATCGATCGCAAAATCGACCAAGACCGTTCAAAACTCGCATACGTTAACTTTGGGAATACAATTCATAAGAACAAATAACAATAGACTTTTATAGACATTACAATAATGTTACATCAGAGTACAGAATATCAGAGTACATCAATTAAAGGAATGATACAGCGGAAGTTAAATTACAATACATAAATACAATACATAGCGGGAGACTATAAATGCTCTGGACACAGCTTTAAGCTTCAATCCAGGATCCTGCTAAAAGAATAGATATCTGCAAAACAAGTTACTCGACTGCCCGTATGGAAAAATATGGGCACCCGAGTTTTCCAGTGAAACAAACTACAGGTCAGTCATGGGACTGGTATGAGAAATCTTAACTAAACTAATCTAATGATAAGGCTAATCACAGGACCACGCCGCTAATGCGGAACGGGTTTACTCCATTGGATTGCCAGTGCATAAGTAAAGTAAATCGTTTAAATAACGCTATGCTTTTTAGAAAAATGAAACCATTATAAGACCCAAGTCCCATCACACAATGCAACGCAAACCGGAGGAGAGGGTTTTACCTTATAATGGTCAAAAGATGCTTGATACGGTAAAACGGATTTAGTATTAGTGTGTATATATTCTAATAAAAACATTTCAATCATAATGTATTAATCATAGACGACAAGGGTACCATATATCATGTCGCCATACTAGTTCTACATTCAAAACCGCAAGGTCGTATTGGGAATTGGATTTCCATCATGAGTCGAGGCTAGGGGCAAGCTCCTCTCCGATTCGAGACACTCTAGCAAATGCCTCGGGATCCCCCGCAGTGAACCCTAGGATGCGGTAGGGTCGGTCCCCGCCTATCGGCAGTGGATTGGTTATACCTGAACACACGTTTCCCGGTTCCTTTGAACCTATAATATGACCACTGTCGGCCTATAAAAATCCGAGGTACCTCAATCCAAAATCCACATAAGTAAAATGTCAGGGCTGGTAGGTCGATGACATCACTCTAGCTAGAAAGAAACGTGTGCACTCCCTACGGTCCAAATCCCGTTTTTGACTCATACCGGGGTGTGAGGCTCGCGAAGTCATTCTATATACAAAGCTACGCCTAAACAGGCCGTGCTTTGATCATCAGGCACAAGGTTCTGCTTTTCAACAAAAGCCTTGATCATTTGCATCTTGGCGTGCCACGTTGACAATTCGCGCCATGCGATCGATAACCATCAATATACATCAGGGTGTTAAGCAGAAAATAAATTCTCCACCATCAAACAGATATACACCAAATAGAAACCAACGTACATGGAATGAAATACAACGTCAGACACGCATCCATTTACAAGTCCGTCCTGGGTCTGAACGAAACCGGAGTCCGGAAAATCAACACGTACGTCCGGTCGGCCACCATTGTAGCCCCTTCAAGGTAGCTACTCCAATCATGGGCGTCAATGGTAACTCATCCATTCGACATGAAGATCAGAGGTCTTGTACCGTCTTCATCTTCGACTCTTCATTGTCGTAGTAATTATTCGGAATGGGTTAAACCCGGTCCTTCCAAATAACTTGCATATTTTTATAATTAAAAATCAAGTGTTGTAATAAAACACATCAATGCCTCATTCCAATCCAGGATATCCTATCAAAGATAAATTCTTAATTTTATTCGTAAATCTTTCTTTTAAAGATTTATTAAAACTCCAATTTGGTTTTAAATATCAAAATCATTATTTAATGTTTATTTAATTTTAAGAAATTAATCTTATCCTTATTTGAGTTAAAGAACTAATGTCATTTAAAACATTGTTCACGATAAACTCAAATTCATCTTCTATTAAATATGGAATTTTCATAGAAATCAGACCAATGTATAATCGATATAAATTTCTGTATCGGAATATTAATATAAATGGAATAACGGCAAAGCCTTCTAAATTCCATATATATTAACGGCCTTCTTTTACAGAAGCTCATCTCGAATATTATTAAATCAAATTCCATTCAATCCCAATTTAATATATGAAATTGGAAAAGTTTACCCTTGGAAAATATTTCATTTTAAATCTTAATAAAAAGATTTATAAATTCCAAATTATAATTCACTGCAAATTGGGTTAAAGAACAAGTGTCGTTTAAAACACTGTTCACGATAAATCCAATTCGCATTTCATTTTATTCTAATTATCAAATATAATTGAAAACTCGAAAAATCTTAATTAAAAGATTTATTCTTTTCTTAACTGGGGTTAAGAACAGTGTTATTTAAGACACCATTCACGACAACCCAAAAATCCAATTTATTCTATTTAATTCCAAGTAAATATTAATTTATTGGGAAACTTTATTAAATCTTAATTACAAGATTTATTCTAGTTAATAACTAGTTCATATCGATAAAATATATTTATCCTTTCACTATTGGAAATTTTCATCTAAATTCCTTTTAAATCATTTATTATGATTTTACATAATATTCCCATATTTTTAATAATTTTATAAATCAATTCTTTTTAATATTCATTTTAAAATGAATAAAATAAATGGATAAACACATTCGGGTTAAAACGGTGTTTCTATTTAAAACAGATTAATTAGGCCAATTCAATTTCTTATTCATTTGTATTTTATATTGGGCCAGACCCCCCACATTAAGCCTGTGACTTATGGATGCTGGATATGCTGGTTGGTTCCGGGCAGACTTATCCAATAAGTTGGACTTAACCTCGTGTCATGGCCCAATTCATATTTTTAATTCAACCTTTTTCATTGTAACTTTTTAACAAACAAAACAAAATCTTTTGAATTTAAAACATCAAAGTCATTATTTGATTTCTTTAACTGGATATTAAATTAAAATATTATCTTACTTCCAAATTGGAACGAGGCCCAACAATTACCATATATTTTAATTATATGGGTTTCACACATCGCAGGAATACTATATTAATGATAAGTATTATCAAAAACCGTCCACAACATCCAAATTGCATTATATATTGTATAAGCGTCAAATAAATAACGCTTATAATAAATCACAAGGGAGCTGTGTGAATATCATCCCAAGACCCGTGTGGGGTTTTCAACCAACACATAACACAACAAATAATTAAATAAATTATCTGTGCACTTAGGCGATGTGTAAAAATTATCGTCCCAATCAACATAAACAAGTTGGATAACTTGTAAATGGAAGTGTAATGCACAATATATAACACGACGATATAAATATCTCTTTATATTTTATATAATTCTATTCCAACAACGAATGAAAAATAATAACTTTATCTTTGTTGACAATTTCCTTTTGTAAATTCTAATTCGACAAAAATGGTTATTTTTATCCTAATGTATATTTTCTAACAAGAATGTCCTTTTTATTCTAATTTACATTTTCTAACAAAAATTTGTCCTTTTTATTTACAATAACAAAATGAAAAAAAAAACAAAGGATGTCATGTTATTGTAAACAAGTTTCTATGTTATTCAAATGACAATTAAATAGTCATTTATTAGTAATCACTTTCTATGTTATTCAAATGACAATTAAATAGTCATTTATTTGTAATCACTTTCTATGTTATTCAAATGATAATTAAATAGTCATTTATTTGTAATCACTTTCTATGTTATTCAAATGACAATTAAATAGTCATTTATTTGTAATCACTTTCTATGTTATTCAAATGACAATTAAATAGTCATTTATTTGTAATCAAATTCCTATGAATCTTTAATGAGACATAAATACACCTTTATATATAAACAATTTCCTATGAATTTTAATGACACATAAATGCACCTTTATATATAAACAATTACTTATGAATTTTAATGACACATAAACGAGTATTTGACATGTTCAAATTTTTCTATGGTTTCTAATAATATAAAAAGAGCAAATCTCATTTACATACAAATTCCAAGTTTCCTAATGACGGATAAAAAGTGAATTTTATTTGTGTGTCAAATTTTAAGTTTCCAATGACAATAAAAGTAAATTTTATTTGTCAAAGCAAACTCTAAGTTTCTAATCAAATCTTAACAAGTAAAAATGATACTTTTACTTATTTACAAATTCTAATGACAAAACGACAATTTTGCATTGACAATTCTACTTCATATGAATGATATGCTTATTTGGTCAATTTTGATTCAACATAAATGCCATAATTTATGTTGTCAATTTTTAATACAACAAAATTGACAATTTATTTCTAATATAACATGATTTAAAATGAATGACATTTTATATTCATGATTTTTTTTTATGACATGTTTTGACACAAATGAGAGCCTTTATTTCAGTTTACATGTTTTGACAAAAAGGTTATTTTTATTTGCAACTAACGAGTTTTGACAAAAATGATTATTCCCAATTCGTTAACATGTTTTGACAAATAAGTTTTTGGGTTTATATAAACATGATTCTAACTAATTTACATTTCTAAATGAATGACATTCATTTATTGACAAAACAAATCTTGACTAAGTGACATGTTTTTATTGGCAAAAACACATCTTACTAAATGGCATGTTTTTATATATAAAAAAAACATGTTTTCTAACAGAAACGACATATTTATTCTAACATATGACATTTCCTAATAATGACCATCCCTATATTGTATATGACAATAAAAAGAAAGAACGTTTTTAATTTCAACAAATTACTAATCTTTAACATAACAAATAAAAGTGTATACTTTTATTCGCATATTATTTTAATATTTAACGTCACACATAAAAACAACATTTTTATTCGCATTTAATTCTAATTTCAACAAGGCAAATAAATAAAAATAAAAAAAACAATACTTTTATTCGTATACCATTTCTAATTTTAAACATGATGGATAAAAGCAATATTTTTGTTTGCGCGTAATTCCAAATCTAACATGATAAAATGAATGTCGAAATCAACACAAACAACAAGTTTCCATCACAACATCACAGCTCTAATATCATACATACAAACATCGATTTCTAATAACAATAAAATAATTAAAATTTTAATTTATTATTAAACATAGAAATCTCACATTGATTACTCCTTCTGAATCCTGTGCTGTTTTGATTTTTAATTAGCCTGAAATTCAAATCTGCTCATTTTCCATTCTGATCAGTTTCATGATGTAGATCTTGTTATCACAATTATAACGGTCCTAATCCTTACTGTTAATCCCTTCCTCTTCTTCGTTGGTTTATAGTCGAATTCGAACCCAAAGCTCCATCGTCAAACCCCAATTCGCACGCCACCTGGAACCCCCGGCCATCGATCCAAACCTGCCACGACCACCGCCTCCACGTGCGCCGCCACCACCCGAAGACCCGGCCAACTCGCACCCCTCCTGCCTCGTGAATCCTCCTCCAAGCGTCGTCCCTTCTCGGTCAAAAATTGAGCACCACAAAACTCTAGAAACGATCATCACCATACCAATTTAAAGATTGCGTGTTGAACTTTGATTTTGTCTTTGGGTTCATGTTTTAATTTGTGAGGGATTGGGATTAATTGAGGATTGAATCCTGAAAAGGAATGGCCATTGATCCATAGCTGGGCGGCGGCTATAGTTGGTATTAGGGTTTTGTTTTGACCGTATATATTAGGGTATATATATTAAATAATATTTAATTTAATAGTTATTTACCTTATCCTTTTTTTTCTCTTATTTTTCTTTTTCTTGTATTTAAAAAAGGTATATAGTATGACATATATGTATATGAAAAAGAAGAGAGAGAGAACATGAAGAATTAAAGTATATGAATTAAACGCATGCGGCAATTATTGTTATCATTGTCATTATTTTTTTCCTTTTTTATTTTCCTTGCAATGAATGACACGCCTCATTGAATATGATTTCAAATTTTATTTATTTTATGAAAGATGCGACTTTTATTTTATTATATATATATATATATATATATATATTACTTCCCTTATTCGGTTGCATATTTTACTTTATTCCTTACTTGTGTCCCTACATATGTTTTATGTTACAAGGAAAATAAATTGGCTGAGGTGGCGTATTTATTTCTCATTTATGTTTCCTTAAATCCCCTTGGATTACATGCTATAATGACACATCTAACTTATTTATTAATTTATTCAAATTTCAAATGTAGATAACAATGAGAGAGAGAGAGAGAGAGAATGAAATGGAAAGAATAAATGCTAAATTAATGCTATTTGTTAGAAATTAGAACTAATACTACAGTATTAAATATTATTGTTAGAAATGAATGTTTGCAACTTTTCATATTTCAAAATTGACTAATTAATGAAGGTTTTCTACGTTTTGAATTCCTAAAAGTTACATTTTGAATTGACAGGGGAATTATTTAAGAGGACAGCCAAAGATATATGCATATACATATATATATATATATATGTATATGTATATGTATGTATTGTCAAAATTTATTTCATTTATAACCTACACTTTACTTTCAATCAATAAATTAATAAATGTCATTAAAGTTCCTATGTGACGTTAAAAAGAATAATTTTTTAATGTAAAACATTTCATGTTTGTACATGACATTAAAAGATTTTTTTTTTTTTTTGTTAACCAAATTCATGTTCTTACATGACATTAAAAAGTTAAGTTTTTATTGTAAATTAATTTCATGTTTTACATGACATTTAAAAAGTTAGACTTTTAGCACTAATCAAAATATGTTCATTTTCATCAAAAGAATAACTTTTAGCGCTAAACAAAATATGTTCGTTCACATTAAAAAGAATAACTTTTCAATGTAAATCATTTTTATATTCTTACATTTAAATAAAGACTAACTTTTATTTTAAAACATATTTCATTTTTTTTCGTTATTATTTAAAATAAATAATTTTAAATATTCTAAATTCATTAAAATTTCTAAAATGAAAAAAATTAAATTGGCCGAGATGAATAACAAATGGTTAAAGATTAATGACCGAGATGAGAGATACTTGCTTAAAAGGATTTTAAAATGAAAGGGGCTTTGAATGTTCTTATATATATAAATATAAGAAGTGAAAATGAGAATTCCATTTATTGGATAAAAATGGAGAAGTTGTGAACTAAAAAATGGTTAATCAAAAAGAGGCTAAAATGGTAATGAATATTAAAACATTGAAATCAATTTTCTTTTATGGATGAATGGTTGTTTTATTTGATACTTAAATAACTGACAATAAAATCTGGCCTATACAATTGTTGGTATGGAAAGACCGGGATCGAATTTATTCGAAAACCATTCCGAACTAACTAATACATAAAAGTAGAATATACGGATTGAAGATAGAGCAGTGAAGACAATGGATCTTCATGAGCAAAAGGGATACTTGTCGAATTCTCTGGAGTCGCGCCCGAAGATATTTTGATGGTGATCCGATAGTGATTGAAATCGACGGATTGCAAGGACTACTCGCTACCGATCCATAGGGTGATTCCTAGAATGTGGTAGGAGGTTGCCTTCGGTTTGTCCTGTCCTAGGACAACTTGTGTATGGATGAGTGTCTGACAAAGTATTTTTAAAGGGTTTATGTTCGTTGATTTCTTCAAATGTACGAAGTTGGTGGAAAAGAAGGGAAACTTCTTTAACCTAACAATCGGAGTATTTTTGGGGAGATCAATTAGTGATTCCCTATGGATCTGACGATGTGGAATTCAAAGTGAATGGTGGCCAGATGATATAGAAATATAAAAATTTAAACCTCAAGCCTCATAACTAGAAAATGACAAAAATCGGGCAGGCAGTATGGCTTTGTGGGTCACCCACATTAGGGTGTATTGTCACCATCTAGAGAATATTCAATTTGTTACTTCTTTTCACTTCTGTATCTCCCGGAAACGGTTATGTTGCTAGCAACCATATGTGACAATATATTCGATACACTCAAGAGAAATGAGTGGTCGGTCATGTGTGGTCCGGGTTGCAAGACATTCTTGTTGAACCCAGTATATTCCTCTCTAGAGATACACTATCGGAAGGCGGTTCCATACCTTGTCATAATCGGAATCCAATCCCCAATAAGCGCCCGCGGTTTTGATTGTATACTATATATGTGAAGTGTGAGATGCAAGCATTCTGCTAGATTTATATTTAGACACTATTATAATATCAGAAAAGATACTGATTTCAAAAATGTTTTGGGTTATCATAATCGTTTGTGTTTATGTGTGGGTTGGTCTTACGATTATCCTTTCTTTCGAAATGATTTTTAACCTTAAAATCAAGATGGATGATACCAATAATTTAGTGGGTTTTTCTCATGCTGGTTCACCAGACTGACCTGTGGAGTTTGTAATGCTTGGGTCAGACCCGGTTAGGTCAGACCCAGTTGTGCAGGTTCAGGATAAGTTACAGATTTCAGGAGACAAGATGGAGGAGTTCAGACGTATGATATATGTACAGTATTTCGCTGTGTGTTGTAGATGAGGACAGACTATTATAACTATCCAGATGAATTGAATATCCACTATACTCTGATAAATTGTAAGTATTATTTCAAGTTTTCAATAAAGATTTATTTATGTATTATATTTTATTCCGCTGCGATGTGAGACCCTGATATTGTGGTTAGTTCTTCTTCTTTTTCTTCTATTCTAATCTTTCTTTCTTATCTCACCCTCTAACTTTCTTTTTTAATGTTCTGGGTTTTTGGTACTCGAGTTTGGACGGGGGTGTATTTGTGTCAAAAATTCGAGCATCGAATTTTCTGGTTCGTTACATTACAGCTGCCACATGCCACTGTCCATCAATAAACCACCATGTTATGACACCAACCTCCAAACACACTCGAATCCATCCACACAATACCCTATTGTGTCGTTGATGTGATGCTCAATTTGTTGTTGCCTCTAGTTATGGTTGATTTTTGGTCACTTTGAATATTTTAACATGATTGACCAATATGTCTTCTTCTTTTGGTCCCCTTTATGCTCTAGAATCTTTCAATCATCCAATCCCTGAAAAGAATGACTGAGAATTAATCATCAATTTCTGTTCAATTGGAGCCTAAGATGGAAAAAAAATGAATTTTATATGTCTCATTGTCTTGTCTATATTTTTCAATCAATATATAATTAGATATAGTTTACACAATTTGATTTTCAATCACTTTTAATTAATTTGCTAATTGCCATTAAAAACAGTTAGGGATGATTTCAAGATAGGAAATAGATTGAGATTTAAATCTAAAACAAAATTAAGTGAAATCAGATGTTGACAGGTTTTACCATAGCAGTCCATTTACAAGAAAAAGAAAGAAATTGTTGGGCCAAAGCGTCACAAAGGCCCAAAAACCCTTTTGTTATTTGAATGAAAGTGTATCATGTTATATATCGAAATATACTTTTTTAATATTTCTAAACCCAATGAAACTATCAAAATATCCAAAAAGACGATTCAACTTAAATCTAACTTTCACCTTTAAATTTTGTTATAAATAGTGTCAAATTAATGGGTTGTTATAGCCCTCGACGGGTTATCATGCCAAATCATGGTGGGGTATTCAAAGTGAAGTTTTACAGTATTCTCAAGTTGAGGAAACTTTGTATCGTCACTACATTGAGATTTTCTATTTAACTTAGTTGTTATAAATGAACACGAAACTCTTGAATGAGCCATATGATAGTCATACAACTACTACAAGTAGGTAACTCGTTGGTGTCCATACAACCAATACAGTGCTCTACATTTAAGAGCATCATGCACTCTAATCTTAACAGATGAATCAATATCATTTTCACAAAAGATTTCGATTGGGAATATTTAAGATATTTTATATATTTATTTCATGATTAAATGCTCATGATTTCAACTACACATAATATTTTATTCAGGGATATGGGTGTAAACCGATCAGACTGGACCGGATGGAGGTGTGATTAATTTCTGTACTAAATGAAATCGGATTAGACACGAACTAGATGAATTTTTTTCTCATACAAATTTCATCTTCATTGTTGTATATAATAATTCTATGAGTTTTGTTTGATGACAACAAACATATATATTATTATAAATGTGTTTGTAATTGTAATATTCACCACAGACATAATTAAACATTTATTTTTAAATAAAATACTACTACACAAGAATTTAAATATTCAAATAGTATTTTATTTCTACGTTTGAATAGTAGAGATTTGTAACTCCACTATTTTTAAATCTTTCTTTTTTGAGTTTGTTCGGGAGGGAAACCGACTGAAGTCGTAAAACCCTCCCTAGTTCACCTAGCCTGGTCGCGAGCTCCATATAAGTGGCTTATCTTAGCATATGCACATGGTAAAACTCTCCCTAGTGCACCTATTTGTACATCTCACTGTAATACATTTTTTAATTTCATTTGTTTGATTACTCTTCTCTACAACACTTAGCTATATTCACACATATACAAACACTGTTACATCCTCTGACACAGTTACTGACACATTTATCTTCTGTCTGACCACTATCTCTTTAATCTGTCTTCACAGTTGATCCATTCATCTGCTTACCTATCATAGAAACAAAAACAGTAAACTGAAACAAAATATTTTAAATTCTTTCATATATAGTTTTATTTTAAAATTTATTTACCTCAGAATTTTGATGTGTTTCTCATCATATTTCATGATTTATCTGATATGTATATATATCCATATGCGCCTAGACAACTTGTGATATTCACAGTGATTCACTGTAAATACCACAATGTAGACAATATCTCTAGTGCTTGTATATACATACACACACACACATATATATATATACACACATATATACATATACATATACATATATATATATATATATATATATTCTGCACATACATGATACACGTGAATGTATATACACATATATTTTGTGCAGGCACAATACGGTCAGATATCTGTGAATGGACATGAACCAAGGAATTCAATGCAAATAGTCCGAGCAACACTTTCAATGATGCAATGTACAAGTCGCAAGTTTAAATGCCAAGAGCCAAACACACATATACATAAGCATAATTGTATATTTATATACGTGTATATATGGCAGTAAGTGATCAACAGCAAAGTAAAGACAAAAATGACTCAACAGCAAGCAAGATACACAATTTCAATTATGCATGCACAAAACTCATGATGAAGCCACTCACACACATATATATGTATATAAATGTTTGTATAATATATATAAGATGTAGTAGTTTTTTTTTTGGACAAGTAGATAGCAAGGATCTTGTTATAAACAGAGGTGACAAGAAGTGATAAAAGCAATAACTCAACATGTTCAAGACAGTGTCAAAGTCAAGAAACACAATCCAGCATGTACAGGTTTAGCATGGCACAAAGTTCAGGAAAATCAAATATAACATCAAGCCAAGTCAAAAATGGGTTCAACATGAAAAGTGCACAAGGTTTAAAATATAACAAAGACTGGGTGTATACAGTAGACACAAATACATGTCCAAACATGAATTCAGCCTAAATCCATATATGATCAAGCCTACTAAGTCAAAAACAATGGAGCAGGTCGAAATTTGTTTGTGCACAAGTTTGTGCATGCCAATAGTACAAGTTCATGAATGCAACACAAATGAACACAAAGAGGCAATTTCAATGCGTGTCTATATATTTTCAGGAGCAATGCTAGCTACACAACACAGTGGACAACAAGATGAAGCACATGGATCGAGTATAAGATGCAGAGCATGTCAGGGGCAATGGAAAGTGCAAGCCAAATGGACTGAGCATATATGAACATCAAGTCACAATAAGGTGATGCCAAGAACACAGTGTGCTCAAAGGTGAAACAACATTCAAACAGACAAAGCAGTTGTACAATAGTGTACACATACATACATGCAAGTTTGAACAAGCAAAATGGACACGCAAGAGGATGAACAATTCAGTGTTCAACTGTACATGGATAGAGAATTCATGTCTGGGAAAAACATTCAATGCATATACATATATATTCACACACATTAATGTGTGTGTGTGTGTGTATATATAAGTGCATGACAATGCAAATGGTTATGGCATAGTCATGATGTACAACATTTATACTTGAGCAGTAAAACTTGTGCACAACAAAATACAAAGTGGAAAATGATACACACAGTCATGAAGTTTGATAAGCAAGATGTTTGCATTTCCAGAAATCACAGTGAGAAATTCACCAACATCAAGAATTGTTTCCCATAAAATCATAGTGAATAATTTTGGAAAGAAATCAATATTGAGAGTAAATTCATTCAAGCATTTCCAGTTTTGGACATGTGAAAATTGGCAACAAGAATCACGCAAGGACTAAGGCAATTGTTTACTAGCTGAATTGGAGAAACAACCTTTGGGGAAAAATCAATTCTATTGTTTCCTATAATCATTAAATCAAAAGAGTATATGGTAAACTGTGAGGAGTATTCGACAAGTACATATTTGGCAAGATTACATTAGAGCGTCACAACAATTTTGGGTAAGAATAAAATCGATTGTTTCCAGAATTCAATCTATGACCCGCAACAAGTCAAGAAATCAACGCACAAATCAAACCAAGCCAAACAAGAAATCAAATAATAAAGTAAGGGATTCAAAATCCTATTTAATCACCCCATTCAGCATCGGTAGTTGGCACCGAAGTCAAACAACAAAAAATTCGAGATCATGATAGAAATAATTCAAAGAACTCACACGATTTCAATTGCAAGCCATAGACAAATCAATTCGACAAAGAAAGCATTCAAGACATCACTGCAAAACATCCAGAGAAACAACTTCGAATCGCGATTTGGAGCTATGAAGAAAAACCCTAATTTTTTTAGGGTCAATCGTTGAAGATAAAAATGGGAAAACTGATATTTTCAAGTGAAAAAATAATGGCCGACTTTGCTTTAATTTAGAAAAGGGGGTTTTATTTTTATTTTATTTTGAATAGTTTTTATCCTGTTTTGCAAACTGTTCAATGTGTTTTCTAATTTTTTCTGTAAAAACTAGGGATTACTAGCTATAGGTTTTATAGCTAGGGTTTACGAGTTATAGGTTTGTAATTAAGGGAAGACCCGATCTTAATGATAAAGATCAATGCAGGATTTTGAGCGTAGGATTAGATTAGAACAGCAGGGAGCGGGTGTCGCGGGTTTATAGGAAACTTGTAAGCATAGGGATTGTTTTATACCTAGTAGAAACCTTAGGGAATGCAGCAGTAAGCAGGGTTTGCCGAAGTTGGGTAAAATCCGTGTCATTTACTTTTTGCATTTATTTTCTTTGTTGCAATCTATGCTGTGATATTTTTAACATCTTGTAAAACTCGAATAAACATATTCACTACCCTCTAGGGCTAATCTAGATCCAACAGTCCTAACTCATGTTCTAAATGAAATCAATTGGACACAAACATGTGTTTTTCGGATACGGACACAGACACAGATGGACCAGGTCGGACATAACTATTTATATTAAATTTTATACTTTTTATTATATTTTCTGTCAACTATATATCGAAGTACGAGGAATTCATACGAACTCGAATGAAAACGGAACATGCATGATTTTTTCTCGTATAATTTTTTTGTCCTAAATCGTGTCCTAAATGAAAATTGAATGGACTAGAACACGAATGAACATCGGACAGTCGTACAAAAATTACAACCCATTCAAGGATTTTCTATTATGTAATTTAAATTAGTTACTTAAATAGTCAGACCAAAATATAACAAGTGCATAAAGGAAAGCAAATACAGTTACTACAAACAAGCTTGACTAGATTGTTAGACATATGTAATAATTTACATAATCATCCGTAGGATATACAACTAATCTTTCAAGGTAAACATAACTGCAAAAATAATTATTCGTTTGAGCTTGTAAGTGATAAAAATGGTTTACGAAGCTCGAACTTGTGGTACTTGAGCTTGATGGATAAATTAGAAGAGAGTTGACATTATATAAGCTTAAACATGACTATTTAGAATGGAAGGACGTGCATGATAGATCATGTTCCAACGGTTTTATATTATTCAATTCCGTTGAGCATTGCAAATGTGTGGTTAGCCAGTATCAATTTTAAATATTGAACACGTCCAACACTTCAAACTTCACTGAAGATGAACCTAACCATTTTGTGTTTGGTGCATCTAACTAATATTTTAGCAAAATGTAGACTATTAACGAAGATGGGCTTCTTTGTAAAAAGTTATGAAATAACAATAAACATTCGATCCAAACCAGAACTATATTGCTAACATATTGAGGTGTTTCTCGGTCGTCAGTTGCCTGCCAAACAAGTCTGAGTCAGTGGACAAACGCCGACCAAACATTTTTTGGATCGATGACTAACTGTCAAACATTTGTTTGATCGATGACCAATCGCTAGCCAAGCATTAGGCTAGTAGCCCCCAGTGACTATCCCATGCCTTAGGAAGACACTACCAAAATGATCCACGTGAAATTTGTGTTGCAGTTATTTCCCTAGTAACCCATTTCAAAGTTGGCTAATTCTATTCATACACAAAAAATGCTAAACATGCACTAGAAATTATAATTATTACTACATATCAAATATTATTTTAAACACACCGTGTATTTTTCTGTAATAACCCGGAAAATCTGAACCAATTTAAATTTTTTATTTTGGCAATTTTAGTGAATTTTGAATATTTAAAATGAATTATTTTAAATAAAAACAACGAGAAATTTATTTTGAATAGAATTAGAACATATATATTTATTTGAATCGTCGTTAGAATATAAATATTTACTTTTAATTATAAAAGGAATTGAAAATGGCGTGGTAGTTTGAAAATTCGATTTCAAATTTCAAATGAGTGTACAGGATTAAAAATAAACCAGATTTTAGCGAAACAAAAAATATTTGAATCTAAATGAAAATATCTTTCCAACAAATCAAAAAATTGAAATTTCATAGTGGGAATCAAAAGTTATCCCCATCTGAAAATTCAGAATAGTTGCTATGGAATTCTAGCCCTTAAAAATGAAAATTTTGCAAATGACCTCGGTTTTCGATGAAACCATTTTTGTTGGATCCGGGATGTCTAGTTATTGCTAGATTCCAAAATTCGTAATTTTCTAAATCAATATGTGAGTGTGGCAAAAGAAAACGTGTTTTAACATTTACAATCAATTTCGATCGACCAGAAAATAACCATTTTTTAAACGGTCTTGGAATTTGACGAAATTAGTTCAGTTAGAACTGTATCGTCAATACAAAGCTAGAAAATATTTTTCGAGAATTTTTAGAGTCCGTATGTGGTCCCCGGTAAACTGAAATGCGCGTTCAAATTCAATATATTGATTTATATTTTGATTTTGACGAAACTGATCAAAACAGCCAAACTGGCTTATGATACATATCCCATTGTGTTCGGAATGGGGGTAATTGGTTAGCAGCGATAGTCGTTGAGTTTGATTTTGAGTTAGAACAAAAATTGCACTTTATGGTATTAAATATAAATATTTAAATAAAATGGGCCAAGCCCTTTTCCCTTCAACACCCGGTCAAACCCTCCCCCTCCTCACATTTTCTCTACCCGACATTTAGAAGAAAAAAAACCCATCGTAGTCAAAGCCAGCGCCACCCTCATCCGCGATAGCAACCGTCGAAGCTGGCGCCACCCTCACCCGCGACCGCCCTGGGCCCCCCTTACCGCCAGGATCCTCCACCACCGATTTCTGGCCTCCATCCAACGTCCAAAACCCTAAACCACCCCCCTTCAAGCCAAATAACCTCCACGGTACCCCCTTTCCAGAGCCGCCACCTCCCCTGAGCCAATGATGAACCCCCCCCCCCACCTCTTCGATAAGCAACGGTGAGCTTCTTTATTTATTATTATTATTTGATTTTCTTTTTATGAAATTAATTTAGTAATTATACACTGTTTTAAACTGTAAATTATACATGTGTATATATACATAGGTTAATGTATAAAAGAAGGGATTTTTAATTTATAAAAGAAGTGATTTGTATATCATAGAAAGAATGAAAATATGATTTTTATATTATAGAAAGAATAAAAATATGATTTTTATATTATAGAAAGAATAAAAATATGATTTTTATATTATAGAAAGAATAAAAATATGATTTTTATTTATTGGAATGAAGCAATAAAAATATAATTTTTATTATGAACAACGTGGTAAGGACTGCATTGGAATTTCAAACAAATCTAAATGGTTCAAAAGTTCAGAAGTTGAATGGCGGAGTGGAACCCAAAAGGTGAGAACTTCTCACTTTTAATTTGTTTTCTAGTTGAAATATATACTAGGATGCAGACGGTGCTTAGCAGCACCCGACACCCGTTCTCCACAGACCATAGACGACTCGTTTGTTTGTTGTTTGTGGTGTGAAAGTTAATTATGTGATGTGGAATGAAAATAAATATTTTATAGTTAAAAATATAATTGTTAACGTGTATATAAAATGAAATAAATATTTATAAACAAATCGGACGGTTTGTTTATGTACACCCATTTGACTGATATTGATTGGGGCGATAAATTTTACACATCGCCCAACTGCACAAATAAATCTGTGTTCGTTGTTTGAAAGCCCCACACGGGTGTTGGGATGAAATTGGACATACGCTAATCCCAATAATTAGCTGTATGTTGATCGATGGATTGACTGGCTATTATAAGCGTTAAATATTTATATTTGATGCTTATGCAGTGTAGAATGCACTTTGGATGATGGATTGTTGTTTTCATTGTTGTTATACACATTTGTTGTGTGAAATCCATATAAATCACATTGTATGGTAATTGACTGTGTCTGATTCCATTTCAGAAAGAATGAATATATTAAAATAACGATTATTTTAAAATAACAAATATAATAACAAATATTTTTCAAATAATATTCATAAGAGAATCAAAATATGGTTTTGATGTCCGATTTAGGGTGGACACGAATATATTTAAATATATAAAGCCATATTGATTAGACTGACGCCATTTTGACGTGAACGATATTTATATCGATTTTATAATGAATATCGAAAAGGAATAGATTTCAAAATCTAATGTTTTAAAATTATTATCATTTATATATCGATGATATGGAATATTCAGTTTTGATTAAAAATTGAATACGAAGTTGAACTCATTTTGAAAACGAATTTAAAACGATTTATAAAATACGTTTTAAAAGGAAATCGGCGAAATATATATAATATATATATAACGGCCTGAATAGAGCGCACCGCGCTGCGGTAGTTCGTGAATTTCGACCATTGACTTCGAACGGATATTAGGGAGATCCGACCGTCGGATTCTCCTAAAACCGGAACCGTTGGGTTTGTATCGAAAAGAGCTTTCTAACGAGTATTATAGATTTGAAATCTAACAGTTGGATTTGGAATTATGTCCAAATCAAATTTGGAAAAGGTCGCTGTAAGTGCAGTTCGATGGCCGTTTATGGATATCGACTGTACGAGCCTTGATAAAATTATCAAAAATATCAATAATTAGTGTAAAATCATAGGAAATGATTTTGAAAGAGTTGGGATGAAAATTCCCATATTTGAAAAGATAAAAATAGTTTTTTATCGAAATGAACTGGTTTTGAACTAGAATTACAATCCATTTATTTTTAAAATAAATAAATTGGATTTGAAATGGTTTTGAAAATAACCAGAATTTCCAATATATAAAGTGGAAATGGATTTGAATCGAAATTGTCTTCGGTATATTTCGATGTTGGATTTCGTGATTATACAGATATTGTTATGGAAATTTGAAAGATATATTTATATCGTTATTTCCAACACAGTATTTGTTGGTCGTAGAATTTGATATTGAATATAAGCCGATATATTTTCTATTCAGACCCTTGTATTTAATATCAAATGGGATTTGGGTTTGTCATGAATGGTGTCTTCATTAATACTATTCTTAAACCCAATTGAGAAAAAGATTAAATCTTTTTATTTGGATTTAATGAAGTATACCAATTAAATAATATTTAATTGGAATCGCATTGGAATTGATTTGTGGATTTATCGTGAAAGGTGTTTTAAATAACATTTGTTCTTTAACCCGATAATTTATGGAATGTGAATTGGGTTTGTTGTGAACTGTATTTTAACGACATTCATTCTTTAACCCGATTTACAGTGAAATGTGATTTGGAATTTATAAATCTTTTGTTAATATTTAAAGGAGATTTTCCAAAGTACAGTTTTTCAATTTAAAGAAAATAAATTGGAATGGAATGGAATTCGATTTGGTAATAATCGAAGTGAATTTCTGTGGATGAGGACTGCTAATATATATGGAATTTAAAAGGCTATGTCGTTATTCCATTTATATTGTTAGTCGGATATGGAAGTTTATATCGATTATATATATCGATTTGTTTTCCATTAAGATTCCTTGGTTAGTGGAATGTGATTTTGGGTTGTCACGAATGGTATCTTTGATGATACTGTTCTTAGACCCAACAGAGTTAAGAAAATCAGAAACTAACTGGAGATTAGTTAAGTTTGATAGTTTCTTGGGTATCGATCTGGTGTTGGTTTCGGCCTTCGGGGTTATTACTTAGGGAATTGTTCACTTGCTAATTTACGGTCAAAGGCTGATGGAATAGAATGTGATTTTGGGTTTATCGTGAACCGTGTTTTAAATGACACTGGTTCTTTAACCCAGATAAAGACATGATATGATTTCCCAAGTTAAACAATCATTAATATTGATTGTCGGGATGATTAAAACCAAGTGGAGTTTTAATGAATCTTTAATTAGATTGAAATGATCGAGAATGGAGTATCACCAGTTTTGCTCCAGGCGATAGTTAAATCTTTAATTAGATTTGAACATGAAATGGTAATTGAATTTACCGATAACACCGTGGTGTTAGATATGAAGTATGACCAGTTTTACTTCATGGGATGAATAGGTTAGGGTTGGGAAATTTAACAAGTGATTACTTCGGTAAGGTTCGCTAATCCCGACTAGTTTAGATAAACCATAATTTGGTCTGAATTGATATCTAAAAGAAGATTAAAGAATAAATTTAAAGAATTTATCTTTGATAAAATTAATGGGAACCTTTCCCAAATTATAAGAATATTTGAATAAAAGAATATTCTGAATTGGAATGAGGCGTATGTTGTGTTTGTGTAACACTTGTTGATTATATACGCGATTTATTTAGAAAGACCGGGTTTATTCCATTCTGAATAACCGATTCGACGATGAGTCGAGGATGAAGACGGTGGTCAAAGAACGGAGGTCTTCACATCGCTTGGATAATTACTGATGATCTTGATTGGGCTGTACACCCAAGAGGAGGGAATCAGTTGTTGATCGTCCAGACGTACTTGGAGATCGATGGATATGCGAGGTACAAGATGCCTCTGGTTTCGTTCTGACCTAGAACGGACTTGTAAATGAACTGTGTGTCTCACATTGGATATTATTCTGTATGATTGATGGATATCGGTTGCATGGAGGTTTGCCTATGTGGCATGCTAAGATGCAAATGATCAAGGATTTTGTTGAAAAGCAGAGTCTTGTGATTGATGATCAAAGCACGGCCCTTGTGGTTGATGATCAAAGCACGGCCTTTGTGGCATAGCTTTGTATAGCGTTAATTCGCGAGCCTCACACCCGATGTAAAGTGAGAGGACCTCAGGGAGGGCATGTGTTTCCTTCTAGCTAGAGTGGTGTCAGTGACCTACCAGCTCTGACATTTATATTATTTTCACCTGTGTGGTTGTTGGATTATGAGGCGCCTCAGATATATCGGTGACTATGTGGAGCCGATGGAGTCATAGGACTCATTTACGCCACAAAGGGCGGGGAAACGCAGTGTCCAGGCATTATAATCCACATTGGGTGGACCAGCCCTGACGATCCATGGGGCAGTTGCGGCTATTCCTGAGACATGGGCTAGACTGTCTCGAAATGGTGAGGACGATCCCTTGTCTGGTTCACAGATGGAAATCCAATTTCCAATACGTGACTTTGCAATTTTGATTGTAGAGCCTGGTATGGCGACGTAGTGGTATATGGGGCACTTATGCCGTCTATGATTGATACTTATGATTGAAATTGTTTTGACACTATACACTTATAGTAATAATAAAAGATGAAATTTAGCGTATCAAGCATTTTTTGGGTATTATAAGGTAAAACCCTATCCTCCGGCTTGTGTTGCATTGTGTGACGGGACCTGGGTCTTATAATAGCTTCAATGTTCTTTATTTAGCATTGCGCTGTGGTTTTATGCACTGGTATTCTTGGGAGGAAACCCGTTCTGTGTTATACGGCGTGATCCCTTGATTTACCTAACTTTAAAATAAAGATTAATAACTGTTTTAGTTCTCACACCAGTCACATGACTGACCTTGATTTTATTGTTTTAACCTAAACTCTGGGTGCCCCTATTTTCCACACGAGCAGCTAGTAGTTTTAGTTTTGCAGATTTATATTCACAGGATCCTGATTTACAGCTGACGCGATATTCGGAAAGCTCTGTATCCGTGTATTACTTCCAGTTGTGTATTGTATTATTTTTCGCTGTTATGTAATGTATTGTAATCTCTGATATTTATCAAATGTTTTTTATTCATTCATACTCTGTATATTCTTGTATTCTGATGGAATTGTTGTAATAAGCAATGAAATGTTCTTTTGTTTGTGTCCCGATGTGGCTTGTTCCCAACTCAATCCGGGCTTTCCTTCACGGGGAAGTTCAGGTCGTTTCATTTTCATTACTAAATTATCTTTGTTTTCATATTCTTTGTCTTCCTTCTATCAAACTTAAAACACATTTATGTAAAATTAGAAATTAGTTACACCAAATTGAGTAAAATTTAACAAAATGTACTTTAGCTCTTGCATCAATAATGTGGCTATTTTAAATTTTCAAAAGTTTCTTAATTTTAATACAATTTCTCAAATTTTAGAATTCTTTTTATACATCTAAATCACAACAATTTTTCTAAGTCTTGTCTTAATTTAAATTTCATGTTTTATGATGAAATAATTCATCGACATTTAAACTAACATAACTAGTTTGAGTTTATTATTATTACTTTTAAGGTCAATTTTATTTATTTTATGCAAAAGTTTAAAATAAGTGACATAGTATTTTAGTAATATGCTTTTAGAAAGAAACAATGATGTATATGTTAAATGATTTTTGATGTTAATTTGCTTTTGAATTTGAGTATTGTTAATGCCACTTCGAAAATGGTTAAGGGGGGTCATTTTTTAAAAAAAGAAAATTTTACTAAGTGAGGGTTGCACGGGGGGGGGGGGGGGGGGGGGGGGATCGTTAAACATAGCCCCTCCTTAACAATTTGTAAAATATAGACCAGAATGGCGTTTTATTATTTTACCTAATTACATTGTAATGTTTGTTAAACCATAATTCTCTTATTCTTCTCAAAGTAAATAATTAATCATTGTTTTCATTGAGGGATCAATTTCTAACGAAATTTCTAACTTTGAAAAAGAATACAACATGATTTTTACTCAAGAAAGCGAACAACACGTTGAATTTGTTGAAAAAATCACTGGAAAAGTAACAATTTACTTGAACGAACGGAAGTCCATTTTCAACCATATACGTTATATCGTTGACACGAGTCGAAGTTTAACAATTAAAACGACATGCACTCGCTGAATTTTGTGAGCGTACCAGGTCATGAAAATAACACAAATTTGGCGATAGATCATCGAATAAAATCATGTTTTCTAATATATTATTACCAAATATGTAGGATTTTAATTTTTCTTTTCTTAATTTATTTTCGACATGTTATTTTCGAACTTTGTACTGAATTTCAGTAATGTCCCTATCCATTTTTTTCATGTTTTGTGTATTTGAATTGAGGATAAAATCAGATTTTTTTTTTTTTAAAAAAAAAATTTATTTTTCAACTTTGTTCAGCTCCTCTTAAGAATTTTATTTTTAATGAAGTTAAAATAAAATATAATTGTCTGTTAGTCCCTTTTTTTGAGTGCTATTAACCGTTCTTCAATTTTCCCCAATTATTTGTTCCTCCAACGTAATAAAAGGACAACTACAATAATGAAAGAAGAATTCGTTTACAGGATAAGCAGCGCCGAAGACTGGGAGGCGATGAAGCTTTCTGGATCAACTTACGGCGGAGATCTGGACCGAAACTCTGGCTACCTTCACCTCAGCAGTCTTCATCAGGTAAACGCGCCGTCTCACTTCGTTCTTAGTCCTTGACAATTTTAGTAACTGTAATTTTTTTTTTTTTTTTTTTTTTTTTTTGACTTCGATGGGTGACTGAGTGAGCATGTAGCTAGATTTATTATTATTATCCAGCATGAGATTGTCTCCAAATTCACGTTTTCTTTTTTCTGCAGGTGAAGATGACTTTAAAAAATTTCTATGAGGGAAGGGATGACTTGTTTTTGCTCCAAATCGATTCATCCAAGGTAATAAAAAAGTCCGATTTTTCCTAACCTTTCTTACTTTCATTGTAATGTCGGCGTATCATATTTTAATTAATAACGCTGGTTCATGTATGATTACTGGCCACAAATTGATTTTAGATCTGTAATAAGGGTGAAGTCAGCTGGTAACCTGGGGAGAATTAGAGATTGAGTGGTTCAGTTTTCAGATTTCAGTACATAAGTGAATGTTTTAGGTGCTGTAAGTTTAAGATTGTTTTTGATGTTAAAATCCGATCTGTGACTGTTCACAGGCCAGAAATATTCACATCTCATTTTCTTTTCTGGCCACACAATTAAAAAAAAAAAAAAAAGAAAAAAAAAAGAAGGAAAAAAAGAACGCTGCTCCACTTTTGGCCTTTTCCACCTAAAAGATAACACAGCTGCCCTTTATTTTAGTATTTCACAAACAGTAGCTTAATATTAACGATGAAAAAAAAAGAGATGAGATCAAAAACAATGAAGTTATAATCCATATTTTGTTTTTCATTCTCTTTGCAATCTAAGAAGTTATATTTTAGCTTAATACAAGGACAACTGGACGACATATTACACTAGAAATCCTAAAATCAAACAACATCAAGAATAAACAACGTAAAAAAAAAAAGGAAAGAAAGAAAAGAAAAAAGAGAAAATATGAAATAAAACACAATTTTCTAAAAAAAACATTATTTTTTTCAAAACTATTTGTCTTTCAAATTATATAAGTATTATCGTATTTTTTTAATGATCAAAGTGTATAATAAAATAGAAAAGTGAATAGGTCAAGTTGAATAATATATATAAGGTGTAAATTTAACAATTTTTTATTTATTTTCAATGGGATGGAAAAGGCAAATGTAGGAATGTAAATAAGAACAGGAAAATAGTGTTAAGGACAAAGTTATGGGCTTTTTCAGTCGTAAGCACAGCCTACTGAAATTTTAATTTAAAGGACAAAACATTGAATTTTAGGTATTAGTTTTAGTGTGCATGGTATCAAAATTTGATTATCAGTTTTTAAGTATTAGTTTTACAGTGTGTATGATATCAAAATTTAGCTATCAGTTTTTAAGTATCAGTTTTACAGTGTGTATCATATCAGTTTTACAATGTGTATTGTCCTTAAAAATAAATTTTGGATGAATTGTCCATGAGCTTGAAAAAATTACAAAGTTTGTCCTCCACAGTGAAATCCCCTGCCTGATTCGTAATGATTTTAATCATCAAAATAGACATGCTGAGGTAATGTTCAATGCTAACAAACACCCATGGTAACTAACTAGACAAATTAGTTTCCAGAATTTCACTGGTGATTTAATAACCTTTTTTACCTTCTATTTCTGTTTATGATTATTCTTTGATTTACCTTTCAAATTTCGGTAACAAGTGGACATAATTTAAAATTGCTTGAGTAAGATGAATGTACTTTTGTACCTGTTAACAAATACTTCTGGATGTGTATGGCGACATATTTGCATCTACAAATGAAAGTACTTTGTATATCGAATATCCGCATTCGTGGATACAAATGAATTTCGAATAATTACCGTACTCGTCAATGATCGATATATCGATAGAAAATTTGAATCTTATGTATTTTTTTTACCCAAATTCATTGATTACAAAAGATGTAAGGAAATATATAAATTCTTTTCTCATTATGTGGTTAATATTAGGAAATCAGTTTCCTATCAATATGCTAATTTACATACTCAAATGAGTACAAGAGAACTAATTTTCTTTCTCAAAGAAATCGTTTGAATTCCTTCCTCATTATCTGGTTAGTATTTTTTTTTTTTTTTTTAAAAAAAAAGAAGCAGTTTTCCTATTATTAAATATGTGCTAATTAATATATCCAAACAGTTACAGAAGAATTAATTTGCCTTATCTTAAGAATATGTAAAGAGCTGGACATTCGGATCTCTTTCTGCCTATAAATAATAATCATTTTCTATCACAAAAGGTTAAACGAAACTATTATACATAACTCAAATTATAGGAAAGAGAGGGAAACCAATCTTTTTCACCATTAAAGCATCACTCTCTTCATCTAAAATGTCATGCAATATTTTTAGTTAAGTTTCGTTGCATTTGTGATATTCATGTATTTCAAGATCTCAGGGTTTTGTTATAAAAACTATTAACAAAAGAAGGCAAAATCAACAAGTATAATAATAATAAATAGTTTTGAGTAATTATTATGTAATAAATGCATGTACTATTAACTTAATAACGAAATTACACATAAAATAAATTATAATCTTGACAAAAAACATATTACTAATTTTAGGATGCGGATGTCTTTGCATTCACATCCATATCCGTATTTTCCGATATCATATATTTTTCCCTTTTGAAATATGAATGGTGGCGGGTTTTGGATTTTCTGAATTTTCATCGAGTGCCTTTAGTGCTTTGACTTGGATAAGGTTGCACATATATAATGATTAGACAAGTTGAGCGCGCTCTCTCTCTCTCTCTCTATTTACACACGCACACACGCATATACACAAACACATCTTTGCATTCACATCCATATCCGTATTTTCTGATATCATATATTTTTACTTTTTGAAATATGAATGATGGCAGGTTTTGGATTTTCTGAATTTTCATCGAGTGCCTTTAGTACTTTGACTTGGATAAGGTTGCACATATATAATGATTGGACAAGTTGTGCGCGCGCTCTCTCTCTCTATTTACACACACACACACACACAGATATATATATATATATATATATATATATATATATATATATATATATATATATATAGCAAGCGTTCGGTTGCACCCTAAAAATAGAGCAACCCAAATGCCCCTTGATTTCCGCCACTCGTTTATAATAAAGAATGTAAGTGGGAAGTGAGAGAGTGAGGGGAAGGAGAGAGAGAAGGAGAAATACTTGATGGAGATTGAGGGACATTTGGGGTGCTGCATAAGTGAGTAGGAGGTGAGAGAGTGAGTTAAATGAGAGAGAGGAAGAAATGAGTGGTGGAAATAGGGAGACAAATGAGGTGCTGTAGTTTTTGAGGTGCCATTGAACCTACCTCGTACACACACACACACACACACACACACATATATATATATATACACACACACACCAGTTACTAGATTAATTTGTCCTTATGTGAATGGTGAAAACCAAGGGAAATCCAATGGTTATGAGGAGCGTCAAACAACACAATGTAGCACCCTAATAGTCCTATTTCAACCACTAATTTATAGTAAAATAAGTTAGTAAAGGGAGAGAGAAACCTGGATGTGTGATAGAAATCAGGAGGGCTAAAGGGGTACCGCACTGTTTGTGGGTGCTCTTGATCATATATATATATATATATATATATATATATATATATATATATATATATATATATATATATGAGAGGTGGAAATCAAGGAGAAAATGGGATGCTCCATTTTTGGGGTGCAACCGAACATCTGCCTATACATACATACATACATACATACATACATACATACATATATATATATATATATATATATATATATATATATATATCTGTGTGTGTGTGTTTCCAACTTTTCTTTTGTTCTGTGAGATGAAGTGCATGGAAGCATGCATGGTTCACTTTATCCATATTTTCTCCATACATGCGCGAGATCTATTTAATGAGCTCCGCACATCCCTTCTATAATCTTATCTGATTATACATGTTGAAATCCGGGTACACTTGTACACTAGAATCTTTGTGCAATTTCTCCAAAATCGAATTAAGCAAATACTAATCGCTGGACTTTATTTTATTTGTTCAACATTATTTCATGTTCACTTGTTTTTAATACATCAATTTTATTTGCTATTCATGCAGCTTGGAGAGGGATTAATCTATGAAAAAGTCGATGAAGTCAACTTCTTTCCGCATTTCTATGGTCCATCTAAAACTTACTGTGCTCTGCCTCTTGAAGCTGTGGCAAAAGCGGAGAAGTTATCGTTGGTGAACGGTGAACATTCATGCAGTCTTTTAGATCATAAGCCGAGCTGATGTGTTCTTGTTATCCGATTATTGTTCCTTTAAACAAATATCACTGTCTACTAGATCGAGTACTATCCATCAGTGATTATTGTGTTAACTACAAAATATACTCCCTAGCGGTTCATTTGGGAGTTCAAAATAAAAATAAACAAACTATGCCTAATACTGATGAATTGATTAATTGAATGCATCTTTTAAGTCTTCGTGCTTTTTGTTGCTGATGAGTTTTTGTTTATTCTTCTTCTTTAGGCATAATCATGTTTTGTTATCCATATTATTTTCTAAGTTATCTTCTTCTTCTATTTTTTTTTTTTTGTTTTTTTTTTGTTTTACCTCTAGAAAGAAAGTTCTGCATAACTGATGGATAAAATTTTGTTCTTAATTTAGTACATCGTATCAAATCAAGTGACCTGGAGTTGAAGGCATTCCTAGATTACTGATATTGGCGTGCAATACCACCTGAATTAATACACACTTGATTTTAAAGTACAGTCTACATCAATATTCGTTTATTACTCAGTATAGAGTATACACACCATTAGTTGTACCTGAGCTATATTTGCTTTTTATTTATTTACTAGTGTGAACCCGTGCTTCACACACGGTTGTGCATAACTCTTTTTGTAAGGACCTTGGTCTAATTATATGAATGCATGGTACACCCTACACGTTCAAGTTGTAGAAATTTGTCCTTAAATCTAAACCTGGGCCGGCTATCTGATCTAACGTGAGGGCAAAAAAACTTGCCAAAATTTACTGTTAATAGCATTAATCCGCACATTATGCACTCAAAAAAACAAAGCCTTCTTTAGTGGCATAAGTATGCATATATGACATATGATTTATTAGCAAACAAATCTTGTACGGTCAAAACACAATACCAATAGCAAAAATCATCTCGTAAAAGTAAACAAATTTCTGTCCAAAATAACATACAAATTAGAAGAATAACTTGCCATGCCAATTTTACATGAAATATTTTCCCATGTGAGACCATTTGGAGTAACACGAAACAGTAAAGTAATATATAATGTATGTCACTATAAAGAAACAATGAATAGCAAGGCAGGTTCATCAAAGGACATTCCATATCAATTTGCCTTCTAAAAGAGCTTCATCATAACCTTCCACTCTCCTACAACCGCATCTGAAGATAAAAATTCAGCTTTCTTCTCTTTGGCTTTCTACAACATTTGGCTTACTCTTTCAACTTTAGATCTTATAATAGTGCAAGCTTTTCCACTATTTTTGTTAACACAATTGATGTTGAGAAAAGAAACTGAAGATGGTTTATTCAGCCCTTCCCTTATTCTACGCTAGTTAGTACCATCTTCAAACATGATAATTTAATTCATGGTTATCGAACTGGATGATCAATTCCAAGTTCCAACTCCTTGCATTTGTCATCCACTAATAAGCCATTCCATTTTCTATGCATCTGCATCCAAGTGCCACAGTTCAAGTTTTTGGTTTGATTGAAAGAAAAATCAAGATAGACAGAGAAGAATCACCTTTTGTGACATCTGATTCCTCTGTCACCTGTAAACAGATTAGTAAACACATCTTTACAATATTTTCGGTCATAAGACAATTAAAATAGTATTGAAAACCCATAGAAAAACAATACAAAATAGTCAGTACAATTGCATGCTTGCTTGTCCAGTATATCTCTTAATTCATACAACTAAACATGTACGTAATAAATTCAGTACTAACAGGGAGATACCCAACTTTCACCTTATACAATATAAGTAGTATGTACCATTGTTGAAGGCGTTGAGCTTTGAAAGAACATGGATACGTGAATGAGTTTGGGTGAGCCAAATATTTGTCTGCTACTATTTTCTTTCACAATATTTTCTTTCTTGCACTCACCTTACAGGGTCAAAACTAACTCAGCCCCACAAAGTTCAAAGGTTTCCCACTGCTTGTCAATATTATAATTAATCTCATACCCAAAAATGGTAATGACTATTTTCCCCTTGATTTCATGGTACAATTTTTTTTTGATGCTACAGCAGACGTAAGTAACATCAAAAATGTGCAAAAATATGCATAGCTACAGCAGACGTAAGTAACATCAAAAAAAAATTGTACCATGTGCAAAAATTCAATACATCTGCACCATACTATATATCAATAATAAAATAATCATCTCATAATTCAGCTAGAACTGAAACTAATATAGTCTTTTATAAAAGTATGAAAAACAACTAAATTCAGAAAATAAAAAATGAAAGCATTATTTCTTTAAAAAATTCAAAATGAAAAGAACTTGCCAATTAAAATTGAGGTCACAAAAAAGAACCAGAAAGTAAAAGGTGGATACCCAGTGCCAAAGGCTCCCCGTACTCAAGCGCGAGGACTTCCCAGGTCAGTCTCCCTCCTGGTACTATTCTTACGGTTTTCCGGGCTCTGGGGGTGGTCGATTAGCGCGCGCAGCCTTTCCCTCACATTATGTGAAGAGGCCAGGGCTCGAAAAAATGATTTAGAAAGTATGAAGCAAAATTTCATCTTGGAAAAGGTTAATATTTGATAAAATCAAAAAAAAAAAAAAAAAAAAAATTGCAAGTAGACAACAGAGGTGTTTACACCAGGGTAGATGAACATCTGCTTCAAAATATTACCTTGAGAAACCTTTTTCAAGAATAATTTGTATGAAGAAGATGAATGCAACGCCATAATGGAGCTAAGTAATGCAAATGGTTAAAATTCGGTTAGGTAATTGCTTGTAGTTGCGAGATACGGTGATTTGTGTTAGCAACTAAAAGCATGCATGGGATAAGTGAGTGTATTTATAACCATCGTAGCAATTTCTTATTAAATAATATCCTACATAGTACGTGCTTTGTATGAGTGCAAATATAGCAAACTCAAGCAGGTTGAATTTGGCAAAAATAATCAACGATCATTTGTTGCTATATTTTTGCTATTTGACTGCTCATTGTCATTGTTACCATAATTTTAAATAATCAGGCAAAAGACGATTCCCCAATATTAAAATCCATCTAGGAAGTATTTATTTAGGCTCAAAATGGTTGGTCCTATGGTTTACGTCTTTCACGTTGTAATAAGGGGAAATGATGAATATATTTTAGCTGCTAACTCATATGTATAACAAAACTTTTGATTGACATAACTCAAAAACAAAATAAAACTTAATGCTTTACTATATCATATATTTTTTACATAGCACATTTTTTCAACTTATATTTAGTAAGCCATCCACTAAAAGATTTCACATAAAATAATATCAATACTATATATACATATTTATTATTTACATAACCTGGATGATGTCTACCGTGTTGCTAAAAGAAATATATATTGTTATGTTTGTGAATCTGTTGCTGTTTCATTACAGCTCATAGGCATTATAGTTAGATAACATGCTATAAATCATACCGGACTGAAGAAAGAGTAAATAGGAAGAGGAAAAATTCAAGGCGCTAATAAAGAAATCCATATTTGTAGTGAAATAAGTTTATGCTTGTTATGCAATATGTTAATTCAAACAATACTGAAAAGATTAAGTTTCTGGTAAGTGATAACAAAGATTTTCCAAAGAAAAAAGAAAGCACTGGTGTTAAGATATGTGAAATATATTAGAAAGGTCCATATTACATTAGAAATAAGTTCCGTGGAACAAATTATCATGAGTATAGCTTAGCATACATCTTCAGACTAAGAATTTATTATCTCTTACGTGTATTTTGCAGTTTGTAGAAAATAATGTATGTTGAAGCTTTGAAAAACTAAAAATGAAATTAGAAAAGAGGAGAAGGTTATGAAACTATAACTCAAAATATGGGACCGAATGGTAAAAGTTGGCAAATGAACTGGGACATGTACTGAAAATAAAGTGTTATTTCTATTTCCAAGCTTTAGGGCTGTCTATGAGTACCCGAAAAATCCAATATCTGTCCGCATTCGTATCCGAAAATACGGAATATATCCATTATTCGAGATGCGGATAAGGATATTCGATATTCGAAAATAGTCACCTTGTTAACCTGTATTTTTTTTTGATGTAACTCCTGGATATATATTAGAAATTAATATTAATCAAAATTCATTTCCTTGAATATCTTACATCCGTTAGTCGTCGTAGTTTGATTTCGTATGCATATGATAATTAAAACTACTATTTTAAGTACATGTTTGCATAACTTGCAGCATCAATGCAAAATAATCACTAATACCTCACTATTTTTAATTTTTACATTGATGAAAACGTATTATAGTCCTTTATTGAGGTCAAAGTTGAGTTGAATGAGTAATGAAAGGGTGTTTATTATGTTAATTCATTTAAGCCAGCAGTATTTGTTCGACAATGCTTAAATGAAAGGGAGGGGAAACTAACTCATTACATAAAGATGTTACTGTGGAGGTTATAATAAATTACCATATTTACATGATAAATTCATGGACAGTTTCACTGGTTAAATTAAACTAAAGCGTCATGTACATATTTGGTATTAGCAGTGCTTGTCTTAAGGGAAAAGATGTGTAACGAAGATGAACATTTCAAGTTAGAAATGTAAACAATATTTTGTATCCCCTAGGCATGTAAAGAACACAAAAATGGGATAACAAATAATAATATGATTGTTTATAAACGTAGTGCTTTGATATGCTTTATAATAATACATATGTCATACTAGTCATAGTTCCCATAGTGAAACATGTATTTTCTTCATACAAAGACCCATGTATAAAAAGTTGTAAACCGATACTTCTTATCACAACACATTGATGCGATAACTGTCACACACACACACACACACACACACACACACACACACACACACACACATATATATATATATAAGGAGCGTTCAATGACACCCCAAATGCCCCCCAATAGAAACCAAGTATTTATAGTAGTTTAAGTTAGTGGGAGGTGAGAGAATGAGTTGAGGTAGAGAGAAACGGAATATGTGGTGGAAATCATGGGGCATTTAGGGGTGCCGCACTGTTTCGGGTGCCATTGAACGCTCGCCCACACACATATATATATATATATATATATATATATATATATATATAGAGAGAGAGAGAGAGAGAGAGAGAGAGAACACTCCGTGGCACCTCTATTTCGAAGCACCCTAATGCACCTCATTTATAGTCATCCATTTATAGGTTAGTGGGAAGAGAGAGAAACATGTGTGGTGGAAATCAAAGGCTATTGGGGTGCTGCACTATTTGGGGTGCTCTCGATCCTACCTCTCTCTCTCTCACATACATATAGTACAAATTAATTTAACACATACTATTTTGTTTATCACAGAATTTTATGTGTTGATAGCTCGATTAAAAGGAAACTGTGGTCAAGTTCAATTACCTTATAATATTGATCCATGCATCTATTTTGGATCAAAACTCATGTAACTTTTAACTTCGTAGCATCAAAACCATCGTTATCAGACAATTTAATAAGTTATGATCCAACTAAAGTCATGATTATCATCGTTATGTGGGTTCAATAATATCATAAATGAAACAACACACCTAATTAAAAGCCTAAAATTTTGGTGTAACAATTGTGTGTCTCTACCATTCATTGTGTGCAATCAAAACGATCCATAATTGTTGTTTGTGGCATGTTGAACATAACTAATGTTGATTTTCAGTACTGCATTCTATGCATTTGTTATTAACTACTTAATATTATAAGTAGTCCAGTTTTACAATATCCAAAGACTGTTCAAAGCAGAAATACTCACCTCCTGAGAGATCTTGTTTAATTCTCCTCCTCTTACTTGCATCTTCCACCACTCTAGCTTTCTTCTCCTTCCCTGGTGGCCATTAGAATCTTTTGTTACTGTTGCTTGGTCAAAGAACAGGCCTACAAAATATGTTATAAAATTATGTGCAAGCAAAATATATTATATTAAAAAATTACTATTTTGAGTTATCCGCTCTTCTCCATACTTTGCAACACATCGCCACATCTATGAACCATGGAAAGCCATAAAAAGAGTTAACAATTTAATATGACAAAACATAATTAAAAATTTAAAAATATCATGTATAAACAAATGATCTAATTTTCTCATACACAAATGTATACGAAAGCAACCTCCTTGCTATATTTGGCATGTCGGGATTAGTTTAAAAAACCTAAAATAATGATTGCAAAATATTAATGTAGGTAATAAACATCAGAATCTATTATCCCAGGAAAGAGTTACCAAAAATCAAATAAGATAAAAGATGAGATTATGCATACAGTAAAGTAATAAGTAAATCATATGTCACAGGGTGTATATTGAGTCAAGTTATTATTGAAATTAATCTCTTTATGGAACATTAAAAATATGAGACAGTGAGACTCATAGGACATGATCAAATTAAGCGTGATGTAAAAAAAGAAACGTGTTGAAGATAGTAAATTGGGTAAGAAGCGTAAACAATGTAAAGGTGGGTTGAAGTTGTTTTAATACATGGGTTATAACTTCACTCATATTGCACCAGTGATTGGCTATAACAATAATGAGCCATGGTTAAGTCTATTAGTAGATACCCCAAAAATCCGAAATTCACCAGCATCCATGTCCAGAAAGGATAAACGCCTTAAATCAAGATGGATACAGATCGTATACGAAAGTATCTGATTGATAATTATTCATCTGGATTTCGAGCTTACAAATGATGCATATTTTAGAATAATCAACCATAATCATCATTTTATGGAGACAGTAGCTAATATCATATGTATGTAAATGCATTCTCATTATTCAAAAGTAATTATAACTAACATATTTCTTGTATTTTTATACTTTAATTATCATTCTGACCAAAAAAAAAAAATGTTCAGCCAAAATTTTCATTTTGTATCTTTACATCGATTAATCCTCGGTGAAGATGATAACATCGAATATCATCCACATCATGATGCAGATATTCGACATCCAGAAACGTCCTCGTGTGTGTATAGGGCTATGGCAATATCAACATCTGAAAGTATCCATTCATAGTTCTACTTAATATTTTAATACGTTAAATAATGAATATGTTAGGGAATAATTAAAAAGCTTAGCTAGTATAAAGATACTTCAAAATACAATAAGATATAACAGTCGAACTGGTGGTAAAACACTCATTGCAATGCAATTGGCAAAAGCAAGCTGGTAGCAAAGTAAACAATCATCAACTTTTAATATTAACGTGACTTCCAACAATGGTAGAAAACATATAAAAACTATAGAAAAATCATTATTTTTCCTGCGTTAATTAACAATCTAATATTAATGATAATAGGTAACAAACATTTATGTCAGCTGTAAATTCTTAACCTCTCATATGTATTTGATTGATTAGACAGAGTACTAAATTAAAATTTTGTTATTTTTTGATGCACTGATCAGAATTATCTACATATGTACAAATTTTATACAAATAACACATAATTTTATTATTTCACTTTGTCATGTTAACCTTGGATGAAATGACTGAAATAAAAAAATACATAAATAAACATTTACTTTAGGCAATGATAGTAGAGATATACATGATGTTGCAACATTTGAAGTTAATTTGTACTGAGAACAACATTTATATCCTAACGACCCAAGGTTTCTAAAATAAATAAAAAGAAGAGAAGTTACACCTTATCAGCATCATACCATTTTATCTAATTATAAGAACCATAATATAAACTTCGATTAGTGTCCTATGAATATGAGATCTATTAGTCCACTCTTCAAAATAGATATACTGTTCAATACAAAGAAGATAATTCATTTTTGGGATGTTAACAACACCCATAAACAAAATTTGGCGAGTAGCCATTTTTACTTCATTATTGTATGAATAAAATATATTTGTGCTTACACATGCATACATATGCATACTAGTGTATGTTGAAAACATAAGTCTACTTACTTTGCAGACTGAACGGATTAAATACCTTAAAAACATCTGATTAATATTCTCACTAATGAAAAAATAAAGCATGCTTTTACTGTTGCTTGAGCCATGTACAATTATTTATTTCAAGGCACAAATTAAAGTTACGATACATGAAAAGGGATTATTTATATTTATCCACATTTGCATATGCTTTATTTTCTACTTCATTTTGAATCAATTCAATTGTAAGGGTCATCAAAATTGAATGTCATATACAAAAGTTATTAGACAAAGATGGTGCAACTGTCCATTCCTGTTAGTATCCATTAGCCTATATAGTGTAGGTAGAAATAGGAGTCAAGTTACTCATTATAGCTTGTAAACATTGTACTAAGGAACATGTACCAGATGTGCATAACACTTGCACTTAATTGAAGAAATCCAACACACTAGTGAGAGTAGTACATAAAACTGGAAAAAATAAGTAACCAAATATTAGTTAGAAACCATAGATATAGATATACCCATAGAAATAAAACCTAAAATTTTTAGCCAACTAAATGCAGAGTGCCATTACTGCTTGAAAATATATTTATAGCATGCCCTCAAAGATCTTTGTAGAGCTAAATAGTTTGGTGAAACTTATTTCTCTGTTTATAAATGTGTACATGAAATTAGGTGTCTGCTAAGTATAAGTCATTGTGTAAAGATCCCAACATCCCTTAGAAGCCAGTAAATGGCCAATAATGTAAAATATGCTTATGTATTATTGTACCCTTTATTATCCATTGGGGATTGGAAAATCAACTTCATTGTCATGAAAAAGACCCAAAAAAATATGTTTAAGTTGTCAAATTTTATAAACAATGCATAATGATTCAAGATATAAGTCGTAACGATAGAATGTTACAAATAAAAATTAAATCTTTTTTACCTCTTTTATTTCTTTGTCTTTTTCATCCAATGCCTAAATCGAGCCCTGCAAATTTTCATCATGCAAATACATAATTTGCCAATCTATAGCCAAATGCCAGCTGCGACAGTAAGCAGCTCTGACTGCTACGAAATGTTAAAGTAAAGATGAATCATTTACAACTTATTAGGTTTTCTAGTACACAAAGCAGGAAAATTATACAAAAAACAATATCCTGTAGTCTATCGTAGAGATTGACGACCTATTCCAAGTACTTACCTCCAATTCTGGTGGCAAGAAAATTGAAGAAGAAACCCAACCTGCAAAGTGAAAAAAAAAGGAATGGAAATGTTTGGAAAAAATAAAATCAATCAGCAATATTTTTGAAGCCAAAATCACCGCTTTAATGGCCTCAAAAAACGATTTACCATGTTGATTTGACCCTAACTATTTGGCACAATAGTGGAATGCCTCGAAAGAGAAAGACTTCATACTTGAATCAAGCGCTATTTGGGTGGTGACGATGGTGAGAGCGATGGCCAACGGAAGCAGAGCAAGATACGCACACATCGAAGAGGATTTTTGAATCTGGTTTTAGGAAGAAGAAGAAGAAAGGGGATGGGCTGGTAGAAAAGGAGCAATACCCTATAGACGTAACTGAAATTAGGTTAGAAAAATAAAATGGAGAGAAGGGAAGATAGTGCGTAGGAGTGGAGATCTGGGCATGGCAAGAAAGAGACAAAAAACACTGCGCCTGATTTTTGCAAATTTCGCAACAGGCTTACAGAGGAGGAGGTGCGAACGGTAAGAAAAAGTAAATCCGCTATGGAGATTGAATGCAGGCAGTGGTTGGGCATGGACGGAGGAAGGAGGCGTCATGCGTTAGGGGAAAATGAAGGTGAGGTTATGAGGGAAGAACACAAGCTAAAGAGTTATGCGAAGGAGAGGGACGATGAAATGTGATTTGGGAAAAGGTACGACAAAGACGGTTGAGCTGACGTACCACGTGGCATTCTCAGATGCTTTTCGCAAGAGAGCCTGTTAGCAATTTAAATATAACTCAGCTTTAATAGTATAGTAAGATTTATTAACACATGCGCAAGCAAATGTTTTGTTTCCATGTAGCTTATGAATTCTGCATTTTCTGTAATTAAGGTCAGTGCAGCCGTTTTCGATTTTGCTAATGTAATATATCTAAATTTAGGTAGATTTTGAAGTTATCTTGTGTCAAGTTAGAGTCGCGGTCGAATATATTGGGTTATATTATTACAAATTTGTAGATGTGAAGAGCGACTAAAAAATATTAATTGTCTTTTTTATTGCATCAAAAAGAAGTACACTCAGTTGTCTACGTGGAAATGAATTATTTTGAGAGATGGAGCTAATCAATTAGTTCGTTAATCAACAGATTAAAAAAAAACATTTTATTAAGGCTATTATAAATAGACTTGTATGACTTCGCTGGGGAAGAACAAGAGTTATTAGTGTTTCCACGATTTGATTTCTTCTCATTTTAAGGTTTTCTTTTGTAATTCTTTTCGATGAGATTAAAAAAGTTGTTTAGAGGAATTTTTTTTTTTTTCACTTCTTATTTATTCTAAAATTTAATTATATACAAATCCTAGGGAAACTCTAATAGTTGGCTGTGATTGAAAAGTTGATGTGTAGAAACATTTAAATCATTATGTAGTATTGCCTATTTGAAGACCAATGCAACTTTAAAATCAATTTCATAAGCTGAGCAATTAAAGTAGTGGTGCAAAAAGGTGTAGCAGGGATAAAACGGGATATATAACGGAGGCGTAAAATGGTTCATTAAATGCGAAACCAAATATTTAAAATTAATTAATTTCGTTTTCACATTATATGTGTAGAAGAAACTAACATTAATTAATCTTATATTACAAAATCAAAGAATATTATGGTTAGCACACTGATTTTATGATTATAATAGGTTTCTATATTACATTGGACACTTATGCCTTAATGTTGGTTCTTTACACTATATTGATTTTTTTTTTAAATAGAGAAACAGTCAAATCAAATCATGTATCTTAATACTAAAGCAGATGCTAAAAAGGTTAGATTTAGCGGATATAGTGGGATATAGTGGGGTTAAAAGCGAATCTATTGTACATCGGCGCTAAATTGAAATAACATAGCGGTTAAAGAGCGCTACGAGCTATAGCGGAGGCTTCAACTGCATAGTTCATAAAAATAAACGATGGAAAGAAGAACCGATGCTTCAATTCCAAAATCGATAAACATTCTTGACCAAATACCATCCCAAAATCAACATGTTTACTGCCTAGCTACTATCGTCCCCAGTCTCCATTGATTGCTACTCCATCCTCCATAACCTCGTGATGTCCAAGATGTCCCAAATCACATAACCCATCGTTAGGCGAGAAAATCACGACCATAGGACACCCAACGTTGCGCAAGAAAATCACGACCACCTCCTGCCTTCTTCCCTTACTTCATTTGTTGTGCTCGCGCCTCCAGGTCGACCCTTTTCGCCTGCCTCCACATGCACCCAATCGCGACCTGATGTCGCCTCTCTCCCCCCTTCGCCGGGATGCACTGGCACATTCTAGTGGGTAGCACGATCCAATCCTACCATTTTTTTTTCGCTGATAACTTAGGATTTGATTTCCCTAAAACGAAGTTCTCGGCCTCTTTTCGAGGTTTTTTTTTTTTTTTTTTTTTTTTTGAAGTTTCTGTGTAGAATAGATAAGGGGGTGGCTTCAAGAGAAAAGGAAGGAAATTGTTTGATTTGGATTTGGGCTTTGCACTAAGATTAATTTGAGCCCGGTTTTCTTTAATCTAGTTTTAGCTAAGTTTTATGTGTTTAACTATAATTGTAATTCTCGAATTATTCTGGATATGATATAAATTTATTTACACCATGTTCCGCAGGTTATAACTTTGATAGTTGATAATTTATTCAATTCGACATTCATCTAATTTGTTTGTTAATTTTGAACGTTCAATACAATAAAATATTTATTATTTTATCGTTTTATTTATATAAAATTATTTAACAATTCCAAAATTAATTTAATATTTGTAACACTTTGATTCATGTCATATTCGATAATTTGCTTGTTGATTACAAATAACTTTATTTAACTCAACGCTCTGTATTTTATATGATGATTCAACATACGTTATAAATTAATTGTATTTTCCTTCTATTTCAAATATATATATATATATATATATATATATATATATATATATATATATATAAAGTAAAATTATTTAATTTCCCAATAGTTTTGTCTAATTAACATCATTTATTCAGTTAATAATTTTTTTGCAATACAAATTTAATACTTTTATTTTAATTGAATACCCATATAATTTTGATAAGGAATTCATGGTTGTTACAGTAACGTCCAGATAATGCTTTTGCATTGTCAAATTGTTGAAATAGAAGATGTTCGATTTAGCTAAAATTCTAACTAGCTCAGAGTGCATCTAATTCAATTCCAACACATAGACTTCGTCGATACAAATCCAACACAACTTGTATAACCTAAATCTAGCCTCATATGAAATATTTATGGTAATTACAAACTTATACATGAATTAAACGAACTAAATGACCTAGTTAGGCTAGTTAATCATCTCGCTTAACTAAACTAATTTGCCCATAACCATCTCATTATAAAATCACGATCTTCGGCCATGTTCGCTGTAACAACCTACACCTCCGTTCGCGCAAGATATTGTCCATAATGTAACATCCCGTATTATTCGATCATTTAAATTTTAAAATGTAATTAGATTTATTTATGATTGTTGTTGGAATTTAATAATTTAATGGTTTGACTGGAATTTAAAATTGTAATATTTAAAACATTATTAATTCATTTTGATTGAATGAAATAAATGAATTTATTTTGTAGATGAACGATAATATGTAACGTCGAACAATTAAACTAAACAATTGTCAAATATAAATTTAACTATTTAACTGATTCAAAATTGTGTAAATTAAATTTATGTAAGTTTGTGAAATTAAATTTAAATATTATATTTGAATTAATGAATATATTAACATTCCAAATCTATTGAAATATTAAATTTTCCAAAAATGTCAGTTTTGTGTCAAATTTAATTACATTTGAATTTTGAAAAAATTTAAAAGTTGTCAAAATTTGAATTCATCTTTTTTTTATGAATCTGTACTAAATTCTGAGCATTCATCATTTTTCAGTTTGTTGAAATTTAATTTCGTTTGTCCAGAATTCGCGTACGTGTAAAAAGGACGATGTTTGTTATATGTACACTTGTCTAAAAGTAATCTATATCTTTATCCTTTGGAATTTGAATAGGTGAAATTAATTTGTGGGGACACTTATTAATTGACACTAAATATTTGGTAACTGTCATCCTTGTGCAAATAAAAAAATTTGGCCATTTAAGTTACTGAATTTAAATTTAATTATTGAATTTAAAGTAGTTTTAAAATAGATTTTATGATGTTATTTATAATGATTTCAAATTTATTTCTAACAAATAACAATTTGTAATTAGATAAACAGTGATTTATAACAACTGGAATTATTATCAAATTATATGTATATTTGTAATAATTAACTTCAAACTATTGATAATAAAAGGAAATAGTAGTTGAATCATTGTTTTCTTTAAAAACTTTAATATTGGAGTTTTATGATTGTTGATAATAAATTAATTAATATTTCCGGTTTAAGTTGTATTGGAGAGATTGTAACAAAATAGAGTGTCAACGATATATAACGTATGTTTTAACTAGCATATTTAACGAAAATTAATGTTGACATTAATAATCAAATAAATAATACACTTAATTTCTCTGCACATTCACGTTGCATGCAAGTTTATCTTCTTTCCTTTTTTTTCTACTTTCCCCAAATTCTCTGCCTCCTTTCTCTCCACTTTATTTCTTCCTTAATAATGCATTCATTTCTTTCCTCCACTTTATAAGTTTATTTCCCTATATTCTATTTTCATGTATCTTATTTGGTATTCTCATTCCTTAAATATCCATCCCTTTAATTTTCCTTTCCCCTTTTGTTTCTCGTCATTATTCTCTCCAAATCAAACCATCTCTACATATATGTATATGTATTTCCCTTATCTTTTATGTCATGTTGTTTATGTTTAGATCAAGGTTCGAGAACTCGATTTCGGTCATTTGAAATTTTAGTAGTTTCAGACAGTTTCGGAAGTTTCGGTTCTGGTTTCGGTCCTCGGTTCGATTGTCTTAGCAATACTGGATGAAGCTAAACTTAACAGTTAACTTAATAATGTTATTAAGTTAAAAATTAATAGTGCACAACACAGCCTAACATTATGAGACCCAGAACAAACAATTTCGACACACATACCTTAAATGTAATTAAACCTAAAAGAGTTAGACCGAGGAAAATTAAACATTTCAGCCCACAATCCGATGCAATAGGAAGCAACACGGAAAGCAACAGTATAATCACGTATCACCCCAAACACATGGCATCTCAGATTGACTAAAAACTAGGGCAAAATTTACCGTTGAAGACTAGGGCAAAATCTGCCGCACAAATTCACTGTTGAGCAAGATTAACAAAATCGAAAGGATGAAACTGCTAAAGGAAAGAAGAAGAAGAAAACTTCACTTAGGTCTTGCTCTCGACCTTCTTTGTGGCACGCTTCGAAGTCGATGTTGCTCGTTCTTTCTCCGTGTTAGCTGTGTTTCGGTTTCTATATCGAAGCCGATCTCTGATTTCTTCTTCTTCTTTTATTTTTTAACAATCAAACCGAAATCGATATTTGCTACGGATTTGGTATCGTCATTCAGCGGCACCGGTACGGTACACCCGAAAATTTGGGGTACCGGGCGAATTCTCAAAACATGGTTCAGATGCAAATTTTTTTTTTACCGTAAAACTTTCTAACAATTTGAATTAAACAATAGATCATGTATTAATTACTTTCCATTTTTCTCTTTTTTATGTAGTTTTCTTTTGAATTTTGAATGAGAGATAAATACTGCCGCCTCAGCCTTAGTCGACCACGTTTAATTTATTTGTAACTTGCCTAATACAAAGAGGCATCTTAGTTGAATAAATCACGTACATTGCCTGCTTTCTCTCCTCTCTCCACGTTATTTTCATCCCCAACATCATATCCTTTCCCTCCCTTCTGTTCTTATTTCTACCCTTTTCCCTAAATCAAAATAATGGTCGTCCACCCAAAATTGGTTGCCTTCGCTAAATCGTTCGATCTCTTCGAGATTTCCACCTTCGGCAAGCATCACATCACCAAATAGAAGACCAAATCGGCATCGTTGTTCAATCCAGCTCCTTCTCCCTTTTCACCGTCGCTGTGAAGGTGAGTCTCTCACTCACGATTTATTTGTATTTCAAGTTCATTAACATCAATTGAAAACTGAAAATATAGTAGTAAATATTTTGATTGTTTGATTTCATGTAACCTTGGTTTGATAATTGGTCGAATGGTTGGGAAATATTGCTTGGATAAATGGTTGGTCCACTTGTTTTTTTGTACATGCTTGTGAAGTTGATTGTACATATATATACTATGTTTGTTGTGCACCTGAATTTGTTTGGCTTAAACTTGGAATTGAAATCTTTATGTTGTTTCTTAAATTTAGTCAACTTGGAACCTAAATGAATGGGCACTTAAATCTATTAACTTGAACTTGAAAATATTGAAATGTATGCACGGAGCTCTTTAATGTCTTAACCTGATAGTTGAGCATAAGATTTTATGCACTTGGGTACCTAAAAATTTGTTGACTTGAAATTTAAATACACATACACTCACGTTTTATATTATCCCATAAAAATCTGATTTTGCAAGCTTAGTCTTATTTAGGTATGCAAATTAGCCATGTTGTTTGCTAACATGCTTTGGAACTCGAACATATATATGTATATTTGTCTTGTTTCGCACATTAGGACATTTTTTTCTATGACTGGAAGGTGCACTTTACTATGCTATGCCTTTTCGAACCTAAACACATTTGGAAACCGGGTTGTTTGCCACTATTTGCATGCTATGTTTACACTGCATGCGACACTGTTTGGAAACTCATACGTATGCATGCTGCCTTGATGTGCGAAATTCATGTGTGATAAATTCTCATTTACTTGCATTATTTAAATATACCGAGGCATTTTTTTGGCTTGGTCACATACCCTGTTGTGTACCGTCTAGATATATTTTAGACACATTGATTCATTAATGCGTAAACCCGTTCTGAAATCATAACCTGTATGTTTGCATATCATGCCTTGTTGAAAAAAAAGAATAAGAAAAATTTGAGCTTATTCCCGGTTTATCTTGTAAACCTGGAATAGTAGGATGCTTGGATTTCTAAGCAAATTATTATGTTAGCTGCGAATATTTAAGTTGGATACATAATCGAATTTTAGAAGTGAATGTGAATTAAAATTAACTGTTATTTTGTTAATTGAAGTTGATTTACTTGAATAAAATTAATTCTGACTCGAGTGTGTTGTGTTTTGCATGAAATGCTTGGGTCAGACCCGAGTGTTGCAGATCTAAAGATTTCAGCTAGCGAAGTTTGAGACACGTGAAGACGCACACGCGTATATTTGACAAATTTACTTTAAATTTTATTTTATGTAAAAGCTATATATATTCTGCTGTGTAAAATATTGTAAAACTCTGATATTTATATAAAAATTATTCCGCTGCATGTTATTATGTTATGTGATTCTGTGTATTGGTTCTGTTAAACCTCATAAGTAATAAAAATATGTCATTTTCAATGGATTAAGTTGGTTTAATTACCGACTTGAAATGGCGAAAAGACGGGTCGTTACACCTAACTTATCATCCATATAGGAGTGCAGTTTTGTTCCTCAAAAGGCCTTGGCAAAGTTATGAGATTCGCCAATACATGGCGTATCCCGCACGTAGCGGCTTATTACCCATCACACTCCTCTCTATAGCGCCGATATTGTCCCTACTTTTCCACCTTTAAGATGTAGGGTTTTTTTTCCACTAGGCCTCGGTGCTATTAAGAGGTGAAGCTTTATTTTTTAAGTTCCCACTTTGCACCCAAATTCATGACGGAGGACTTTTAATTTCACTCCAAACCAAAAGGTGTTACGTGATTAGTTAAAACTCACGTTCTTTGGAATATTATTGTACTATATAGTAATATCCACTGCTGGTTTCATTTTCATATGATGTGATTGAAAACTCAGACATTTCGGGATACTATTATCCTATATAATAGCATAACAATCTGATTGCTTGTTTGAGTGATTTACCATTTATCAGTTGGTTTGAATATAATTCCGCTCGTGGAGTTGATGGACTTTGACATTATCTTTTTAGAAGAGAATGATTTATATTATATGATTATATGTTGTATGTGATGTATGCGGGACAGATTAGAGGGATTCAACAGGATTCCTCGACATTGTTGATTTATTTATATATATTTATGTATATGTGCTGACATGGGCTTTGATGTAAGGGGACAGGTTGGGGTAATTTAATAAGGTTCCTCGATATGATTTTTACGTTATTCGTATCCAAATTATTGACATATATGAACCATTTAACATAATATACCAAATTTTGGATGATGAGTACTATATGACATTGGCGTATATCGAAATTAAAATCTATGATATTAACCATTAAACAGTATTGGTTACGTGCTTAGTGACAACTGGCCTAAATTTACTATTCTTGAAATACAATGATTTGCAAAATAAGGCAAAAGAATTAAGTAGTAAAAGTTACAAAAATAATATAACTAAAGCAAATTTTATTAACAGATTTTGTATAAGTTATATATAAAAATAGTTTTGTAAAGAAATAAAGTTTTATAAATAAGAGTTTATAGAGAATTTTATAAGAGATTCTTGTTTTATAAAGAAGTTTTATGAATATATATTTAAGATATTATACTTAACTAAGTTTTTTATTAATAAGTTTTTCGAAGTTACAAAATGAAGATTTGGTAAACAAATCATGCTTCGTAATTTACTGTTAACTGTATTTTTACCAAATTTAGAAATTGCTATATGATTTTATAAATCGACTTATAAATCATTTTAGAAACTTGCAATTGAATCTTATATTAAGTGTAGAAATTTATAAAAGAAATCATAGATGATTTAATTGGATTCACAAGTTAAGTTGTAAACGATTTAATTTATCTGAAAATGAAATAAATATAAGATTTGAAAAGAGCCTTGAATTAATTTAAAAAGATAAAAAGTTTTGAAATAGAATATATATATATTATTCTGGTTGAACTCATTACCGAATCCTGAAGACGAAACTAGTATTATTCGTATGAAATTGAAAGGTGTTTGCGTTGTTATTCGATGAACAATACAAGTTGAATATGGAAGTTGATATATTAAGTAAAATTATTCTTCTCACTATGCATATGTTTACACAATACCAAATGTTTAGTTTACAAAGAACAATCCATTGAATGACATTGTTCTTTCCCGTATATGACTTGTGATTATACTTATTCAATTAAGACAAGCATACAACGATATTTTCTAAGTATTGAATATATATATATATATATATATATAATTTATGTTCCATTGAGATAAGTGTATGTATATCATTTCAAAGTATGGAAAGAAAATCATTTGTGAATATGCTTATTCTGTTGAGATAAGCATATGGAATCGATTTTTAAGATTTGATGAAATGGTTTTTAATTACAAGGGCTTATCGACTGCTTACAGCATACTTATGGCTGATACTAAATAACTGACTATCAGTACTAACCCTTTTAAGAATACCACAATTGGTTCAAGGAACTGAGTCAGAACTAGATCCAAAACCACTTTGAACTGACCTATGCATTGGGTAGTGAGGGTATCTTGATGTTTATGATTATAAAGGCGTAGACCTTCGGAACTGAAAGGATTTCTTGTTGACTATCTCTGATTATCTACTAGGATTATGTTATAGCAGTTGTTCTGGCCTTTTTCGAATCTACATGATGCAAGGGATTCTTATTACCAATCCTAGAGGTCATTTGTAACACCCCATATTTTTAAATAATTGAAATAATTATAAATAATAGAATTTATTTTTGGAATTTTCAAAATTTGACCTTGAAAGTTATACCATTGCGTTCGTGGCAATTATCTGATCAATTTACATGTATAAGATGTTTTGAATGGAGTTCGTATTGAAAAGATATTGAGGTTGAACTCTATATCGAAAAATATTTATACATGTAAGTGTACATGAATATATTTATTTTATAAATATTTGTGGTATTACTTGTTTAAATAACAAGTATTTGAATTTTAAATAAAAGCACATTAAAAACAGAATCAATCAAAGAATAAAAGGAAATTAATCAATGTTTATAATTTTAACGCTAAGAATTTAATATGGTGGAATAAACGTGTGAGGGTCCACACCCACAATATATGGGTCGACCTGCAGGTCAAGCTGAGTATTGTACAGGTTCGACCTTAACGAGCGAAAATTGATGCATTTTCTACTATGTGTACATACAGATTTTAATACGTTTGAAACAAACAGACGACATTGTTCTGGACATCAATAAATATATGCACAGGACTAGCCTATAAATCCATATTTTCTGAATGGGCGCGCAAGCTCTCCCATTTTCTTTTCTCCCCCAACTCTTCATAAAATAAATGTTATAAATCTAAGAGTTTCGATTAGAAATATAGAGGTAGAAACTTTAGATCTAGGAAGAGATGTCTGATTTATGTCGTCCGTGTGAGATAAATTCTCCAAATCTGATTTTAAATTAGTTTATTTTATTTCTTTTATGACCAAATTTATAATTCATGAAAATTCTAGTTTATGGATCCAAATAGGGTTACAAAAGGGAAGGTTTAGGATAATAGAATTGGTTTTAACCAGATCTAGAACTTACATTGCTTTTTCCAGGTGAGTGGATTTAAATTATATATCTTTTATGTTAATGATATATAATATCGTGAAACTCCCATTAAATTGTTGAATTTTACATAGGTTATGTTTAAGATAATTGTATAAATGGTTATGAAAGTTATTCATATCTAAATTGTAAATGGTTAAAAGTATATTATATGCAATTGTTATTGCTGTGGAATAGAATCTAGATAGATGAACATAAGTAATGTTAGGATAGAGAATTGTGAAAAAAGGCACAAGCCTAAAAGTAAGGAATTTACAGTAAAATGTCAAAACTTGGGAATTAGAATAAAAAAGGAAGTCGAATGAATAAATTGGTTTGAAAATTAGTATTGGATTAGTTGGCTGATTGAGAGAAGTAGGGTTAGTGCAAATTAAGAAAACTACTATATTTTGCATTATCCGACTATTAAGAAAAGAATAAAGGGAATATCTTGCAATTATGTGTCATTGTTTATGCTACTAATATTAAAATAAAGAAATAGATTTTAATGAATTTTTTGTAACCAGCCAAGTGGAGTAAGAATAATGCCTAGAAAAAAACTTATAGTAACTGTAAAGTAAGCAAATCTGTAGTGAAAAGAAAAGAAAGAACGTAAGGGACAACAGTTGGCAATTTAGTTTATAGTTTTCCACAATTGTTTACATGTGTTCTTAAAAATGCCTAGATCTGTGAATATTAGTTGAAAGACACATATTTAATCCTCTTTTCCTCATTAAAATTAGAATAAAAAAGTGTGACGTCACAAATGTGGATTAAATAAAGAGAACTAAAATTTACATTAAGCATATATGTTGTATCTAACAATTCTATGATTTTTGTTTGATGATAAAAAACATATATTTATTATTATAAATGTGTTTGTAATTTTACTATTATACTACATCACAGACAAAATATAGTATTTATATTTAAATAGAATACTACTGCACAAGAATTTAAATATTCAAACAGTATTTTATTTAAATATAATATTTTATTTCAACATTCCTAACAATATAAATTTATAACTCTGCTATTTGTATATTTCACCGAAATACAATACCTATACATTCAGTTTCATCTGTATACATTGTTCCTCACTACAGTTCAATCAGTCACTCGTTTGTACAAACACTCATATATACTGTTGTCTCACATACATTCACTCTCTGTTATACATTCACTGATATTATCACTTGTCTTATGTCTGTCATCTTCACTTCACTATCAGTCCAGTCTTTTGCTTACCTGTCAAAAAAAACACATATAGTAATCTTGAACAGAAATAATTTTAAATTCTAGCAGATTTAATTTTTATTTTAAAGATTTATTTGCCTCAGAATTTTGGTGTGTTTCTCATCATTTTTCATGACTTGATATGATTTTTTATCGACATCCATTTGTATCTAGACAACTTGTGATATTTATAGTGATACACTGTAAATACCACAAGGTAGACAAATTGTCTGTAGTGCTCACATATATAATCTATCGTGCACTATACATGTATACACATACATGTGTATGTATATACACATATTTACTGTACAGGGGCAATATGGTCAGAAATGGACAAATATATCGAACATGGTATGTTCAGGTGAAGCCTGGCACACATGCACAGTGCATGGGTCAGGTATCCATGAACACACATGCACTGAGGAGCGACCATAAAGGCCAAGCTCGACCCAGTGCAAGTGCACGAGCATGAACCAAAACAAGTGGTCAAGCAACAATGGTAAATGGACGGTGCAGCAGCACAATGCAAGTACAAACTCATGTTCAAGTATGTACGACATTGCAAAATGCCATGCATATGTACAAGAAGGCAACAGAACAGTGTGAACAAGACAAATGCAACAAGGTAAAATACACAAATCAAAGCAACTTGGTTAGGTGCAGCAAAGACTATCTAAATGAATGGTGCAACATGAACAAGTTATTGTAGCAAGGGTCGAACATATGCAAATACATATTCACATACATAGTGCTAGATATCGACAAAGCAGATTCAAGTGGAAAGAGCTTATGCGGGACAAGCATATGATGTGCAAGAATACACATATAGCAAGAAGAAAGTGTTCAAGGCAAAACACAAAAACAAGTGCATAAGTGAAGCATGCACACAAACAAGAACCCAAGCAAGCAAAAAGGGCCGAATACACAACATGTGAATGCATGCAAAGTTAACAAATGAAAATGTCATAAATGACTAAAGTACACAAGTAAAGCTCGGCAAAATACACCAAGCAAGGAAATAGTGAAATATAGTTCAAAAATCAATCTGGACAAATACAATGGCCAAGAAAAAACTCAAGTATATTACAGAGAAATTTCAAGTGTTGACATGGAGCAGGATGACATCAAGTCATTGTAACACCCGTATTTCAACTACACTAAAGAGGATAAATTAAAGAATAATTAATTTAGTATCCAAAATTAAGGGAAATGGATTACGTCATTGCATCCGTCTCGAAATTCTGGTCAAGATGGACAACTGGTTTGCATAAAATGGATAATGTATGAAGAAGCTATAGAAGGTAGAAGTTTGGCGAAAAGAGAAGGAAAACAGGCGCACTTGACAAGTGCGACAAGGTTTTTTACACTGGAGCACATGTGAAGTGCGCCCATATTAGTTTTTGGGCATCTGGACCCAAGTGGGTGTCGACCTATGGCCCGGTTCCCCCTAGGGCTAATGTGGCAGTCGAATTCTGAAGGCTAGCAGCTATAAATATACCCTCATTTCTCTTGTTTTCTCATACTAAAAACAATGGAGGCCAAATGCTATCAATGCCTGAACTAAATCTAATCCTTTCTTCTTCTACAAATCAATTTTAAAGATTCAAGTGTTTTAAGGGTAGTTCTGAGATTCAAACTTCACTTTTCTCCTTCTATTCTTATAGATCCTATCATTGTGAGTTCAAGTTACCTTTAGAATTGAATAATTAAAAGTAAGACATGATATGACTGTGATTTGGGTATATGCTTAGGATTGAATCATGTTGGATCTACTTTTTGATTATAGATATATTTCTATTTAGATCATTTTGTACCTATCATGTTGTAGTTGATTTGGATCTTAACTGTTATCAAGTTAGATCTACTTTTTGATTGTAGATCTAATTTTATTTAGATCATTTTGTAACTGTCATGTTGTAGTTGATTTGGATCTTAACCGTTATCATATTAGATCTATTTTTTGATTATAGATCTAATTCTATTTAGACCATTTTGTACCTATCATGTTGTAGTGTATTTGGATCTTAACCGTTATCATGTTAGATCTACATTTTTATTATAGATCTAATTCTATTTAGATCATTTTGTACCTATCATGTTGTAGTTGATTTGGATCTTAACCGTTATCATGTTAGATCTACTTTTTGATTATAGATCTAATTCTATTTTGATCATTTTGTACCTATCATGTTGTAGTCGATTTAGATCTTAACCGTTATCATGTTAGATCTACGTTTTGATTATAGATCTAGTTCTATCTAGTTCATTTTGTACCTATCATGTTGTGGTTATTTTGGATCTTAACCTTATTTATGTCAGATCTAGTTTTGATTATATATCTAATTCATTTTTTAGATCATTTGGTACTTATTGTGTTGTGGATATTTTGGATCTATCATTAGTTGGACATGATTTAGATTTAGATCTAAACTTTCGCCCAATTGTCATGATGTCTACCTTGGTTTCACTGTTTAGATTACCTTGTTCCTATCATATGGTGGTTAAATAAGATCTATTATTAGTTTGACATCTAAATTATTATTTAAATCTTATCATGCCGGTTATGTCATCCCTATTATGTTAGGATTGATTCTAATATCACATGTTCACTAGATCCATTCATATATGTCCATCTTATCATTATGTCGTTATATGATTATGCCACCACATGTTTATATCAATCTTGTTAGAATAATCATTTCTATCACCCTGTCCCTTTTTTATTTTATCCTGGATACTTTCTAGCCTAGGCATGACGTTAAATTATGCGAATATGTTAAAATGGGAACGAGGGGGGAAAACCGTATAAATTGGGCATAATTTGTAAATGGAAAGTCTGGCATAACTTAATGTTTATAAACATGAATTTGAGCATATAATTAATTATGAACATAATTGGGGAAAAAGAGGCATGGACACCTATAAAGACATAGGTATAATCAATTTATAATTGGAATACCTAGGATTATAGTAATTAGAAACTGTAATGGCACTTATGACACGAGGTTAGATTGCACTTGCGGTGGAAGTCTGTCCGAAACTGACCGGCATATCCAGCGTCTACAAGTGGTGAATCTAATGTGAGAGGTCTAAGTGCACAAATACGAGACATGCTATGACACGAGGTTAAGCCCGACTTATGGAAGAAGTCTGCCTGGAACCTACCGACATACCCAGCGTTCACAAGTTGTAGGCCTAATGTGGGAGGTCTAGCACATTTTAACCATAATTGAATATGGAAACAAAGATGAAAACTTAACCTAGTTGATTCCATAAGGATTGTATGAGTCTGTTGAATCTATGGGGTTAAGTAAACCTATTAAGTATGTGGGGTTAAATAAGCCTGTTAAATTTGTAGGGTTAAATAAACCTGTTAAATCGGTGGGGTTAAGCAGACCAGTTAAATCTGTGGGGTTGAGTAAACCTATTAAATCTGTAAGGGTTATACGAACCTGTTAATTTAAAAAAAAAAACTTAACTTGTTGAATATGTTGGGGTTATATTGACCCGTTAACTTGTAGAGTTTAACCCGTAAATATGTAGGGAATATGTTAAATCTGTTAGGCATAACCTTTCAAAATCCTAGTTAGTTAGGGACACAAGATCTGTAAGGGTTGGCTTGTGTCATCTGTTGTGTGGGACCCATATTAGTCAGTAACCCATTCTGGTATTAAAGGGGACCCCGCACTAGGTAGGGGTCAGAGCACGCTTACTGAACATATTATAAGAGGTTCATCTGAGAGGAGGTGTGTACTGGCGCGTTCCAACGGACTCATGTGCGTGCATGAGTACGGCCTGCATCTGGGAAAATAAGCCAATGTAGCACTAGTAAATAGGTCTGTGTCCTTCTGTAGGTTGCCACTTTAGGAAGTAACACACCCTACTGTGGGGCCGACACATGGTATTTACGGAATAGAGTGCCGATCGATCGGGGGTAGTAAATAGGCTACATCTAGTCCTGTCTGTTTCTATGGGGTATCTGTGTTTTTGTCTAGGCTAACACCCATTATTTTTGTTTAGGTACCAGATAATTCTTTTTGGGTTAAACCCGTTACTAGAGTATACCCAAAACTACCATTATATTTCTATTGGGATCATCATGTTTTTGTTAAGCAAATAGGGAGTATGTAATCCTGTTACATATATGTTATACTAGTATTGGTGCAGAGAAATCTATAGAAACACAATATACTCTATCATGTTTATCTTGTCATACTTACCTTTTATGATGTTATCTTTCTTGTCCATCTTATATGCCTGTCATGATACTTTTACTTATTTACTTGCTAAAAGTAACTGGACTCGCCAGACTTTATGTCTGACCCTTTTTGTTTCCTCTTCTTTCTTCCGTCCCCTCCCCCCCAAGGTCCGCATGGTGGGAATTCTCAGGCATAGTCAGGACTCGGTTATCATCTTGCTTGGTGCAGCTTTTGAAGTACTGCTCAGTTTCTATCTTTAAATATTATGGCTTTGTCTCTTTTGAGGAATTATTCTTTTTATGTATTTTCTGTACTCAGATGATACAAGTCAGAAGTTTTATATTATTGTAATGGGTTTTATGTAGTTTCAGACTTATGCTATTTTGGACCACGATGTTATGACTTATGTTTGAAATATAATTTTAAATTTCGTTATTGCTTTTATATCTGTCGTGTAATATTTCTATTTCTGTTTACCTATAACGCTTCACGAAACTTAATGCATTCCCTTAGTGAGTGACATTAACGGACGTGGGGTGTCACACTTAGTATCCGAGCTGAAGGTTACCGGATCAGATAAAAGATTTTGAAAATTATTTTCAAAAAGATTTTAAAAGAAAGCATTTTTAAAAGAAAAGTCTGTTTGGAAAAACATATTCCCCAAAGCCATATGTAATATCTTTCGATTCTCTGTTTGAATCCCTTTTTCCTTTTCTTTTCAGCATGTTTGGGGAACCAAGTACTCCTGAGGGCGTTATGATACTAGGCTGGTTCCGTAGGTATCTAAAGGCTATGGCGTCTGCCGGTGGTCAAGTTGACGTTCCTCCCCCAGCTGTACCCGTCGTTCCTCTTCCCCCTCCACGAGCGGATAACTCCTCTACGATCTGCAAAGATTTTCGTGCTATGGGAGGAAGGCCATTCCATGGAACCGAGACATTCGTAGAGGCAAGTAATTGGCTTAAAGAGACAGAGGACTTGTTTGGAATCTACGATGTGGACGATTGTACGAAGATTCAGCTAGCCGCTTGGCTACTGAAGGATGAAGCTTAGTTCTGGTAGGAAGTAACCCGGGCGGGGTGTCTTGTGGAAACTTAGGATGACTTTAGACAGAGGTTTGAAATGCAGTTTCTTTCTCAAGCTGAGAAAAGCAAGCAAATGGAGAGGTTCTTGGCGCTCAAACAAGGAGACATGGCTGTTACAGAATATGCGAACAAATTCAATAGGTTAGCTAGATTCAGTTTGGAACTAGTAGACATTCCGCATAAGAAGGCCTTGTGGTTTGTTAAAGGACAAAATGAACCCCTTCATGGGTTAGGTATGTCTCATATTCCAATGGAAGCAACTTTTGAGAGGCTCGTTGATATGGCCTTAGTGCATGAGGAAGATAAAGCTGAAAAGAAGGAAGTTAAGGTTGAGGAAAGACAAAACAAGAAAGTGTGTCCCAAGAAAGAACAACAAGGGGGCGTAAAGCACGATAAGAATCAAGGCAAAAAGAAATTCCATGGTTGCGAGAACGTGGGTCATTTGGTCAAAGACTATAGAAAAAGGAAGAATGCTTACTTTAATTGTGGTGAAATTGTACACTATACAAGGGAGTGTCGAACAAGCAAGGGCAGGACCCAAGGGAAGGATCTTCTAGAGGGAAGGTGCATGCTATCGTGGCTGGTGTACCGGATAGAGGTTGGAAAGTTTATGTTGTAGGTTTGATTTTCTCTTTCCAATCATCCTATTAGAAATTTTTAATTCAGGCGCTTCACATTCTTTTATTTCTGGTTTTGTGATTAAGTCTCTACACCTTAGTACTAGTATGGTTTTGGATCCCGTTGTCGTCTGAAACACCATTGGGGTTTCGGCTCATCTATCTACGATTTGTCAGGGTTTGAGAATATGTATGTTAGGCGTCGAATTTGAATATGGCTCATATGTACATGCTTTTATAGGATACTGTCTGATTCTAGGGTTGGATTGGCTAGCCATGTACGGTGCCATTCTAGATTGTTAAAGGAGGGTCGTTAAATTTCTGACTTTCCATAGGAAGACCCTCGCGATTTCTTATGACCCAAAAGGGGTCCGTCATGCTTAGTTTTCTGGAATCTCTTGACGTAGCTATTGATGATATACAATCTGTACCAGTAGTTTGTGAGTATTTAAATGTTTTGAGGGGTTCGGGGATTACCTCCGAGGCGCGTGATCGACTTTTGTATGTACCTGGTGGACAATGCAAAGCCAGTTGCATTACCTATGCGCCATATGGCTGCAGGGGAAAGGAGGGCGCTCAACAAACAAGAAAGGGAGCTACTTGAAAAGGTGTTGGTTAGGCGAAGCATATCAGAATAGGGTGCTTCGGTTGTCTTTGCAACTTAAGGCGTACAACTCTCTTCGGTTATGTATGGATATTCATGATGTTTTTCCATATTTGTTATTTACGAAATTTTCTACACGATACAGCAGAGGTAATTGAGCTAAGCATGCTTGAAGAAGTTGAGTTAGAACGGGAGGCGACATGTAACAACTCGGCTTTCGCCTGAACCTAATCGATCGCAAGATCGACTAAGACCGTTCAAAACCCGAATACGCTAGCTCTGGGAATACAATACATTAGAACATATAAAAAAAGACTTTTTTTACATCATGGTAGTGTTACATCAAAGTACATAATATATCAGAGTACATCGATAAATAATAATACAGCGGAAAATAATTTACAATGAATTTAATATAGTGCAGCGGAACAAATAAACTAATGCAGCGGAAGACTGTCAATGCTCTAGACACAGCTTGTAGTATCCCGAAATTCCGGTATAATTTGAGCTGACCAAATAACACAAGTTCAACCCAAATTACACTGGAAACCAAAAAACTAATAGAAAGAAAACAGAGGGTGAGAATAGATAAGATAAAAACTTAGAATAAAAGAAGAAGAACATACAACATCAGAGTAAACACGAATCCCACAGTGGAACGAATAAATATATTTCATAACATAACTTTGAAATAAAACAGTATCTGTATACAATACCATTATTAGAGTATAACACTTACAACACAGCGGAAATAACAATATATATAATCCTGACGCCTCCTGCTCTAGCTCTTCAAGTATCTTTAAATCCCGACTACTTGACTTCCCGTACAAAATTGGGCACCCAAGAGTTTAGGGAAAACAAAACAAAATAAACTTTGGGTCAGTTATGTGACTGGTGTGAGTAAACTCAAATCATTTGATTTAACTTTCAAAAATCCTTTTGAACCAAAAGATAATCGTAAGACCGATCCACGCATAAACACGGATGGTTTTTACCTTACGATAACCCAAATATTTTTCTAAAATGATACTTGTATGATATTATAATAATGTCTAGATCAAGTATATAGAAATCTGGCAGAAACGCTTTCATATCACGTTCTACATATATAAGATACAATCAAAACCGCGGGCTCTTATTGGGGAATGGATTCCAACTATGACAAGGTATGTATCCACCTTCCGATCAGTGTAATCTAGAAGCGATACACTGGAGTTCAACAAGAACATCTTGCAACTCGGCCACACATGACCGACCATTCATTTCGCTTGAATGTTCCGAATGTATTATCACCTTACGGTTGGTATACTAACATAACCATTCCCGGGAGATAAAAAATTGAAAGAAGTAACATATATGAATATTCTCTAGATGGTGAAAATATACCCTACTTGGGTGCGACCCACATAGCCATGCTGCCTGCCTGATTTCTATCATATCCCAGTTGATGAGGCTTGAGGTCACAACGCATCTTTTAACAGATCACTCCTTCATTTACTTTGAATGCCACATCGTCATACCCATCAAATCAGAAATTGATTCCCCCCAAAATACTATGGGTATAAGCTAAGAGAAACGAATTCCTCCGCCACCAACATAAATACGTTTGAAACGATCAACTTACGCGATCAACCAGATATACTCTGTCAGATGTTTGTCCGTTCAAGTTGTCCTAGGATTGGACAATTCGAAGGCACTACTCTGTAAACAGGACAACCCTTGCATAACTCCGTCTTCAATTATCTTCATCACATTTGATTCGCAACGCTAATGCCATACGGAGTGGTTTCCAGATAATATATCTGATCTCGGTCTCTCCGTATTGACAACGGAAATGGTCAAAAACTTCGATTGTTGGTGATTTAACTATCGAAGGAAAACAAGTGTGAAAACAATGATATTATTTCCAGATGGTAATTCTATCAATCAACATTTATTCATTTCCCCATTTCTCGTTCCATATATTCATCAAATCCTTATTTTCTAATTTTAGAAAATATACATTATTAACTTTGGAAAATGTTTCCATTTCTGATTCACGCATCACTATCTTTTCACATATATCAGTCTCTAACTGTAACTAGTAAGAGAAGAACCCCCTACGTATTAACCCTGAAGGCCGAAACCAACATCAGATCGATACCCAGAAAGTCATTCAACTCAACTAATTTCTAGTCAGTTTCTAATTCCAGTAATTCCCATTAAAATCCTAATTTAAACCACAAATTCGTTTATGATATTTTATCTGCAAAATATTTACTTTAATCAATATCATGTTACACCCGTGTGCGAAGCATGGGTCTAAACCTTCCTAATGTAAAATTCTCTTTTTATAAAACTCTATTCATTTTCCAAATACTTCTCTTTTATAATTCTATTTACTTTCTAAATCAATATTCCTTTTATAATTTTATTTATTCTATATAAATATTTCCTTTTATAAAATTCTATTTATTCTGTATAAATTCCTTTTATAAAATTCTATTCATTCTATATAAATATTTCATTTTCAATAATCACTTTGAAAATTTCCCTTTTTTACATTCCAGTATTTCATATGGTATTTAAAATACCAAATAATAATGATCCATATTATTCAAACACACATAATCAACAACATATTATAAATCACATCATATATTACCATATATGAAAAGAACAGCGTTATAAATATTTAGGAATCCAGTTGGATCCCTCCAACCTGGTTTCCTGCATCCACAGATGTTACACAATATAATCAACATCAATTTCAGTTCAATATGAAATATTCTATAACAGAATACATATATATTTAACGATTTATATATATGTCTATATATATATAATTTCAACCAACTGACTAGCAGTTCATCTAAACAACCAATACACAACAATTAACCAATATTTACCAACTCTAAAATTATGTTATAAAAATATAAACTGTTTAGAGTTAGTGAAATTTACTCACTTTGCGCGTTAACCATTAAACAACGATTTGCGTTAGTTGACTCAAACGGACAATTAATTTCGCCATAAATTATAACGAGCTCCGATTCACTCCCAGCCAGTTCCATTGTGTAGGCGTCGTTCATACAATCCCAATGGATCTTGTTTCGTTGAATTCCGTCAATATATGAACAAGTTATGACCTTACGAAGTTAATACACATTATATAAAATAAAACTTGGATTTTTAGATTTTAAATGGGCCTTTCCCTTTTATAAACAGTCGGCCCACTTACCAAAATACCCAACCCGCCTGAACACACCCGTCTTCTCCAAACTCTGAAGGAAATCCCTGCTCCAAATTACTTCCTCAAGGCCGATGCTTCCTCCATCGAGTTCTCCCTCATCCTCCCACGAAAACACACAAAATCTGCACCATTCTCCTTCACTTCGGGCGAGCCTCAACACCCACCCATCCTGCTCGAACTCGCATCAACCATGGCGAGTCCGTTCCTCCGCAGTACCGCTACTGTTTAGAACAAGATCGACATTTTTATTTTCTAAAAATTCCCAAAAAAACAAACCACATCTATTTGATCTCTTGAGTTCAAATCCGAACTCGAAAACACGATTCAACACTTCTCAATCCACAAACTTTGAACCATAATAAATGCTGTGTTCATTTCTAGCGACAGAAACCGACGTCGAACACAATGAAATGGGTATGAGACTAAAGCTTACATTAATCCAAACTGGAATATATATGCTATACGATTTATAGGAGTTTATTTCTATTTCTATTGATTTATGAAGATGGATGTTTTCATGTTTGGAACGAACAGAGTGACGGCGGAAGTGGATGTTGACTGAGGAATTAGGTTTAGGTTGGATAGGAGTATTTATAGTGTAGTATTAATATTTTTATATTCCATTTTATTGAACCGTTACTTGTATTTATCTTCTAAAAATCTGTATGATCGTATACGATACCCAAAAATCACGAAAATGGACATGCAGCTACAGTTCGACATTACGGACCTAACGAAACTGCTTTCATCGAATTTCGACTTTGTTTGCTCTCACAGCGTATTTTTAACCGTCAAAATACTGACAGTTTTTCACATTAAAAATCCGTACGACCACACACTGACTTCAAAAATCACGAAACTTGGAATCTAACAATAATTTAATATTGCAGATCCAACAAATTTAGTTTCGTTGAAAACGGAGGTCGTTTGCAAAACTGGCTATTTTTAAAGCTCTAAATAACTCATTTAAATATATAAATGTATTTAAAAACAATTAAATTAAATAAAAATAATTTAACATTATCGTATATATTCGCACTAGAATATCATATAGCTCCAATGGGATTTATAACTCAATATTCAAATCCTGGTTGAATCGATATTCAATTTATATTGAAAAATCCATTTATAATATAAATAAATCGTTATAAATTATAAAGGAATTCCATAGCGACTTTTCGAAAATTTGATTTGGTCATAACTCAAAATCTACATGATGAAATCTCGAATTTTCTCTTCCATTAGAAAAATATCGTTCAACAGATTCAAACGTTTCTTGTTTCACAGGAATCCGATTTAAAACGGCTTCTGCATATTCGTTTAAAGTTCGAATCGTCAATATACGAACTGCCGAGCCATGTCAAGCTCGATTATAATTATAATATAATTATACATTCAACCATCGTTAATTAAATATATTTGTTATCGTGATTCAATTTTAAACTGAATTATATATTTTGAATTGCCCAATTCACACCATATTGCCATTTTGACTATTTCTGATTATTTCAGAACTAAATATATTATTTAATTATTATTTTAATTAAATATTCTAAGTTATTTAATTTAAACCATTGAAATCTCTAAATCATTTTTTAAATAATTAAATTAATTAATTATTATATCGTAAAAATACGGGACATTACATTCTCCCCCCTTAAAATAATTTCATCCTCGAAATTGCTAAGGTAGAAAACAAACCCTATTAACTGGTTAAAAATTATTTATTCACTTCTTAACTTCAGTTTCAACTGAACCAATTTAATTTCAGTTAATTATTTATTCATTCCTACTAACGAAAATTTTCAAAATCCTGAAAATTTTCTAACACCTTAACTTTTCGGAAAATTTCGCCAGCACCTCCTTTGTACTGGTCAATCGGTACAACTACAACTCGCCTCTCAGGGCCTTCTCCAACCTAAAAGAAAATCAAATAGCCAAGCGGCTTGCCAATTCGGCTCAAAAATCTCATACCAAATAGAAATATAAACTTGTACCTTTTTGTCGGGCATATCATTATATCCTTTGCATTTGTTACCAATTCAGCATATACCAATGTCATCCCAATCAATCTCCAATCAGTTTTTATCTCCAACACAACCATTCGTTTATCCAAGCCAAATTCCATTATCAATCTCAAGTACCATTCTTGATTTTCGATTTAGTTTCACCAATTTCCATCTAATTTGTTTTAATTTAAACAATCTGTTTCTGGGAAGTTTTAAACAACTTTGCTTTTCAAAAATCAAGTATTCATTTCGGAATATCAAAACAATTCAAAAAAAAAATTTGGTAGTAATCCGTTACTTAGAAACTCGAAAATGTACACCGATCATGGTCGACTTCATCATCGAAATTTATTTTCCAATGATCGAAGTGAGTTCAATACTATATCACTTTCAAAACCATTTCTAACCATTTCCATTTTGAAATACATTTCAAAGTATTATTCACAATGCTTGTAAAACAATTTAAAATCTCCCAGGATTTTAAAATTCCCTTATGTTTAATTCTATTCCACTTACAAACACTTTACATGTTTTCGGAATTTTAAATTCCAATTCCGGTTTAAATTTCAGTTTTAATTCATCTGATTCCATATACTACACTTATATAAATTCTGATTAGCTATTTATATGGCCATTCCAATTATAATCTTATTCAATTATAATAACAACGAACACATCCAGTATATTATAAAAATTCCAATTCTTTCATATCAAAATATATTTGGGTAAAATTATTTCATTTACCCTCTTTTCAATACATACTGTGTCGGTTCATTGTATTCAAGTGTTTAATAACCCTTATCGATACAGTGGATCAAACTGATCGACCAGAATTCACAAACTACTCAACCAATAAATCTCCACAATATAAAATTATTTTTATAGAATCTAAAAATACGTTCACTCGTATATATACAATCAAACTCAATCTAGGGTACTGCTAACCCCATCTATACTGAGTCACGCCATAGAGCCAAGGTAATTCGCTTAACCTTAAGCTCTGATACCAACTGAAGTGTCCCGAAATTCCGGTACAATTTGAGCTGACCAAATAACACAAGTCCAACCCAAATTACACTGGAAACCAGAAAACTAATAGAAAGAAACAGAGGGTGAGAATAGATAAGATAGAAACTTAGAATAGAAGAAGAAGAACATACAACATCAGAGTAAACACGAATCTCACAGCGGAACGAATAAATATATTTCATAACATAACTTTGAAATAAAACAGTATCTGTATACAACACAATTATTAGAGTATAACACTTATAACACAGCGGAAATAACAATATATAATCCTGAAGCCACCTCTCCAGCTCTTCAAGTATCTGTAAATCCCGACTACTTGACTGCCTGTACAAAATTGGGCACCAAAGAGTTTAGGGAAAACAAAACAAAATAAACTCTGGGTCAGTCATCGGACTAGTTAAATCATTTGATTTAACTTTCAAAAATCCTTTTGAACCAAAAGAAAATCGTAATACCGATCCACACATAAACACGGATGGTTTTTACCTTACGATAACCCAAATATTTTTATAAAACGATACTTGTCTGATATTATAATAATGTCTAGATCAAGTAAATAGAAATCTGGCAGAAACGCTTTCATCTCACGTTCTACATATATAAGATACAATCAAAACCGCGGGCTATTATTGGGGAATGGATTCCAATTATTACAAGGTATGGGTCCACCTTTCGATCAGTGTAATCTAGAAGCGATACACTGGAGTTCAACAAGAACATCTTGCAACTCGGCCACACATGACCGACCATTCATTTCGCTTGAATGTTCCGAATGTATTATCACCTTACAGTTGGTATACCAACATAACCATTCCCGGGAGATAAAAAATTGAAAGAAGTAACGTATATGAATATTCTCTAGATGGTGAAAATATACCCTACTTGGGTGCGTCCCACTTAGCCATGCTGCCTGCCCGATTTCTCTCATTTCCCAGTTGATGAGGCTTGAGGTCACAACGCATCTTTTAACAGATCACTCCTTCATTTACTTTGAATGCCACATCATCATACCCATCAAATCAGAAATTGATTCCCCCAAAAATACCACGGGTATAAGCTAAGAGAAACGAATTCCTCTGCCACCAACATAAATACGTTTGAAATGATCAACTTGCACGATCTACCAGATATACTCTGTCAGACGTTTGTCCATTCAAGTTGTCCTGGGATTGGAAAATTCGAAGGAACTATTCTGTAAACAGGACAACCCTTGCACAACTTCGTCTTCAATTATCTTCGTCATATTTGATTCGCAATGCTAATACCATACGAAGTGGTTTTCAGATAATATATCTAATCCCGATCTCTCCGTATTGACAACAGAAATGGTCAAAAACTTTGATAGTCGGTGATTTAACTATCAAAGAAAAACACGTGTGCAAACAACGATATTATTTCCAGATGGTAATTCTATCGATCAATCATCAATCAACATTTATTCATTTCCCCATTTCTCGTTCCATATATTCATCAAATCCTTATTTTCTAATTTTAGAAAATATATGTTATTAACTTTGGAAAACGTTTTCATTTCTGATTCGCGCATCACTATCTTTTCACATATATCAGTCTCTAACTGTAACTAGTAAGAGAACAACCCCCCACATATTAACCCCGAAGGCCGAAACCAACATCAGATCGATACCCAGAAAGTCATTCAACATAACTAATTCTTAATCAGTTTCTAATTCCAGTAATTCCCTTTAAATTCCAAATTCATACCCCAAATTCCTTTATGATATTTTATTTGAAAAATATTTACTTTAATCAATATCATGTTACACCTGTGTGCGAAGCACTGGTCTAAACCTTCCTAACGTAAAATTCTCTTTTTATAAAACTCTATTCATTTTCCAAATATTTCCCTTTTATAATTCTATTTACTTTCTAAATCAATATTCCTTTTATAATTCTATTTATTCTATATAAATATTTCCTTTTATAAAATTCTATTTATTCTATATAAATTCCTTTTATAAAATTCTATTCATTCTATGTAAATATTTCATTTTCAATATTCAATTTGAAAATTTCCATTTTTACATTCCAATATTTCATATGGTATTTAAAATACCAAATAATTATGATCGATATCATTCAAACACACATAATTAACAACAGATTATATATCACACCATATATTACAACATATGAAGAGAACAGTATTATAAATATTGAGGAATCCAGTTAGATCCCTCCAACCTGTTTTCCTGCATCCACAGATGTTACACAATATAATCAACATCAATTTCAGTTCAATATGAAATATTCTAGTAACAGAATCCATATATATATTTAATGATTTATATATATATGTATAATTTCAACCAACTGACTAGCAGTTCATCCAAACATCCAATACACAGCAATCAACCAATATTTATCAACTCTAAAAATATGTTATAAAATTATAAACTGTTCAAAGTTAGTCAGATTTACTCACTTTGCGCGTTAACCATTAAACAACGATTTGCGTCAATTGACTCAGACGGACAATTTTTTTGGCCATAAATTGTAATGAGCTCCGATTCACTCCCAGTCAGTCGGCCCACTTACCAAAATACCCAACCCGCATGAACACACCCGTCTTCTCCAAACTATGAAGGAAATCCCAGCTCCAAATTACTTCCTCAAGGCCGACGCTTCCTCCATCGAGTTCTCCCTCATCCTCCCACGAAAACACACAAACTTTGCACCGTTCTCCTTCACTTCCGGCGAGCCTCAACACCCACCCATCCTGCTCGAACTCGCATCAACCATGGCGAGTCCGTTCCTCCGCAGTACCGCTACTATTCAGAACAAGATCGACATTTTTATTTTCTAAAAATTCCCAAAAAATCAAACCACATCTATTTGATCTCCTAAGTTCAAATCCAAACTCGAAAACTCAATTCAACGCTTCTCAATCCCCAAACTTTGAACCCTAACCAACGTTGTGTTCATTTCCAGCGACAGAAACCGACGTCGAACGCAATGAAATGGGTACGAGACTGAAGCTTACATTAATCCAAACTCGAATATATATGCTATACGATTTATAGAAGTTTATTTCTATTGCTATTGATTTATGAAGATGGATGTTTTCATGTTTGGAACGAACAGAGTGACGGCGGAAGTGGATGTTGACTGAGGAATTAGGTTTAGGTTGGATAGGAGTATTTATAGTGTAGTATTAATATTTTTATATTCCATTTTATTGAACCGTTACTTGTATTTATGTTCTAAAAATCTGTATGATCATATACGATACGCAAAAATCACGAAACTAGACATGCAAATACAGTTCGACATTACGGACCTAACGAAACTGGTTTCATCGAATTCCGACTCCGTTTGCTCACACGGAGTATTTTTAACCATCAAAATACTGACTATTTTTCACATTAAAAATCCATACGGCCACACACTGACTTCAAAACTCACAAAACTTGGAATCTAACAATAATTTAATATTACGGATCCAACAAAATTAGTTTCATCTAAAATGGAGGTCATTTGCAAAACTGGCTATTTTTATAGCCCTAAATGTCCCATTTAAATATATAAATATATTTAAAAACAATTAAATTAAATAAAAATAATTTAATATTATCGTATATATTCACACTAGAATATTATACAGCTCCAACGGGATTTATAACTCGATATTCGAATCCCGGTTGAATTGATATTCAATTTATATTGGAAAATCCATTTATAATATAAATAAATCGTTATAAATTATAAAGGAATTCCATAGCGACTTTTCGAAAATTTGATTTGGTCATAACTCAAAATCTACACGATGAAATCTCGATTTTTCTCTTCCGTTAGGAAAATATCGTTCAAAAATTCAAATGATTCTTGCTTCACAGGAATCCGATTTAAAATGGCTTCTGTATATTCGTTTAAAGTTCGAATCATCAAATTACGAACTGCCGCACCATTTCATGCTATATTATTATTATAATATAGTTATATGTTCACTCATCGTTAATTAAATATATTCGCTATCGTAATTAAATTTTAAACTGAGTTATTTATTTTGAATTGCCCAATTCACACCATATTGCCATTTCAGCTATTTCAGATTATTTCAGAATTAAATATATTATTTAATTATTATTTTAGTAAAATATTCAAAGTTATTTAATTTAAACCATTGAAATATCTAAATCATTTAAATAATTAAATTAATTAATTATTATATCTTAAAAATATGGGACATTACACAACTCTAAGTTCGATCCAGAATCCTGCTCAATATATCTGCAAAATAAGATACTCGACTGCCCGTGTGGAAAAGCGGGCACCCGAGTTTGCAAAGTGAAACAAACTACGGGTCAGTCATGGGACTGGTATGAGAAATCTTTCCTAATTTATCTAATAATAAGGCTAATCACAGGACCACGCCGCTAACGCGGAATGGGTTTACTCCATTGGATTTCCATTGCATAATTAAAGTATCGTTAAACAACGCAATGCTTTCTAGAAAAATGAAACCATTATAAGTCTCAGGTCCCATCACACAATGCAACGCAAGCCAGAGGATAGAGTTTTACCTTATAATGGTCAAAAATGCTTGATACGATAAAAACAGATTTGATATTATTATTAGTGTATATATGTTTCAAAACATTTCAATCATAATGTATCAATCATAGATGACATAGTACCCCATCCTACTATGTCTCCATACTAGTTATACAGCCAAAACCACAATGTCGTATTGGAAATTGGGTTTCCATCAAGAGTCAAGGTTAGGAACAATCTCCTTACCGATTCGAGATACTCTAGCAATGGCTCAGGATCCCCCGCAGTGAACCCTTGGATACAGCAAGGCCGGTCTACAAATATCGTTAGTGGATTAGTTATGCCTAAATACACGCTTCCCGATCCTATTGAACCTATAAAATGGCCATTGGTGACCAATAATAAATTCAAGGCCTCGAAATCTATCATCCACATAAGTAAATGTCAAGACGTGTAAAACCCTGATACCACTTCTAGCTAGAAAGAAACGTGTGCACTCCCTGCGTTCCCTTGCTCCGTTTCTGACTCTTACCAGGGTGTGAGGCTCGCGAGGTCACACTATACACAAAGCTATGCCGAAATAGGCTATGCTTTGATCATCAACCACAAGGCTCTACTTTTCAACAAAAGCCTTGATCATTTGCATCTCGGCGTGCCACATTGACAGTTCACGCCATACGATCGATAACTACTAATAAATAACCTCTGAGCTCGTACGTCTCAGAGAAGGGTTTAAGAAAGAGAATAAATTCTCCGCCACCACAGATATATATTAAGTAGAAATCAATTTAATTTACATGGAATGAAATTCAATGTCAGACACACATCCATGTACAAGTCCGTTCTGGGTCTAAATCAAACCAGAGACACCTTATTCCTCGTCCCGTATGTCCAATACGGAAGTGAGGTGCTCGCTTATCTGGACTTTCAACAAGTACGTCCGGACAACTACCACTTTAACCCTTTACTGGTAGCAAGCCAATGTCGGGCATCAGTAGTCATCCATTCGTTTTAAAGATCGCCGATCTTCGACCACCGTCTTCATCTTCGACTCTTAATTGTCATAGTAATTATTCGGAATGTGTTAAACCCGGTCTTTCCGAATAACTTGCGTATTTTATAATCAAAAATCAAGTGCTATAAAAACACATCCAACACCTCATTCCAATTTAGAATATTCTTTAAATAAATTATTCACCTTATTAGGGAAAGATTCCCATTAGTTTTATCAAAGATAAATTCTTTTAAATTTATTCTTTTTCAAGATTCATTAAAACTCCAATTTGGTTTTAATATCAAAAATCATTATTTTATGATTATTCCAATTTAAGAAATAAATCTTATCTTTAACTGGGTTAAAGAACCAATGTCATTTAAAACACAGTTCACGACAAACCCAAAATCATCTTCCATTAAATATGAAATTTTAACAGAAATCAAGTCAATATATAATCGATATTAATTTCTATATCAGACCAATAATATAGATAGAATAACAATAAAGCCTTTTAAATTCCATATGTAGTAACGGTTTTCTTTTACAGAAACTCATCTCGATTATTATTAAATCGAATTCCATTCAATTCCAATTTAATATATAAATTGGAAAACTGGATAAATTTCCAATATATCTTAATAAAAGATTTATAAATTCCAAAACTATCTTTTTCACTATTAATTGGCTTAAAGAACAAATGTCATTAAAACACAGTTCACGATAAACCCAATTCATATATCATTTTATTCCAATTAACAAATATAATTGAAAACTCTAATAATCTTAATTAAAAAGATTAATTCTTTTCATACGGGGTTTAAGAACAGTGTTATTTAAGACACCATCCACGACAACCTAATATTCCAATTTATTTTATTTAATTCCAAATAAATATTAATTAATTGGACACCTCATTAAATCTTGATTAAGGATTTATTCTATTTCTTTATTAAAATAATGTTTTCAAAATATTAGATTTTGGAAATTACTACTTTTTATTCTATTCATTATAAAATGAATAAAAACAATCGATAAACCTGCTCGGATTAAAATGGCGTTTCAACTTATAATGGGCTAAATAGTCCAATTCATTACCATGTCCATTTATGGTTTATAATGGGCTAGACCTCCCACGTTAGGCCTACAACTTGCGGATGCTGGAAACGCCGGTCGGGTCCGGGCAGACTTATCCAACAAGTTGGGCTTAACCTCTTATCATAGCCCGCTTCGTATTTGCGCACTTAGACCTCTCACATTAGGTTGAACATTAGTGGCTGCTGGATATGCCGGTAGGGTCCGGGCAGACTTCCACCACAAAACAACATAACCTCGTGTCAAAAGTGCAATTATAATTTATAATTGTAATTATTTTACTGAAAAATATTCATTTTTTTAAACCATTCTTTATTCTAAAATATTCTTAATTTAAAATATCCTTTATTCTAAAATGTCCTTTATAATAAATTGTTATTTATTTTAGAATATTCTTGTTACCAAATACTCTTTGTTTCTAAACTGGAATGCGACTCAATCAAATACCATATAATTTCAGTTATATGGATTTCATACATCGCATGTATATAACAATAATGAGAAATAATCAATAAACAATCCATTCACATCCAGAGTGAAATTTTATAATTGTGTGAGCATTAAAATAATTAAATAATTAAAGCTCATCACAAACTATCAATCCATCGATTGACAACATCTAAATATTGGGACTAGTGTGTGACAAATGTCATCCCAATACCCGTGTGGGTTTTCAAATTACAACAATTTATATAAATAAATCATTGGTTAATAAATTTAACCAATTCTAATTCAATTTGAATTATTTTCTATTTAACGAATTTTCATTTGTTTAAATTATAAATAATATTTATAATTTAGTTTCAACAAACATTTATTTTGATGTAACATGACAAAATCTAAATATATGACATTTTAAATGTAACATGCCGTAATCCAAATATATGACATTTTAAATGTAATATGCCATAATCTAAATATATGACATTTTAAATGTAACATGCCATAATCTAAATATATGACATTTTTAATACAATATGTCATTTCTATATAAAATGATATTTTTAAATTTCATGACATTTCTAAATGAATGACATCTTTATTCTAAATAGACATTTCTAACTAAAGTGATCTTTTTTAAACATTTCTAACAAAAGTGTTGTTTTCTATTTTCCTCCTTTCTAGCATGTTAAAAATAATGTTTTAGCATACAAATATTCTCTAACATATATTTTCTACTGAATCACTTTACATTAAAAATGGAATTTTTAATGTTGCCATATTTTTATTCAAACAGTCACTATTTCCAAGGTATCAAACTTCACATTAAAAATTGTGATTTTAATGTTTCAACACTTTGATGCAAATATGAACAATTTTCATATGAATCATTCATTTATAAAAATGATGTTTCTAATGTTAACATGCTTTTGTTTTAAAGATGAACATTTTCTAGTGATTCATTTATTTCATTAAAAACAAAGTTTTTAATGTAAACATGTTTTATTTTAAAACATGCATGTTCTTCTAATTTCTAATATTACGTTAAAAATGGATTTTCCCTTATAACATGTTTTTATTTTAAAACATGTATATTTGTCTAATTCTTGTCACTGCATTAAAAAGTAACCTTTTAAGGTAAACATGTTCTTATATTTTAAACATGAATATTTGTCTACTTCCTATCATCACATTAAAAAGTAAATTTTAGTGTAAACATGTTTTCATTTGTAAACCTGGATCTTTTCTATATTTCGATTATTACATTAAAAAGTGATTTTGAATGTAAGACATGTTTTCAATTTAAAACATGAATATTTGTCTTACTTCTGTTGTTACATTAAAAAGTGAGTTTTTAATGTAAAATATGTTTTACTTTAAAACATAAATCTTTGTCTTACTTCTAATGTTACATTAAAAAGCGAGTTCTTAATGTAAAATATGTTTTACTTTAAAACATATACATTCTCTATGTTCTAACATTACATTTAAAATGTGAACTTTTTAATGTAATCATATTCTTTATTTAAAAACATGAACAATTCAATTTTTCAACCTTTTTAATTGACAAAAATGTTTCATTCTTGTTAATGAACAAAAATGTATATTTTGGTTTAATCCTTTTTAATGACCAAAAATGTATATTTTGGTTTCATTCTTTTAAATGACCAAAAAGTGAATATTTTTGTCCCATTCCTTTTCAAATGACAAAAATGAATACTTTTGTTTTATTCTTTTTAAATGAAAAAAATAAATGTTTTGGTCTCAATCCTTTCAAATGACAAAAATGAATATTTTAGTCTCATTCCTTTTTAAATGACAAAAATGAATATTTTTGTTTCATTCTTCTTAAATGATAAAAATGAGTAATTTTGCCTCATCCTATTTAAATGATAAAAATGAATATTTTTGTTTCACAATTCTAATTTGACAAAAATTTATATTTTTGACATTTCTAACATAATGACATTTTTAATAAATGACTATTCTATCTTAACATGACATTTTTAATAAATGACCATTCTATATTAATATGACATTTTTAATAAATGACCATTCTATGACATTTTTTAATAAATGACAATTGTATATTATTATGACATTTTTAATAAATGACCATTCTATGACATTTTTTTAATAAATGACAATTCTATATTATTATGACATTTTTAATCAATTTCACGTTTATTTTCTAATAAAAACGACACATTTATTCTCTAATATAAATGACACATTTAATTTATAACATAAATGATTCTAAAAATGATATTTTTAATTCTGACATAACATGCTTCTCGAAATGATGTTTATAACCAAAATGACAATTTCATACTAACCTAACAATTTATCACTAAAATAAAAATTTTACATGAACATGACAATCCAAATAAAATGATAATTTTATTTTAATATGACAATCCAAATAAAATGATAATTTTGTTTGAATCTAATTTTATAATTTCAAAATGACATAATTGTTTTCAATAATTTTATAATCAAAAATATGATATATTAGTTTCAACTATCTTATCTTAACAAACATGAGATATTTGTTTCCAATAAAACAAACATGATTGTTTTCAACTAAACAAACATGATGTATTTACTTTTCAACTATTATACAACAAACATGATGTAATTATTTACAATGATCATATTTTAACAAACATGATAATTCCAATCCACATATCAACATAACAGTATTATAAACCCAATCAAATCACGTATGTAACAAATTGAATTTAACAACAGATTCGATTTCTAACACGATTAGAAATTAATGAATTTTAATTATTAAAAATAAAGAATTCTCACATCGATTTTGTCTGAATTTTCAAAGTGCTCCATTTCAGATTTGGTTTGTTTCATGCTGTATATCGTCTTCACGATTCAAACGCTTCTGAAATCACCGATTTCTGTTTTGATTTGAGAGAGATACGAACGTTTGAAATTTAATTACATTATTGAATAAAATTAAATAATTAACCATTATTTATTTCCTAACCCTTTGTTAACGTTATAAACCCATCTTCTTCTTCGTCAAACACAGAACCCATTGTCCAAATGAAAATCCACCTGCGCAAGTACCATAGGACCACCGCCACCCGATCCAACACCACCACCTCGAAGCTCCGACCACCCTCGATCAATGCCCGCCGCATCGCCCAATCGCGACCCCTACCTCCGCTAAAAACAACACCGAACGCCTCCACTTTTTGTCACAATTCCGGCCACCACGAGTTGTAATTTCCGATCTCCATCGTTGAATGTGTAGAGCCCTCGATGCTCTACGATTTTCTCTTTTGGAGTGTTGATATTTATTGAATAGATTAGAAGAACAAGGAGGAAGAGTGATGGAATATCGCGGCCATTGATTTCTGAAAAAGGGTGGCGGCTATCTTAGTGTGGATTAGGGTTTAGGATAATTGGTTTAGTGTTATTTATAATATTAAATTGTCTAATTTTCAGAAAAGTCCACTAACTTTAACTAACTCCAATTTTAACCCTTTAAGGCCCATTAATCCACGTTTTCTATGTTATACGTTACAAAGAAAATGAATTGCTGACTGATGAACCTAATATAGTTTTATTTAATTATTTTATAAATTTACCTATATCCTATTTATTTCTCATTTATCTGACTTAACATATTAAAATAGTCTTTTTAAATAACAAAACATGTTTAACATGTTATTCTTTTTATTTTACTTTAACATATTAAAAATATCTTTTTATGAGAATGTAATTTTTAGTGTGTCGACATTTTATTATACTAGAATCCTTTTATATGAATCTTCATATATAAAAAAATGTATATTTTTAATGCCAGCATATTTTCCAACAATATATCTTTTTGTAAGATTCATACATACATTAAATGTAAATTTTAATGTACACACAAATTTACCATACTTGAACCTTTTATATGATTCGTGCATACATTAAATTGTAATTTTAAATGTAACACACATTTACCATCCTTGAAACCTTTTATTTTACAAAGAATAATGTAATCCTTTTTCCCTTGTAAAGCAAATGTGATCTTTTTATTTGCAAAGAAAATGTAATCCTTTTTACATTGTATATAAAAAAATGTAATTTTTCTATATTCCGTAGAAAATGAAATCTTCTCTTTTTTACATAAAAATGTAAATTTTTATGTTACATCATTTTAAAAAATTTAATGAATCATTATTACATAAAAATGTGATTTTTTTATATTACAACTTTCCTATTTAAACAAATGCTCATTTTTCATATTTTCTCCTTTAAAATAAAAATGTAAACTTTTTATTGTTTAACCTTTTTTCCCTTTTTTTTCTAATAGTTTTTTTTTTTAAATTTTGACGCATTTTCTATTTAAAATTTCTTAAAATAAAATTTTAAATTGGTTCTGATTTTCTGGGTTGTTACAATCTCCCCCACTTAAAATCTTTTCGTCCTCGAAAAGGAACGAAGCTAAAAATTGTTTAACTAACCAGCTCAATTTTAATTTTTTTATTGGTTTCAAAAATTTTATTACTTGAACTAATAATCACACAACACAATCATCAATCAATTAGTTGATTAGCTTTTCAAATATATATAACTTTTATGTATTCAAAAATCATATTTTCTTATATCGGATTATATATATAATCACAAATACGATAATTATATAGCTGGCACTGTCAACTCATTATAGGGCATTACTAACCCCATCTCTAATGAGTTTTCTCATTCTAGGATACTGCTGATCCTATCTCTAATGAGAATTATTATTGGATATTACTAATCCAATCTATGATGAGTCTTTTGTTTAGTTCTAACGAGTTGTACCCCAAAGATTTGAGCTAAGCAGAGCTCTGATACCAGCTGTAAGGACTCGGCTTTCGCCCAGACCTAATCGATTGCAAGATCGACTAAGACCGTTCAAAACCCAAATACGCTAACTGTCGGAATACAACACATTAGAACAAATAACAGAAGACTTTTATTATATCATGGTAATGTTACATCAGAGTACAGAATATATCAGAGTACATCAATAAATAATAATACAACGGAAGATAATTTACAATGAATTTAATACAGTGCAACATAACAAATAAACTAATCCAGCGGAAGACTATCAATGCTCTGGACACAGCTCTAAGCTTCGATACAGAATCCTGCTCAATATATCTGCAAAATAAGCTACTCGACTGCCCGTATGGAAAAGAGGGCACCTTGTTTTATGGCCAACCTCTCGACTGCAATAACCAACCATAATAAATAAGGGACATGTAGGGGTAAGAGCCCATTGTTTGCCACCAAAAACATGACGAGAACCCCCTATCATGCGTAACCAGCTCCATAGCCAGCAACAAGGACCAGTATAAGAAATCTTTCCTAACTTATCTAATAATAAGGCTAATCACAGGACCACGCCGCTAACGCGGAACGGGTTTACTCTAGTGGATTTCCAGTGCATAATTAAAGTAAATCGTTAAACAATGCAATGCTTTTTAGAAAAATGAAACCATTATAAGACTCAGGTTCCATCACACAATGTAACGCAAGCCGGAGGATAGAGTTTTACCTTATAATGGTCAAAAATGCTTGATACGATAAAAAAGGATTTGATATTATTATTAGTGTATATATGTTTCAAAACATTTCAATCATAATGTATCAATCATAGACGGCATAGTACGCCATCCTACTATGTCGCCATACTAGTTATACAATCAAAACCGCTATGTCGTATTGGAAATTGGGTTTCCATCAAGATTCAAGGCTAGGAACGATCTCCTTACCGATTCGAGACACTCTAGCAATGTCTCAGGCGCCCCCGCAGTGAACCCTTGGATACAACAGGGACGGTCCACAAATATCGTTAGTGGATTAGTTATGCCTGAACACACGCTTCCCGGTCCTATTGAACCTATAAAATGGCCATTGGCGATCAATAATAAATCCGAGGCCTCAAAATCCATCATCCACGTAAGTAAATGTCAGGACGTGTAAAACCATGATACCACTTCTAGTTAGAAATAAATGTGTGCACTCCCTGCGTTCCCTTGCGCCGTTTCCGACTCTTACCCGGGTGTGAGGCTCGCATGGTCATGCTATACACAAAGCTATGCCGAAATAGGCTATGCTTTGATCATCAACCACAAGGCCCTGCTTTTCAATAAAAGCCTTGATCATTTGCATCTTGGCATGCCACATTGACAATTCATGCGATCGATAAATACCAATATATAACCTCTGAGCTCGTACGTCTCAGAAAAGGGTGTTAAGCAAGAGAATAAATTCTCTGCCACCATAGATATATATTAAATAGAAATCAATTTAATTTACATAGAATGGAATTCAATGTTAGACACACATCCATTTACAAGTCCGTTCTGGCCAGAGACACCTTATTCCTTATCCCGTATGTCCAATACGGAAGTGAGGTGCTCGCTTATCCGGACGATCTGCAAGTACGTCCGGACAAATACAACTTTAACCCTTTACTGGTAGCTAGCCAATGCCGGGCATCAGTAGTCATCCATTCGATGTGAATATCACCGGTCTTCGACCATCGTCATCATGTTCGACTCTTAATCGTCGTAGTAATTATTCGAAATGGGTTAAACCCGGACTTTCCGAATAACTTGCATATTTTATAATAAAAAATCAAGTGCTATAAAAACACATCCAATGCCTCATTCCAATTCAGAATATTCTTTAAATAAAATATTCACCTTATTAGGGAAAGATTGCCATTAGTTTTATCAAAGATTTTTTTTTTAAAATTTATTCTTTTTCAAGATTCACTAAAACTCCAATTTGGTTTTAATATCAAAAATCATTATTTTATGATTATTCCAATTTAAGAACTAAATCTTATCTTTAACTAGGTTAAAGAACCAGTGTCATTTAAAACACAGTTCACGATAAACCCAAAATCATCTTCTATTAAATATGGAATTTTCACAAAAATCAAGTCAATATATAATCGATATAAATTTCTTTATCAGACCAATTATATTGATAGAATAACGACAAAGCCTTTTAAATTCCATATATAGTAACGGTCTTCTTTTACGGAAACTCATCTCGATTATTATTAAATCGAATTCCATTCAATTCCAATTTAATATATAAATTAGAAAACTTTACTTTGGAAAAATTTCCATTAGATCTTAATAAAGATTTATAAATTCCAAAATTATATTTTTTCCCTGTTAATTGGGTTAAAGAACAAATGTCATTAAAACACAGTCACGATAAACCCAATTCACATTTCATTTTTTTCCAATTACCAAATATAATTAAAAACTCTAATAATCTTAAAAAAAAGATTAATTCTTTTCACACGGGGTTTAAGAACAGTGTTATTTAAGACACCATCCACGACAACCCAATAATCCAATTTATTTTATTTAATTCCAAATAAATATTAATTAATTGGAAACCTCATTAAATCTTGATTAAGGATTTATTCTATTTCTTTAAAAAAAATAATGTTTTCAAAATATTAGATTTTGGAAATTACTACTTTTTATTCTATTCATTATATAATGAATAAAAACGATCGATAAACCCGCTCGGATTAAAATGGTGTTTCAACTTATAATGGGCTAAATAGTCCAATTCATTACCACGTCCATTTATGGTTTATAATGGGCTAGACCTCCCACATTAGGCCTACAACTTGCGGATGCTGGACATGCCGGTCAGGTCCGGGCAGACTTATTCCACAAGTTGGGCTTAACCTCGTGTCATAGCCCGCTTCGTATTTGCGCACTTAAACCTCCTAGGTTCAATATTAGTGGCTGCTGGATATTCCGGTGGGGTCTGGGCAGACTTCCACCACAAATGCAACCTAACCTCGTGTCAAAAGTGCAATTATAATTTATACTTTGTAATTATTTTACTGAAAAATATTCATTGTTTTAAACTATTCTTTATTTAAAATACCTTTATTCTAAAATATTCTTAATTTAAAATATCCTTTATTCTAAGATGTCCTTTATACTAAATTGTTATTTATTTTATAATATTCTTGTTACCAAATACTCTTTGATTCTGAATCGGAATGCGACTCAATCAAATACCATATAATTTTAGTTATATGGATTTCATACATCGCATGTATATAACAATAATGAGAAATAATCAATAAACAATCCATTCACATCCAGAGTGAAATTTTATAATTGTGTAAGCATTAAAATAATTAAATAATTAATGCTCATCACAAACTTTCAATCCATCGATTGACAACATCTAAATATTGGGACTAGTGTGTGACAAATGTCATCCCAATACCCGTGTGGATTTTCAAACAACAACAATTTATATAAATAAATCATTGGTTAATAAATTTAACCAGTTCTAATTCAATTTGAATTATTTTCTATTTAAGGAATTTTCATTTGTTTAAGTTATAAATAAATATTTATAATTTAGTTTCAACAAACATTTGTTTTGATGTAACAAGAAAAAATCTAAATATATGACATTTTAAATGTAACATGCCATAATCTAAATATATGACATTTAAAATGTAAGATGCCATAATCTAAATATACGACATTTTAAATGTAACAAGCCATAATCAAAATATATGACACTTTTAATCCAATATGTCATTTCTATATAAAATGACATTTTTAAATGTAATGACATTTCTAAATGAATGACGTCTTTATTCTAAATAGACATTTCTAACTAAAGTGATGTTTTTTAAACATTTCTAACAAAAGTGATGTTTTCAATTTTCCTACCGTGATAACCCCAAGCTTCCATAGAACGAAAGCAAGGATAATCATTGGAATTAGGCATATTTACAACAAAAACTGATGTCAAATAATATCATAACACATAAATCATTGCTGCTAAAATAAAATGTCCTCAACATCATAATATCCAATACATCAGAGTACGCGGATACAGGATACACTTAGCAAAAAGAAAGTCTGAATGAAAAGGAAATAAGTCTCAAACTCCATAACGTACATCAAATACCAAGGATGAAATAAAGTCTTAAAATCATAACAAAAGAGAAAAGAAAAAGGTCTTCATCTTCTTTCTTCGGCAAGCTTCAATCCAGAATGTATCCACCTAAACCTGTCACTTGGCCGCCCGTGTGAAAAGAGAGCACCCGAGTTTGCAAAGTGAAACAAACTTCGAGTCAGGCATGGGAATAGTATGAGAAATCTTCCTTACATAATCTAACAATGTGTCTAATCACAGAACCACGCCGCTAGCGCGGAACGGGTTTACTCCATTGGATTGCCAGTGCATAATTAAAATAAATTTTATTACAAAACTATGAAATGCTTTTGGAAAAATGAAATCATTATAAGACTCAAGTCTCATCACACAATGCAATGCAAATCGGAGGATAGAGTTTTACCTTATAATGATCAAATATGGTTGATACGTAGAAAATAATATTTTTAATATTATTATTAGTGTCTAATCAATATTAAAATACTTCAAAGTAAATGTATCAATCCTAGACGGCATAGTACCCCATCCTACTATGTCGCCGTATATAGGTTTATAATCAAAACCGTAGTGTCGTATTAGAGATTTGGTTTCCATCATGAATCGAGGCTAGGGATTGTCCTCTCCGATTCGAGACACTCTAGAAAATGCCCCAGGATTCCCCGCAATGAACCCTTGGATGCGGTAGGGCCGGTCCACACATAACGCTAGTGGATTGGCAATTCCTGAACACATGTTTCCCAGTCCTTTTGAACCTCTTATATGACCACTAACAACCTATAAAACTGAGGTATCTCATAATCCATCATCCACATAAGTAAAAATGTCAAGGCTGGTAAGTCGCTGACACCACTTTTAGCTAGAAAGAAACGTGTGCACTCCCTATGGTCCTGATCCCGTTTTTGATTCATACCGGGGTGTGAGGTTGGCGAAGGCATGTTATACACAAAGATATGCCTAAACAAACTATGCTTTGATCATCAACCACAAGGCCTTCTTTTCAACAAAAGCCTTGATCATTTGCATCTCGGCGTGCCACATTAACAGTTCACGCCATGCGATCAACAACTATCCATATATAACCTCTGAGGGTGTTAAGCAAGACAAAAACTTCTCCGCCACCAAACGGATATACATTAGATAGAAATCGATTTATTTTACATGGAATGAACTCCATTTTCAGACACACATCCATTTACAAGTCCAATCTGGGTCTGAACGAAACCGGAGTCCTCTTATTCCTTGTCCGTATGTCCAATACGGAAAAGAGGTACTCGCAAATCCGGACAATCAACGTACGTCTGGACGACCACCACTGTAACCCTTTCAAGGTAGCAACTCCTGTCAAAAGCATCAGTAGCCATCCATTCGATGTGAAGACTGCCGGTCTTCAATCACCGTTTTGATTTAATCACCATATAATTATTTGAAATGAGTTGAACTTGGTCTTTTCAAATAATTCTCGAATAATTATCAGTTAAATCATTTTATATCATTCATATCTATCAGTAACGATTTATCGCTATTTATATTCATTTAAAATAGCTTAATAAAATTAAACGACGCTTCGGGTCGATGGGCGGCCCTGGTGCTGTTTTTACCAAAATCTGATTTATACATATCTTGAAATCTTACAGTTGGACTTTGATGAAATTTAAATCTTGGAAAGATCTTCCTAAAGCAGTCCTAATGGTTCCAGTTTTGGGAAAATCCGACGGTCGGATGTTTCGGTATATCCATTTAAATTTACGATTGCTGAAACGCGAACTACCGCGCGTGATTTGTTTGATTTATAATTTATATAAATATAAATATAAATCGTTTAGCGATTTCAACTACTTCCATCAATCATATTTAAAATGTAACTTTGAAATCTATTCTTTTTATCGCATCTGAAATGATGATAAAAATGTTCTTTTTAATTCATCATTTTTATCGCATCTAAAATAACGATAAAAATGTACTTTTCAATTCAATCATTTTAATCGCATCTAAAATGACCATAAAAATGTACTTTTTAATTCTATCATTTTTATCGCATCTAAAATGACGATAAAAATATATTTTTTAATTTCTCATCATTTTATCGTATCTAAAATGACAATAAAAATATAACATTTAAATTCAACCATTTATATTACATGTAAAATGCAAATTAAAATGTCACTTTTGTTTCTGCTCTTTTTATTATCCCTAGAATGACAATAAAAATATACTTTTGATTCCATTCTCTATATACCTTTAAAATGTAAATAAAAATGTAGCCTTTTAATCTATTCTTTTATTATTTTTAAAATGTTAACTAAAGTGCAACCTTAGAATCTATTCTTTTATTTACATCTAAAATGACATTAAAAATGTAACTTCAAAATCTAATCTTTTTATTGTCTCTATTTTGACAATAAAAATATACACTACATTCTATCTTTTTTATTACCTCTAAAACGACATTAAAAATGTAAATTCAAAATTTAATCTTTTTTTGTCTCTATTTTGACAATAAAAATATACATTAAATTCTATCTTTTATTTAAATCTAAAATGTAAATAAAAATATAAGCTTTCTAATTCATATTTACTTACATGTAAAATGCAAATAAAAATGTACCTTTTAAATATATGTGTTTATCTACAACTAAAATGTAAATACAAGGGCCACTTTGATTTCTACGTTTTTATTTACATCTAAAATGTAAATAAAAATGTACTTTTCTAATTCAATGTTTTTATTTACATATGAATGCAAATAAAAATGTACTTTCTAAAACGATGTTTTTATTTACATATGAAATGCAAATAAAAATGTATTTTTTAATTCATACTTTTTATCCATACTACAATGTAAATAAAGATGTCACTTTATTCTTATTCTTTTTATTTACATCTAAAAATGTAAAAGGTGTCACTTAAAACATATTCTTTTTATTTACATCTACATTGTGAATAAAGGTGTCACTATAAGTTTGTTCTTTTTATTTACATCTAAAATGTAAATAAAGGTGTCACTGTAAATTTATTCTTTTTATTTACATCTAAAATGTAAATAAAGGTAAAATGTAAATAAAGGTGTCACTGTAAATCTGTTCTTTTTATTTACATCTGAAATGTAAATAAAGGTGTCACTGCAAATTTGTTCTCTTTATTTACATCTAAAATGTAAATAAAGGTGTTACTGTAAATTTGTTCTTTTTATTTACATCTAAAATGTATATAAAGGTGTCACTGTAAATTTGTTCTTTTTATTTACATCTAAAATGTAAATAAAGGTGTCACCGGAAATTTGTTCTTTTTATTTATAGGTTTAGTTATAACCCTTATTCCGGACCCTATGGGCCATGCTAATAACCCTTATTCCGGACCCTATGGGCCATGCCTCATGAGCCCAAATGAATGTATGTAGCCTATTTTCTTTAATTTAATATTTAAATCATTTATTCAATTAATTCAACCATACATTTAAATTCACCGGAGCCACATATGGCCTCTAAAAATTATAGAAAAAATATATTTTGCTTTGTTATAACGATACGGTCCTAACAAAATTAATTTCGTTGAATTCCGAGACCGTTTGAAAAATGGATATTTTCCAGTCGATTAAATTTGTCTGAAATGAACAAAAAACATTTTCATTTGCCACACTCACATATTAATTCGAAAAATTATGTAAAATTAAACTTAACAATAATTTGACATTCCGGTTCCAACAAAAGTGGTTTCGGCGAAAACGGAGGTCGTTTGAAAATTGACTATTTTCAATGGCTTTAATATTATTTAAAAATTAAAATTTTAAATTCTGTCACATTTTCTAACCAAATTATTTAAAATAAAATTTTTATATTAGTTCTGATTTTCCAGGTTGTTACAATGTTCCCCATTTAAAAGCTTTTCATCCCCTAAAAGGAAAGTAGGAAACAAAACGGAAATTGTAAATTATGGTAAATATACCTCAACACAAGAGTTAATCAGAGATGTCCACTCTGCACTTGGGATAAGCCTTTTGATGCTATCCTCAGTCTCCCATGTGCAGCCTTTAGGATCCCCGCTCCACTGTACTTTAACTAGATGGATCCTCTTGTTCCTCAGAATTCGGGTCTCCTTGCCAACAATTTTCACTGGCTCTCTCCTTACTGCTAAGCTCGGTGTAATCTCCAAATCTTGTTGTGCTGCCTCCTCCACAACTAAGTCTGGATCATGAACATGCTTCCGGAGTTGGGATAAATGAAATACATTATGAACCCCTGGCAACCAATCGGGCAACTGCACCCTATAAGCGAGGGTTCCAATCCTTTCAAGAATAGGAAATGGACTAATGAATCTCGGTTCCAACTTCCCAGTCTTCCCAAAACGAACGACACCTCTCAATAGGGAAACCCTCAAGTATACATAGTCACCAATAGAGAATTCTAAATTTCTTCTCCGTGAGTCTGCATAGCTCTTCTGCCAGCTCTGAGCAGTCAGTAAGCGCTTCTTAATAAAATCAACCTTCTCTACTGCTTCGTGAATCATGTTGGGACCCAAGATTAATCGATTGCCTAGTTCAATCCAACATGCGGGGAATCTGCATGCCATGCCATATAATGCTTCAAATAGTGACATCTGCAGGCTTGCTTGATAACTGTTATTATAAGAGAACTTAACCAAGTGTAAGTGGTCCTCCCATGAACCGCCAAAATCAAGAATGCACGCTCGCAACAAGTCTTCTAATATGCGGTTTACCCTCTCAGTCTGGCCATCTGCCTGAGGGTGATAAGCAGTGCTCAGATTCAACTTGGTCCCAAGCTCTTCTTGGAAAGCTTCCCAGAACTTGCTAGCAAATAATGGAAAATAGTCACTGATAATGTTACTGGGAACTCTATGCAGTCCGACGATCTCTTTGAAATAAAGCTGCGCCAGACCTCGAGCTGTTCGATTAGATTTGACAGGGATGAAATGGGCAGTCTTTGTGAGGCGATCTACAATCACCCATATACTATCATTCCCTTTTCTGGTTTGGAGCAAGCTATCAATAAAGTCCATAGAAATTTCGCCGCACTTTCAACTTGGAACCCCTAGCGGTTGCAATAATCCCGCTAGCTGCTGCTGATCGCTTTTGACTTATTGACAAGTAGGACATCTAGCAACATATATAGAAATATCTCTCTTCATCGCCTTCCACCAAAAGGTGCGCTTGAGATCACGATACATCTTGCTCACCCTTGGATGAATATTGAGCTTAGATTTATGACATTCATGCAACACCCCACGTCCATTAATGTCACTCTCAAGGGGAATGCACTAACTTTCGTGGAGTATTATTGGTTTATATAACAGAATATAACAAGGCAAATACATATATTGGTACTTGAAAAATTTAAAACAACATTTATTGCAGCGGAGAAATAGTTTGATTACAACAACATCATAAACCAACAACAACACCAAGTACACTTAGTATCCATCTTGACAAATTGTTTTCTGAGTACATAAAGTAAAAAAGCATAACCCCAACATAAGTATCCATAAAAGAGATGAGCTGAACTTTACTTTCAGCAATCCACGCACTTCCAAAAGAGAGAGAAAGATCCAAATCAAGCTCCAATAGCACTAGCCCCACCCTGAGTACCGGGGGGGGGGGGGGGGGAGAGGTGAAATAAAGGGGGTCAGACATCAAGTCTGGCAAGTCTAATAACTTTAACAATATAATTATTAAAGTAATTAGGATAAGGTATAAACTGGTAAAACAAGGAATGACTGTGAAACAAGTGTGCAAGACAAAACAAACAAGAAGAATATTCTGGCGTTAATCTCGCTCCTAATCACTATAGGATAATTACTATACTACACCATTACTAGTCACCCTAAAAGTTGATCCCGCCTACTGAACATAATAATCATAATGGTAGTTTTGGGTACCCCTAGCTGTCTTCATAGGTGCCACCTGCCCCTATCTCCACTAGTTGTACCCACTACCCCCATGCGATCGGCTCCCTAACTCGTATATACCCGTACTGGTCCCACAGTGGGGTGTATCACTCCACAAAGTGGCAACCTGATACCACTAAAGATGCACGGCTTATATCTACATGATGCAACAACGTATTACCTACGAGTCCAGGCCCACACACGCACATGACCCCGTTGGACTTGCGTTGCCACAGTTAACCGTTTTGACCTTTTATAATCAAACACAGTAAGCGTGTCCCATCCTCGATCTAACTCGAGCCTGCAAAGATACTTAATTGGTTACTGCTTTGAAAAGGGCCCCGCAGACTTGACACAAGCTTTCCACCTATGCTTGGTCCCCACTAGAATTTCCCACTTAACCCCCTTCTTATTATTGTCTTCTTACATGTTTCAATTTGATTAAGTGTTTCTAATCGTATTTCACATGTCACCCACTTAACCCGCATGTCCCACCACATGTTTATCTTGGTTAAGTAATGCTTAATTCATTATAACCGTAACCTTGTAAGACCTCCCACATTAGACTCCCGTTTGCGGTTGCTGGATTTGCCGAGCGAGTCCGGGAAGTCTTATACCACAAACATATCTAACCTCATGTCTTTACAATTATTACGCATTAAATTTGTGCGTTCGACCTCTCATATTAGACTACCGTTTGTGGTTGCTGGATTTGCCGGGCGGGTCCGGGTAGTCTTACACCACAAACGATTCTAACCTCATGTCTTAGGCATTTATTATTACACATAATTATTTCACCCCAATATGAATTAATTATCCCTATTCAAATTGTCAATAATTTCCAAATTAACTATGTCCATAATTGTCACCTAAATTATGTCCATACTTTTTAGGTATATAAATTATACCAATTAGTGTCTCAAATTAATTATATGCCTTTAAAGCTATTTTATGCCAATTCACAATTTACATAATTAATATTTTCCCATTGTCCCCATGCTATTCGTACGTTTTAATATGAAATATGTCAGACTCGCAAATAATCTAACTCATAAAAAGAAAAGAAACATCACAACTTGCATAACACATAAAATAGATGTAACTTGCAAATAAGAATTATAACATATGTTTGCATAGCCAATAACTTGCATAGGAAATAGACATATAAAACATAAATTTGCATAAACTACCATGGATCTAAATATAGATCTAAACATGAAATTGTGAACTTGCATATATGAATATGGGTTTCACCTAAACTTGCATATGTGAATATAGTTTTCACCTAAAAATGTGAATATAGTTTTCACCTAAACTTGCATGTGGATTCCTACAACTTGCATATGAATTTATCACATGTTTTGCATGTAAACTAGCATATGTATATACTTGATTCACATATAGACTTGTGTATAATCCGCATATAAACTTGCATAAGATTCACATACAAACAAGCATATGATTCAACACCCCAAACTTGCATAGGATTCACATACGAACTAGCATATGTAAAAACAGGCTTGCATAAGATTCACATACAAACTAGCATATGATTTAACATCCCAAACTTGCATAAGATTCACATACAAACTAGCATATGTAAAAATAGACTTGCATAAGATTCACATACAAACTAGCATATGATTTAGCATCCCAAACTTGCATAAGATTCAGATACGAACTAGCATATGATTTACATCCCAAACTTGCATAAGATTCACCAACAGACGATAACAAAGTTAAATAACATCACATGATTCAATAGACATGTTCTCATAATCCCAACTATAACTCATTATAATTAATTTATTAATTATTTTGTGAAAGAAATTATACTTACAAAGACGGGTTAGAGAAGAGAACGATTCTTTGTCTTTTGAATTAGAATTCTGACTTGCTAATCCCTAAGATTTAGGAAGAAGAACTATCCTAGCAGCAGCATGGTGACAAAGAGACTAATTTAGTTTAGGTTTAAGGTTTGAGTCTGTGCGTGCTTTTATAGAATTTTAAATCAACCTAAGACGTTAGATTATCATAGGAGCAATCACAACCGTTTAGACTAGATAGAGTTATCTAGAATTGCCACCTCTGCCCTAGTGACTCAGCAACAGGTCAGGTAAGATTTAGCAACAAGTCAGGATCGTCAAATTTCAGATCTGCCCCGGAGGGTAGGTCGACCCCCTGGTCGAACTGTGTAGGGGAGGTAGACCCCCAGGTCGACCCCCTGTTCGACCTGGCCCATGGGTAGGAGAAATCCCGCCCAGTCCGCTTCCCTATTTGAATTTGAATTTCGAATTTATTATTCTGAATTGTTTTTATTTATATAAAATTGCTGAAACTTCCAAGGGCCATAACTTCCTCATATGAAGTCCGGTTTATGAAAACTTGGACTCTTTTCCAAGCAGAATTTTGAGACGAACGCAATGGCGTAACCCGTTTCCCTTAATTCTCATTTAACAACTAAGAATTCTTAAAATTGTAAATTTTAATATTTAAAATTACGGGGTGTTACATTCTCCCCTCCTTAAAGGATTTCGCCCCCGAAATCTCCAAGTTAAGGAGAATGTATATCCTAACATTCAATCATCCATCTACTCAACCATCAAACACAGGCATCCATTGTCCTTACAAGATTTCTAAAGCCGTATGAACATATGCAAAAAGTGTGTGTATATGTTCCTTATTTAATGCAAAATCAGACGGTCTACTGATTCAATCGACCTCCTTAATGGAAATCATGATAGTGCCATGCGTCCATTATATATGCAAAAGAATCCTAATGATACATATTACTTCTACATGTGTGCACAACCATTCATCAAAATGCAGCATCCATATGATAACACATCCATTAATTTAAATATGCACACACATTTATATGCAACATGAAAGTGATTAGCCGATCTAGTGCCTAATGTGTGTGTACATGCATCCACTAGCAACCACTTGCAACCATCAATCATAATATGTTTCATATACATGTTTACATCCATTGATTTCTAAATAAGGATAAAGAATAGGACTGAAGAGATATACATAACAGATAGATAGATATAAGCATGAATAAACTTATGGAAAAGGAGATCAAGGAGGTACCCTAAAAAAGAAAAGGGTAGGCCGCGAGTATTTTCCTCTCAGTTTCCCAAGTCGCGCCTTCCTCAGCGTCACTCCATTGAAATTTAACAAGCTTGACTTCACGGTTGCATATCTTTTTGACTTCCGTACCCAAGATACGAGTTGGAACTATTCTCACAGTCACTTCTCATTCCACTTCTACTTCCTCTAGTATACTTGGATCCACAACTTTTGCAGACTCATGTAAGCACTTTCGTAGTTGAGAAACATGAAAAACATTATGAACTCCAGCCAGTCTTTCGGGTAGCTCTACTCTATAAGCTATTGTCCCAATCCTTTCAATGATAGGAATTATTCCTACAAATCTTGGTGCTAGCTTTCCTACGGACCCAAAGCGAATGACATTCCTCAAAGGAGATACTTTAGGGAGCACCTTATCTTCAACCTCAAACTCAAGGTTGTTCCTTCTTTTGTCTGCATAGGACTTCTGTCTATCTTGTGCAGCCTTCATCCGTCTTCTTATCAAGTCCACCTTTTCTGAGGTTTCTCTAATCATGTCTGGCCCAAGTACGAGCTTGTCTGTAGACTTCCACTAACAAGTTGTTGATCGGCATGGTCTTCCGTATAAAGCTTCGAAGGGCGCTATGCCTTTAGTGGCTTGGTAATTATTGTTATAAGCGAATTCCACCAAAGGAAGATGATCCTCCCATGTCCCTCCAAAGTCGAGAGTACACAACCTCAAGAGGTCTTCCAATACTTTGTTCACCCTTTCCGTCTGACCATCGGTTAGGGGGTGATTGGCCGTGCTTAAGTATAATTGTGTGCCTGTGCCTCTTGCAAACTCTTCCAAAATTCGCTGGTAAAGATAGGATCTTGATCACTCACTATGCTGGAGGGTATCCCATGGAGTCGAACTATCTCCTTAAGATAAATGGATGCTAGGGACGAGGCAGTCCTTCTACTCTTGACAAGTATAAAGTGAGCGCTTTTAGTGAGCCTATCCACTATTACCCAAATACTGGTATTGCCCCTTCTTGACCTAGGCAACCTATCAAAAAAGTCCATCGAAATGCTATCCCACTTCCACTGTGGGACCTCCAGAGGATGGAGCAAACCACCAGGCTTCTTCTGCTCCGCTTTGCCCTACTGACATATCAAACACTTAGCGACGAACTCAGCTACATCCCTCTTCATGCCATTCCAAAATAAAACCCTTTTTGTATATTTATACATCTTGTCTCCGCCTGGGTGTATGGTCAGCTTAGAATGGTGCGCTTCTTCGAGATCTGTCTTCACTAAATCCCTTGCTTGTGGAACGCATAGCCTTCCATCCCGTCTCAACCAACCCTTATCATCGATGGAGTATCTATTGAGGTGACTAGAAGTCTCTCCTCTAACTAGCTTATCCATCACATCAACTAGCTGAGGGTCTTCTCGTTGCGCGGTTCCTATTGAGTCCAAAGGGTAGGCCGCACCTCTAGCGATGCTAACAGACCAGGTACAATTTTAGAGGAGGGTCTAAAGTTAAAGTTTGCTATGTACTCCATGCTTTGCCTTTCTACAAAGAGAGGTCTCAAGGTCAGCTTGTTTCTACTCAAGGCGTTTGCTACCACATTGCCCTTGCCAGGGGTATAGGAAATTTCAAAATCATATGAGGCTAGAAATTCCATCCACCTTTGTTGTCTTAAGTTAAGATCTTTCTATGAGAAAAGGTATTTTAATGATTTATTGTCAGTAAACAATTCAAACCTTTCTCCTAGTAGGTAATGACGCCATGACCTTAGAGCGAAAACAATGGCAGCTAGCTCCAAATCATGAGTTGGGTAGTTCTTCTCTTGTACCTTCAATTGCCTTCACCCATAACAAACTACCTTGCCTTCTTGCATCAAGACAGCGCCCAACCCTGTACCGCATGCGTCTGTGTATACGGTAAACATTTTTCTCCCATCAGGCAATGTCAGGACTGGGGCTGTTGTTAGAGCCCTTTTCAAACGTTGGAAAGCAATATCCCAATCCAAATCCCAAGCGAAAGTTAGGTTTTCTTTGTCAATCTTGTGAGCGTGGCTAAGATTTTTGCAAAGTCTTTAATGAACTTTCAGTAAAAGCCCCCTAGCCCGAGAAAGCTTCGGACTTCGGTTGCATTCTGTGGAACCTTCCAATCTTGCACCACAACCACTTTTGCGGGGTCCACAGCTAACCCCTCTTTGGACACCACATGTCCAAGAAACCTCAATTCTTCTCCCCAGAAATGGAATTTGGAGAATTTGGCTTTCAGCTAATGTGCACGAAGAGTATCCATGATTTCCCTTAAATGCAAAGCATGCTCTTCTTCATTCTTCGAGAAAATCAAAATGTCGTATACGAAGACCACCACAAACTTATTAAGGAACTCCCTTAACACCCTGCTCATCAAGTCAACGAAGTAAGTAGGTGTGTTTGTCAAGCCGAAAGTCATGACAAGACATTCGAAGAAACCATCCGGGGTTCTGAATGCGGTCTTATCAATGCTATCTTCAGCCACTCTTAGCTGGTGAAACCTGATGGCCAGATCTAGTTAGGAGAAAACCGACGCACGTACAAGCTGATCAAATAAATAATCTATTCTTGGAAGTGGGTACCTATTTTTCTTGGTCAGCTTATTTAGCACCCTATAATCAACGCATAGGCAAAGTGAACCATCCGCTTTGGTTGCGAATACTACTAGAGCACCCCATTCAGAAATACTCTGCCTTGTAAACCCTTTTTCGAGCAACTCTTTGACTTTCTTGCTGAGCTCTTTTCTATCCCTTGGATCCTTGTGTCTAACGGGTAGAGCTATGGGTTTTGCATTATCAACAAGGTATATGCGGAAGTCTATCTCCCGCTTTGGAGGTAAGCCCTTCACCTCTTCAAATACATCTGAGTATTCACGAACTACTCTAACAGGCTGTAAGTTTTCAACAGACGCATCAAGAGATTCTAGGCAGCTAAGCATAACAGAATGTATGGGATTACAAGAGATTTCGAGAGTGTTGCCGAGGCGAGTCATAAGTCTAACCACTCTCTTTTCACAATCGAGGATGACACCATTACTGGATAACCAATCCATGCCTAGAATCAATCCACAGCCCGTGAAGCCAAGAATGAAGGCGTTGCATTCAAACTCAATGCTCAAGATAGACACTCTCAAATCCCGACAAATCATTGAAAGATGAGCCGAACCACCAATAGGATTTGAGACTACTATGGGATTCGTAACTAAACTAGTATTTAGGTGCAGTGTTTTAACTAATGAAGCAGATACAAATGAGTGTGAGGCGCCAAAATCAAACAAAGTACGAACAGGATGATGAAACAGAAAAACCAAACTTTCAACAGAAATGTTTCTACCTCTCTCCTGTCTTGGTGCCATGAGAGCATGAACCTTCCCTCTTGCCTGCCCTTGCCCTTGTCTTCTCGGGCAGTCTTTAATCAAATGTCCTACCTCACCACAGTTGAAACAACCAATCTTCTTCTTCTTCTTCCTGCAGTTCTTGCTCAGATGGCCCGGTGTTCCACAATTAAAGCAACTTTTCTTTCCTTTGCTATTGTTACCCTTACCACCTTTCTTAGGTTGCTGCTGTGACTTCTTTTGATCCCCTTTCTTTTTCGGTGCCTTATTAGCATTAGCGCCTTTCTCATCTTCAGGCATAAGCTCCATGTCAACCAGTTTCTCAAAGGTAGCCCCCATAGGTATGTGGGTCATATCCAACCCATGTAGCGGCTCGTTCAAACCTTTAACAAATCTCAGAGCCTTATTTTCAGGTGTGTTCACCAAATCTAAGCCAAATCTCGCCAACTGATTGAACTTGTTGACGTACTCCTTTACAGATAAATTCTCCTGCTTCATTGCCAAGAACTTCTCCATGTATAAATTCTCTTCTTCTTGTGAGAGACTTCATCTCGAACCTATGCTTGAAATCCATCCATGTCTCTACTGGACGCTCTCCATTCGTAATCTCCTACCAAACGAGGCTTCGTCCTTCATTAACCATGCAGCTAATTGGACCTTCCTTCCATCTTCTATCTCGAAGATACAAAACAAATCTTCCACCTCCTTAAGCCAATTTCGAGCTTCAACAAACGTCTCTGATCCATGAAAAGGTTTTTCGCCCATTGCTCGAAAGTCTTTGCATATCTTCAAAAAAGTATCAACACGGGGAGGGGGAGGAAGAGGTGCGACTGCAGCTGGGGGAGGAGGGATGTCTGCTGGGCCTGCGGCGGTGGCCCTAGCCTTGAGATACCTTCTGAACTAGGTTGGTATCGGTATTCCCTCGGCTATCTCGGGTAACCCAGACATGCTGAAAAGAAAAAGGAAGAGATTCAAAATGGAGAATCGAAAAAAAAGATATATGGCCCTTGGGGGTTATGTTTTAAAACAAACCTTTCTCTTGAAAATACTCTCCTCAAAACATATTTTTGAAAGTATTTCTTTATAAAATGATTTTGTAAACAATTTTTCAAAATCTCTTATCTATTCTGTTATTCTTCAGCTCTGATACCACATGTAAAACCCTACGTACATTAATGTCACTCTCAAAGGGAATGCACTAACTTTCGTGGAGTATTATTGGTGTATAGAACAGTATATAACATGGCAGATACATATATTGGTACTTGAAAATTTTAAAACAACTTTTATTGCAGGGGAGAAATAGTTTGATTACAACAACATCATAAACCAACAGTAAAACCAAGTACACTCAGTATCCGTCTTGACAAATTGTTTTCTAAGTAGATAAAGTAAAAAGCATAACCCCAACATAAGTAGCCATAAAAGAGATGAGCTGAACTTTACTTTCAGCAATCCAGGCACCTCCAATGGAGAGAGAAAGACCCAGATCAAGCTCCACTAGCACTAGCCGTACCCTGAGTACTTGGGAGTGGGGGGGGGGGGGGGGGAAGGAAGAAAAGAGGCGAAAACAAAGGGGGTCAGACATAAAGTCTGGTGAGTCCAATAACTTAAACAATATAATTATTAATGTAATTATGATAAGGTATAAACTGGTAAAACAAGGAATGACTGTGAAACAAGTGGGCAAGACAAAACAAACAAGAGGAATATTCTGGCGTTAATCTCGCTCCTAATCACTATAGGATAATTACTATATTACACCATTACTAGTCACCCTAAAGTTGATCCCGCCTACTGAATATAATAATCATAATGGTAGTTTCGTGTACCCCTAGCTGTCTTCATAGGTGCCTCCTGCCTTTATCTCCACGAGTTGTACCCACTACCCCCATGCGATCGGCTCCCTAACTCGTAGATACCCGTGCTAGCCCCACAGTGGGGTGTATCACTCCCCAAAGTGGCAATCCGATACCACTAAAGATGCACAGCTTATATCTACACTATGCAACAACGTCTTACCTACTAGTCCGGGCCCACACAAGCACATGACCCCGTTGGACTTGTGTTGCCACCGTTAACCTGTTTTGACCTCTTACAATCATACCCAGTAAGCGTGTCCCGTCCTCGATCTAACTCGAGCTCACAAAGATACTTAATGGGTTATTGGTTTGAAAAGGGTCACCCATGCTTGACACAAGATTTCCAAGTATGCTTGGTCCCTACTAGATTTCCCACTTAACCCCCTTCTTATTCATGTCTTCTTACATGTTTCAATTTGGTTAAGTGTTTCTAATCGTATTTCACATGTCACCCATGTCACCCACTTAACCCCATGTCCCACCACATGTTTATCTTGGTTAAGTGTTGCTTAATTCATTATAATCATAACCTTGTAAGACGTCCCACATTTGACTCCCATTTGCGGTTGCTGGATTTGCCAGGCAGGTCTGGGCTATCTTATACTGCAAACATGTCTAACCTCGTATCTTTACAATTGTTACACATTTAATTTATGCCTTGAACTCTCACATTAGACTACCGTTTGTGGTTGCTGGATTTGTCGGGTGGGTCCGGGTAGTCTTACACCACAAACGAGTCTAACCTCGTGTCTTAGGCGTTTATTGTTACGCATAATTATTTCACGCCAATATGAATTAATTATCCCTATTCAAATTGTCAATAATTTCCAAATTAACTATGTCCATAATTGTCACCTAAATTATGTCCATACTTTTTATGTATATAAATTATACCAATTAGGGTCTCAAATTAATTATATGCCTTTGAAGCTATTTTATGCCAACTCACAATTTACATAATTAACATTTTCCTATTGTCCCCACACTATTCGTACATTTTAATATGAAATATGTTAGACTCGCAAATAGTCTAACTCATAAAAAGAAAAGAAACATCACAACTTGCATAACACATAAAATAGATGTAGCTTGCAAATAAGAATTATAACATAGCTTGCATAGCCAATAACTTGCATAGCCAATAACTTGCATAGGAAATGGACATATAAAACATAAATTTGCATAAACTATCATGGATCTAAATATAGATCTAAACATGAAATTGTGAACTTGCATATATGAATATGGGTTTCACCTAAACTTGCATATGTGAATATAGCTTTCACCTAAAAATGTGAATATAATTTTCACCTAAACTTGCATATGGATTCCTACAACTTGCATATGAATTTATCACATGTTTTTCATATAAACTAGCATATGTATATACTTGATTCACTTATAGACTTGTGTATAATCCGCAAATAGACTTGCATAAGATTCACATACAAACTAGCATATGATTCAACATCCCAAACTTGCATAAGATTCACATACGAACTAGCATATGTAAAAACATACTTGCATAAGATTCACATACAAACTAGCATATGATTTAACATCCCAAACTTGCATAAGATTCGCATACGAACTAGCATATGTAAAATTAGACTTGCATAAGATTCACATACGAACTAGCATATGATTTAGCATCCCAAACTTGCATAAGATTCACATACAAACTAGCATATGATTTACATCCCAAACTTGCATAAGATTCACCAACAGACGATAACAAGTTAAATAACATCACATGATTCAACAGAAATGTTCTCATAATCCCAATTATAACTCATCATAATTAATTTATTAATTATTTTGTGAAAGAAATTGTACTCACAAAGACAGGTTAGAGAAGTGAACGATTCGTTTGTCTTTTGAATTAGAATTCTGACTTGCTAATCCCTAAGCTTTAGGAAGAAGAACTATCCCAGCAGCAGCATGGCGGCCAAGAAACTAATTTAGTTTAGGTTTAGTGTTTGAGTCTATGCATGCTTTTATAGAATTTTAAATCAACCTAAGCCGTTAGATTATCATAGGAGCAATCACAACCATTTAGACTAGATAGAGTTATCTAGAATTGCCACCTCTGCCATAGTGACTCAGCTACAGGTCAGGTAAGATTCAGCAACAAGTCAGGATTATCAAATTTCAGATCTGCCCCGGGGGTAGGTCGAACCCCAGGTCGATCCCCAGGTCGACCTATGTAGGGGAGGTCGACCCCCTGGTCGACCCATTGGTCGACCTGGCCCTTGGGTGGGAGAAATCCCGCCCATCCCGCTTCCCTGTTTGAATTTGAATTTCGAATTTATTATTCTGAACTGTTTTAATTTATATAAAATTGCTAAAACTTCCAAGGGCCACAACTTCCTCATACGTAGTCCGATTTATGAAAACTTGGACTCTATTCGATGCAAAATTTCAAGACGAAGTTTCCCTTAATTCTCACTTTAACAACTAAGTATTGTTAAAATTGTAAATTTTAATATTTAAAATTACGGGGTGTTACAATTCGTTCATAACTTCTCTCTTTAGCTCGGGACTATCTGGCGCACATATTCACCATTGTAGTCCAAGGGTCCCTTTGCTGTCTATTTGGAAGCTTAGGGCCTCACCTTTTCGAACTCGCTCGCAAAGCATATGAATAAACTTGTCACTCTTCTGAAGAGCAGAGATTTTATCAATCAATGTAGTGGTAATGATGAGATTAGCGATGATAAGATTGGTGCAGTCCACATTCTTCCTGCTGAGCGCATTAGCTACAACATTAGCTTTTCCTGCAGTGTATAAGATGTCCAGGTCATAGGCCGCAAGAAATTCAACCCAACGTTGCTGCCTCAAATTCAAATCTCTTTGGGTAAATAAATGCTTCAAAGATTTATGATCCGTGTACAGTTCAAACTTCTCACCCAAGAGATAGTGCCTCCATATCTTTAGAGAAAATACTATATCCATTAGCTCAAGATTATGAGTGGCGTAATTCTTCTCATGCGGTTTCAATTGACAGCTAGCATATGCCATTACTTTGTCCCTTTGCAATAGCACAACGCCAATACCTTAAACAAATAAAAGGATAACATGTTAAAATAAGATTTATCATTTAAAAATGTCATCTCTAACATGTTGGTTTATATAAAAAGGATAACCTTCTCTAGAAGCATCTGTTCAGACTTTCAAATCCGGATTGCTATCAATAATGGTCAACACAGGAGCAGTGGTCAACCTCCTTTTTAGCTCTTGGAAAGCTATCTCACATTCAGGTGTCTAGATAAACTTTATATGCTTCTTAGTTAGCTTCGTCAATGAACAAGATAACATCAAAAAATCTTTGATGAATTTCCGATAATATCTAGCCAGCCCTAAGAAACTTCTGACTTCAGTGGGAGTTCTAGGCTGCTTCCAATCTTGGATGGGTAAGATCTTTCCTGGATCTACTGAAATGCCTTCCTTTGATACAACATGGCCGAAGAATTTTAAATCTTCTTGCCAGAGTATGCATTTGGAGAATTTGGCTTTCAACACATTTCTTTGCGAAATCTCCAAGACTTCTTTTAGATGCTTTTCGTGCTCAGCAATAGTTTTAGAAAAGATTAGGATGTCATCGATGAACACCAGCATGAATTTATTTAAAACATCTCGGAAAAATCTATTCATCAAATCAACAAAGTATGTTGGAGCATTGCATAGCCCGAAGGGCATTACTAGCCATTCATAAAATGTGTCTAGACCTCTGAAAGCAGTCAAAGGAACACACTCTTCTGCGATGTGCAGTTGATGGAAACCTGTGGCTAGATCCATCCTAGAGAATACTCGTGCTCCATGTAGGCGGTCCAGCAAGTCATCAATACGAGGCAATGGATATTTGTTTTTCAGTGTTTTCCTATTGACGTCGCGGTAGTCCACACACTGTCGGAGTGTACGGTCTGACTTCGGGACAAATACCACTGCTGTACCCCATTCTGAGAAGCTAGGCCTGATCAGACCTTTCCACAAAAGTTGTTTAGTTTGATTACTCAGCTCCTCTTTTTCTTTTGGCAACATTCTTCGAATAGGATGCACAACGGGCCTTGCATTTGGAGCTAAGTCAATTCTGAAGTTGATTTCTCTACGTGAAGGTAAGCTATCAACTTCATTGAACACATCAGCATAGTCACTGACGACCAAAATATCCTCAATAGAAGTAGGGTTGACTTCTAGAGAAGACCAGAATTCTTTTCTGTCAGTTGCTGAGCCGTGGCATGGTATAGTAATACTTCCAAGCTTAGTTTTAAATTTGACAATTCTTTTAACACATACTAACTCAGCCTCATACTTTTTTTGACAATCCATTCCCAGTATGATATCATATCCGGAGAAATTCATGATGATCAAATCAAAAGGGAACTGGTAGCGAAAATAAGTAACATGTAGTCTACAATACTGATCGACAATAGAGAACCTCCTATCAGACTATGAGCTCTAATAAATTCTTTAAGTTTTCTTGGTTTCAAAATTAACTTTTTAATTATGTCACTAGAAATAAAACTTTGTGATGCACCAGTGTCAAATAATGCTGCAATAGGAATGTTCTTAATGTTAAGAGTACCTCCTAAAATATCGGGTTTACCTGCTCCTTCAAAAGAAGTTGGTGCAGCCGTTCCCTCATAGACATGAGCCACTTGAGAATTCTTTAGCAGTGGGCAGTTTGGCTTGTGTGCCCCTTTTGATGACAATTGTAGCGCTCCCTCTTATCCTGAAATTTCTGGCCACGATTCTAACTAGATCTAGACTCATTCCTCTTGGCCTTTTTCGGAGCTCTACACTCGGATTCAAAGTGTCCCACCTTGTTGTAGTTATAGCATTTCACCTTTGTCCCGTCTCTCTTCTTTCCTTGAGGCTCAGCAGTTGAAGAGTTGCTTGTCTCAGGTTTCTTGTCAGTTTTCTCCTTCTTGTTGTTATTCTGATTTTTCAACCAATCTTGTTGTGCAGCTAGGTCATTCTCCTCATAGCGACTGGCCATCTCGATTACTACATTAAATGGGAGTGTGATATGAGCCTTGACTCTGTCCAGGTACTTCTTAGAAAGGCCCTTTATGAATCTTTTATTTTTCTGAACTGGATCTTGAATCAACTCTGGAGCGTAGCGTGAAAGTTCCTCGAACTTCCGCACATATCCTGAGATAGTCATTCCTCCCTATTGCAAGTTCGCAAATTGATCATGAAGCCTCTCTACTTCCTGTGGGGGGATATACTTGTCATTGAAAATCTCTTTGAATCTAGCCCATGACATGTTGGCCACATCATTTCCAATTTTGACTGTGTCCAACCAATGTTCAACTTGGTCCTTCATAGCCATGTTGCCATAAAGCGTTTGCATTGATCCTCCAATTCCAAGCCTTCAAAGATTTTCTCACTGTCTTTAACCATGTCTGTGCCTCGATCACCGTCTCTCACCCGGTAAAGGACACTCCCCCTAAGTTTCTATTTTTTTTGGACATTCTCTCCAAGTCAAATGGCTGTGGGGGAGGAGGGGTTGGTGCTACGATCTCGGAAGTGGGCAGCTCCTGAGTAATGGGTGTATCATCTCTAACTGGCCCTCTGGCTCCACCTCGGGCTCCACCTCGAGCTCCACCTCGGGTTCTTGCTCTAGTGCTCATTTTAAATCATTCTGTACCATCAAGGAAAGTGTCAGACCAACAAAAATGATAATTTTCAAAGGAAAGATAAGGTAGGAACAAATGGAAAGAGGATGATGTAATGACTGGTTAATATGTGCTATTATGCTATGCTCATTCTAGGATATTACTAATCCTATCTCTATTGAGCTACTCGCCTTAGAATACTGCTGATTCTATCTAGACGAATTGTTCTAAATATGTCATACTCCGAAGCTAAGGTTAACCTTTAGCTTTGATACCAACTGTGGTAAACCCAAACTTCCGTAGAACGAAAGCAAGGATAATAATTGGAATATGGCATATTTACAACAAAAACAGATCTTAGATAATATCATAAGACATAAATCATTGTAGCGGAAATAAAATGTCCTCAGCATCATAATATCCAATACATCAGAGTACGCGGATACATGATACACTTAGCAAAAAGAAAGTCTGAATGAAAAGGAAATAAGTCTCAAACTCCATAACGTACATCAAATACCAAGGATGAAATAAAGTCTCAAAATTAGAACAAAAGAGAAAAGAAAAAGGTCTTCGTCTTCTTTCTTCAGCAAGCTCCAATCCGGAATGTATCCATCTAAACCTGTCACTTGGCTGCCCATGTGAAAAGAGGGCACCCGAGTTTGCAAAGTGAAACAAACTTCGAGTCAGTCATGGGACTGGTATGAGAAATCTTCCTTACATAATCTAACAATGTGGCTAATAACAGGACCACGCCGCTAACGCGGAACGGGTTTACTCCATTGGATTGCCAGTGCATAATTTAAATAAGTTTTATTACAAAACAACGAAATGCTTTTGGAAAAATAAAATCATTATAAGACTCAAGTCCCATCACAAATGCAATGCAAACCGGAGGATAGAGTTTTACCTTATAATGATCAAATATGCTTGATACATAGAAAATAATATGTTTAATATTATTATTAGTATCTAATCAGTATTAAAATACTTCAAAGTAAATGTATCAATCCTAGACGGCATAGTACCCCATCCTAATATGTCACCGTATATAGGTTTACAATCAAAACCGTAATGTCGTATTGGAGATTTGGTTTTCATCATGAATTGAGGCTAGGGATCGTCCTCTCCGATTCGAGACACTTTAGCAAATGCCTTAGGATTCCTCGCAGTGAACCCTTGCATGTAGTAGGGCCGGTCCACACATAACGCTAGTGGATTGGCAATTCCTGAACACACGTTTCCCAGTTCTTTTGAACCTATAATATAACCACTAACAACCTATAAAACTGAGGTACCTCATAATCCATCATCCACATAAGTAAAAATGTCAGGGGTGGTAAGTCCCTGACACCACTTTTAGCTAGAAAGAAACATGTGCACTCCCTACGGTCCTAATCCCGTTTTTGACTCATACCGGGGTGTGAGGTTCACGAAGTCACATTATACACAAAGCTATGCCTAAACATACTATGCTTTGATCATCAACCACAAGGCATGCTTTTCAACAAAAGCCTTCATCATTTGCATCTCGGCGTGACACATTGATAGTTCACGCCATGCGATCAACAACTATCCATATATACCCTCTGAGAGTGTTAAGCAAGAGAATAAATTCTCCGCCACCAAACGGATATACATTAGACAGAAATTGATTTAGTTTACATGGAATAAACTCCAACATCAGACATGCATCCATTTACAAGTCCGTTCCGGGTCTGAACGAAGCCGGAGTCCCCTTATTCCTTGTCCGAATGTCCAATACGAAAAAGAGGTACTCGCAATTCAACAGAAAATCAACACGTTTGTCCAAACGACTACCACTGTAATCCTTTTAAGGTAGCAACTCCTGTCAAAGGCATCAGTAGCCATCCATTCAATGTGAAGACTGCCGGTCTTGAATCACCGTCTTGATTTAATCACCCTATAATTATTTGAAATGAGTTGAACTCGGTCTTTTCAAATAATTCTTCAATAATTATCATTTAAATCGTTTTATATCATTCATATCTATTAGTAACGATTTATCGCTATTTGTATTTATTTAAAATAGCTTAATAAAATTAAACGACGCTTCGGGTTGATGGGCTACCCTGGTGCTGTTTTTACCAAAATTTGATTTACACATATCCTGAAATCTAACCGTTAGATTTTGACGAAATTTATATCGTTGGAAGGTCTTCCCCAAGCGGTCCTAACGATTCCAGTTTTGGGAAAATTCGATGGTCAGATGTTTCGGTATATCCATTTAAAGTCACGATTGCCGAAACGCGAACTACCGCGCGCGATTCGTTTAATTTATAATTTATATAAATATAAATATAAATATAAATCGTTTGGCGATTTCACTACTTCCATCAATCATATTAAAAATGCAACTTTGAAATCTATTCCTTTTATCGCATCTGAAATGACGATAAAAATGTTCTTTTTAATTCTGTCATTTTTATCGCATCTAAAATGACGATAAAAATGTAATTTTTAATTTCTATTCCTTTTATCATATCTAAAATGACGATGAAAATATAACATTTAAATTCAATCATTTATATTACTTCTAAAATGAAAATTAAAATGTCATTTTTGTTTCTACTCGTTTTATTTTCCCTAGAATGACAATAAAATTATACTTCTGATTCCATTCTCTATTTACCATTAAAATGTAAATAAAAATATAGCCTTTTAATCTATTCTTTTATTATTTTTAAAATGTTAACAAAAGTGTAACCTTAGAATCTATTCTTTTATTTACATCTAAAATGACATTAAAAATGTAACTTCAAAATCTAATCTTTTTATTGTCTCTATTTTGACAATAAAAATATACATTAAATTCTATCTTTTGATTACCTCTAAAACAACATTAAAAATGAAACTTCAAAATTTAATCTTTTTATGGTCTCTATTTTGACAATAAAAATATAAATTAAATTCTATCTTTTATTTACATCTAAAATGTAAATAAAAAATATAACCTTTCTAATTCATATTTTTACTTACATGTAAAATGCAAATAAAAATGTACCTTATAAATATATGTGTTTATTCACAACTAAAATGTAAATACAATGGTCACTTTGATTTCTACGTTTTTATTTACATCTAAAATGTAAATAAAAATGTACTTTTCTAATTCAATGTTTTTATTTACATATGAATGCAAATAAAAATGTACTTTCTAAAACATTGTTTTTATTTACATATGAAATGCAAATAAAAATGTATTTTCTAAAACGATGTTTTTACTTACATGTGAAATGCAAATAAAAATGTATTTTTTAATTCATTCTTTTTAACCATACCTACAATGTAAATAAAGATGTCACTTTATTCTTATTCTTTCTATTTACATCTAAAAATGTAAAAGGTGTCACTTAAAACATATTCTTTTTATTTAATCTACAATGTGAATTTTTATTTACAGGTTTAGTTATAACAACAAACAATATTTTTATTGGATTATAAATTCTAATTAAATCCAACATTAACAGAAAGTGATATTTTTATCTAATTGAAAAAAAATCCAATTCAGTTCAACAAAACAAACAAAGTGATATTTTTATGTTAAATTGAAAATTCTAATTCAATTCAACAAAACAACCAAGGTGCTATTTTTATGTTGAATTGAAAATTCTAATTCAATTCAACAAATAAAGGTGAATTTTTTTTCTTTTATCCAATCGAAAGATCTAATTCAATTCAATGAATAAACGTAGTACTCCATCTTTGTTTAATATATGTGATTCAACAAAAATAATTCAACAAAATGTTTAAACAAAATGATCTATTCTAATCTATCCATACATGGAGATCTGAATTAACAAAATGATTAAACTAGCAGATCTATATTTAAAAAAAAACCATAAATCAACATATCAACCATTCAACAATTTCATAACATCGCAGATCTGTTTTATTAACATATAACAATTATTTAAATAGTGGGAAAAATATTTAAATTAATTTAATTATTTAAATCAGAGATCTCACCTCGATTCAAATTTAGATCTAAAATTCAAAAGGTCTAGAATCAGTCCCAATCAGTTCTAGAACGTAGTATTTGGCTTCATGATCACAGTGTCTCTGAAATCGTGTTATTTTGAGTTCAAACGAATAAGATATGATTTAATTTAGATCGGTAACATTTTTAAATTTAATAAATTAATTTCGGTAAAAAACCTTCTTCTTCTTACAGACACATGCCGATGGTTTTTGTTTCTCTTCCGAACCTAGGGTTCAACTTTGCGGCTACTACAGTGTACGGGGTGTTGATCAGACTTTGTGGCGTGGAGGAGCTAAATGTGGCGCACGCAGGGGGGTCTCCACGCTCGACTCGATCAAGGCAGGGAGAGCTTGGGCGGTGCGAACGGCGGTGGTTGGTGGCGTTTGTTCTCGAAAACCGTGCAGCTTCAAGAGATCTCACCGTACGGATTTGTAGAGGATGAGGTTCTCTACAATAGAGTCTGAAGGAGCAGGGTGTTTTGGTGAATAGATGAAGAGAAATTAGAGGAATAAGACGGGAGTTGTTTCTGCCATGGGATACTAAGGGCGACGGCTACAGAGATGAATAGTGTTCTAGGGTTTTGATTTTTTCTATTATTTATATAGTTTTAATGGTAATTTTACAATTAAATCCAATATTTTTTTATAACTTCGATTCAGACCCAACGATAGACCTTCTTAGCTAATAACCCCTATTCCGGACCCAATGGGCAATGCCTCGTGAGCCCAAACGAATATCTGTATCCCAAACGAATGTCTGTAGCATGTTTTCTTTAATTTAATATTTAAATCATTTATTTAATTAACAGGAAAATCGGCTCAAGGAAGAACATCACGTGTTTTTTAGATTGAAGGAAGCACTTCTTATTTTTATACCGTAAGGACGCGCTATTCTAGATTTCGGCTGAAGGAAAAAGTTTTATAGAAATTTTGAATAGCCTTTGTTCTTCCCCATTCTCTATCTTCACTCCTAGCGATAAAAAAAAAGAAAAATTAATCAAATCGTGTGTGTTCTTTCTACATCCGACACCTTCACTCGACGACGATGACGGCTTCACTCGACTGCGGCAGCGGCGACTTCACTCGACGGCGATGGCTTCACTCCAGATGACGGCGCTGGCTTCTGATTCGTGATTTTGGGAATAAAAAAATTTGTTGCTGTGAGTTTTTTTGAATTATTCTATAAAGCGAAGTTTCAGGCTGTTGTTGAATTTGCTTAGGAGTAATGCTGAATATATATAGCATTTCATTTTAGTAGTTAATTATTTTTATCACTTGTAAATTTTCTGTCAAATTTGATCGATCCGCCTCAAATCGTGTATTTTAAGTTAAATCAAACGAGTGTTTCATTCTTGTTGTGATTTGCGATTTTGAGAGAAAGAGATTATGCTACTGTGATTTGTTTCAACTGGTTTTAGTTTTTGCCTAGGATAATAATATATGAAACTATCATTCCTGCGTGTGCTCTGAATTTTACTCCATTATATGTGCAGTTTACTTTGATGTGTCCATGTATTTTATGCTGGTTTGCATTTTTGTTAATTTCATACTGTTTTTTGAATTTGCTCAAGTGTGATGCAAATATTGTTTGAATTTTTTTCTATTTGATTTTCTCTGTTGATTGTGTTTGTGGTTATATTATCATTTGTTACAGTATAATGCTAGTTGTATATATCGTTTCATTTATATTTCACATTAATTGTATGATGCATGCTGTGTGATTTGTTTCTTTTGATTTACTCTACAGATTGTGTTTGTGGTTTTACTATTCTTCGATTGTGTATATATCATGCTATGCTTGTGTATCAATTTTTTTCAATGTTATGTATGTCTATCATTATTCAAACGCCATATTAAAGTGAACTAACATTATAGAATATTAAAAGTGATAGATGAACTAGCATGTATATATTATGATGAGTGATATCTGAATATAATATGCTAAATTATAAATGAATTTAATATTGTATTTTTAAGTTGAGCTGGTAAGCATAAAATTTGATGAATGATAGTTGAATTTAGCATTGCATTTTTTAAAGTGAACTAGCATTATAATAGTTATATATGATTATATTAAAAAAAAGAACTAGCATGTTTATAACATTATATTATAAAATTGAATAGAGCATCATGTATAGTAAAGTAAATAATGGTTGAATATAACATTATTTAAAAAAATGAAATAAAATGTGTAAAGTATATAATAAATGATAGTTGAATTTAGCATTGTATTTTTTAAATTGAAATAAGATGCGTAGAATACGTTGCATGATAGTTGAATATATCATTATAATTTTAAAGTGAATTACATGTATAAAATATGAAAAATGGTAGTTGTGTATAATATAGTGTTTGTAAAGTGAACTAGCACATGTATAAAATATGATAAATGATAGTTGAATTTAACACTTTATTTTTTAAAGTGAAATAACGTATGTACAATATGCTAAATGATAGTTGAATATAGCACTGTATTTTTTAAAGTGAAATAACATATGTAAAATATGCTAAATGATAGTTGAATATAACATTGTATTTTTAAAGTGAACTGGCATGTATAAAATATAATAAATAATAGTTGAATTTGTCATTTGTGTCATTGAAGTGAGTTGACACGTGTAAAGTTTTCAAAATAAAGTTTGAATAGTAAAATGAACTAGCATGTATAGAATATAATAAATGATAGTTGAATTTAGCATTGTATTTTTTAAAGTGAAATAACATATGTTCAATATGCTAAATGATATTTGAATATAGCATTGTATTTTTAAAGTGAGCTACCATGTATAAAATATAATAAATGATAGTTGAATTTATCATTTTTATTTTTGAAGTGAATTAGCATGTGTTGAGTTTGCAAAATAATGTTTCAATATAGCATTATATTAGTAAAATGAATTAGCATGTATAGAATATAATAAATGTAGTTGAATTTAGCATTGTATTTTTTTAAAGTGGACTAAAATGTGTAAAACATTTAAAATAGTTGTATACAACATTTGCATTTTTTTGTCAAATATATGAGCGTGTGTTTCAAACAAAGAATGTTAAATGAATATAGCATTATAATTGTCGAAATATTGCAACATGCATTGTATATGAAGAATGATAGATGCATATACCATTTCAAATTTTGAATTACAAATGCATGCATTTCATATGAAGAATAATAACTTATTAAATTATTTGAATTTTTTACATAAATAGTATGCATTGCATATGTAGAATGATATCTGAATACTGCATTTGAATTTTTTTAAATACATTAGAATGGATTGCACAAGCAGAATACGAAATGATAGGAGAATACAGCATAATATTATTAAAACAAAAGAAATCAACAGCTATAGCGTGTTTGATGACTTGAACGATGACGACGATGATAAATATGAGTTGGACGGTGGAGGTGGCTAAGGCACGTGGACGACAACGACGACTTGGATCGGCTAGGGCATGAGGTCGGTAACGGAAGTGGAAGGCGAAAACGGCGGCGGCTTGGAAGGCGACAACTAGGCTTGAGGCGGCGACGGCTTGGGAAGACAACTATGAAGGGAATGGCGGCTGCGAAGACGCTGATGGAGACGATTGATTTGACTGGGAAATTAGATTAACGACGATGGAGACGATTGCAAAGGGAACGGTGTCCTTCTGCCTAATTACCGAAACTTACGTCCTTAATTTAAAAATTAGGATAATGTTTTTCCTTTAAACTAATTTCCTATAATAAAGTCTGAAGGAGCAAGGTTTTTTGGTGAATGAATGAAGAGAAATTAGAGGAAGAAGACAGGAGTTGTTTCGGCCATGGGATACTAAGGGCGGCGGCTACATAGATGAATAATGTTCTAGGGTTTTGAATTTTTCTATTATTTATATAGTTTTAATGGTAATTTTACAATTAAATCAAATATTTTTTTATAACTTCGATTCAGACCCAACGACAGACCTTCCTAGCTAATAACCCCTATTCCGGACCCAATGGCCGAGCCCAAACAAATATCTGTATCCCAAACGAATGTCTGTAGCATGTTTTCTTTAATTTAATATTTAAATCATTTATTTAATTAATTCGACCTTACATTTAAATTCACCGAAGCCATATACGGCCTCTAAAAATTACAAAAAATATATATTTGGCTTTGTTATGACGATACGGTCCTAACAAAATTAATTTCGTCGAATTTGGAGACCGTTTGAAAAATGGCTATTTTCCAGTTGATTAAATTTGACTTAAATGAACAAAACACATTTTCATTTGCCACGCACACATATTAATTCAAAAAATTATGGAAAATTAAACTTAAAAATAATTTGACATTCCGGTTCCAACAAAAGTGGTTTCATCGAAAACGGAGGTCGATTGAAAATTGACTATTTTCAATGGCTTTAATAAATAAAATTTTAAAATTCTGGCACATTTTCTGACCAAATTATTTAAAATAAAAATTTTAAAGTTCTGATTTTCCGGGTTGTTACACCTCCTTTCTAGCATGTTGAAAATAATGTTTTAACATACAAATATTCTCTAACATATTTTTTCTACAGAATCACTTTACATTAAAAATGGAATTTATAATGTTGCCACATTTTTATTCAAACGGTCACTATTTCCAAGGAATCAAACTTTACATTAAAAATTGTGATTTTAATGTTTCAACACTTTGATTCAAATATGAACAATTTTCAAATGAATCATTCTTTTATAAAAATGATGTTTCTAATGTTAACATGCTTTTGTTTTAAAGATGAACATTTTCTAGTGATTCATTTATTTCATTAAAAACAAAGTTTTTAATGTAAACATGTTTTATTTTAAAACATGCATGTTCTTCTAATTTCTAATATTACGTTAAAAATGGATTTTCCCTTATAACATGTTTTTATTTTAAAACATGTATATTTGTCTAATTCTTGTCATTGCATTAAAAAGTTACCTTTTAAGGTAAACATGTTCTTAGATTTTAAACATGAATATTTGTCTAATTAATATCATCACATTAAAAAGTAAATTTTAGTGTAAACAAGTTTTCATTTGTAAACCTGAATCTTTTTTATATTTCTATTATTACATTAAAAAGTGAGTTTTTAATGTAAAACATGTTTTCAATTTAAAACATGAATATTTGTCTTACTTCTATTGTTACATTAAAAAGCGAGTTTTTAATGTAAAATATGTTTTACGTAAAAACATAAATCTTTGTCTTACTTCTATTGTTACATTAAAAAGTGAGTTCTTAATGTAAAATATGTTTTACTTTATAACATATACATTCTCTATGTTCTAACATTACATTAAAAATGTGAACTTTTTAATGTAATCATATTCTTATTTTAAAAACATGAAGAATTCTATTTTTCAACCTTTTTAATTGACAAAATTAATTCATTCTTGTTAATGAACAAAAATGTATATTTTGGTTTAATCCTTTTTAATGACCAAAAATTTTTTTTTTTGTTGCATTGTTTTAAATGACCAAAAAATGAATATTTTTGGCCCATTCCTTTTTAAATGACAAAAATGAATATTTTTTTATTCTTTCTAAATGATAAAAATAAATGTTTTGGTCTCATTCCTTTTAAATGACAAAAATGAATATTTTGGTCTCATTCCTTTTTAAATGACAAAAATGAATATTTTTGTTTCATTCTTCTTAAATGATAAAAATGAATAATTTTGCCTCATTCTATTTAAATGATAAAAATGAATATTTTTGTTTCACAATTCTAATTTGAGAAAAATGTATATTTTTGACATTTCTAACATAATGACATTTTTTATAAATGACAATTCTATCTTAACATGACATATTTAATAAATGACCATTCTATATTAATATGACATTTTTAATAAATGACCGTTCTATGACATTTTTTTAATAAATGACAATTCTATATTATTATGACATTTTTAATAAATGACCATTCTATGACATTTTTTAATAAATGACAATTCTATATTATTATGACAGTTTTAATCAATGTCACGTTTATTTTCTAATAAAAATGACACATTTATTCTCTAATATAAATGACACAACTAATTTATAACATGAATGATTCTAAAAATGACATTTTTAATTCTTACATGACATGCTTCTAGAAATGATGTTTATAACCAAAATGACAATTTCACACTAAACTAACAATTTATCACTAAAATGAAAATTTTACATGAACATGACAATCCAAATAAAATGGTAATTTTATTTTAATATGGAAATCCAAATAAAATGATAATTTTGTTTGAATCTAATTTTATAATTTCAAAATGACATAATTGTTTTCAATAATTTTGTAATCACAAATATGATATATTAGTTTCAACTATCTTATCTTAACAAACATGAGATATTTGTTTCCAACAAAACAAACATAATTTGTTTCCAACAAAACAAGCATAATTTGTTTTCAACTAAACAAACATGATGTATTTACTTTTAAACTATTATACAAAAAACATGATGTAATTATTTACAATGATCATATTTTAACAAACATGATAATTCCAATCCACATGTCAACATAACAGTATTATCAACCTAATCAAATCACGTATATAACAAACTGAATTTAACAACAGATTCGATTTCTAACATGATTAGAAATTAATAAATTTAAATTATTAGAAATAAAGAATTCTCACATCGATTTTGTTTGAATTTTCAAAGTGCTCCGTTTCAGATCTGGTTTGTTTCATGTTGTATCTCGTCTTCACGATTCAAACGCTTCTGAAATCATCGATTTCTATTTTGATTTGAGAGAGATGTAAACTTTTGAAATTTAATTAAATTATTGAATAATAATTAAATGATTAACCATTATTTATTTCCTAACCCTTTGTTAACATTATAAACCCATCTTCTTCTTTGTCGAATACAGAACCCATTGTCCAAATGAAAATCCACCTGCGTAAGTACCACAGGACCACCGCCACTTGATCCAACACCACCACCTTGAAGCTTCGACCACCCTCGATCAACGCCCGCCGCATCTCCCAACTCGCGGCCCCTACCTCTGCTGAAAACAACCCCGAACGCCGCCACTTTGTGGCACAATTTTGGTCAGCATGAGTTGTAATTTACGATCTCCACCGTTGAATGTGTAGAGCCCTCGATGCTCTACGATTTTCTCTTTTGGAGTGTTGAAATTTACTGAATAGATTAGAAGAATAAGGAGGAAGAGTGATGGAATATCACGACCATTGATTTCTGAAAAGGGGCGGTGGCTATCTTAGTGTGGATTAGGGTTTGGGATAATTAGTTTAGTGTTATTTATAATATTAATTTGTCTAATTTTCAAAAAGTCCACTAACTCTAACTAACTCAAATTTTAACCCTTTATGGCCCATTAACTCATATTTTGTATGTTATATGTTACAAAGAAAATGAATTGCTGACTAATGAACCTAATATAGTTTTATTTAATTATTTTATAAATTTAGCTATATCCCATTTATTTCTCATATATCTAAATTATCATAATAAAATTGTCTTTTTAAGTAACAAAACATGTTTAGCAAGTTATTCTTTTTATTTTACTTTAACATATTAAAAATGTCTTTTTATAAGAATGTAATTTTTAATGTGTCGACATTTTATTATACTAGAATCCTTTTATATGAATCTTCATATACAAAAAAAAGTATATTTTTAATGTCAGCATATTTTTCAACAATACATCTTTTTGTAAGATTCACACATACATTAAATGTAAATTTTAATGTACACACAAATTTACCATACTTGAACCTTTTATATGATTCAACATACATTAAATTGTAATTTTAAATGTACACACACATTTACCATCCTTGAAACTTTTTATTTTACAAAGAAAAACGTAATCCTTTTTCCCTTGTAAAGCAAATGTGATCTTTTAATTTGCAAAGAAAATGTAATCCTTTTTACATTGTATATAAAAAAATGTAATCTTTTCTATATTCCATAGAAAATGAAATCTTCTCTTTTTGTACATAAAAATGTAAATTTTAATGTTACATCATTTTAAACAAGTTATGAATCATTTTAATGAATCATTATTACATAAAAATGTGAATTTTTTTTATGTTACAACAACTTTCCTATTTAAACATATGTTCATTTTTCATATTTTCTCCTTTAAAATAAAAATGTAAACTTTTTATTGTTTAACTTTTTTTCTCACTTTTTTATAATAGAATTTTTTTTTAAATTCTGACGCATTTTCTATTTAAAATTTCTTAAAATAAAATTTTAAATTGGTTCTGATTTTTCGGGTTGTTACACGACAATTGGACAAGTTCCTTTCCGTATTCTTGGATCAGAAGTTAAGAAGCTGTAACAACTCGGGAAATCCGAAACAATTAAAAAATTTTATTTTGCCGATTTTAATGAATTTTGAATATTTAAAATGATTTATTTTAAATAATAACGACAAGAAATTTATTTTGAATAGAATTAGAACGTATATATTTATTTGAATCGACGTTACAATATAAATATTTATTTTAATTGTAAAAGGAACTGGAAATGGCGTGGTAGTTTGAAAATTCGATTTCAAATTTCAAATGGACGTACAAGATTCAAAATAAACCAGATTTTAGCAAAACGAAAAATATTAGAATCTATTTGAGAATATCTTTCCAACGAATCCGAAAAATTGAAATTTCATAGCGGGAATAAAAAGTTATGCCCAATTGAAAATTCAGAATAGTCGCTATGGAAATATAGCCCTTAAAAGTGGTGAATTTGCAAATGACCTCCATTTTCGACGAAACCACTTTTGTTGGATCCGAGATGTCAAGTTATTGCTAGATTCCAAAATTCATAATTTTCTGAATTAATATGTGAGAGTGGCAAAAGAAAACGTGTTTTATCAATTTCAATTGAAAAGTATCGACCACAAAATGGCCATTTTTCAACCGGTCTTCAAATATGACGAAATTAGTTTTATTAGGACCGTATCGTCAATACTAAGCTAGAAATAATTTTCCTGGAATTTTTAGAGTCAGTATATGGCCCCGGTAAATTGAAATGTGTGTTCAAATTGAATATTTACTAATCTATATTTTAAATTTAGCGGTAACTGATCATAACAGCCGAATTGGGTAGCGAAACATATCCCATTGTGTTCGGAATGAGGGTATTACGCTAGGGGCTATAGTCGTTGGGCTTGATTTGTGATTCGAATTGAAAGTCAGCCCTTTAGAGAATTAAATAATAAAATATATGAAACTATTTTCACTTAAAACCCCTCTCCCTACTTTCTCTCTCCCCTACCCCCTCATTCAATCGATCAACAGAAGGAAAAAGAAACAAAAAAAAGAGACCTGACGGAGCCAGAAACCGCAACGCCACCCACCTCCGCACCCCGTTGTGACGCCATCCACCTCCTCCTCGTTCTCTCTCTTCTCCCCTAATCCGACACGACACGCAAACCCTCCCTTTTCCATCGATCGACACGAGATCCCCTCCCCCAAACAACTTGAAAATGAATGCTCCACCATCCAAGGCCGCCTGCACGCCATCCGCGCCTCCCCCACCTCTGACTGCCGACGGTGAACCCCCTTCCTCCGATAACACAGTTAGCCTTCTCCTTTTTTTTAATATAAATTTCTATGTTTTATTATAAATTTGCGTCAATTTAAAAAGAGGATTTTTATGTAAATAAATTGGCGATAAAGATTTGATTTTTAAATCAAGAAAGTTTGATTTTTATTAACATGAAGTTTAGATTTTTTTTAATCATGAAGTTCAAATTTTTATTAACATGAAGTTTAGATTTTTATTTATTTAAGAGATTATATATTTATATAAGTAAAGTTTATATTTTTATATATGAAAAGACTATATTTTTAAAATAGAAAAGATCTGATTTTATTATTTGAATAGTGGAATAAAAATATGATGTTTATTTAAATAGTAGAATCATAAAAATATGATTTTTCTAATGTTGTAGCGAAATAAAAATTCGATCTTTGTATAAGAATTAGAGATATAAAAATATAATTTTTATATAGACAGAAGCGTTGTAAAAATATATGATTTTCATATATGAAGTGCCATTATAAAAATAATATTTTTATATTAGTAGAGTATTAACAATATGATTTTTATATTAGTAGAGTATTAAAAATATATTTTTATATATGCAGAGATATAAAAATATATTTTTTATATGTATAGCGAAGTAAAAATATGATTTTTATGTATGAAGTAACAGTACAAAAATGTGATTTTTAATAATAAACTGTGTGATACAGATTGTGATGGTACTATCGGAAAACAAATCTGAATTCAAACCGTTTAGAGATAATGACTGGAGGAGTGGATCCCAAAGGTGGGAATTCCTCGCTATAATTTTTTATACAGTTATTTATTTTATAACTGCATATATGAACTGTTCCCCGTCGTCCACAAACCATGGACGACTTGTTTGATTGTTTGGTTTTGTTGATTAGATTATTTGGTTGAATTTGGTTGTTTGGGTGAAATGATTTGATTAGGATTGTTATGTGTGTACGGCGCGAGCCCAATATCAGGAGAGGGGTAATGTTAGACATTACCCGATTTTGATATCGCTCCGTTATGCCACCAAAATTTTCTAAAATATGTTAGAACAATAAAAATATTATTTTATTGTGTAAATGAATCGAATAAATATTTTGTTGTTGAAAATATAATTTTTAACGCGTGTATGAATAAAATAAATATTCATTTACAAATCAGAAGATTTGTTTATGTACACCCATTTGACTGATATGGATTGGGACGATAAATTTTACACATCACCCAACTGCACAAATAAAATTCATTATTTGTTGATTGAAACCCCATACGGGTATTGGGATGATATTGGGCGTACACTAATCCCAATATTTAGTTTTATGTCAATCGATCGGTTGACAAACTGTTGTAAGCGTTAAATATTTATATTTGATGCTTATGCAGTGTAGAATGCACTATGGATAATGGTTGATTGTGTATCATCGTTGTTGTATACATGTACTGTATGAAATCCATATTAATCACTTTATATGGTAATTGATTGTGTCTGATTCCAGTGCAGAAAGAATTAATATTTTAAAATAATGAATATTGTAAAATAACAAATATTTTAAAATAATATTCAGTAAAAGATCAAAATTTGATTTTGATGTCCGATTTGGGACGGACACGAATATATTTAAATATATAAAGCCGTGTTGATTAGGTTAGCGCCATTTGGACGTGAACAATATTTATATCGATTTTATTCATTTTTATAATGAATATCATAAAGGAATTGGTTTCAAAATCTAATGTTTGAAAATATTATTATTTATATAACGATGATATGGAATAATCAATTTTGATTTGAAATTGAATACGAAGTTGAAATCATTTTGAAAACGAATTTAAAATGATTTATAAAATATGTTTTAAATGGAAATCGACGAAATATATATTATATATATATATATATATAATATAATAGCCTGAATAGAAAGAGTCGCGCCGCGGCAGTTCACAAATTTCGACCATTGACTTCGAATGGATATTATGGGATTTCCGACCATCGGATTCTCCTAAAACCGGAACTGTTGGGTTCATATCGAAAAGAGCTTTCTAACGAATATTAGAGATTTGAAATCTAACGGTTGGATTTGGAATTATGTCCAAATCAAATTTGAAAAAGGTCGTTGTAAGTGCAGTTCGATGGCCGTTTATGGAAACCGACTGTACGGGCCTCGATAAAATTATTAAAAATACTAATAATTAGTGTAAAATCATAAGAAATGATTTGGAAAGAATTGGGGAAAAAATTTCCATATTTGAAAATATAAAAATAGTTTTTTTATCGAAATGAACTTGTTTTGAACTAGAATTATAATCCAATTATTTTAAGATAAATAAATTGGATTTGAAATGGTTTCAAAAATAACATAATTCCCAATATATAAATTGGAAATGGATTTGAATCGAAATTGTCTTCGAAATATTTTGATGTTGGATTTCGTGATTATACATATATCATTATGGAAATTTGAAAGATATATTTATATCGTTATTTCCAATACGATATTTGTTGGTTGTGGTATTTGAAACGGAATATAAGACGATATATTTTTCATTCAAAGCCTTGTATTTAATATCAAATGGGATTTTGGGTTTGTCATGAACGATGTCTTCAGTAACACTGTTTTTGAACCCCATGTGAAGAGAATAAATCTTTTAATTAAAATTGTTAGAGTTTCCAATTATATTTAATAATTGGAATTAAATGCAACGTGAATTGGGTTTATCGTGAACTGTGTTTTTAACGACATTCGTTCTTTTACCCGATTTACAGTGAAATGTGATTTGGAAATTATAAATCTTTTGTTAAGATTTAAAGAATATTTTTGTAATAACCCGGAAAATACGAGCCAATTTAAAAATTTTAAATTGGTGATTTCAAAGGAATTTGAATAATTGAAATTGAATATTTCAATAAAATAGTGAATTAGAAATAGTGAGTCAGTTTGAAAATTTGAATTCAAACTTTGACTGACCGTGCAGGGTGGAACATATAACGGATTTTAGCGAAACCAAAAATATCTAAATCTGTTAGTAAATACCTTTCTAACTAATTTGAAAAATCGAAGTTTCATAACGGGAATCAAAAGTTATGGCCGAATGAATTTTCAGAATGGTCGCTATATAGAATATATAGCCCTGGAAAATTGATATTTTGCATACGACCTCAGAATTCGATGAAACCACTTTTGTTGGGTTCGGGATGTCAAACTATTGCTAGGTTTCAAATTTCATAATTTTTGAAGCTAGTATGTGAGCGTGGCAAAAGAAAATGCATTTGGTCAATTTCTGTTAAATTGGATCGACCAGAAAATGGCCATTTTTCAAACGATCTCAGAATTCGACGAAACTAGTTTTGTTGGGACCGTAGCGTCAAAACATATCTAGATTAATTTTTCTGGAATTTTAAGAATCAGTTTGTGGCCCTGGCAAATTGAAATGTGCGTTCAAAGTTAAAAATAAAATGTTTTATACTTTAATTTGAAAAATAACTGACTGTAACAGTCGAATTGGCCTACGAAACATATCCCATTGTGTCCGGAATGGGGGTATTTAGCTAGGGGCGACTGTCGTTGGGTTTGAAAAGGAGTTCGTTTGAGAAAACACTATTTAAAAATTTAATAAAGTCCTCGGCCAATCAGAATTCTCCATTCATTATTTTAAAAAAATAAAAAGAAAAAGAAAACCCCAAAACCAACGGCGAAACCCGCTTCCCCCCTTCCAGGCCCGATCGCCGCCGCTGCCGCCACTTCCAGCCTCCGCCACAGCCACCCCTCGACGCGCCTCCCTCCCCTCGTCAGATCCGACCCCACCACCTCCCCTATTGACGCCTCCTCCGCCTGAATCGAAGCCAGGAAGTCATCGACTTCCCAACGCCGCCGCCGCTCCGATCTGCCACCGCACCCCCTCAAACCACCAGCGCCGTGAAGCCCTCGCTGTCCTCTTCCACGTTAGCACCCCCGATCGTCCCCACGTGCCACTGATTTCGCGAAAACCTTAAACCTAGCTTTGAACCATCGTGAGAGGTGAGTTCTTTTTTATCTTTACACTTTGAAAAATCATATCTTTTTGGTGTGTTGATGAAATTCGATGAAACATGAAACATCGGGACCGCAAGGAAGCTCTCTACCCAATAGAAGAAGCCGCGGATTTTTCTGAGTCATCTACAATTTTTAGCACTCCGAAAACCAATGTGAGAAATTTAAATTACATGAATTTGAATGGAAAATGTCGTGTATAAATTATATTAGCGAAATATAAACTACATACGTGTTGTATACCTCATGTACATGCGTAGTGTAAGCTATATAAGCGAAGTATGAATTTTACATGCATAGAATAATTGATATATGTGTTGAAATGCAAGTGATATATATATATATATATATATATATATATATATACGCCTCTCGTCCACAAACCATGGACGATATTTATAGTTGTGAATTGGTGTGAAATATTGGATGAAAAATGCGAATGGTTGAATAATTGTTTGTGGTTGATATTGTTTGGTTGTGGTTGAAAAATACCCATTGGTGATTGAAATGAATTGGAAATATTTGTGGAAATAAAAATAAAACATGCCGCCTGCGTGCGAATTAGATGCATGAATCCCCATTGTCAAAAACCGCGAGGTTTTAAGGTAGAGCGAGGAGCCGTACTAGGGACGGTGCCGGTTTTAACTACCCTGCCGTTATGCTGCCGAAATTTTGAATAATCTTTGTGTGTTAGAATTATTTTCATATGTTGAAATTATTTTCATGCGTTGAAATTAAAGTCATATGTTGAAACTATATCCATGTGTGGAAATGTTCATGTGTTGAAAAGTGTTGTGTGAAAATTAAATTCATTTGTGAATGAATGAAGTGTTTAAACAATAAAAATCACATTTTTATAATATATATGAAGTATGAAAAATATTCGCCTTATATATATAAATAGTTTTAACAATAAAAATCCTATCTTTCTTATATGAACAACATAAATAAAATATCCATATGTGGAAACGCTCACGTGTTGAGAAGTGTGCGTAGTGGAAAAGTTCATGTGTTGAATAAAAAGATCGAACAATAAAAATTACATTTTTATTGAAACTATGAAGTGTTGAAAACATCCATTTGTCGAATAAATATTGTAAATGATAAAAATGTCATTTTTATCATATATGTGATATGCTAAAGATATGCAGACGTTGAAATAAAAATTTGTGAAGAAATATTATTTTTAACATGCATAGGAACTAAATAAAATAGTCATGTGTTGAAATCTATTTTAGTTCGCCAAAGTTATCATCTTTGAAATGTGAAGTGTTAAAAATAGCCACTTGTTCAAATAAAATGTGCATGAGTTGAAATATACATTAATTAGCTAATGATATGATTTTAGCCTATGCATGTAACATTAGAATGAATGGTGTTTTTAAACCAAAGTAAATCAAATATGAAGTTGAATGGAAAATGATAAGTGATAGAAATTGTATATATGTACATGCATATCTATTGAACAGGTTATCGCAAAGGGGCTAGAGAAGAGGAATAAAATTTTGTGCCCGACAAATAGGTACAAATTTACTGTTTTGTTTAGGTGATGATTTTATGAGCCTGTTAGCTAGCCGCTTGGCTTTTTCTTTTTCTTTTTGATATGAGATGCCCGTGTGGCTATTTGGGAATTTTCGCAGACCCTCTCGTACAAAGGAGGTTATGGCGAAATTTTCCGAAATTTAAAGGCGTTAGTGAAATAATTGAAGTGGAAACAATATAGGAAATTTTGAATGAACTATATTTATATAAATATATAAATATAAATAAAATTAAAACGAAACGTGGCCGTGCAGTTCGTGTTTTGAAACCGTGATTTCAAGCGACTAGTGCGGGAAATCCAACCATTGGATTTTCCCGAAACCGCAACCGTTGGGTTCGCCTTGGAAATATCTTTCCAACGACACCAACTTTGTGAAGATCCGACGGTTGGATTGTCTGGAATGTTTAATTCAAATCTGAAGAAAAACAGCGCCAGAAACGATTATATTTATATATATAAATATAATTAAAATTAAATCGAATAACGACGCTGTAGTTCGTAAATTGAAATCGTAACTTCAAATGGCTAGTATGGAAGATCCGACCGTCGGATTTTCCCAAAACTGAAACCGTTGGATTCGTTTTGAAAAGACCTTCCCAATGATATAAAATTTGTGGAGATCCAACGGTTAGAATTTCAGATATGTGTAAAACAAAATTAGTGAAATGCAGCGCCAGTGCATCGACACGACCTGAAACGTCGTTTAAGTAAATATGGCCGTTTTAAATTAAATAAAAATGGCGATATATCGTTATAAAATACTATAGACGATATAGAGTGGAAATAAACCAATTTCGCTGTGTTTGCTTGATATGTGATGGTTGAATGTATTTGACATGAAAACTATAACTAAAGAACTGAAATGTGAATGTTGAATAGTCCAACCATGTGAATAATTGATTTGAAAATCTAAATATACGTGGATTATTTGAAAAGGCCGAGTTCATCTCATTTCAAATAATCAATCGACGTTGAGAAGTCGAAGAGTCGAAGACGGTTGAAGACCGACGATCTTCACATTGGATGGATGGGTGCTACCGATGCTCGTGATTGGAGTAGCTACCATGAAGGAACTGAAGTAGTAGCCGTCCAAACATACTGTTGATTGTACGGATATGCGAGGAATTGGTGCCTCCGGTTTCGTTCAAACCCAGAACGGACTTGTAAATGGACTGTGTGTCTGACATTGGATTTTGTTCTGTGTTGATTGATCTCTGTTAAATATATATCTGTTTGGCGGCGGAGAATTTATTTTCTTGCTTAACGCCCTTCTCTGAGACGTACGAGCTCAGAGGTTATGTATTGATAGAAATCAGTCGCATGGAGTGGATTGCCTGTGTGGCACGCCTAAGTGGCATATGATCAAGGCTTCTGTTGCAAAGCAAAGTTTTGTGGTTGATGATCAAAGCATGGTCTGTGTGACGTAGCTTTGTGTATAATGTGAATTCGCAAACCTCGCACCCCGGTATAAGTCAAAAACGGGAGAAGGACCCAAGGAGTGCATGACGTTTTTTCTAGCTATGGTGGTGTCTGTGACCTCCCAGCCCTGACATTTATATCTACTTTTCACCTGTGTGGTTGTTGGAATACGATGCGCCTCGATTATAGGTCTGTAAGGACCGGGAAACGTATGTTCAGGAATTGCCAATCCTCAAAAGTAAGAGAGTACCGGCCTTGGAGGATCCAGGGGATTGCTGTGTGCGATCCCGAGACATTTGCTAGAGTGTCTCGAATCGGAGAGGAGCTTGCCCCTTGCCTCGACTCATGAAGGAATCCAATTTCCAATACGAAATATGCGGACATGATTGTATTAATAGTATGGCGACATAGTAGATGGTAGCTATGCCGCCTAGGATTGATATTTATGATTGAATTTGCTTTTGAAACATATATACACTAGTAATAATATCAAGCACTTTTGTTTTATTCGTATGAAGCATTTTTGGCCATTATAAGGTAAAAACTCTATCCTCCGGCTTGCGTTGCATTATGTGATGGGACCTGAGTCTTATAATGGCTTCATTTTATAAAAAGCATTGCAATGATTTAATCATTTACTTTATTTCATGCACTAGCACTCATTGGAGTAAACCCGTTCTGCGAAAGTGGCGTGGTCCTTTGATTTGCCTTATTATTGTTGTTAATAAGTTAAGTAGATTTCTCATACCAGTCCAATGACTGACTCGTAGTTTGTTTCACCTTGCAAACTCGAGTGCCCTCATTTTCACACGGGCAGCCTAGTTACAGGTTTTTGACGCACCTTTTGGCTCATGGCGAGGCTTGACTACACCGTGCTGACTTGGATTTTCTCCGCCATTATTGTATCTATATTATGATTCCGCCATTGGCGATGTAGACTGATATTTCTTTTGTGTACTCTTTATGTATGATTCCGCCTCAGGCGATGGTAACTGATTATGTATCATTATGCATTAAGTTGTATCCTGTACTGTGCTTCTCTGATGTGATGATATCTATATGATTCCACTGTCATATGAGTGTAAATTATTCTATTTTCTGTTTATGCTATTATCTGTAATCTGCTAATGATGATTAATGTGTTATATTCCAATGATTATCCTTAACACCGTGTCACGGGGTTTTGGGATCGTCACAGCTGGTATCAGAGCTTTGGTTAATCTTAGTTCTGGAGTCTAACACATTAAACACTTCGTCAAAATAGAATCAGTAGTATTCTAAGGAAGGTCGCTCGTTAGAGATAGGACTAGTAAAGTCCTAGAATGAGCCGAGAAGAATAGCAAAAACAATTTGATCAGTCCATCGTTATCTTTCCGTAAACTTTTTGCTTAATCATGCAATATACTATCATTTCTGTTAGCTGACTCTTTTCTTGCTTATACAGAATTTGACAAATGGCTACTAGAGCAGCCGCCGCTAGAGGAGGCCGTGCCGGCCGAGGCCGAGGAAGGGGAGAAGTCCCAGCTCAAGAAGGACCTTTGATACAACCTCCAGCCGCTCAATACTTCGAGCTAGACCGCGTAGCCAAGAGATATAAAAACTTAGGAGGCAAGACCTTCTCGGGAACTGGCATAGTAATAGAGGCCCTTGCATGGCTCAAAACATGCGAGAAAATTCTTGAAGGCCTAAGGCTCGGAGACGAAGACAAAGCTATTATGGGCGCCTGGCTTATGCAGGAACAAGCTGAACTATGGTGGGAATCTCTCACCGCCGGGAATAGAGAAGCTGGAAGAACATGGGATGGATTCAAAGAACTCTTCAAAGAGAAATATGTCCCAGAACAAGCTTTAGAACGAATGCACGATGACTTCGCCAATCTCCAGCAGGGGGATCTATCTGTGCAGGATTATCTGAATAAATTTACACTGCTGTCGCCCTATGCTCCGGAGCTCGTCGCCACTGCGAAATCCAAAAATAAGAGGTTTATCCTTGGGCTAAGACGACAATATCATGATAGAGCCATGGCCCATGTCAAGCTGGAATTCAACGAACTGGTGGAAATGACATGCAACTACGAAGACCTTGATCAAAGGCATCTGGATCAGGATCGCGCTAGTAGCCAAGCCGGAAAAAAGCGCAAGCCTGCTGTAAATCAAGGCGAGTCAAGCCAAGCAGCATCTTCAAAACCTCAGACTGGCAAGCCGCCAAGAGGAAATTGCTTTAACTGTAGTAAGCCGGGGCACTACTCAAACGTCTGCACATCTCCGAAGAGGCAAAAGACAAATTCTCAAGGCTCGAGCCAAGGCTCCCAGAACCCTCGCTCGTGCTTCAACTGTCGCAAGACCGATCATCTGGTCAAAGACTGTCCTTTGCTGAAGAAAGCTACAGTATCTCACGTCTATGACGGGTCGAGCCCGCCAGCTGCTTCCGACGGAGCAGGTAAACCTGATGTTTTGGGAGGTACCCTTACAATTAAAAATATTCTTGTTTCTGTATTGTTTGACATGGGTGCGTCGCGTAGTTTTATTGCTAAAAACATAGTGCTCAAATTAAAGTTAAAGCAGCGAAAGCTCAAGGAATCAGTGGAAGTTCATAACCCGATAGGGGGTCCTATTATTCTTAGTTCATATTGTAGAGTGCTAGTCTCTTATTCTTTCTACAAATTTCCCTTTGATTTAATCGTCATGGATTTTCCCGAATTCGATATCATTCTCGGGCTGGATTGGTTAACGCAGTATGAAGCTAAGGTAAAGTGTGCGGAAAGAATCGTTAAAATTCGAACGGAGCTTGGACATATATATATATATACCCTGTCATGGTTCGAATCCAAATAGAAAAGAATTTTGGTCAGCATTAGAACTTATCCCCACTTCCATAGAAAAGATTCCGATTGTTAGAAACTATGCGGATGTGTTTGAAGAAGTTGAAAACTTACCCCCGCAAAGAGAAATAGAATTCCGAATCGATCTAATTCCCAATGCCAGACCAGTGGTGCATCCAATTCGCAGAATGACACCGAAAGAAAAAGAAGAATTAGGCGATCAAACTCGTCAACTGTTGTGGAAGGGTCTAATCAGACCTAGTTTTTCTAATTGGGGTGCAGCTGTTGTGTTTGTCCCAAAGTCAGACGGTACTTTTCGATTATGCGTTGATTACCGAGACCTCAACAAACAGACGCTAAAAAATAAGTATCCATTACCCCGCATCGATGATTTGCTAGACCAATTGAATGGGGCGAAAGTATTTTCCCGAATAGACCTAGCTACAGGTTTTCATCAATTGAGAATAGCAGAAGTGTGTGTTCCTTTGACAGCTTTCAGAGGTCCAGACATATTTTATGAATGGTTAGTAATGCCGTTTGGCCTATGCAACGCTCCAGCATACTTTGTCGATCTAATGAATAGAGTGTTCAGGGGAGTTCTGAATAAATTTGTCCTCGTCTTCATTGATGATATTTTAATCTACTCCAAATCAAAACCCGAGCATGAAAAACAATTAGAACAAGTATTGGAGATTCTAAGGAAGAACGTCTTCAAAGCCAAATTCTCTAAATGTGTCTTCTGGCAAGAAGAAGTGAAATTTCTTGGCCATGTCGTGTCAGAGAAAGGAATTTCTATTGACCCAAGCAAAATAACAGCGATTCAAGACTGGAAACAACCCACTACTCCCACAGAAGTTAGAAGTTTTATGGGGTTGGTTAGTTATTATCGAAAGTTCGTTAAGGATTTTTCGAAGATATCCGGTCCGTTAACGAAGCTCACTAAGAAGCATGAGAAATTTAAGTGGACTTCCGACTGTGAAGAAGCTTTCCAGGAATTGAAATCGAAGCTAACCACTGCTCCAGTGTTAACTATTATTGATGGCAATCAGGATTTAACGGTTTGGACAGATACTTCTATTAGAGGTCTTGGTGCAGTGTTAATGCAAAAAGGCCAAGCAGTCGCTTATGCAAGCCGCCAACTGAAACCGCATGAAAAGAATTATGTGACTCATGATCTTGAGTTGCTAGCCATCGTTTTTGCCTTGAAAATCTGGAGGCATTATTTATTGGGCGAGAAATTTATACTGTACACAGATCATCAATCATTGAAGTATTTATACACCCAGAAAGATCTGAATTTGAGACAGCAGCGTTGGCTAGAATTTCTTGCAGCGTATGATCTTGATATCCTGTATACGCCACGGAAGGCTAACGTTGTAGCGGATGCGCTTAGTAGGAAAACCGCAATCATTGCCAATCTTATAATTACACCTGGATTGATTGATAGGATTTCAGCCCTTCAAAAAGACGATGAACTCATCCAGAGAATCAGTCAAAGGGTCAAGGAAGGTGAAACCACGAGTTTTCGTATTGACAATAAGGGAGTTCTCAGGTTAAATAATATGATTTGCATTTCAAATATTCTAGGCCTTCGAAGAGAAGTGTTAGACGAATGCCATAAATCCAAATTTTGCATCCATCCTGGGGTGAGTAAAATGTACAACGATATCAAACGCACTTTCTGGTGGAAGGCAATGAAAAGGGATATTTCTTTGTATGTTAGTAGATGTCCTACTTGTCAATTGGTCAAGAGCGACCAACAGAAACTAGCTGGATTGTTGCAACCGTTGGAAGTCCCAGGTTGGAAATGGGAACAGATTTCCATGGATTTCATAGATGGTTTGCCGCGAACCAGGAAAGGTAATTACAGCATTTGGGTAATCGTAGATCGCTTCAGGAAGACTGCCCATTTTATACCTGTCAGATCCAATAGAACCGCTCAAAGTCTAGCACAGATATATTTCAAAGAAATTGTTAAGCTGCATGGAATTCCCATCAGCATAGTCAGTGATAGAGATCCCCTATTTATTAGCAAATTCTGGGAGGCTTTCCAAACAGAATTGGGAACAAAACTGAATATGAGCACCGCTTATCACCCTCAAACAGATGGCCAAACTGAGCGGGTGAATAGAATTCTCGAAGATTTATTGCGGGCTTGTATAATTGATTTTGGTGGGTCATGGGAAGATCAATTGCATTTGGCAGAATTCTCATACAACAATAGCTATCAAGCAAGTTTGGGAATGTTGCCATTTGAAGCATTATATGGCAGACCCTGCAGATCTCTAGCATGTTGGGTAGAACCTGGCAACAGACTTGTGTTAGGACCCGATATGATTAGAGAAGCATCTGATAAAGTCAACTTCACCAAAAAGCATTTGAGAACTGCCCAAAGCCGACAGAAAAGTTATGCAGACTCTAGAAGGAGAGATTTGACATTTGCTGTTGGTGATCGTGTTTATTTGAAGGTTTCTCCGATGAGAGGAGTAATCAGATTTGGCAAGACCGGGAAGTTGGCAACGAGATTTATTGGTCCCTTTCCTATACTCGAACGAATTGGAACTCTTGCTTATAGGGTTCAATTACCAGATTGGTTGCCTTGAGTGCACGATGTATTTCACGTATCTCAACTTAGAAGACATGTGCATGATCCGGATCTTGTTGTAGAAGAAGCAGCGCAACAGGATGTAGACATAACTCTAGAATTAGCACTCAGAAGAGAGCCATTAAAGATTGTTGGCAAAGAAACTAGAGAACTCATAAGCAAAAAGGTTCATTTAGTTAAAGTGCAGTGGAGTAGTGATCCTAGAGACTGTACTTGGGAGACTGAGGAAAGCATTAAGCAAGCTTACCCCAAATGCAGAGTGGATATCTCTGACTGACTCTGGTGCAAGGTACCTTTACAATACTTTGCATTTACATTTTGTTTCCTACTTTACTGTTGTTTCCTTTTCGAGGACGAAAAGATTTAAGTGGGGGAGATTGTAATAACCCGGAAAATACGAGCCAATTTAAATTTTTTAAATTGGTGATTTCAAAGGAATTTGAACAATTGAAATTGAATATTTCAATAAAATAGTGAATTAGAAATAGTGAGTCAGTTTGAAAATTTGAATTCAAACTTTGACTGACCGTGCAGGGTGGAAAATATAACGGATTTTAGCGAAACCAAAAATATCTAAATCTGTTAGTCAATACATTTCTAACGAATCTGAAAAATCGAAGTTTCATAACGGGAATCAAAGGTTATGGCCGAATGAATTTTCAGAATGGTCGCTATATAGAATATATAGCCCTAAAAAATTGATATTTTGCATACGACCTCGGAATTCGACGAAACCACTTTTGTTGGGTCTGGGATGTCAAACTATTGCTAGGTTTCAAATTTCATAATTTTTGAGGCTAGTATGTGAGCGTGGCAAAAGAAAATGCGTTTGGTTAATTTTTGTTAAATTGGATCGACCAGAAAATGGCCATTTTTCAAACGATCTCAGAATTCGACGAAACTAGTTTTGTTGGGACCGTAGCGTCAAAACATAGCTAGATTTATTTTTCTGGAATTTTTCGAATCAGTTTGTGGCCCTGGAATATTGAAATGTGCGTTCAAAGTTAAAAATTAAATGTTTTATACTTTAGTTTGAAAAATAGCTGACTGTAATAGTCGAATTGGCCTACGAAACATATCCCATTGTGTCCGAAATGGGGGTATTTAGCTAGGGGTGACAGTCGTTGGGTTTGAAAAGGAGTTCGTTTGAGAAAACACTATTTAAAAATTTAATAAAGTCCTCGGCCAATCAGAATTCTCCATTCATTATTTTAAAAAAGAAAAAAAAGAAAGAAAACCCCAAAACCAACGGCGAAACCCGCTTCCCCCTTCCAGGCCCGATCGCCGCCGCTGCCGCCGCTTCTAGCCACCGCCACCCCTCGACGCGCCTCCCTCCCCTCGTCAGATCCGACCCCACCACCTCCCCTATCGACGCCTCCTCTGCCCGAATCGAAGCCAGGAAGTCATCGACTTCCCAGCGCCGCCGCCGCTCCGATCTGCCACCGCACCCCCTCAAACCACCAGCGCCGTAAAGCCCTCGTCGTCCTCTTCCACGTCAGCACCCCCGATCGTCCCCACGTGCCACTGATTTCGCGAAAACCTCAAACCTAGATTTGAACCATCGTGAGAGGTGAGTTCTTTTTGATCTTTACACTTTGAAAAATCATAGCTTTTTGGTGTGTTGACGAAATTTGATGAAACAGGAAACATCGGGACCGCAAGGAAGCTCTCTACCCAATAGAAGAAGCCGCGGATTTTTCTGAGTCATCTACGATTTTTAGCACTCCGAAAACCAATGTGAGAAATTTAAATTACATGAATTTGAATGGAAAATGTCGTGTATAAATTATATTAGCGAAATATAAATTACATACATGTTGTATACCTCATATACATGCATAGTGTAAGCTATATAAGCGAAGTATGAATTTTACATGCATAGAGTAATTGATATATGTGTTGAAATGCAAGTGAAATATTATATATATATATATATATATATATACTCCCCTCGTCCACAAACCATGGACGATATTTATAGTTGTGAATTGGTGTGAAATATTGGATGAAAAATGCGAATGGTTGAATAATTGTTTGTGGTTGATATTGTTTGGTTGTGGTTGAAAAATACCCATTGGTGATTGAAATGAATTGGAAATATTTGTGGAAATAAAAATAAAACATGTCGCCTGCGTGCGAATTAGATGCATGAATCCCCATTGTCAAAAACCGCGAGGTTTTAAGGTAGAGCGAGGAGCCGTACTAGGGACGGTGCCTGTTTTAACTACCCTGTCGTTACGCTGCCGAAATTTTGAATAATCTTTGTGTGTTAGAATTATTTTCATATGTTGAAATTATTTTCATGCGTTGAAATTAAAGTCATATGTTGAAACTATATCCACGTGTGGAAATGTTCATGTGTTGAAAAGTGTTGTGTGAAAATTAAATTCATTTGTGAATGAATGAAGTGTTTAAACAATAAAAATCACATTTTTATAATATATATGAAGTATGAAAAATATTCGCCTTATATATATAAATAGTTTTAACAATAAAAATCCTATCTTTCTTATATGAACAACATAAATAAAATATCCATGTGTGGAAATGCTCACGTGTTGAGAAGTGTGCGTAGTGGAAAAGTTCATGTGTTGAATAAAAAGATCGAACAATAAAAATTACATTTTTATTGAAACTATGAAGTGTTGAAAACATCCATTTGTCGAATAAATATTGTAAATGATAAAAATGTCATTTTTATCATATATGTGATATGCTAAAGATATGCAGACGTTGAAATTAATATTTGTGAAGAAATATTATTTTTAACATGCATAGGAACTAAATAAAATAGTCATGTGTTGAAATCTATTTTAGTTCGCCAAAGTTATCATATTTGAAATGTGAAGTGTTAAAAATAGCCACTTGTTCAAATAAAATGTGCATGAGTTGAAATATACATTAATTAGCTAATGATATGATTTTAGCCTATGCATGTAACATTAGAATGAATGGTGTTTTTAAACCAAAGTAAATCAAATATGAAGTTGAATGGAAAATGATAAGTGATTGAAATTGTATATATGTACATTCATATCTATTGAACAGGTTATCGCAAAGGGGCTAGAGAAGAGGAATAAAATTTTGTGTCCGACAAATAGGTACACATTTACTGTTTTGTTTGGGTGATGATTTTATGAGACTGTTGGCTAGCCGCTTGGCTTTTTCTTTTTCTTTTTGATATGAGACGCCCGTGTGGCTATTTGGGAATTTTCCCAGACCCTCCCATACAAAGGAGGTTATGGCGAAATTTTCCGAAATTTAAAGGCGTTAGTGAAATAATTGAAGTGGAAACGATAAAGGAAATTTTGAATGAACTATATTTATATAAATATAAATAAAATTAAAACGAAACGTGGCCGTGTAGTTCGTGTTTTGAAACCGTGATTTCAAGCGACTAGTGCGGGAAATCCGACCATTGGATTTTCCCGAAACCGCAACCGTTGGGTTCGCCTTGGAAATATCTTTCCAACGGCACCAACTTTGTGAAGATTCGACGGTTGGATTGTCTGGAATGTTTAATTCAAATCTGAAGAAAAACAGCGCCAGAAATGATTATATTTATATATATATATAAATATAATTAAAATTAAATCGAATAACGACGCTGCAGTTCGTAAATTGAAATCGTAACTTCAAATGGCTAGTGTGGAAGATCCGACCGTCGGATTTTCCCAAAACTGAAACCGTTGGATTCGTTTTGAAAAGACCTTCCCAATGATATAAAATTTGTGGAGATCCAACGGTTAGATTTTCAGATATGTGTAAAACAAAATTAGTGAAATGCAGCGCCAGTGCATCGACACGACCTAAAACGTCGTTTAATTAAATATGGCCGTTTTAAATTAAATAAAAATGGCGATATATCGTTATAAAATACTATAGACGATATAGAGTGGAAATAAACCAATTTCGTTGCGTTTGCTTGATATGTGATGGTTGAATGTATTTGACATGAAAACTATAACTAAAGAACTGAAATGTGAATGTTGAATAGTCCAACCATGTGAATAATTGATTTGAAAATCTAAATATACGTGGATTATTTGAAAAGGCCGAGTTCATCTCATTTCAAATAATCAATCGACGTTGAGAAGTCGAAGAGTCGAAGATGGTTGAAGACCGACGATCTTCACATTGGATGGATGGGTGCTACCGATGCTCGTGATTGGAGTAGCTACCATGAAGGAACTGAAGTAGTAGTCGTCCAAACATACTGTTGATTGTACGGATATGCGAGGAATTGGTGCCTCCGGTTTCGTTCAGACCCAGAACGGACTTGTAAATGGACTGTGTGTCTGACATTGGATTTTGTTCTGTGTTGATTGATCTCTGTTAAATATATATTTGTTTGGCGGCGGAGAATTTATTTTCTTGCTTAACGCCCTTCTCTGAGACGTACGAGCTCAGAGGTTATGTATTGATAGAAATCAGTCGCATGGAGTGGAATGCCTGTGTGGCACGCCTAAGTGGCATATGATCAAGGCTTCTGTTGCAAAGCAAAGTCTTGTGGTTGATGATCAAAGCATGGTCTGTGCGACGTAGCTTTGTGTATAACCTGAATTCGCGAACCTCACACCCCGGTATAAGTCAAAAACGGGAGATGGACCCAAGGAGTGCATGACGTTTCTTTCTAGCTATGGTGGTGTCAGTGACCTCCCAGCCCTGACATTTATATCTACTTTTCACCTGTGTGGTTGTTGGAATACGAGGCGCCTTGATTATAGGTCTGTAAGGACCGGGAAACGTATGTTCAGGAATAGCCAATCCTCAAAAGTAAGAGAGGACCGGCCTTGGAGGATCCAGGGGATTGCTGTGTGCGGTCCCGAGACATTTGCTAGAGTGTCTCGAATCGGAGTGGAGCTTGCCTCTTGCCTCGACTCATGAAGGAATCCAATTTCCAATATGAAATATGCGGACGTGATTGTATTACTAGTATGGCGACATAGTAGATGGTAGCTATGCCGCCTAGGATTGATATTTATGATTGAATTTTCTTTTGAAACATATATACACTAGTAATAATATCAAGCACTTTTGTTTTATTCGTATGAAGCATTTTTGGCCATTATAAGGTAAAAACTCTATCCTCCGGCTTGCGTTGCATTGTGTGATGGGACCTGAGTCTTATAATGGCTTCATTTTATAAAAAGCGTTGCGATGATTTAATCATTTACTTTATTTCATGCACTAGCACTCATTGGAGTAAACCCGTTCCGCGAAAGTGGCGTGGTCCTTTGATTTGCCTTATTATTGTTGTTAATAAGTTAAGTAGATTTCTCATACCAGTCCCATGACTGACCCGTAGTTTGTTTCACCTTGCAAACTCGGGTGCCCTCATTTTCACACGGGCATCCTAGTTATAGGTTTCTGACGCACCTTTTGGCTCATGGCAAGGCTTGACTACACCGTGCCGACTTGGATTTTCTCCGCCATTATTGTATCTATATTATGATTCCGCCATTGGCGATGTAGACTGGTATTTCTTTTGTGTACTCTTTATGTATGATTCCGCCTCAGGCGATGGTGACTGATTATGTATCATTATGCACTAAGTTGTATCCTGTACTGTGCTTCTCTGATGTGATGATATCTATATGATTCCGCTGTCATATGAGTGTAAATTATTCTATTTTCTGTTTATGCTATTATCTGTAATCTGCTAATGATGATTAATGTGTTATATTCCAATGATTATCCTTAACACCGTGTCACGGGGTTTTGGGATCGTCACAATTTTCCAAAGTAACGTTTTCTAATTTAACATATTAAATTGAATGGAATTCGATTTGGTAATAATCGAAGTAAGCTACTGTAGAGGAAGATGGTTAATATATATGGAATTTAAAAGGCCTTGTTGTTATTCCATTTATATTATCGTTTGGATATGGAAGTTTATATCAATTATATATATAGATTATTTTTCCATGAAGATTCCATTGTTAATGGAATGTGATTTTGGGTTGTCGTGAATGGTATCTTTAATATAATACTGTTCTTAGACCCAACGGAGTTAAGAAAATCAGAAACTAACTGGGGATTAGTTAAGTTGAATGGTTTTCTGGGTATTGATCTGATGTTGGTTTCGGCCTTCGGGTTTAATACTTAGGGAATTGTTCACTTGCTAATTTATGGTTAAAGGCTGATGGAATGGAATGTGATTTTGGGTTTATAATGAACCGTGTTTTAAATGATATTGGTTCTTTAACCCATTTAAAGACAGGATATGATTTCCCTAGTTAAATAATCATTAATATTGAATTTTGGGAAGATTAAAACCAAGTGGAGTTTTAATGAGTCTTTAATTAGATTGAAATGATCGAGAATGGAGTATCACCAGTTTTGCTCCAGGCGATAGTTAAATCTTTAATTAGATTTGAAAGTGAAATTGTAATTGAATTTACCGATAACACCATGGTGTTAGATATGAAGTATTACTAGTTTTACTTCATGGGATGAATAGGTTTGGATTGGGAAATTAAACAAATGATTACTTCAGTAAGGTTCGCTAATCCCGACTAGTTTGGATAAACCATAATTTGGTTTGAATTGAAATCTAAAAAAGGATTAAAGAATAAATATAAAGAATTTATCTTTGATAAAATTAATGGGAACCTTTCCCAAAGTATAAGAATATTTGAATAAAGGATTATTCTGGATTGAAATGAGGCATTTGTTGTGTTTTTATAGCACTTGTGTATTATATACGCGATGAAACATCCCACCTCCATTAAGGTCACTCACAAAGGGAATGCCTTAACTTTGGTGGAGGGTTATAGGTACAAGACACAGAAAATTTTACAAGACAGATAAATATAAGTAGCGAAATTCAATTATTTATTCCATGCGTGGTTCAATACAAAAGCACTACATAAAATTGTCTTAAAATAACTTCCAAAACATTACAACATAATTTCTGTCTTGATTATTTAATAAAGAAGCATAAATCATAAATAAAACTGCATAAATTCCCAATGATAATGTCCAAGAGCCATAGCCAAGGTGAGAGAGAGTCCAAGTCATACATCTACTTTCTTGAAGCTTGCAAAGAGTCTGACTAAGCTATAGTTTTCCCTCCCTGTGGACCTGGGGGGAGGGGGGACGGAATAAAGAGGACGAAAGAAAACGGGTCAGACAATAAGTCTGGTAAGTTCAGTGATTACTAGAATTTAAACAAGGAAAGGGATCATGACAGTAATAACAGAACATAGGACAATACCCTGATATAAGATAAGAGGAACATGTGATCGCACCCATTACTATAGTCTCTGCACCTACTTAACCATTAGTTCAACCATTCCTACGCGTTCATTACAAACGATCCCCTTAATGATCGGCTCCTACTTGTATGCATTCATATCCTGTGTCATTCTACCCCGCTTGACTGTAGATACCTGTGCTGGTCCTACCATGGGGTGTATCAGTCCCTCTGGTGGAAACCCGACACGATTCAGGATGCATAGTGTATACTACTAATGCCCAGTGCCTGATTTTTCCACTTCGGAGTATGTGCATGCCCAAACTCCGTCGGAACCTACACTGGCCCACCAAACGCCGAGTTTTGACCGCTTATAATCAGCTCAGTAATCCTTCCCCACCCTTCCAAGTTCCAGGGTACCATGATACATCTATGTGGGTTACTGCTGAAATGGGTCCCCGCTACAAGGGTTTTCTAATCAACATGTTTATTTGGTTAAGTGTCCAAGTTTACCTAACCCCACCCATTCGTTTAGTTAACATGTTGAATTGGTTAAGTGTTTCCCTAATTGACTTAACCCTACCAATCCTGACTTAGCTTTAACTTATTAAAGCACCAACCACTCACATTAGACAGGTCTTGTTGTGGTCAATGGATATGCCGGTCGGTTCCGGGCTGATTTGCACCACAACTCAGTCTAACCTCAGGTTCTTTTTGGGCTTGATGCACTAACCACCCACATTAGACAAGTCTTGTTGTGGTCACTGGATATGCCGGTCGGTTCCGGGCAGATTTACACCACAACTCAGTCTAACCTCGGGTTAGGCATATTCGTCTTTTTCTAAATTCACATTTTTCTATATATGTCTAATTTCTTTATGTAAATTAAATTAAATTTAATCATGTAATAATTATCATTTGATTATGCCCACCATAAATGGTATATCCAATATACCATTTTATCAACAAATCTATGCCATGAATTTTCATATTTTCCCCTCGCTACCCCCGTGGAACGTACGCATGAATCACATAAAATGTTGGGCTAGTAAATTAGCCCAAACCCATAAACAAAAAGGGTAATAAATAAGGGACATGAAATAAACATAAAATAGCATAAATTTCAACTTGTCACTTGTAACTTGGCATAGAAGTATCAATAACTTTAATTAAATGGGTAAAGGTGAACTTGTGACTAAGTTAGGCCTAATTTTCATGTAAACTTGACAAAGGTCTAGCATGGAGTTTTATCATATAATCACAGTTTCAACCCTCAACTTAGCATATTAACTTATGTATGTCAAAACATAAGAAAGCTATTATAATAATTTTTCAATCACAACTTAGCATATTAACTTATGTGTGTTAAACATAAGAGAAATATTATCAACATATTCAAATCATAACTTAGCATGATGACTTATGTGTGAAAACATAAGAGGACTATAATTCCAAATTTTACCACATAATTAGATTCAACCTAACATGGATATACATGAGTGTTGATCTAACATATAAGCTTCTATTTTAGATCATGAACTTGCAAATAACCACCAATTTATGACATGACATGTTTTACCATTTAATTAGCAAAATAAATCCATTACCCAATCATAATAGATTCCAATAACATACAATATGTTCATCACCATAAGCATATAGACATGATTAATATACAATATGTTCATCAAAACAAGCATGTAGACATGATTAATATACAACATGTTCATCGCCACAAGCATTTAGAAATGATTAATTACAACGATACTTTAAGATAAACGAGAATCAAATCTTATACATAAGCATCATTCTATATCCAAATTACAACATGTCATGATTCACTTGAAAGAATGTTTAAATCTGCGTAATAACCAACTTACAAACTAAAAAGGAATTCTTGCGTTCTGAAATCTGAATTCTGAAATTGGTAAGCTCGCCTTTGATGTAGATCGTTGAATTTGATAATATTTTAATTTGATTTTTTTTCTTTTGATTCAAGTTCTTATCTTGTCTTTGAATTGGTGACGGCTACTCTAAGTTTTCCATTGACAGCATGATAGTTCTAGGATTATTTTTGTGTGATTTTTAGGTTTGAGCATTGGGTTGTTTATATAGAATTTCAACTCAATTTGAGCCGTCAGATGATCCTAGGGTTAACCATAGCCATCTAGTGAAGATAGGGTGACACCTCAACCCTAGTGACTCAGTACTGAGTCACAGAATCGTCACCTTTCAGATCTGCCCGGGGAGGGGGGCAGGTCAACCCCTGGTCGACCTGTAGGGGGGAGGTCGACACTAGGGTCGACCCCCTGGTCGACCTGGGTCCTGGGCGGGAATTTTCCCGCCCTGCCCACTTCTGACTTCTGATTTGAATTTGAATTTGAATTTGTTTTCAAGCTATTTGAATTTATTTGAATTTTCTGGAAACTTGCGACAGCCATAACTTCTTCATACGAAGTCCAATTTATGCAATCTCGGACTCTATCTCAACCAGAATTCCGAGTCGAACACAATGGCGTAACCCATTTCCCTTAATTCTAACATTTTGAATTTAGTATTGTTTAACTCGTTACTATGCTGTCAATAGAAAATACGGGGTGTTACATTCTCCCCTCCTTTTAGGATTTCGTCCCCGAAATCTTCAAGTCGAGAAGAACTTATATCCTACCACCAATCACCCATCTACTCAACCATCAAACACAGGCGTCCATTGTCCTTAAAAGATCTCTAATGCTTCATGATCATATGCATTGTGTGTGTACATGTCCTTATCTAATGCAGAATCAGGCGGTCTACTGATTCAATTGACCCCCTTAATGCAAATTATGTCAGTGCCATGAGTCCATTATGAATGCAATTTTTCCTACTCAAAATTTCTTACATGAGTCCACAACTATTCATTCAAATGCAATGTCCATATGATAACATATCAAGTTTCAATCCATATACCAATACATATATGCATATGCAACATGGGATTGACTGAGCTGATCTAATACCTAATGTGTGTGTATATGCATCCACTAGCAACCACTTGCAACCAGGTGCAACCATCAATCATAACATGTTTCAATTACATATTTACATCCAAATGGGTTCCTCCCTAAGGATAAAGGATAGGATCGAGGAGATATACCTAAAAATAGATATGAGCATAAACTTAAGGAAAAAGAGATTAAGGATGTACCCAAAAAAAGAAAAGGGTAGGCTGCGCGTATTCTGTCCTCAGTTTCCCAAGTCACGTCTTCCTCGGTGTCGCTCCATTGAACTTTGACGAGCTTAACTTAACAGTTGCATAGCTTTTTGACTTCTTTTCCCAAGATACGGGTTGGAACTCTCCTCACAGTTGCTTCTCGTTCAACTTAAACTTCATCTAGCATAGTTGGTTCTACCACTTCTATAGACTCGTGTAAGCATTTCCGCAGGTGAGAGACATAAAAGACATTATGAACCCCGACCAACCTTTCGGGGAGCTGTACCCTATACGCCATCTTCCCAATCTTCTCGATGATAGGGAATGGCCCTACAAATCTTGGTGCTAACTTTCTTGCGGATCCAAAGCGAACGACGATCCTCAAAGGAGATACTTTAAGGAACACCTTGTCTCCAACTTCGAACTCAAGGTCAGTTCTTCTTTTGTCTGCGTAGGACTTCTGTCTATCTTGGGCGGTCTTCATTCTTCTTCGTATCAAGTCTACTTTCTCTGAAGTTTCCCTAATCATGTCTGGTCCAAGTATGAGCTTGTCTGTGGACTCCCACCAGCGAGTTGGTGACTTGCACGGTCTTCCATATAAAGCTTCGAAAGGCGCCATGCCTATAGTGGCTTGGTAGCTATTGTTGTAAGCAAATTCCACCAAAGGTAGATGATCCTCCCATGTACCTCCGAAGTCAAGAATGCATAGTCTCAAGAGGTCTTCTAATACTCTGTTGACTCTTTCTGTTTGGCCATCGGTTTGAGGGTGATAGGCCGTGCTTAAGCATAACTGTGTGCCTACAGCCTCTTGTAAACTCTTCCAATTCTCGCTTGTGAAGATAGGGTCTCGATCACTCACTATGCTGGAGGGTATCCCATGGAGTCGAACTATCTCTTTAAGATATATAGATGCTAGAGATGAGGCAGTCCTTCTACTCTTGACGGGTATAAAGTGGGAGCATTTTGTGAGCCTGTTCACTATAACCAAAATGCTGGTATTGCCCCTTCTTGACCTAGGCAACCCATCTATAAAGTCCATCGAGATGCTATCCCATTTCCACTGTAGGACTTCTAGAGGATGGAGCAGACCACCTGGCTTCTTCTGCTCCGCCTTGACTTGTTGGCATATTAAACACTTAGAAACAAATTCAGCTACTTCTTTCTTCATGCCATTCCAAAAGAAAACTCTTTTGATGTCTTTATACATTTGGTCTCTGCCTGGGTGTATGGTTAGCTTGGAATGGCGTGCCTCTTCTAGAACCGCCTTTACCAAATCCCTTGCTTGGGGGATGCATAGTCTTCCATCTCATCTCAACCAGCCCTTAGCATCAATGGAGTTTCTATTGAGGTGACTGGAAGTCTCACCCCTAATTAGCTTGTCCATCACATCGGATAGCTGAGGGTCTTCTCTTTGCGCGGCTCTGATTGAGTCTAATAGAGTTGGTCGCACTTCTAACGTTGCTAGCAAGCCAGGTACAAAGTCAGAGGAGGGTTTGAAATTAAAGCTTGCTATGAACTCCAAGCTTTGCCTTTCCACAAAGAGAGGGCTTAAGGCCAGCTTCTTTCTACTTAAGGCGTCTGCTATTGCATTGCCCTTTCCAGGAGTGTAGGAAATCTCAAAATCGAACGAGGCAAGAAACTCCATCCATCTTTGCTGCCTCAAATTGGGATCTTTCTGCGAGAAAAGGTATTTCAATGATTTATGGTCAGTATACAGTTCAAATTTCTCACCTAGGAGATAATGGCGCCAAGACTTAAGCACAAAAACGATGGCTGCCATCTCTAGGTCATGGGTTGGGTAGTTTTTCTCGTGTACTTTCAACTGCCTTCCACCATAAGCTACTACCTTCCCTTCTTGCATCAGAACAGCGCCTAGTCCCGTTCCGCAAGCATCTGTGTAAACTGTAAACATCTTGCTTCCATCAGGCAATGTCAGAACTGGGGCTGTTGTTAGAGCCATTTTCAAACGTTGGAAAGCAATATCGCAATCCAAATCCCAATTGAAAGCAAGGTTCTTCTTTGTCAACCTTGTCAGTGGAGCTGAGATTTCTGCAAAATCTTTGATAAATTTTCGATAAATGCCTGCTAGCCCGAGAAAGCTTCGGACTTCGGTTACATTTCGAGGAACCTTCCAATCTTGCACAGCAACCACTTTCGTGGGGTCCACAACTATCCCCTCTTTTGACACCACGTGTCCAAGGAACCTAACTTCTTCTCTCCAAAAATGGCATTTGGAGAATTTCGCCTTCAACTGATGTACACGGAGAGTATCCGTGACTTCTTTTAGATGCTGAACATGCTCTTCCTCATTCTTTGAGAAGATCAATATATCGTCTACGAAGACCACCACAAACTTATTGAGGAACTCTCAGAACACCCTGCTCATTAAATAAACAAAGTAAGCGTGTGCATTTGTCAAGCCGAAGGGCATGACAAGCCACTCGAAGAAACAATCTGGAGTTCTCAACGCGGTCTTGTCAATGCTGTCTTCAGCCACCCTTAGCTGATGAAACCCGGTAGCCAAATCTAATTGGGATAAAACCGATGCACCTACGAGCTGATCGAACAAATCATCTATTCTCGGGAGTGGGTGCCGATTCCTTTTGGTCAGCTTGTTTAGCTCCCTATAATTAACGCACATGCGAAGCGAACCGTCTGCTTTAGTTGCGAACACTACTGGAGCATCCCATTCAGAAATACTCTACCTTATAAACCCCTTCTCAAGCAATTCTTTAACTTGCTTGCTGAGTTCTTTCCTCTCCCTCGGAGCCATGTGTCTAACAGGTAAAACAACGGGTTTTGCGTTCTCCACGAGGTATATGCGGAAATCTATCTCCCACTTCGGTAGTAAGCCCTTTACCTCTTCAAACACATCCGAGTATTCACTGACTACCCCTAGAGACTGCAAGTTCTCAACGGACGCATCAAGAGATTCTAGAAAACTAAGCATAACGAAGTTCATGGGATTACAAGAAATTTCGAGAGTGTTACCGAGGCGAGTCATGAGTCTAACCACTCTCTTTTCACAATCGAGGACAACACCATTACCGAATAGCCAGTCCATGCCTAGAATCAACCCATAGCCCGTAAAGCCCAAAACAAAGGCATTACATCTAAACCCAACGCTTAGTATAGATATTTTCAAATCCAAACAAACCATTGACAAATAAGCTGAGCCCCAAATTGGATTTGAAACAACCAAGGGATCCTTTACTATACTGGTGTCTAGGTGCAAAGATTCCACTAAAGTAGTAGATATAAAAGAGTGGATGCGCCAGAATCAAATAGTGTACGAATAGGATGATAAAAAAGATAGACTAAACTTTCGACAGTAATATTTCTACCTCGTTCTTGCAGAGGTTCCGTGAGAGCGTGAACTTGTCCTCCAGAAGAAGGTCCAGCTCCATGCCCTTGCTTCCTTGGGCAAGCCCTAGCCATGTGTCCTGTCTCACTACAGTGGAAACAGCCGCCCAACTTCCTTTTCTTCTTCTTGCAGTCTTTAATCAGATGTCCAGGAATGCCACAGAAATTAGACTTTCTCTTTTCATGGGGTTTGTTGTTCTTCCCGCCTTTCTTTGAATCAGCCTTCTTGTTCTGCGACCCCTCCCCCTTCTTTTCTTGAGGCACTTCCGCTTTTGCCTCTTTCTGTCCCTTGTCTTCCTCATGTAAGAGTGCCATGTCTACTAACCTCTTGTAAGTAGCCCCCGTAGGTATATGGGTCATAGCTAAGCTGTGAAGTGGCTCATTCAATCCCCGGACAAAACGGAGAGATTTCTTATGAGCAGTATTCACTAAGTCCATCCCAAATCGAGCCAGCTGATTTAATTGATTGACGTACTCCTTGACCGTCATACTTCCTTGCTTAAGAGATAAGAACTTTTCCAGCTGTAGACTTCGCTCAGCTTGTGAGAGGAATTTCATCTCAAACCTTATTCTGAAATCCATCCATGTGTCAACTGGTCTTTTAGCGTTAGTGACTTCCCACCAATAGGAAGCTTCGTCTTTGAGCAACCATATAGCCAGCTGTATCTTCTACCTACCGTCCACCTCGAAGATAACAAACAGATCCTCAGTTTCTTTGAGCCAGTTCCTAGCTTCTACGAATGATTCAGTTACCTTGAAATCCTTTCCACCCATGGCCCTAAAGTCTCTACAAATCTTTGAGAAAGAATTTGCACGAGGAAGAGGAGGAGAAGCTGGAGGAGGAGGAATATGTGCTGGGCCTGCGTCGTTGGCCCTAGCCTCTAAGTACCTTCTGAACCAGCTAGGTATTGGTACACCCTCTGGAAGGTTAAGATTCCCAGACATGCTGAAACGAAAAAGAAAAGATTCAAAACGAAGGATAGAAAGGTAGTGCATATGGCTTTGGGGATTATGCCTTTTTAAATTTAAAACAACAGTTTTCTTGAAAAATGCTTCTTTATATTTCTTTTTGAAAATAATTTTCAAAAACTTTTATCTAATCTGGTAAACCTTTGCTCTGATACCAAGTGAAACACCCCACCTCCGTTAAGGTCACTCACAAAGGGAATGCCTTAACTTTGGTGGAGGGTTATAGTACAAGACACAGAAAATTTTACAAGACAGATAAATATAAGCAGCGAAATTCAATTATTTATTCCATGCGTGGTTCAATACAAAAGCATTACATCAAATTGTCTTAAAATAACTTCCAAAACATTACAACATAATTTCTGTCTTGATTATTTAATAAAGAAGCATAAACCATAAACAAAACTGCATAAATCCCCAAGGATAATGACCAAGAGCCATAGCCAAGGTTAGAAAGAGTCCAAGTCATACATCTACTTTCTTGAAGCTTGCAAAGAGTCTGACTAAGCTGCAGTATTCCCTCCCTGTGGACCTAGGGGGGGGGGGGAACGGAAGAAAAGAGGACGAAAGTAAATGGGTCAGACAATAAGTCTGGTAAGTTCAGTGATTATAAGTATTTAATCAAGGGATCATGACAGTAATAACAGAACATAGGATAATACCCTAATATAAGATAAGAGGAACATGTGATCGCACCCATTACTGTAGTCTCTGCACCTACTTAACCATTGATTCAACCAGCCCTATGTGTTCATTACAAACGATCCCCTTAATGATCGGCTCCTACTCGTATGCATTCATATCCTGTGTCAATCGGCCCCGCTTGACTGTAGATACCTGTGCTGGTCCCACCATGGGGTGTATCAGTCCCTCTGGTGGCAAGCCGACACGATTCAGGATGCACAATGTATACTACTAATGCCCAGTGCCTAATTTTTCCACTCCGGATTACGTGCACGCCCAAACTCCGTCGGAACCTACACTGGCCCACCAACCGTCGACGTTTTGACCGCTTATAATCAGCCCAATAATCGTGCCCTGATATACACGTAATTGTGTATATTTTATCCTCTTATTTATCTTATTTTATATTTAAAATAATTGATACTGTGTATTTATAGTTGTGTTTTCAGATTATTTATGATGATTGGATTAATGCACGTAATTGTTGAAAAGCTTGAAGAATTGATGCATGAAGAGTGTTGTTTTTGAGAGTAAGATTAGAGCTTGAAGAAATGTTGTTGTTCAACCACCTTCTGCCGCATATGTTAATCCAATGCCTTTTCATAATGATAGCTTGTTGCAGATGTTATGGAGTTCCTATTCATGCTCAAAACAATTGATGTTGATGCCATTTGATGCCCACAAGCTATTACAAATTGCAAATCTATTCATACGCGTTCACATTAGCTCATTTGCAACGCCTCTCACTCTACAGCTGCATTCACACTAGCTTATGTGTTAGTTGGGCTAATTCTTTAGTCCCACATTATGGAATTTGCCTAGTAGCCTTTGTCATATCAGCTATAAATACACTTTATCTCATTCATTGTAAAACACGTTAAGTTTTATTCTGTAATTCTGTTCTTGGAATAAAACTCTTCTCCCTTTTCTCTCAGTTGTTATTTTATTTTATTTATGTTCATGTCTGTTATTTCCTTTTTCTCTTCTTCTTTAGCTATGTCTAGCTAATCCCCTTTGATTAGGGGGTGATGACACTAATAGATATGATTCAATATGAATCACATAGCCAATAAATGAGGACTTTATACATGTAGATCTGGATCTGAATGAAGGGTTAGATCTGAACCTTCATATCCTGTGTCATTTAAGAGCTTTGCTCCTTCACAGGGTATATTCGTGTTCGATCTAACAATTATCAGATTTAGATCTAATTTTAGGGTTTTAGAAATTAATTTGTGAATCTATCCTGATAGTCTATGGTTGTTTAAGAGCTCAGCTCCTGCATAGGCTATGCTTGTCGTTATTTACTTATTTGTTTATAAGAATCTATTTATCGTTGATTCATGTTTATGACAGAAACATGAATTAGATCTATATTTATTTGTTGGCTATTGATGAGTGTGAATCTAATCTATGTCATTATCCCCTAATTGCTTTCTCTTATTAGCTAAATCTCTCTTCTTTATATTTAATTGTTGTTATTTTCTGTGTTTTCAATCAATCAAAATCCTGGAATAACTTGATTGGATTTATTAATTAAAATATTTTTGGTCCCAGAGTTCGACACCCTCTACAACAATCCTTGTTGTTTAGGAAACCGAACGGATTTTACAGTTGTTTACAATTGTATAATTTGTTCGTAAACAAATTTTGGCACCGTTGCCGGGGACCAAAATAGTTTTTAATTTTAAATCCTTCGGGTTATAGTTTTATTTTATTTCATTATTTAAAAAAAAGCACAAAAATAATTTTATTTTATTTCTTTTGTTTTTTTTCATATATAGAAAAAATATCTCTTGATTAGTTTTTGATTTAGTACAGCTGATTAAGAGATAGAAAAAAAACTTGCATGTTATATATATATAAAAAATATCTTGGTTAGAAGATTTGGTATTAAATTATTGATACCACAATCTTTTAATTAAGAGAAAAAAAAAATTCTTGCCACAATTCCGTTCAATTTCTTGCCTTTTTTTTATTTCCAATTTAGTTCCTTTCCTTTATTTCTTTCCTTTATTTTCCACCTTCAATACATTTCCTTTTCTGCAAAATTAAAAAAAATTCTTTTTAATTTACAAATTGTTTTTCTCTGTGCAGCATCCTCACCGTCTTCAATCTCACCTCATCTTTCCCGATCACCACAGCAACTACCACGTCCATAAACAAACCAAAACCACAATTGTTTTAGCAAACTACAGACCCGAATCCGCTCCACAAACTCACTATCAAACACAGTCCACAACCACTGTAACAAATTCATCCCGCTTCGGATCATCATCACAACGTCACCTTATTCCGCCTTCACCCCAGACCACAACTTCGTATACTCCAGTCTCGCCGGAAACCGCTACATCTCTTTCGTCTACAACCAGCGTCCAAACTCCTCACACGCAGCTACAAACCCACAATACAAATCCCTTTTCTGTTAACAAATTCACAAGCCTAACCTTGTATCAACCGCTTGCCAAAGTTCATGCATCCAGACCTCCATCCCGACCATACCATTGCTATTCATTACACTCCTCCTTCTCCTCTGTTACCAAATCAGAAGCAAGAACCAAATAACTTCTGACAGGTGTGAAACATTCAACCCATCTCCAAAACAACCTTCCTCCATTCAACGCGCCCCCAAAACAGCAGCAATAATTGCCATTTTTTTCCTTTGTCTCAACCCATACAATCACAAAGCCAACATCTATTACCCTTCAATCAACCAAGCTACATCATACTTCGCCAAACCCCCTTCAATCCTTCAAACGGCTCGCCTCTCAGTCAAACCACACCACAATCAAATCGCAGCACCCATTCACCAACTCGTTCTCCCTTTTCATCAACCAGAATACACCTCACCTTCACCACTTCCTGAATTCAAACCACTTTTCCAAAATCGAAAACCCCGTAACCAGATTTCATAACAAATCGGCATTTGAATCATTGCAACCAAATTCTGTCAGCACCCTACATTCCGATTCGAGAGTAAGAAAGTCGAAATCGAAACCTCCCATCAATTTTCAGAACTCAAATAAAAAATAAAAATTAAAAACAAATAGGGAAATCCAGAGTAATAAAGCCACATTCTTTGTTGGCTTTTGATTTGTTTTATTTTGAGAAGTAGCTGAGGAGACGGACCGTCTTATTGATAACTAGTGAACGTGATTGACTACGGTTGTTTTTTGGCTTGCAGTTTTGATTTGGAACGCAATTTAAAGGAGGAAGGGACTTGAATTGGTCACTGGGAAGCTGATATTCTACAAAGGGTGTTGGATTGGGTAGTGGGCCGCTTGAGCTGTGGGTTTTTTTTGATTCACTTGGGGGTTCTTTCTTTTCTTTTCTTTATTTTCCTCATTTTCGAATTGTTTCATTCCCCTCTTTGAATTCTAAAAAAAAAAACTTGTCGTCGTTGTTGTTTGCTTTTTGTTTTCCACTCATATTGTTTTTAGTTTCATTTTTGTTTTCCACCCATGCGTTTAGTTAACATGTTGAATTGGTTAAGTGTTTCCTAATTGACTTGACCCTACCAATCCTGACTTAGCTTAAATTTATTAAAGCACCAACCACTCACATTAGACAGGTCTTGTTGTGATCACTGGATATGTCGTTCGGTTCCGGGCAGATTTACACCACAACTCAGTCTAACCTCGGGTTCTTTTTGGGCTTGATGCACTAACCACCCACATTAGACAGGTCTTGTTGTGGTCACTGGATATGCCGGTCGGTTCCGGGCAGATTTACACCACAACTCAGTCTAACCTCGGGTTAGGCATATTCATCTTTTTCTAGATTCATATTTTTCTATATATGTCTAATTTCTTTATGTAAATTAAATTAAATTAAATCAGGCCATAATTATCCTTTGATTATGCTCACCATAAATGGTATATCAAATATAACATTTTATGACAAATCTATGCCATGAATTTTCATATTTTCCCCTAGCTACCCCCATGGAACGTATGCATGAATCACATAAAATGTTGGGCTAGTAAATTAGCCCAAACCCATAAACAAAAAGGGTAATAAATAAGGGACATGAAATAAACATAAAATAACATACATTTCAACTTGCCATGTGTAACTTGGCATAGAAGTATCATTAACTTTAATTAAATGGGTAAATGTGAACTTGTGACTAAGTTGGGTCTAATTTTCATGTAAACTTGACAAAGGTCTAGCATGGAGTTTTAACATATAATCACAGTTTCAACCCTCAACTTAGCATATTAACTTATGTATGTCAAAACATAAGAAAGCTACTATAATCATTTTTAAATCGCAACTTAGCATATTAACTTATGTGTGTTAAACATAAGAGAACTATTATCAGCATATTCGAATCACAACTTAGCATGATGACTTATGTGTTAAAACATAAGAGGACTACAATTCCAAATTTTACCACTAAATTAGATTCAAACTAACACAGATATACATGAGTGTTGATCTAACATATAATCATGTGTTTTAGATCATAAACTTGCAAATAACCACCAATTTATGACATGACATGTTTTACCATTTAATTGGCAAAATAAATCCATTACCCAATCATAATAGATTCCAATAACATACAATATATTCATCACTATAAGCATATAGACAAGATTAATATACAATTTGTTCATCACCACAAGCTTGTAGACATGATTAATATACAACATGTTCATTGCCACAAGCATATAGACATGATTAATTACAACGATACTTTAAGTTAAACGAGAATCAAATCTTATACATAAGCATCATTCTATATCCAAATTACAAAATGTCATGATTCACTTGAAAGAATGTTTAAATCTGCGTAATAACCAACTTACAAACAAAAAAGGAATTCTTGTGTTATGAAATCTGAATTCTGAAATTGGTAAGCTTGCCTTTGATGTAGATCGTTGAATTTGATAATCTTTTAATTTGATTTTTTTTCTTTTGATTCAAGTCCTTATCTTGTCTTTTAATTGGTGACGGCTACTCCAAGTTTTCCATTGACTGTATGATAGTTCTAGGATTATTTTTGTGTGATTTTTAGGTTTGAGAATTGGGTTGTTTATAAAGAATTTCAACTCAATTTGAGCCGTCAGATGATCCTAGGGTTAACCACAGCCATCCAGTGAAGATAAGGTGACACCTCAGCCTTAGTGACTCAGCACTGAGTCACAAAATCGTCACCTTTCAGATCTCCCAGCGGGGGGGAGGGAAGGGAGGGCAAGTCGACCTGTAGGGGGGAGGTCGACCTGGGTCCTGGACGGGAATTTTCCCGCTCAGCCCGCTTCTGACTTTTGATTTGAATTTGTTTTCGAGCTGTTTGAATTTATTTGAATTTTCTGGAAACTTCCGACAACCATAACTTCTTCATACGAAGTCCAATTTAAGCAAACTCGGACTCTATCTCAACTAGAATTACGAGACGAACACAACGGCATAACCCGTTTCCCTTAATTCTCATAGTTTAAATTAAATATTGTTTAATTCGTTACTACACCGTCAATAGAAAATACGGGGTGTTACACGCGAGTTATTCAGAAAGACCGGGTTTATCCCATTCTGAATAACTAATTCGATGATGTATCGAGGTTAAAGACGGTGGTTGAAGACCGGAGGTCTTCACATCATTTGGATGATTACTGATGTCTTGATTGGGCCGTACACCTAAGACGAGGCAATAAGTGGAGATCGTCCAGACGTACTTGGAGACCGACGGATATGTGAGGGCCTCTCTCATGTACTGGACATATGGGATGAGGAATAAGGTGCCTCCGGTTTCATTCAGACCCAGAACGAACTTTTAAATGGATGTGTGTCTGACATCAGATTTCATTCTATGTGATTGATAGACATTGGTTGCATAGCATGAACTGCATGTGTGGCATGCTGAGATGCAAATGATCAAGGCTTCTATTGAAAAGCAGAGTCTTATGGTTGATGATCAAAGCACGGCTTTAATATAGCATAGCTTTGTGTAGCGTTAATTCGCGAGCCTCACGCCCCGGTGTGAACCAAAAACGGGAGAGAATATCATGGAGGGCATGCGTTTCCTTCTAGCTAGGAGTAGTGTCAGCGTTTTACTAGCCCTGACATTTTACTTATGTGGATGATGGATTGCGAGGCACCTCGGTTATATCGGTCGTTCTAGGGCTGATGGTTTGGTCGGGATATGACCAGTTACTCCCCATAGGGCGGGAAAACGTAGTCTTCAGGCATTTTAATCCACTCCGTGCGGACCGACCCTGACGATCGAAGAGCCCACCTGAGTCTGGGTCCTGAGAGGCGGGCTAGAGTGTAATAACCCGGAAATCTGGGCCAATTTAAAATTTTTATTTTGGCAATTTTTGTGAATTTTAGTTATTTAAAATGAATTATTTTAAATAATATCGACGTGAAATTTATTTTGAATAGAATTCGAACGTATATATTATATAGATCGTCGTTAGAATATAAATATTTATTTTAAATTATAAAAGGAATTGAAAATGGCGCGGTAGTTCGATAATTCGATTTCAAATTTCAAATTTCAAATGAATGTACCAGGTGCAAAATAAACCGGATTTTAGTGAAACCAAAAATATTTGAATCTATTTGTGAATATCTTTCCAACGAATCCGAAAAATTGAAATTTCATAGCGGGGATAAAAAGTTATGCCCAGTTGAAAATTCAGAATAGTCGCTATGGAATTCTAGCCTTTAAAAATATCCATTTTGCAAACGACATCGGAACTCGACGAAACCACTTTTGTTGGATCTGCGATGTCAAATTATTGCAAGATTCCAAATTTCATTAATTTTCGGATCAATATGTGAGTGTGGCAAAGGAAAACGCATTTGACTAGTTTAAGTTGATTTTAATCGACTGGAAAATGGCCATTATTCAAACGGTCTCAGAATTTGACGAAATTAGTTTTGTTAGGACCGTATCGTCAATATGAAGCTAGAAATAATTTTTTTTTTGAATTTTTAGAGTTCGTATGTGGCCCCGGTTTATTGAAATGTGAGTTTGAATTGAACATATAAAGATCTATATTTTAAATTCAATGGAAGCTGATCATAACGATCGAATTGGCCTACGTGACATATCGCATTGCGTTCAGAATGGGGGTAGTATGCTGGGGATGACAGTCGACAGGTTCGGTTTCGAGTTCGAAAACAAAAGTTGCTTTTTGGGGTTAAATTAAATAATAAAATATATTTTCTATTCCCTCTCTCTCCTATTTTACAGTCAACCCCCCTTCTTCTTCATTCCATGATCGAATCAGTAAAAAAAATTTTTTTTAATTTAAAACCCAGTCGACTTCATCCAACGTGCCCCCCAGTTCATCTCGCTGTTGCGCCTAGTGGGGCCCTCCGACGATCGCCCCCTCCCCTCATGCTCCTCCCCTTCCTCTCTCTTCCCTCCAATCGAAGCCCCCTCTCGCTACTCCCTTCCGCCCATCAAGCCCTAGGCCGATTTCAGCCCTCTACCACACCCATGCCGACCTCGCCCTCCCCCACCTGACCAATGCACCACCACTCCGACCTGCTGCACCTCACCACGACCCTCGACCTCGCCACTCGCTCCTCCTCCTCTGTAAAGGCATCGCCACCACCAACTAGGGCAGCCGCCGACTCTACCACCTCCCCCTTGGCTTGCGAACGAGAAAACACCCCCTCCTCTAAAATCAAACTGTAAGTTCTCTTTATTTTATTTTATTTTATTTTTATTGTTTTATTATTTGATTTAGATTTCTATGATAGGAATGCAAGTGTTGGTCATAGAAAAATATGATTTTTAAATCATAGGAAAGCTTAAAATTTTATAATAAAAAGTTTCATAATTTTATAAAGAAAAAAAAATGATTCTTTAATAGGGTAAATGTAGGGAAAAGGTATAGATTTTTGAAAACAAAAAGTATAAATTTTAGTAACATAAAAGATTTGATTTTTATGAAAGTAAACTTTTTTATTTATAGGAAAAGATTAGATTTTTAACTAAGTAAAAAGACGATTTTTGATCTTGTGAAAGCGAAGATATAGAAATGTTAAAAATATAATTTTTATAATACAGAGAAGTTAAAAATATAATTTATATACTAGTGGCATATTAAAAATATAATTTTTATATAGTATGATAGTAAAAATATGATTTTTATTCATGTAGAGTAATAAAAATATAATCTTTATTAGAAGAAGAGCAATATAAAAATATAATTTTTATAACAAAGTAAAGATAATTTTTTTTTTATATATATGAGGTGAAGGTAAAAAAATTCGATTTTTATATATGTAGTGAATACGGGCAACGAAAGTGACAAAAGACGAAAAGATGAAGATTTCCTTCATAAGAAGAGTCGCGGTGAATGGATTTATCTTGGGTGAGAACTCCTCACCTTTAATTTTCTTTTTCTAGAAAAAAATATATACTAGGATGCAGACGATGTTTAGTAGCACCCGACACCCGTCGTCCACAGACCATGGACGGCTTGTATGCTTGTTTGTATGATTTTGATGTGTAGTTGATTGTGTAATGTGATGTCAAATGAAATAAAATATTCATATAGTTAAAAATATTTTATAGTTGAAAATAGAATTTTTAACGGGTATTTAAAATGAAATAAATATAAACAAATCGAACGATTTGTTTATATACACACATTTGACTGATATTGATTGGAACGATAAATTTTTCACATAGCCCAACTGCACAAATAAAATCTGTGTTTGATTGTTTGAAAACCCCACACGGGTATTGGGGTGATATATGACATACACTAATCCTAATAATTAGTTGTTTGTCGATCAATTAATTGACAGACTGTTATAAGCGTTGAATATTTATATTTGATGCTTATGCAGTGTAGAATGCACTTTGGATGATGGTTGATTATTTGTCATTGTTGATATATACATGCGTTGTATGGAAATCCATAGAAATAAAATCTATGGTAATTGATTGGGCCTCATTCCAGTTTTGAATAGAAATATTTGAATAGAATATTTGAAAATTGAAATATATGAAGCCGTATTGATCAGATTGACGCCATTTTGACGTGAACGATATTTATATCGATTTTATTCATTTTATAATGAATATCGAAAGTGATTTCAAAATCTGATATTTTGAATAGAAATGAATTCGTATTGAAATTGAATAGAAATGAATTTGAATTGAAATTGAATAGAAATGAATTCGAATTGAAATTGAATAGAAAGGAATTCGAATTGAAATTGAATAGAAATGAATTCGAATTGAAATTGAATAGAAATGAATTTGAATTGAAATTGAATAGAAATGAATTCGAATTGAAATTGAATAGAAATGAACTCGAATTGAATTGAAAACGAACTGAAATTGAATTAAAAATCGAGTTGAATTGAAATCAATTTGAAATGAATTTAAATTGAATTTATAAGAAAAAAATTCAATTTTGATTTGAATTTGAGAAGAAGTTGAAATTGTTTTGAAAACGAATTTAAAACTATTTATATAATACGTTTTAAAAGGAAATCGACGAAGTATATATTATATATATAATATAATGGCCTGAATAGAACGCGTCGCGCTGCGGTAGTTCGTGAATTTCGACCACTGATTTCGAATGGATATTGCGGGAGTTCCGACCGTCGGATTCTCCTAAAACCAGAACCATTGGGTTGGTATCGAAAAGAGCTTTCTAACGAATATTAGAAATTAGAAATCTCACGGTTGGATATGGAATTATGTCCAAATCAAATTTGGAAAAGGTCTCTGTAAGTGCAGTTCGATGGCCGTCGATGGAAATAGACTGTACGAGCCTTGATAAAATTATTAAAAATAGTAATAATTTGTGTCAAATCATAAGAAATGATTTGGGAAGAATTGGGATGAAAAACTCTATATTTGAAAAGATAAAAATAGATTTTTATCGAAATGAACTAGTTTTGAACTAGAATAATAATTTATTTATTGTTAAAATAAATAAATTGGACTTGAAAGGGTTTTAAAAGTACCAGAATTTCCAATAACTAAATTGGAATGGATTTGAATCAAAATTGTCTTTGGAATATTTCAATGTTGGATTTCGTGATGATACATGTATTGTTATGGGAATTTGAAAGATATATATATATATCGTTATTTCCAATACGATATTTGTTGGTCGTCGAATTTGATATTGAATATAAGTCGATATATTTTCTATTCAGAGCCTTGTATTTAATATCAAATGTGATTTGGGTTTGTCGTGAATGGTGTCTTCATTAACACTGTTCTTAAGCCCAGTTGAGAAAAAGATTAAATCTTTTTATTTAGATTTAATGAAGTGTACCAATTAAATAATATTTAATTGGAATTAAATTGGTATTGATTTTTGGGTTTATCGTGAACAATGTTTTAAATAACACTTGTTCTTTAACCCGATAATTAATGGAATGTGATTTTGGGTTTATCGTGAACCGTGTTTTAAATGACACTAATTCTTTAACCCAGTTAAAGATTAAAACTAAGTGGAGTTTTAATGAATCTTTAATTTGGTTGAAATGATCGAGAGTGGAGTATCTCCAGTTTTACTCCAGGCGATAGTTAAATCTTTAATTAGATTTGAACGTGAAATGGTAACCGAATTTACCAATAACACCGTGGTGTTAGATGTGAAGTATTACCAGTTTTACTTTATGGGATAAATAGGTTGGGATTGGGAAATGAAATAAATAATTACTTCGGTATGGTTCACTAATCCCGACTAGTTTGAAGTGATATTCAAAGGAAGATTAAAGAATAAATTTAAAGAATTTATCTTTGATAAAATTAATTGGAACCTTTCCCTAAGTATAAGAATATTTGAACAAAAGAATATTATGAATTGGAATGAGGCGTATGTTGTGTTTGTGTAACACTTATTTATTATATACGCGAGTTATTCAGAAAGACCAGGTCTATCCCATTCTGAATAACTGATTCGACGTAGTGTCGAAGATGAAGACGGTGGTTGAAGACCGGAGGTCTTCACGTCGTTTGGATAATTACTGATGATCTTGATTGGGCCGTACACCCAAGAGGAGGGAATCAGTTAGTGGTCGTCCAGACATACTTGGAGATTGATGGATATGCGGGGTAATAGGTGCCTCCAGTTTCATTCAGACCCAGAACAGACTTGTAAATGGACTGTGTGTCTGACATTGGATTTTATTCTGTGTGGTTGATTTCTATTAAATATATATCTGTTTGGTGGCGGAGAATTTATTATCTTGCTTAACGCCCTTCTCTGAGATTTACGAGCTTAGAGGTTATATATTGATGGATATCAAACGCATGGAGTGAATTGCCTGTGTGTCATGCCTAAGTGGCAATTGATCGAGGCTTCTGTTGAAAAGCAAAGTCTTGTGGTTGATGATCAAAGCACCGTCTGTATGGCATAGCTTTGTGTAATGTGAATTCACGAGCCCCACACCCCGGTGGTGAACCAAAAACGGGAAAGGACCTCAGGGAGGACATGCGTTTCTTTCTATTTAGAAGTGGCGTCAGTGGTTTTACTCGCCCTGACGAGTATGACTTATGTGGTTGTTGCTGTTGTGAGGCGCCTTGGTTAGATCGGATAATCCGGGTCCGATGGAGTCATTCTTGGCTCGTGTACGCCCAAAGGGCAGGGAAACACAGTGTTCAGGCATTTTAATCCACATCGGTGGACCGGCCCTGTTGCTCCAAGGGCCCACCTGAGTCTAGGTCCTAAGGCTCGGGCTAGAGAGTCTCGAATCGGTAAGGACTATCTTTTGCCTCGGTTCGAAGATGGAAATCCAATTTCCAAATACGTGATTTTGCGGTTTTAATTGTAGAACTAGTATGGCGACATGATATATGGAACCCATGCCGTCTATGATTGGTACTTATGATTTGAAGTTGTTTTATACACTATGCACTTATAATAGTATTAAATGATTTGTTTTAAACGTACTAAGCATGTTTGGTTATTATAAGGGAAAACCCTATCTCCCGGCTTGCGTTGAATTGTGTGATAGGATCTGGGTCTTATAATAGCTTCATTTTTCCAAAAAGCATTACACTGTTTTGTTATATGCACTGGTATTCTTGGGAGGAAACCCGTTCCATGTTATACGACGTGGTCCCTTGATATATTTGATTTAAAGTAAAGTTTTAAATAACTGTTTTAGTTCTCACACCAGTCCCATGACTGACTTGGAGTTTATTGTTTTGACCTAAACTCTGGGTGCCCTTATTTTGACACGGGAAGCTAGTAGTTTTGGTTTTGCAGATTTATATTCATAGGATCCTGGTTTACAGCTGGAATGATATCCGGAATACTTTGTATCCGTATATCTCCTTCAGTTGTGTATTGTATTATTTTCCGCTGCTATGTAATTTAGTGTAATCTCTGATATGTGGTAAATATGTAATATATATATTCTTGTATTCTAATGGAATTGTTGTAATATACAATGAAATTTTCTTCCGTTTGCGTTCTATTTTGTCGTGTTCTCAATACAATTCGTTCTTTCTCTTCTCTTCGGAGTTCGGGGAAGTTCGGGTCGTAACGTCTTGGTATCAGAGCTTTGGTTTACAAAGTTTAGAGAACAAGACACGTTAGAACCATATGAAAGAATTCATCAAATATTGGATTAGTAATATCCAATGAAAATGACTCGTTAGAGATAGGATCAGTAGTATCCTAGAACGAGTGTGAAGAGTATATTTTTAAAATGAAACAAATTTGTTTTGAAAATTTAAATCAATTATTCGTATTTGATTATTTATTTTATATTGATTTGGGCAATCCAGTATATAAAGATTTTGCATATACGTCTGATCCGCATGTATTTGAAGTTTAAATATACTGGATAGGTATAGAATCGCACTGTAGACGCCCGGGAATGACTCTAATGATGGGTACCCATCATCAGTGTTGTGTTCGAGTATCGAAAGCAGGATTTCTATATATTTCCAGTTGACTGGTGTGAGAACCAAAATTAGATAGGGCTTATTGTTGTGATTTGGCCTCAAAAATGTTATTTTTTGACTATATATCAAAGTTATGAATTTGAAAAGCTAATCAACTAAATGATTGCTGATTGTGTTGTTTGATTATAGTTTGATTAATTAAAATGTTGAACTTTTAGCCAAATTGTATCAAATAGTGAATTGTATTGAAAATTAGTCGCATTTGCATGCTTGTACTGGTACTTACATTGAACAGGTCATAGCAAGGAGGCTAGAGCAGAGGAATAAAATTGTTTGCCCGACAAATAGGTACATGTTTACCATAATTTACTGTTTTGTATGGGTGATGATGATTTTTTGAGCCAATTGGCTAGCCGCTTGGCTTTTTCTTTTTCTTTTGGATTGAAGAAGGCCATGTGAGGCTATATGAAATATCCCGAAGTCCCCGGTGCAGGGTAGGTTATGGCGAATTTTTTTGAAATTTAGGGTGTTAGCCAAATTTTTTGAAAAATTTGAAAAGTTCTTAGAAACTGAAAAGTTGAAGAACTTAAGCCGTAGTGAAAATAATGGAAGTTGCTTGATTAATTAAACAACTTTCGTCTTCGTTCCTTTTCGGGGACGAAAAGTTTTAAGTGGGGGAGATTGTAATAACCTGGAAATCTGGGCCAATTAAAAAATTTTATTTTGGCAATTTTAGCGAATTTTAATTATTTAAAATGAATTATTTTAAATAATATCGACGAGAAATTTATTTTGAATAGAATTCGAACGTATATATTATATAGATCGTCGTTAGAATATAAATATTTATTTTCAATTATAAAAGGAATTGAAAATGGTGCGGTAGTTCGATAATTCGATTTCAAATTTCAAATGAATGTACCGGGTGCAAAATAAACCGGATTTTTGTGAAACCAAAAATATTAGAATCTATTTGTGAATATCTTTCCAATGAATTCGAAAAATTGAAATTTCATAGCGGGGATAAAAAGTTATGCCCAGTTGAAAATTCAGAATAGTCACTATGGAATTCTGGCCTTTAAAAATAGCCATTTTGCAAACGACATCTGAATTCGACGAAACCACTTTTGTTGGATCCGCGATGTCAAATTATTGCTAGATTCCAAATTTCATAAATTTTCGGATCAATATGTGAGCGTGGCAAAGGAAAACGCGTTTGACCAGTTTCAGTTGATTTTAATCGACAGGAAAATGGCCATTTTTCAAACGGTCTCAGAATTTGATGAAATTAGTTTTGTTAGGACCGTATCGTCAATATGAAGCTAGAAATAATTTTTCTGGAATTTTTAGAATTCGTATGTGGCCCCGGTAAATTGAAATGTTCGTTTGAATTAAACATATAAAGATTTATATATTAAATTCAATGGAAGATGATCGTAACGATCGAATTGGCCTATGTGACATATCCCATTGTGTTCGGAATGGGGGTAATACGCTAGGGACGACAGTCGGCATGTTCGGTTTCGAGTTCGAAAACAAAAGTTGCTTTTTGGGGTTAAATTAAATAGTAAAATATATTTTCTATTCCCTCTCTCTCCTATTTTTCAGTCAACCCCCCTTCTTCTTCATTCCACGATCGGATAAGTAAAAGAATTTTTTTAATTAAAAACCCCGTCGACTTCATCCAACGCGCCTCCCCAGTTAATCTCGCCGTCGCGCCTAGTGGGGCCCTCCGACGATCGCCCCCTCCCCTCGTGCTCCTCCCCTTCCTCCCTCTTCCCTCCAATCGAAGCCCCCTCTCGCTACTCCCTTCCGCCCCTCAAGCCCGAGGCCGATTTCAGCCCTCCGCCACACCCATGCCGACCTCGCCCTCCCCCACCTGACCAACGCACCACCTCTCCAACCTGCTGCACCTCACCACAACCCCCGACCTCGCCACTCGCTCCTCCTTCTCTGTAAAAGCATCGCCACCAACAACTAGGGCTGCCGCCAACTCTACCACCTCCCCCTTGGCTTGCGAACGCAAAAACAACCCCCCTCCTCTAAAATCAAACTGTAAGGTCTCTTTATTTTATTTTTATCGTTTTATTATTTGATTTAGATTTCTATGATAGAAATGCAAGTGTTGGTCATAGAAAAATATGATTTTTAAATCATAGGAAATTTTAAAATTTTATAATAGAAAGGTTCTTAATTTTATAAAGAAAAAGAAATGATTCTTTAAAAGGGTAAATGTAGGGAAAAGGTATAGATTTTTGAAAACAAAAAGTATAGATTTTAGTAACAAAAAAGATTTGATTTTTATTAAAGTAAAGATTTTTATTCGTAGGAAAATATTAGATTTTTAACTAAGTAAAAAGACGATTTATGATCATATGAAAGCGAAGATATAGAAAAGTTAAAAATATAATTTTTATAATATAGAGAAGTTAAAAATATAATTTATATACTAGTGGCATATTAAAAATATAATTTTTATAAAGTATGATAGTAAAAATATGATTTTTATTCATGTAGAGTAATAAAAATATAATCTTTATTAGGAGAAGAGAAATATAAAAATATAATTTTTATAATAAAGTGAAGATAAAAATTTGATTTTTATATATATGAGGTGAAGGTAAAAAAATTCGATTTTTATATATGTAGTGAATACGGGCAACGAAACTGACAAAAGACGAAAAGATGAAGATTTGCTTCATAAGAAGAGTCGCGGTGAATGGATTTAGCTTGGGTGAGAACTCCTCACCTTTAATTTTCTTTTTCTAGAAAAAAATCTATAATAGGATGCAAACGATGTTTAGTAGCACCCGACACCCATCGTCCACAGACCATGGACGGCTTGTATGCTTGTTTGTATGATTTTGATGTGTAGTTGATTGTGTAATGCGATGTGAATTGAAATAAAATATTTATATAGTTAAAAATATTTTATAGTTGAAAATAGAATTTTTAACGGGTATTTAAAATGAAATAAATATAAACAAATCGAACGATTTGTTTATATACACACATTTGACTGATATTAATTGGGACGATAAATTTTACACATCGCCCAACTGCACAAATAAAATCTGTGTTTGATTATTTGAAAACTCCACACGGGTATTGGGGTGATATATGACATACACTAATCCCAATAATTAGTTGTATGTCGATCGATTGATTGACAGACTATTATAAGCATTGAATATTTATATTTGATGCTTATACAGTGTAGAATGCACTTTGGATGATAGTTGATTATTTGTCATTGTTGATATATACATGCGTTGTATGGAAATCCATAGAAATAAAATCTATGGTAATTGATTGGGCCTCATTCCAGTTTTGAATAGAAATATTTGAATAGAATATTTGAAAATAGAAATATATGAAGCCGTGTTGATTAGATTGACGCCATTTTGACGTGAACGATATTTATATCGATTTTATTCATTTTATAATGAATATCGAAAGTGATTTAAAAATATGAAATTTTGAATTGAAATGAATTCGAGTTGAAATTGAATAGAAATGAATTCGAATTGAAATTGAACAGAAAGGAATTCGAATTGAAATTGAATAGAAATGAATTCGAATTTAAATTGAATAGAAATGAATTCGAATTGAAATTGAATAGAAATGAACTCGAATTGAAATTGAATTGAAACCGAACTGAAATTGAATTAAAAACCGATTTGAATTGAAATCAATTTGAAATGAATTTAAATCGAATTTATAAGAAAAAAATACAATTTTAATTTGAATTTGAAAAGAAGTTGAAATCGTTTTGAAAACGAATTTAAAACTATTTATATAATACGTTTTTAAAGGAAATCGACGAAGTATATATTATATATATTAAATGTATAATATAATGGCCTGAATAGAACGCGCCGTGCTACGGTAGTTCATGAATTTCGACCATTGACTTCGAATGGATATTGCGGGAGATCCGACCGTCGGATTCTCCTAAAACCAGAACCGTTGGGTTCGTATCGAAAAGATCTTTCTAAGGAATATTAGAAATTAGAAATCTAACGGTTGGATTTGGAATTATGTCCAAATCAAATTTGGAAAAGGTCGCTGTAAGTGAAGTTCGATGGCTGTCGATGGAAATCGATTGTACGAGCCTTGATAAAATTATTAAAAATAGTAATAATTTGTGTAAAATCATAGGAAATGATTTGGGAAGAGCTGGGATGAAAAAATCCATATTTGAAAAGATAAAAGTAGATTTTTATCGAAATGAACTAGTTTTGAACTAGAATAATAATTTATTTATTTTTAAAATAAATAAATTGGATTTGAAAGGGTTTTAAAAGTAACCAGAATTTCCAATAATTGAATTGGAATGGATTTGAATCGAAACTGTCATTGGAATATTTCGATGTTGGATTTCGTGATGATACAGGTATTGTTATCGGAATTTGAAAGATATATATATATATATATCGTTATTTCCAATACGATATTTGTTGGTCGTAGAATTTGATATTGAATATAAGCCGATATATTTTCTATTCAGAGCCTTGTATTTAATATCAAATGTGATTTGGGTTTGTTGTGAATGATGTCTTCATTAACACTGTTCTTAAGCCCAGTTGAGAAAAAGATTAAATCTTTTTATTTAGATTTAATGAAGTGTACCAATTAAATAATATTTAATTGGAATTAGATTGGTATTGATTTTTTGGTTTATCGTGAACAGTGTTTTAAATAACACTTGTTCTTTAACCCGATAATTAATGGAATGTGATTTTGGGTTTATTGTGAACCATGTTTTAAATGACACTAATTCTTTAACCCAGTTAAAGATTAAAACTGAGTGGAGTTTTAATGAATCTTTAATTAGATTGAAATGATCGAGAGTGAGTATCTCCAATTTTACTCCAGGCGATAGTTAAATCTTTAATTAGATTTGAACGTGAAATGGTAATCGAATTTACCGATAACACCGTGGTGTTAGATGTGAAGTATTACCAGTTTTACTTCATGGGATAAATAGGTTGGGATTGGGAAATAAAATAAATAAATACTTCGGTATGGTTCGCTAATCCCGACTAGTTTGAAGTGATATTCAAAGGAAGATTAAAGAATAAATTTAAAGAATTTATCTTCGATAAAATTAGTGGGAACCTTTCCCAAAGTAAAAGAATATTTGAACAAAACAATATTCTGAATTGGAATGAGTCGTATGTTGTGTTTGTGTAACACTTATTTATTATATACGCGAGTTATTCAGAAAGACCGGGTCTATCCCATTCTCAATAACTGATTTGACGTGGTGTCGAAGATGAAGACGGTGGTTGAAGACCGGAGGTCCTCACATCGTTTGGATATTTACTGATGATCTTGATTGGGTCGTACACCCAAGAGGAGGGAATCAGTTAGTGGTCGTCCAGACGTACTTGGAGATCGATGGATATGCGGGGTACTAGGTGCCTCCGGTTTCATTCAAACCCAGAACGGACTTGTAAATGGACTGCGTGTCTGACATTGGATTTTATTCTGTGTGATTGATTTCTATCAAATACATATCTGTTTGGCGGCGGATAATTTATTCTCTTGGTTAACGCCCTTCTCTGAGACGTACGAGCTCAGAGGTTATATATTGATGGATATCAAACGCATGGAGTGAATTGCCTGTGTGGCATGCCTAAGTGGCAATTGATCGAGGCTTCTGTTGAAAAGCAAAGTCTTGTGGTTGATGATCAAAGCACTGCCTGTGTGGCATAGCTTTGTGTAACGTGAATTCGCGAGCCTCACTCCTCGGTGGTGAACCAAAAACGGGAGAGGACCTCAGAGAGGACATGCGTTTCTTTCTAGTTAGAAGTGGCGTCAGTGGTTTTACACGCCCTGACGAGTTTGACTTATGTGGTTGTTGCTGTTGCGAGGCGCCTCGGTTAGATCGGACGATCCAGGTCCAACGGAGTCATTCTTTGGCTCATTTACGCCCCAAAGGGCGGGGAAACGCAGTGTTCAGGCATTTTAATCCACATCGGTGGACCGGCCCTGTCGCTCCAAGGGCCACCTGAGTCTGGGTCCTGAGGCTCGGGCTAGAGAGTCTCGAATCGGTAAGGACTATCTTTTGCCTCGGTTCGCAGATGGAAATCCAATTTCCAAATACGTGATTTTGCGGTTTTAATTGTAGAACTAGTATGGCGACATGATATATGGTACCCATGCCGTCTATGATTGATACTTATGATTTGAAGTTGTTTTATACACTATGCACTTGTAATAGTATCAAATGATTTGTTTTAAACGTACTAAGCATGTTTGGTTATTATAAGGGAAAACCCTATCCCCTGGCTTGCATTGCATTGTGTGATAGGACTTGGGTCTTATAATAGCTTAATTTTTCCAAAAAGCATTGCGCTGTTTTGTTATATGCACTGGTTTTCTTGGGAGGAAACCCGTTCCGTGTTATACGGCGTGTTCCCTTGATATATCTGATTTAAAGTAAAGTTTTAAATAACTGTTTTAGTTCTCATACCAGTCCCATGATTGACCTGGAGTTTATTGTTTTGACCTAAACTCTGGATGCCCTTATTTTGACACGGGCAGCTAGTAGTTTTGGTTTTGCAGATTTATATTCACAGGATCCTGGTTTACAGCTGGAATGATATCCGGAAAGCTTTGTATCCGTATATCTCCTTCAGTTGTGTATTGTATTATTTTCCGCTGCTATGTAATTTATTGTAATCTCTGATATGTGTTAAATGTGTAATATTGATTTATACTCTGTATATTCTTGTATTCTGATGTAATTGTTGTAATATACAATGAAATGTTCTTCCGTTTGCATTCTATTTTGTCGTGTTCTCATTACAATTCGTTCGTTCTCTTCTCTTCGGAGACTGGGGAAGTTCGGGTCGTAACATCTTGGTATCAGAGCTTTGGTTCAAAAGCTTAGAGAATAAGACACGTTAGAACCATACGAAAGAATTCATCAGATATTAGATTAGTAATATCCAATGAAAATGACTCGTTAGAGATAGGATAAGTAGTATCCTAGAACGAGTGTGAAGAGTATATTTTTAAAATGAAACAAATTTGTTTTGAAGATTTAAATCAATTATTCGTATTTGATTATTTATTCTATATTGATTTGGACAATCCAGTATATAACGATTTTGCATATACGTCTGTTCCGTGTGTATTTGAAGTTTTAATATACTGGATAGGTATAGAATTGCACTGTAGACGCTCGAGAATGATTCTGATGATGGGTACCCATCATCAATGTTGTGTTCGAGTTTCGAAGGCGGGATTTTTATATATTTCCAGTTGACTGGTGTGAGAACCAAAATTAGATAGGGCTTATTGTTGTGATTTGGCATCAAAAATGTGATTTTTTGACTATATATCAAATTTATGAATTTGAAAAGCTAATCAACTAATTGATTGCTGATTGTGTTGTTTGATTATAGTTTGATTAATTAAAATGTTGAACCTTTGGCCAAATTGTATCAAATAGTGAATTGTATTGAAAATTAGTCGCATTCGCATGCTTGTACTGGTACTTACATTGAACAGGTCATAGCAAGGAGGCTAGAGCAGAGGAATAAAATTGTTTGCCCGACAAATAGGTACATGTTTACCATAATTTACTGTTTTGTTTTGGTGATGATTATTTTTTGAGCCGATTGGCTTTTTCTTTTTCTTTTGGATTGAAGAAGGCCATGGGAGGCTATATGAAATATCCCGAAGTCCCCGGTGCAGGGGAGGTTATGGCGAAATTTTTCGAAAATTTAGGGTGTTAGCCAATTTTTTTGAAAAATTTGAAAAGTTCTTAGAAACTGAAAAGTTGAAGAACTTAAGCCGTAGTGAAAATAATGGAAGTTGCGTTGATTAGTTAAACAACTTACGGCTTCGTTCATTTTCGGGGACGAAAAGTTTTAAGTGGGGGAGATTGTAATAACCCGGAAATCTGGGCCAATTTAAATTTTTTATTTTGGCAATTTTAGCGAATTTTAATTATTTAAATTGAATAATTTTAAATAATATCGACGAGAAATTTATTTTGAATAGAATTCGAACGTATATATTATATAGATCGTCGTTAGAATACAAATATTTATTTTAAATTATAAAAGGAATTGAAAATGGCGCGGTAGTTCGATAATCCGATTTCAAATTTCAAATGAATGTACCGGGTGCAAAATAAACCGGATTTTAGTGAAACCAAAAATATTTGAATCTATTTGTGAATATCTTTCCAACGAATCCGAAAAATTGAAATTTCATAGCGGGGATAAAAAGTTATGCCTAGTTGAAAATTCAGAATAGTCGCTATGGAATTCTGGCCTTTAAAAATAGCCATTTTGCAAACGACATCGGAATTCGACAAAACCACTTTTGTTGGATCCGCGATGTCAAATTATTGCTAGATTCCAAATTTCGTAAATTTTCGGATCAATATGTGAGTGTGGCAAAGGAAAATGCGTTTGACCAGTTTTAGTTGATTTTAATCGACTGGAAAATGGCCATTTTTCAAACGGTCTCAGAATTTGACGAAATTAGTTTTGTTAGGACTGTATCGTCAATATAAAGCCATAAATAATTTTTCTGGAATTTTTAGAGTTCGTATGTGGCCCGGGTAAATTGAATTGTGCGTTTGAATTGAACATATAAAGATTTATATTTTAAATTCAATGGAAACTGATCGTAACGATCGAATTGGCCTACGTGACATATCCCATTGTGTTCGGAATGGGGGTAATACGCTAGGGACGACAATCGGCAGGTTCGGTTTCGAATTCAAAAACAAAAGTTGCTTTTTTGGGTTAAATTAAATAATAAAATATATTTCCTATTCCCTCTCTCTCCTATTTTACAGTCAACCCCCCTTCTTCTTCATTCCATGATCGAATTAGTAAAAGAAATTTTTTTAATTTAAAACCCCGTCGACTTCATCCAACGCGCCCCCCCAGATCATCTCGCCGCCGCGCGTAGTGGGGCCCTCCGACGATCGCCCCCTCCTCTCGTGCTCCTCCCCTTTCTCCCTCTTCCCTCCAATCTAAGCCCCCTCTCGCTACTCCCTTCCGCCCCTCAAGCCCTAGGCCAATTTCAGCCCTCCGCCTAACCCATGCCTACCTCGCCCTCCCCCACCTGACCAACGCACCACCTCTCCGACCTATTGCACCTCACCACAACCCCCGACCTCGCCACTAGCTCCTCCTCCTCTGTAAAAGCATCGCCACCACCAACTAGGGCTGCCGCCGACTCTACCACCTCCCCCTTGGCTTGCGAACGCAAAAACAGCCCCCCTCTAAAAATCAAACTGTAAGTTCTCTTTATTTTATTTTATTTTTATCGTTTTATTATTTGATTTAGATTTCTATGATAGAAATGCAAGTGTTGGTCATAGAAAAATATGATTTTTAAATCATAAGAAAGTTTAAAATTTTATAATAGAAAGGTTCATAATTTTATAAAGAAATAGAAATGATTCTTTAACAGGGTAAATGTAGGGAAAAGGTATAGATTTTTGAAAACAAAAAGTATAGATTTTAGTAACATAAAAGATTTGATTTTTATGAAAGTAAAGATTTTTATTCATAGGAAAAGATTAGATTTTTAACTAAGTAAAAAGACGATTTTTGATCATATGAAAGCAAAGATATAGAAAAGTTAAAAATATAATTTTTATAATATAGAGAAGTTAAAAATATAATTTATATACTAATGGCATATTAAAAATATAATTTTTATATAGTATGATAGTAAAAATATGATTTTTATTCATGTAGAGTAATAAAAATATAATCTTTATTCGGAGAAGAGCAATATAAAAATATAATTTTTATAACAAAGTGAAGATAAAAATTGGATTTTAATATATATGAGGTGAAGGTAAAAAAATTCGATTTTTATATATGTTGTGAATGCGGGCAACGAAAGTGACAAAAGACGAAAAGGTGAAGATTTCCTTCATAAGAAGAGTCGCGGTGAATGGATTTAGCTTGGGTGAGAACTCCTCACCTTTAATTTTCTTTTTCTAGAAAAAAATATATACTAGGATGCAGACGGTGTTTAGTAGCACCCGACACCCGTTGTCCACAGACCATGAACGGCTTGTATGCTTGTTTGTATGATTTTGATGTGTAGTTGATTGTGTAATGTGATGTGAAATGAAATAAAATATTTATATAGTTAAAAATATTTTATAGTTGAAAATAGAATTTTTAACGGGTATTTAAAATGAAATAAATATAAACAAATCAAACAATTTGTTTATATACACACATTTGACTGATATTGATTGGGACGATAAATTTTACACATCGCCCAACTGCACAAATAAAATCTGTGTTTGATTTTTTGAAAACCGCACATGGGTATTGGGATGATATATGACACACACTAATCCCAATAATTAGTTGTATTTCGATCGATTGATTGACAGACTGTTATAAGCATTGAATATTTATATTTGATGCTTATACAGTGTAGAATGCACTTTGGATGATGGTTGATTATTTTTCATTGTTGATATATACATGCGTTGTATGGAAATCCATAGAAATAAAATCTATGGTAATTGATTGGGCCTCATTCCAGTTTTGAATAGAAATATTTGAATAGAATATTTGAAAATTGAAATATATGAAGTCGTGTTGATTAGATTGACACAATTTTGATGTGAACGATATTTATATCGATTTTATTCATTTATAATGAATATCGAAAGTGATTTCAAAATATGATATTTTGAATAGAAATGAATTCAAATTGAAATTGAATAGAAATGAATTCGAATTGAAATTGAATAGAAATGAATTCGAATTGAAATTGAATAGAAAGGAATTCGAATTGAAATTGAATAGAAATGAATTCGAATTGAAATTGAATAGAAATGAATTCGAATTGAAATTGAATAGAAATGAATTTGAATTGAAATTGAATAGAAATGATCTCGAATTGAAATTGAATTGAAAACGAACTGAAATTGAATTAAAAATCGATTTGAATTGAAATCAATTTGAAATGAATTTAAATCGAATTTATAAGAAAAAAATTCTATTTTGATTTGAATTTAAAAAGAAGTTGAAATCGTTTTGAAATCGAATTTAAAACGATTTAAAAGGAAATCGACGAAGTATATATTATATATATAATATAATGGCCTGAATAGAACGCGCCGCGCTGCGGTAGTTCGTGAATTTCGACCATTGACTTCGAATGGATATTGCGGGAGATCCGACCGTCGGATTCTCCTAAAACCGGAACCGTTGGGTTCGTATCGAAAAGAGGTTTCTAACGAATATTAGAAATTAGAAATCTAACAGTTGGATTTGGAATTATGTCCAAATCAAATTTGGAAAAGGTCGCTGTAAGTGCAGTTCGATGGCTGTCGATGGAAATTGACTGTACGAGCCTTGATAAAATTATTAAAGATAGTAATAATTTGTGTAGAATCATAAGAAATGATTTGGGAAGAATTGGGATGAAAAACTTCATATTTGAAAAGATAAAAATAGATTTTTTATCGAAATGAACTAGTTTTGAACTAGAATAATAATTTATTTATTTTTAAAATAAATAAATTGGATTTGAAAGGGTAGTAACCAGAATTTCCAATAATTGAATTGGAATGGATTTGAATCGAAACTGTCCTTGGAATATTTCGATGTTGGATTTCGTGATGATACAGGTATTATTATGGGAATTTGAAAGATATATATATATCGTTATTTCCAATACGATATTTGTTGGTCATAAAATTTGATATTGAATATAAGCCGATATATTTTCTATTCAGAGCCTTGTATTTAATATCAAATGTGATTTGGGTTTGTCGTGAATGGTGTCTTCATTAACACTGTTCTTAAGCCCAGTTGAGAATAAGATTAAATCTTTTTATTTAGATTTAATGAAGTGTACCAATTAAATAATATTTAATGGGAATTGAATTGGTATTGATTTTTGGGTTTATTGTGAACAGTGTTTTAAATAACACTTGTTCTTTAACCCGATAATTAATGGAATGTGATTTTGGGTTTATCGTGAACCGTGTTTTAAATAACACTGATTCTTTAACCCAGTTAAAGATTAAAACTAAGTGGAGTTTTAATGAATCTTTAATTAGATTGAAATGATCGAGAGTGGAGTATCTCCAGTTTTACTCCAGGCGATATTTAAATCTTTAATTAGATTTGAACGTGAATTGGTAATCGAATTTACCGATAACACCGTGGTGTTAGATGTGAAGTATTACCAGTTTTACTTTATGGGATAAATAGGTTGGGATTGGGAAATAAATAAATAATTACTTCGGTATAGTTCGCTAATCCCGACTAGTTTGAAGTGATATTCAAAGGAAGATTAAAGAATAAATTTAAAGAATTTATCGTTGATAAAATTAATGGGAACCTTTCCCAAATTATAAGAATATTTGAACAAAAGAATATTCTGAATTGGAATGAGGCGTATGTTGTGTTTGTGTAACACTTATTTATTATATACGCGAGTTATTCAGAAAGACCGGGTCTATCCCATTCTGAATAACTGATTCGACGTGGTGTCGAAGATGAAGATGGTGTTTGAAGACCGGAGGTCTTCACGTCATTTGGAAAATTACTGATGATCTTGATTGGGCCGTACACCCAAGAGGAGGGAATCTATTAGTGGTCGTCCAGACGTACTTGGAGACCAATGGATATGCGCGGTACTAGGTGCCTCCGGTTTCGTTCAGACCCAGAACGGACTTGTAAATGGACTGTGTGTCTGACATTGGATTTTATTCTGTGTGATTGATTTCTATTAAATATATATCTGTTTGGCGGCGGAGAATTTATTCTCTTGCTTAACGCCCTTCTCTGAGACGTACGAGCTCAAAGGTTATATATTGATGGATATCAAACGCATGGGGTAAATTGCCTTTGTGGCATGCCTAAGTGGCATTTGATCGAGGCTTCTGTTGAAAAGAAAAGTCTTGTGGTTGATGATCAAAGCACTGCCTGTGTGGCATAGCTTTGTGTAGCGTGAATTCGCGAGCCTCACACCCCGGTGGTGAACCAAAACGGGAGAGGACCTCAGAGAGGACATGCGTTTCTTTCTATTTAGAAGTGGCGTCAGTGGTTTTACACGCCCTGACGAGTTTGACTTATGTAGTTTTTGCTGTTGTGAGGCGCCTCGGTTAGATCGGACGATTCAGGTCCGACGGAGTCATTCATTGGCTCATTTACGCCCCAAAGGGCGGGGAAACGTAGTGTTCAGGCATTTTAATCCACATCGGTGGACTAGCCCTGTCGCTCCAAGGGCCCACCTGAGTCTGGGTCCTGAGGCTTGGGCTAGAGTGTCTCGAATCGGTAAGGACTATCTTTTGCCTCGGGTCGCAGATGGAAATCCAATTTCCAAATATGTGATTTTGCGGTTTTAATTGTAGAACTAGTATGGCGACATGATATACGGTACCCATGCCATCTATGATTGATACTTATGATTTAAAGTTGTTTTATACACTATGCACTTATAATAGTTTCAAATGATTTGTTTTAAACGTACTAAGCATGTTTGTTTATTATAAGGGAAAACCCTATCCCCCGGCTTGCGTTGCATTGTGTGATAGGACCTGGGTCTTATAATAGCTTCATTTTTCCAAAAAGCATTGCGCTGCTTTGTTATATGCACTGGTATTCTTGGGAGGAAACCCGTTCCGTGTTATACGGCGTGGTCCCTTGATATATCTGATTTAAAGTAAAGTTTTAAATAACTGTTTTAGTTCACACACCAGTCCCATGACTGACCTGGAGTTTATTGTTTTGACCCAAACTCTGGGTGCCCTTATTTTGACACAGACAGCTAGTAGTTTTGGTTTTGCAGATTTATATTCAAAGGATCCTTGTTTACAGCTGGAATGATATCCGGAAAGCTTTGTATCCGTATATCTCCTTCAGTTGTGTGTTGTATTATTTTTCGCTGCTATGTAATTTATTGTAATCTCTGATATGTGGTAAATGTGTAATATTGATTTATACTCTGTATATTCTTGTATTCTGATGGAATTGTTGTAATATACAATGAAATGTTCTTCCGTTTGCGTTCTATTTTGTCGTGTTCTCAATACAATTCATTCTTTCTCTTCTCTTCGGAGACCGGCGAAGTTCGGGTCGTAACATAGAGCGTCTCGAAGCGGTAAGGACGATCACTTGCCTTGGTTCACGATGGAAATCCAACTTCCAATACGACATCATGTGGTTTTAATTGTAGAACTAGTATGGCGACATGATATATGGTACCCATGCCGTCTTTGATTGATACATTTATATTTGAAGTTGGTTTCTTCACTTACAATAATAATAAAAGATGAAATTTAGCGTATCAGCATTCTTTGGCTATTATAAGGGAAAACCCTATCCTCTGGCTTGCGTTAAATTGTGTGATGGGACCTGAGTCTTATAATAGCATCCTTTATTTAGCATTGCGCTGTTTGTTTTATGCACTGGTATTCTAGGGAGGAAACCCTCTCCGTGTTATATGGCCTGGTCCCTTGATTTACCTAACTTTAAAAATAAAGATTAATAATTGTTTTAGTTCTCACACCAGTCACATGACTGACCTGGAGTTTATTGTTTAAACCTAAACTCTGGGTACCCCTATTTTCCACACGGGCAGCTAGTAGTTTTGGTTTTACAGATTTATATTCACAGGATCCTGGTTTAAAGTTGGAATGATATTCGGAAAGCTCTGTATCTGTATATTCCTTTCAGTTATGTTTTGTATTATTTTCCGCTGCTATGTAATGTATTGTAATCTCCGATATTTATCAAATGTATATTATTTGTTATTACTCCGTATATTCTTGTACTCTGACGAAATTGTTGTAATAAGCAATGAAATGTTCTTCTATTTGTGTTCTGATTCATCTTGTCCTCAAGGCAATCCTTTCTTCCTCTTCTCCTCGGAGACCGGGGAAGTTCTGGGTCCTTACAGTGGTGTCAGAGCATTGATTTATAGAGCTTGGATAATAAGACACGTTAGAACCAAACGAAAGAATTCATCATAGATTGGATTAGTAATACCCAATGAGAATGACTCGTTAGAGATGGGATCAGTAGTATCCTAGAATGAATTGGAAGAGAGTTGTTTTCAAATAAAGCTGAAAACAATTTTTTGTTTTGAAAATAAAAAACAATTATTTGTATTTGAATATTATTTTTATATTGATTTGGACAATCAAGTATATAGAGATTTTGATATACATCTAATCCACGTGTATTTGAAGCCTCGAATATACTGGATAGATATGGGAACACACTCTAGTCGTCCAAACATAGTTTTGACGATTGGCGCGTCATCGTCAGTATTTATGTTCGAACTCCGAAAGTGGGATATCTATATATTTCCAATTGACTGGTGTGAGAACCAAAATATAGTTAGAATATATTGTTGTGACTTGGCATCAAAAACATGGTTTTCTGTATATATGTCAAAATTATGAATTTGAAACATTAATTCACTAATTGAATGAAGGTTATGTTGTATTATTATTTGTTATATAATAAAACCATCATGTGAAAGAATGGTACATATAAACAAATTGTATCAAATATTGAACTGAAGTGAAAATTGTTTGGAAACGCATATATGTACATGCATATACATTGAACATGTCATAGCAGGGAAGCTAAGAGGAGGAACAAAATTGTTTGCCCGACAAATAGGTACATGTTTATTGTATTTCTTGGGGTTTTTGATGATTTTATAGGCCGATTAGCTGTTTCCTTTTCTTTTTGATTGGAGAGGCCTGTGTGGTGGTTTGGGGATTTTCCCAGTGCTCCTGTACAAAGGAGGTTATGGCAAAAATTTTCAAAAATTTAGGGTGTTTACCAAATTTTTGAAGAATTAGAAAATTCTTAGAAACTGAAAAGGTGAAGAATGAAAGCCAAACTGAAAGTTGAGTTGGTTTGTAAAACAACTTTCAGCTCCGTTCCTTTTCGGGGATGAAATGATTTTAAGTGGGGGATATTGTAACAACCCGAGAAATCTGAACCAATTTAAAAATTTTATTTAGCCGATTTTAATGAATTTTTAATATTTAAAATGACTTATTTTAAATAATAACGACAAGAAATTTATTTTGAATACAAGTAGAACATTTATATTTGTTTGAATCGATGTTAGAATATAAATATTTATGGAATTGGAAATGACGCGGTAGTTTGAAAATTCGATTTCAAATTTCAAATGGATGTACAAGATTCAAAATAAACCGGATTTTAGCGAAACCAAAAATATTAGAATCTATTTGAGAATATGTTTCCAACGAATCCGAAAAATTTAAATTTCATAGCAGGAATAAAAAATTATGCCCAATTGAAAATTCAGAATAGTTGCTATGGAAATATAACCCTTAAAAATGGCGATTTTGCAAACGACCTCTGTTTTCAATGAAACCACTTTTGTTGGATCCGGAATGTCAAGTTATTACTAGATTCCAAAATTCATAATTTTCTGAATCAATATGTGAGTGTGGCAAAAGAAAACGTGTTTTGTCAATTTCAGTTGAAATGGATCGACCAGAAAATGGCCATTTTTTGAACGGTCTTCAAATCTGACGAAATTAGTTTTGTTAGGATAGTATCGTCAATACGAAGCTAGAAATAATTTTCCTGGAATTTTTAGAGTCAGTATGTTGCCCCGGTAAATTGAAATGTGTGTTCAAATTGAATATATACTGATCTATATTTTAAATTTAGCGGTAACTGATCGTAATTACTGAATTGGGTTATGAAACATATCCCATTGTGTTAGGAATGGGGGTATTACACTAAGGGAGACAGTCGTTGGGCCTGATTTGGGATTCGAATTGAAAGTTAACCCTTTTGAGAATTAAATAATAAAATAATATTATATATAAAACTATTTTCACTTAAAACCCCACTCCCTACTTTCTTTCTCCCCTACCCCCTCATTCAATCGATCAACAGAAGGAAAGAGAAAAGAAAAAAGACCCGATGGAGCCAGAAACCGCGATGCCACCCACCTCCATACCCCGCCGTGATGCCATCCACCTCCTCCCCGTTCTCTCTCCCCTCATCCGACGCAACGTGCAAAACCTCCCCTTGTGTAACAACCCGAAAATCTAGGCCAGTTTAAAATTTTTATTTTGGCAATTTTAGCGAAGTTTGAACATTTAAAATAGATTATTTTAAATAATATCGACGAGAAATTTATTTTGAATAGAATTCGAACGTATATGTTATATACGTCGTCGTTAGAATATAAATAATTATATATAATTATAAATAGAATTGAAAATGGCGCGGTAGTTCGATAATTCGATTTCAAACTTCAATTGAATGTGCCGGGTGCAAAACAATCCGCATTTTAGCGAAACCAAAAACATTAGGATCTAATTGAGAATATCTTTCCAACGAATCTGAAAAATTGAAATTTCATAGCGGGAATCAAAAGATATGTCCAGTTGAAAATTCTAAATAGTCACTATGGAATTCAGGCCCTTAAAAATAGACATTTTGCAAACGACCTCGGATTTCGACGAAACCACTTTTGTTGGGTCTGTGATGTCAAGTTCTTGCTAGATTCCAAATTTCATAATTTTTCGATTCAATATGTGAGCGTGGCAAAGGAAAATGCATTTGACCAGTTTCAGTTGATTTTAATCGACTGGAAAATGACCATTTTTCCAACGGTCTCAGAATTCGACGAAACTAGTTTTGTCAGGACCGTATCGTCAATACGAAGCTAGAAAATATTTTTCTGAAAATTTTCTAGTTAATATGTGACCCAAGTAAATTGAAATGCGCATTCAAATTCAATATATAGAGTTATATATTGATTTTGACGAAAACTGATCGAAACGATCGAATCAGCCTACGATACATATCCCATTGTGTTCGGAATGGGGGTAATTAGCTATGGACGACAGGCGGTGGGCCTCGTTTAGAGGTCATATGTAAAAGTCAACTTTTTGGGATTAAATAATTAAATAAATAAAAAATAAAACCCTCTCCCTTTTAACTTCTCTGCCCCCCCCATTCAAAAATCGATTCAGCAGAAAAAAAAGCGATGGAGAAGGAAGGGGGAGGAGCCGCCGCTCCTCCCACCGCCGCCCATCGCGGCTTCCACCAGGTGGCGGGCGCCACCGCCCCTCTCCACTCCCCCTCCTCCGCTCTCCTCTTCCCTCCCCCAATTGAAGCCACGCCCGATTCCATCAGCCCCCTGCCGCAACCTTCCCCTTCACCTTGACCTCCTCCTTCAGCCACTGCCTCGCGAGAAAACCACCCCCCTTTCCGCCTGAAGCCGCCCTACCACCATCTCCACCCGCCTCCGACCGCACTCCCCTCCCCCTGTAAGTTTTTGTTTGTATTTATTTACTTTTACTTATATAAAGTAATTAGTTATTTTTATATAAATAAATCAGTTTTTATATAGCATAAAAAAAAGTTTATATTTTATAAAGGTATGATTTTTATAGTGTAAAAGCGAAGAGCTATGATTTTTGTTTAGGAAAGGGTAGTGATTGTGAATGGGAAAGATCGTATTTTTAATCATAGAAAAGATTAGATTTTTAAAATAGAAAGATTAGATTTTTAAAATAGAAAGATTAGATTTTTAAAATAGAAAAGATTTGATTTTTCTATATGAAAAGACCATATTTTTATAAGTGAAAGGCGAGATTTTTGTTATAGAAAAGAACGGATTTTTACAAGTAGAAAGATCGGATTTTTACAGTTTGAAAGGAATTATAAAAATATAATCTTCATCGATACGAAACACTGTTATCAAAATATGATTTTTACCATATAGTTAGCAATAAAAAGATATGATTTTCATATAGAAGTAGTGATGAAAATTCTACTTTTACATTATAGAAGTGTTAAAAATATGACCTTTATATAGTAGGAGATATAAAAATACTATTTTTATATAAGTAGTGTATTGAAAATAAAATTTCTATATAATAGAGAATATAAAAATATAATCTTTATATAGAGAATAGTAGTGTAAAAATATAATTTTTATCTATATAGTAGCGTGATAAAAATGGAATTTTTATCCTATGGAGTAAATATGATTTTTATATATTGAATAGCGAAGTAAAAATTCGATTTTTATATATTAAATAGCGAAGTAAAAATATGATTTTTATATGTTGAATAACGAAGTAAAAAATTCGATTTTTATATATGTAGTGGCTACGGGCAACGAAAGTGACGAAAGGCGAGAACGACGAAGATTTCTACTTAAGAAGAGTCGAGATGATTGGATTAGCTATCGGTGAGAACTTCTCACTCTTCAATTTCTTTTTCTAGTTATATATATACTAGGAAGCAGACGGTGCTTAGCAGCACCCGACACCTGTCATCCACAGACCAAGGATGGCTTGTTTGTTTGATTGATGTGTTGTGAAAATTGTTTGTGATGTTGATGTGAAATCAATAATAAATTGTAGATGGTTGAAGTAAAATATTTTATCGTTAAAAATATAATTTTTAACGTGAAAGTGAATAAATGAATATTTATAAATAAATCGGCCGATTTGTTTATATACACTGATTTGACTGATATTGATTGGGATGATAAATTTTACACATCGCCAAACTGCACAAATAATAATCTGTGTTTGTTGATTTGAAATCCCGCATGGGTGTTGGGATGATATTTGGCGTACACCAATCCCAATTATTTAATTGTATGTCGATCGATCGGTCGACAGGCTGTGTAAGCATTGATTATTTATATTTGATGCTCATGCAGTTGTGTGGTGCACCTTGGATGATGAGTGTTTGTTTATCATTGCTATTATATACATGTGTTGTATGGAATCCATATAATTAACATTATATGGTGATTGATTGGGCCTCATTCCAATCGGGAAAATAATGAATATTATAAAAGAAAATTCATGTGTTGAAACTATTTATGTGTTGAGTAAAATATTTTAATAATAAAATTTACATCTTCATCATATTTAAAATTAGAACTACTTCACGGTGGAGTCTGATTTAAAAATCAAACAATAGATACCATAATTTTATAAAATATTTTACATAACAAAAATAGTGATGTGTTGACAGTACTCATGTGTTGAGATTAGTCGTGTGTTGAAAGAAATATAAATTCATGTGTTGAATGGAATATATATATTCATTTGTTGAATAGAATAACGAATTTATTGAAAAATATAAAGCTGTGTTGATTAGAGATGCGTTATTTTGACGAGAACGATATTTATATCGATTTTATTCGTTTTATAATGAATATTGAAAAGTGATTTCAAAATTTAATATTTTGAAATGAAATTCAAATTAAATTAGATTAAAATTCAAATTGAAATTTTATTGAATCAATTTGAAATGAATTCGAATCGAATAGAAAATGAATTCGATTCGAATTGGATAGAAAGTGAATTTGAATTCGAATATATTATATTATAATATATATATATATATAATGGCCGGAATAGAACGCGCCGCGCCGCGGCAGTTCGCGAATTTCGACCATTGGCTTCGAATTGACGTTGCGGGAGATCCGACCGTCGGATTCTCCTAAAACCGGAACCGTTGGGTTCGTATCGAAAAGAGCTTTCCAATGAATATTGGAAATTTGAAATCTAATGGTTGGATTTGGGATTATGTCCAAATCAAATTTGGAAAAGGTCGCTGTAAGTGCAGTTCGATGGCCATTGATGGAAATCGACTGTACGGGCCTTGATAAAATTATTAAAAATATCTATAATTTGTGTTAAATCATAAGAAATGATTTGGGAAAATTTGGGCTGAAGAATTCAACATTTGAAAGGATAAAAATAGATTTTTGTCGAAATGAACTAGTTTTGAACTAGAATTAAAATCAATTTATTTTTGAAATAAATAAATTGAATTTGAAAGTGATTTTAAAAATAATCAATATTCCCAATACGTGGATTGGACTGGAGTTGAATCGAAATTATCTTCAGAATATTTCGATGTTGGATTTCATGACTATACAGATATTGTTATGGGAATTTGAAATATATATTTTATATCGTTATTTCCAATACGATATTTGTTGGTTTCAGAATTTGATATTGAATATAAGCCGGTATATTTTCTATTCAGAGCCTTGTATTTAATATCAAATGTGATTTGGGTTTATCGTGAATCGTGTTTTAGATGACATTGGTTCTTTAACCCAGTTAAAGGCAGGATGTTGATTTTTGAAAAGATTAAAACTAAGTGGAGTTTTAATGAATCTTTAATTAGATTAAAAAAGTGAATTGATAATTTAAATTATCAAATTTGAAAGGTGATCGAGAATGGAGTATCACAAGTTTTGCTCCAAAGCGGTAGTTAAATTTGTAATTAGATTTGAACGTGAAATGGTAGTTAATTTTACCGATAACACCATGGTGTTAGATATGGAGTATTACCAGTTTTGCTCCATGGGATGAATAGGTTGGGATTGAGAAATAAAATAAATAATTACTTCGGTGTGGTTCGCTAATCCCGACTAGTTAGAAATGATATCCAAAGGAAGATTATATAATAAATTTAGAAGATTTTATCTTGGATAAAATTAATGGGAACCTTTCCCTAAGAATGTGATTTTGTGAATAAAAGAATATTCTGAATTGGAATGAGGCGTTTGTTGTGTTTGTGAAATATTTATTTATCATATACATGGGTTATTCAGAAAGGCCGGGTTTATACCCATTCTGAATAACCGATTCGACGAGATGTCGAAGATGAAGACGGTGGTTGAAGACCGGAAGTCTTCACATCGTCTGGGTGATTACTGATGATCTCGATTGGGCTGTACACCCAAGATGAGGGAAACAGTTGTTGATCGTCCAGACGTACCTGGAGATCGATGGATATGCGAGGAAAGTGCCTCCGGTTTCGTTCAGACCCAGAGCGAACTTGTAAATGGATTGTGTGTCTGACATTGGATTTTATTTTGTGTTGATTGATCTCTATTAAATATACATCTGTTTGGCGGCGGAGAATTTATTCTCTTGCTTAACGCCCTTCTCTGAGACGTACGAGCTGAGAGGTTGTATATCGATGGACATCAGTCGCATGGGGTGAATTGCCAGTGTGGCACGCGTAAGTGGCAATTGATCAAGGCTTCTGTTGAAAAGCAAAGTCTTGTGGTTGATGATCAAAGCACGGCCTGTGTGGCATAGCTTTGTGTATAACGTGAATTCGTGAGCCTCACACCTCGGTATGAGTCAAAAACGGGAGACGGACCGCTGGGAGAGCACGACATTTCTTTCTAGCTAAGGTGGTGTCAGTGACCTACCAGCCCTGACATTTATATACTTTTCACCTGTGTGGTTGTTGGAATGCGAGGCGCCTCGGATATAGGTCTGTAAGGACCGAGAAACGTGTGTTCAGGAATAACTAATCCTCAAAAGTAAGAGAGGACCGGCCCAGACGATTCCAAGGATCAAAGTGGGGTCCTGGGACATTTGCTAGAGTGTCTCGAACGCGGAGAGGAGCTTGCCCCTTGCCTCGACTCATGATGGAATCCAATTTCCAATACGTGTGTTTCGGTTTTATTTGTAGAACCTAGTATGGCGACATAGTGGTATGGGTCATTCATGCCGCCTATGATCGATATTTATGATTGAAATTGTTTTGACACTATTCACCTATAATAGTATCAAATAATGTGTTTTAAACGTATCAAGCATGCTTTGGCTGTTATAAGGTAAAAACCCTATCCTCCGGCTTGCGTTGCATTGTGTGATGGGACCTGGGTCTTATAACAGCTTCATTTTTCTTTATTTAGCATTGCGCTGTTTGTTCTATGCACTGGTATTCTTGGGAGGAAACCCGTTCCGTGTTATACGGCGTGGTCCATTGATTTACCAAACTTTAAAACCAATATTATTAGCTGTTTTAGTTCTCACACCAGTCACATGACTGGCCTGGAGTTTATTGTTTTAACCTAAACTCTGGGTGCCCCTATTTTCCACACGGGCAGCTAGTAGTTTTGGGTTTGCAGATTTATATTCATAGGATCCTGATTTACAGCTGGAACGATGCTCGGAAAGCTCTGTATCCGTGTATCACTTTTAGTTGTGTTTTGTATTATTTTCTGCTGCTATGTAATTTATTGTAATCTCTGATATTTATCAAATGTAATTTATTCATACTCTGTATATTCTTGTATTCTGATGGAATTGTTGTAATAACAATGAAATGTTCTTCCGTCTGCGTCCTTTTGTGTGTTGTTCTCAAAGTATCCGCGCTTTCCTTCACGGGGAAGTTTCGGGTTCTTACAGGTGGTATCAGAGCTTTGGTTTACAGAGCTCGAGAACAAGACACGTTAGAACCATATGAAAGAATTCATCAGATATTGGATTAGTAATATCCAATTAGAATGACTCGTTAGAGATAGGATCAGTAGTATCCTAGAACGAGTGTGAAGAGTGTATTTTTCAAATGAAAACAATTTTGTTTTAAAATTTAAGCCATTTGATACGTATTTGAATATTTATTTATATTGATTTGGATAATCCAATATATAAAGATTTCGCGTATACGCGTCATGAACGTATATTCGAAGTTTTAATATACTGGATAGATATAGAATCACATTCTAGACACCCGGGGATAATTCTGGTGATGTGGCCACATCATCAGTATTTATATTCATGTTACGAAGGTGTGATATCTATATATTTCCATTAGACTGGTGTGAGAACCAAAACTAATATAGATAGATTTATTGTTGTGAATTGACATCAAAAACATGATTTTTGTATATGTATCAAAATTATGAATTTGAAACTCTAATTCACTAATTGATTTATATTTGTGTTGTTTGTTTATTTGTTTGATAATTTTGAACCATTTAGCCTAATTGAATCAAATATTAAATTGTATTGAAAATTGGTCGTATTTGCTTGCATATACATGTACTTACATTGAACAGGTCATAGCAAGGAGGCTAGAGAAGAGAATAAAATTCGTTTGCCTGACAAATAGGTACATGTTTACTATATAATTTACTGTTTTGTTTGGGTGATGATGATTTTATGAGCCTATTGGCTAGCCGCTTGGCTTTTCCTTTTTCTTTTTGAGATCAGAAGGCCTGTATGGCAATTTCGGGATTTTCCCGTGGCTCCCGGTGCAGGGGAGGTTATGGCGAAATTTTTCGAAAATTTAGGGTGTTAGCCAAATTTTTGAAAATTTGGAAATTCTCAGAAACTGAAAAGTTGGATAATGGAAGACAGATCGAACGTAGAGTTGATTAATCAAACCACTTTCGACTTTGTTCCTTTTCGGGGACGAAAAGTTTTAAGTGGGGGAGATTGTAACAACCCGAAAATCTGGGCCAGTTTAAAATTTTTATTTTGGCAATTGTAGCGAAGTTTGAACATTTAAAATAGATTATTTTAAATAATATCGACAAGAAATTTATTTTGAATAGAATTCGAACGTATATGTTATATACGTCGTCGTTAGAATATAAATAATTATATATAATTATAAATAGAATTGAAAATGGCGCAGTAGTTCGATAATTCGATTTCAAACTTCAATTGAATGTGCCGGGTGCAAAACAATCCGGATTTTAGTGAAACCAAAAACATTAGGATCTAATTGAGAATATCTTTCCAACGAATCCGAAAAATTGAAATTTCATAGCGGGAATCAAAAGATATTTCTAGTTGGAAATTTTAAATAGTCGCTATGGAATTCAGGCCCTTAAAAATAGACATTTTGCAAACGACCTCGGATTTCGACGAAACCACTTTTGTTGGGACCGTGATGTCAAGTTCTTGCTAGATTCCAAATTTCATAATTTTTCGATTCAATATGTGAGCGTGGCAAAGGAAAACGCATTTGACCAGTTTCAGTTGATTTTAATCGACTTGAAAATGGCCATTTTTCCAACTGTCTCAGAATTCGACGAAACTAGTTTTGTTAGGACCGTATCGTCAATACGAAGCTAGAAAATATTTTTTTGAAATTTTCTAGTTAATATGTGACCCTAGTAAATTGAAATGCACGTTCAAATTCAATATATAGAGTTATATGTTGATTTTGACGAAAACTGATCGAAACGATCGAATTAGCCTACGATACATATCCCATTGTGCTCGGAATGGGGGTAATTAGCTATGGACGACAGGTGGTGGGCCTCGTTTAGAGGTCATATGTAAAAGTCAACTTTTTCGGATTAAATAATTAAATAAATAAAAAATAAAACCCTCTCCCTTTTAACTTCTCTGCCCCCCTCCCCCGTTCAAAAATCGATTCAGCAGAAAAGAAAAAAAAATAAGAAAGCGACGGAGAAGGAAGGGGGAGGAGCCGCCGCTCCTCCCGCCGCCGCCCATCGCGGCTTCCACGAGGTGGCGGGCGCCACCGCCCCTCTCCACTCCCCCTCCTCCGCTCTCCTTTTCCCTCCCCCAATTGAAGCCACACCCGATTCCCTCAGCCCCCTACCGCACCCTCCCCCTTCACCTTGACCTCCTCCTTCAGCCACTGCCTCGCGAGAAAACCACCCCCCTTTCCGCCTGAAGCCGCCCTGCCACCATCTCCACCCGCCTCCGACCGCACTCCCCTCCCCCTGTAAGCTTTTGTTTGTATTTATTTACTTTTGCTTATATAAAGTAATTAGTTATTTTTATATAAATAAATCAGTTTTTATATAGCATAAAAAAAAGTTTATATTTTATAAAGGTATGATTTTTATAGTGTAAAAGCGAAGAGCTATGATTTTTGTTTAGGAAAGGGTAGTGATTGTGAACGGGAAAGATCGTATTTTTAAACATAGAAAAGATTAGATTTTAAAAATAGAAAGATTAGATTTTTAAAATAGAAAGATTAGATTTTTAAAATAGAAAGATTAGATTTTTAAAACAGAAAAGATTTGATTTTTCTATATGAAAAGACCATATTTTTATAAGTGAAAGGCGAGATTTTTGTTATAGAAAAGAACAGATTTTTATAAGTAGAAAGATCGGATTTTTACAGTTTGAAAGGAATTATAAAAATATAATCTTTATCGATACGAAACACTGTTATCAAAATATGATTTTTACCATATAGTAGCAATAAAAAGAAATGATTTTCATATAGAAGTAGTGATGAAAATTCTACTTTTACATTATAGAAGTGTTAAAATATGACCTTTATATAGTAGGAGATATAAAAATACTATTTTTATATAAGTAGTGTATTGAAAATAAAATTTCTATATAATAGAGAATATAAAAATATAATCTTTATATAGAGAATAGCAGTGTAAAAATATAATTTTTATCTATATAGTAGCGTGATAAAAATAGAATTTTTTCCTATGGAGTAAATATGATTTTTATATATTGAATAGCGAAGTATAAATTCGATTTTTATATATTGAATAGCGAAGTAAAAATATGATTTTTATATATTGAATAGCGAAGTAAAAAATTCGATTTTTATATATGTAGTGGCTATGGGCAACGAAAGTGACGAAAGGCGAGAACGACGAAGATTTCTACTTAAGAAGAGTCGAGATGATTGGATTAGCTATCGGTGAGAACTTCTCACTCTTCAATTTCTTTTTCTAGTTATATATATACTAGGATGCAGACGGTGCTTAGCAGCACCCGACACCTGTCATCCACAGACCAAGGATGGCTTGTTTGTTTGATTGATGTGTAGTGAAAATTGTTTGTGATGTTGATGTGAAATCAATAATAAATTGTAGATGGTTGAAGTAAAATATTTTATCTTTAAAAATAAAATTTTTAACGTGAAAGTGAATAAATGAATATGTAATGACCCGCATTGGCAGAGGTATTATGATTAATTTATTTAATTATATATTTAGCGATTTAGTGAATTTAATGGTCGTGGAATTACATAATGGTGAACATTTAATTTAAATAATAAATTAAATAATATATTTAATTCTGAAATAATCAGAATTGGCTGAAATGACGATATGGTGTGAACCAGATCATCTGTGATATGTAATTCAGCTTGGAATTTGAATTTGAATAACGAATATATTCAATCGTCGACAGTTGAACGTATAGTTTATAAAATAATTATAAACGAGCTTGAAATGGCGCTGCAGTTCGTAAATTGGCGATTTGAACTTCAACTGAATGTACAGGATTCGTTTTAAGCCGGATTTCTGTGAAACAAGAAACATGTGGAGCTGGTGGAGTATATCTTTCTAGTAGAAGAGAAAAATCTGGATTTCGTCGGATAGATTTTGAGATATGTCCAAATCAAATTTCAGAATAGTCACTATAGAATCGTTTATCGACCATATCGGTTTATTCGATATAACTAGAGATCGTTTTTGAATTTAGATAAGGTTCTTTAGAGACATAGTGATAATTTAATTTTTAGAATTTTATCGTAATTTTTAATTAATTTAATAAGCAACTTTTTATTTAGAGTATTTCGCACCCTATAGTCAACATTTTGAAGTTTCAAAATATGAGTTAATCTACCGGTATTATTATATTTTTGGGATCGGGGTACTGAGCTTGGCACAACAGTATTTTTATCTCTGTCCATTGTGATTCGTACGTGAACGAAGTTTTATATAACATGGTACCCTAACCTTTTTAAAATAAACAAAAATACAAAACTCACATTTCCTTTTGGATGTATATACCTATTGTACCTTAAATTTTCTGACCGTATTCTCTATTGCTTCGTGGTGGAGAAAATCAAACGTATGGTAACATTGTGAGTAAAACGTGGAACCCAAATCAACTAGGAAAGCATAGCAACGTGGACAACTCACAGCTAAAACTTATATATATAATAATATGTATATAACGTGGACAAGGACAGACAACTCAACGCAACCCCTACGAAGCTTCATTTGTGAAGTTATCATCACACTATTAAATACAAAGCATTGGGCTCACTTCTTCTTTCCTGATAAGTTTCGAACTCTTTCCAATTTTCATAACGCTAGGAAAAGAAAAGAAGGAAAAAAAACTAATTATATATATAAAAAGAAACAATGGGATATATGGGACAAGCACGAGAGAATGTGTACATGCACTGTACCAGTGCGAGAAGCTGGTCGATGCATCTGGGGCGCATCTGGAACGTTGACATCGAACTGGAGTTTTGGTGACGGGTCCGAAAGATCGAGATGATGGATATAACGGTGGTCTCGGCTCTTGTCTTCATTCAAGGATGATGGAGTTGGTCATAGAAAGGAGGACGTTGGGAAAGAAAAGAGGACAGATGTGAAGCATGGGCAGTGAAGTAAATGGACGTGCAACACTTTTAACGAGCAGAAAAAAAATGGTGGTTTCAGCTGATAACGTGAGAGCTTCGACCCTGCGCGGTGCCCAGTTTCTGATGATCGAAACTTGCAGAAAAAAATGAGGGTGGGTGCAACATAAGTGGAGCATGTCGTTGGGGTATAGTTGAAGCTTTGGCACGGCAGTTAGTTGGAGCGAACTACAGAAAATTTGTTGGCGAAGGGAGGAGAAGGATTAGACAGAGGGATTGTTCTGTTCAGAGAAGAAGAGGAGTTGTCAGCGAGTTGGGTATTTGCTGATGGGCCGGAAGTTTGGGCTGGGTATTTGGAGTAGCTGGTGGGCTTCAAATGGAATGATGGGCCGGAGAGATAGAAAAGGGTAAAGCCAGATTAGCAAATAAAATCAAGTCTTATTAATTCAAATAGTGTATTAGGTTTAAAAATTCATAAATCTCTCGTATGATATCAGAATCAAGCGAAACAAGATCCGTCGGGATCGTATGGACGGGAGCAACACAATGACATTGACCGGGAGTAAATCAGAGCTCGTTACAATTTATGGCGAAATAAATTGTCCGACTGAATCAAATAGCGCAAACCGTTATTTAACGGTTAACGCGCCAATGTGAGTAAATCTCACTAACTCTGAACAGTTTATAATTTCATGTTGTATTTTTAGAACTGTTAGATATTGGCTGATTTACTGTATGTTGACTGTTTGATTGAACTGCTAGTCAGTTGATTTATTTTCTATATTGATTCTGTTTAACAGAATATATCATATGGAACTGAAAGTGATGTTATCTATATTGTTTAACATCTGTGATGCAGGGAAACAGGTTGGAGGAATCCGACCGGATTCCTCAACATTTATTTTACTGTTTTTCATATATTGTGATATATGATGTGTTATATAATCTGTTATGGATTATGTGTGTTGGAATGATGTTGATCATTGTTATTCGATATTGTAAATATCATAAAAGACCCTGGGATGTAAAAAAGGATTTATTTCAATGTATATTGAAATAAAGGAATTTTATAAAATCACAGGATTTTATAAAAGGAATTATTTATAAAACGAACACGGTTTTATAAAAGGGATATTTATTTAGAAAATAAATAGAAGTTATAAATAGGATATATTTGTAACGGTAAATAGAAGTTATAAATAGGATATATTTGTAACGGTAAATAGAAGTTATAAATAGGATATATTTGTAACGGTAAGTAAACGTTATAAAAAGGAAATAGTTGTAACGGAAAACGTAGTTTTTCAAAAGAAGTTAATCGATGTTAGTTAATCGATTAGAGAATAAAGTTAAAAAGAAGTTAATCGATGTTAGTTAATCGATTAGAGAATAAAGTTAAAAAGAAGTTAATCGATGTTAGTTAATCGATTAGAGAATAAAGTAAAAGGAGATAATCGATGTTAGTTTAATCGATTAGAGTAAAGTAAAAGGAGTAAATCGATGTTAGTAATCGATTAGAGTAAAGTAAGAGGAGATAATCGATGTTAGTTAATCGATTAGTGTAGAAGTTAAAATGAGTTAATAGAATATAGTTATTCGAATAAAAGCAAATGAGTTAATCGAATATAGTTATTCGAATAGAAACAATTGAGTTAATCGAATATAGTTATTCGAATAGAAAGTAAAAGGAATTATCGAATATAGTTTATTCGAAAAGAGTAAGTGAAATGAGTAAATAAATAGCGTTAGTCAAATAGTGTTAGTCCAATAGAGTTAATTGATAGGGGTTAGTCCAAAGGAGTTAAGTAAAAAAAAAGTCAATCGAATATAGCTATTCGAAGGAGGGTTAAGTAAGGAAGTTAGTAAATGGAATACAAAGTGAACCTTGCCCATTTCAAAGTTATAAATGTTGTTCAGTTAAGGTCTGAGAGGTAGTTCTACCCCAACTTAATTGGCTTCGTTTTAACTAAGGAATAGTTAATGTTCGGCAGTAAAAGGAAATGGTTTGAGTTAGCATCGCGATGGTTTGTTTAAACATCTACCTAAGTCCAACGAAGAAGCTTTGGAAATGTTTTCCAAATAAGAAACCAGAAATGTTTTCTAATAAAGAAAACGAGAAATGGAAATGTTTTCCATTGTTAATAACGTATATTTTCCCAATTTAGAAAATAAGGAATATGGAATATAGGGAAACAGGAGATAAGTAATTTTATGAAATAAAGAGATGAATGTTAAATGATGTTTGATCGATATAATTTCCATTTGGAAATATTATCGTTGTTTGCACACTTGTTTTTATTCGATAGTTAAATCACAGACTATCGAAGTTTTGACCATTTTAACGTTGTTAATATGGAGAGACCGGTTGGATTATTTTCCAAAGAACCACTCTGTATTGGCATAAGCATTGCGAATCATATATGCCAAAGGAAATTGAAGACGGAGTTATGCAAGGGCTATCCTGTTTACAGAATAGTGCCTTCGGTTCATCCTGTTCCTGGATGACTTGTATGGACGGATGTCTGACAGAATATTTCCAGACGATCACATATATTGATTTCTCCAACCGTACCAAGAGTGGAAGCGGAGAAGGAAACTTCTTTAGCTAACACATAATGTATGGTTGAGGATGTCAATCGGTGATTTGATGGATTTGATGATGTGACATTCAAAGTGAATCTGGTATGATGATAAAGCGTAGCTTCTAGCCTCATCATCCGGTAAATGACAGAAATCGGGCAGGCAGCATGGCTAAATCGATCGCATCGAAGTAGGGTGTATAATCACCTGATCTAGAGTTTCATTTACTTCTAAAAATCTATTGTTGATGCTGTCCCATTCGGGAAACGGTTGCTGATCCCAACTGTTGGTGATATACATTCGATACACTCAAGCGAAATGAGTGGTCGGTCATGTGTGGCCGGGTTGCAAGATGTTCTTGTTGAACCTAGTGTATTCCTCTCTAGAGGTACATGAGCGAAAGGTGGATCCATACCTTGTCATAGTTGGAAATCCATTACCCAATACGTGCTTGCGGTTTTGATTGTATACTATATATGTAGAACGTGAGATGAAAGCGTTTCTGCTAGATGATTATATATATACTGTGGTTGAAAGACATTATTATAATATCAAAAGGTTTTTGATATAAAGATATTTTGGATTCTCATAAGGGAAAAACACGCTCCGTTATGCGGCGTGGTCTTATGAGATATCATTTACTTGTTCAACTGTTTTTAAACTGTTTTACTCATACCAGTCCCATGACTGACCCGGAGTTTACTTTGTTGTTTCCCCTAAACTCTTGGGTGCCTAAATTTGTACGGGCAGTCAAGTAGTCGGGATTTTACAGATACATTGAAGAGCTGGAGCAGGAGGCTTCAGGATCATATAGCTATTATTATTTCCGCTGTGTTGTAAGTGCTGTACTTTGATAATGATATGTATATGCAAGTACAGATTTGTATTTCAAAGTTATGTTATGAAATATATTTATTCGTTCCGCTGTGAGATTCGTGTTACTCTGATATTGTATTCTTCTTCTTCTTCTATTCTAAGTTTCTATCTTATCTTTCCTCACCCTCTAATTTCTTTCACTAATTACCAGGATTTTTCGACGTTTTGGTTATCGACATCGTGTTTATGTCGATAACCAAAGTCGCCGGAAATCCGGGTCGTTACAGTTGGTATCAGAGCTTAAGTTAAGAATTACTTGGCTCTGTGGCATGACTCGGTAGAGATAGGGTTAGTAATACCCTAGACTGAGATTGAGTGTATATATACGAGTGAACGTATTTGTTATTGATATAAAAATTTGTTTTATATTGTGGAGATTCATTTGTTGAGTCGTTTATGAGTTCTGGTCGATCAGTTTGATCCACTGTATTGGTAGGAGTTACTAAACACTCGAATACGATGGGTTGGCATGATATGTTTTGAAAAGAGGGTAAATAAAAATAATTTTACCCAAAAGTATATTTGATACATATTGGATATATTGGTTGTTATTATAATCGAGTAAGATTAGAAATTAAATGGTTATGTAAATAACCAATCAGAATTCATATAAGTGAAATACGTGGAAATCAGATGAGTTGAATCTGAAATTTTAAACCAGAAATTGAATTAAAATTCTGGAGAATTGGGTAAGTGTTTGTAAATGGATTTGGATTAAAAATAAGGAAAATTTAAGATCCTGGGAGATTTTAAATTGTTTTACAAGCAGTGTGAATTATATTTTGAAATAAATTTCAAAGTAGAAAAGGTTAAAAATGGTTTTATAGTATTGAACTCACTTCGATCGCTGGGAAATAGATTCTGATGATGACAGCTGCATCATCAGTATTCATTTTCGAGTTGTAAGTGACGAATTACTACTAAAGATACTGTTTTGAATTTGTTTTGAGAAAGACAAGTGGTGTTGAATTTCAAAATGAGATTTAAAATATAGAATTGGAATTTTTAAATAGATTTGAAATATTAACTTGTTTTAAAGGAAATAAAATGAGAAGTTCCTTTATAAACGAAGTTTATAAATAGTTCTTTTATAAACGAAGTTTGTAAATGAAGTGGAAAGAATTATCATTGGATAATTCAGAAATAAAAATACAAGTATGAAAATTGAAAGGGAAATCTATTTTCCAAAGGTAGAAATATCGATTTCAAAAGGAATTGAAATCGAGACTTATGTAAAGAAATTTGAATAAAGAAAATTCAAAGGGGATTTGAATATAGAAAATTCAAGGGGGATTGAATATAGAAAATCAAAAGGGAATATGAAACTCAATGGAAGTGATATAGAATTTGAATATAGAAATTCAAATGGCGTTTGGATATAGAAAATATAAGAGATTTCAAATATGGGATTTGAATATCGAAAGTGAAATTGAAATTTGAATATAGAAGATTCAAATAGAATTGAAATGGAATTTGAATATAGGAAATTCAAATAGAATTGAAATGGAATTCAATTAGTAGATAAACAAGTTAAACTTATATTTAAACAGGTATATTCAAATAAAAAGGTGAAATAGGTAAACCAATTAATTAGCCAATAGTAAATAGATCTTGAATTGAAATTGAACATTAGATAAGTAAAGGGGACTGGTAAATGAATATTCGAAATCGAATATAGAACTTAAATTTGAAATTTGGATTCAAATTAGTTAACAAGCAAGTTAAAATATATTTGAACATGTCATGTTCAAATATAAAAGTGAAATAGATTGAAGTGAAATTGATTGAAAAGTTAATTAACAAATTAATTAACAAATTGAGTTAAAACGATCAGGTATAGTTAAAATAGATTGGGCAGGTATAAATATACATGAGATAGGTATGGAAAAGGTATGAAGGTATATAAATAGAATGCTCGACGAAAAGGTATGTATTTAATTCATATATGAGATTTTATGCGCCGTATCGGCAAGCTGCTTGGCTTTTTCTTTTTCTTTTGGATTAGTGAGGGCCATGGGAGGCTATTTGAAATATCCCGATGCTCCTAGTACAAAGGAGGTTATGGCGAATTTTTCCGGGAATTTAAGGAGATAGAATATTTTTAAGAAGTTTGATAGTTAGAAATCAACGTATCGATATATATATATATAGAAGTCGATAAGGAAACGAACTTAGAAATAGAATAGTAAAATCAAAAAGGAAGACTAAGAATAAAATCTAGTAAGAATAGAAAGAGAAAGTGTATATGTGTTTAAAAGTGAAGAAGTAATTGTATGGCATTGATTATTCGAGTAAGTAGTCATATCTGTTTTGACGTTATAAATGTTATTCAGTCAAGGTCTGAGAGGTAGTTATACCCCAACTTGATTGATTTCATTATTAACAAATAAATAGTAAGATTCCAGGCTCGAAGATCGATGTTGAATAAGAGTTAGTTGAATATAATATTTGAGTTGTCGTAACGATGTTTTACACAACATCCGTTTTAACCCAAATAAGTGTAAGCTTGGAAATATAATAAAGAATATTTCCTAAGTATAGAAATAAACGAGATCGAAAAAGAGATAAGTAATTGGAATATTTTCCAATTATAAATAGCATATATTTTCTAAAGTTTAGAAAATAAAGGAAGGCGATATTCAGAAATGTTTTCCAAATAACGTAAAAGGCCAATATGGTTATTGAAAATATTTGGTTAACAAATATTGATAAAGAAATAGAGAAGTGATTTAACTAATGGAATATTGATTATGGGCTCAGTTGAATTTCAAAAAGGAAATTTTGATTTTTGAAAAGAGTAAACTATTTGAAAACTCCCAGGGAAAGACTGTTTGAATTAAAAACAAATTTAACAGAAATTTGTGAATGAAAATTTGAATTAAAGTAAAGCCAGTAAAGTGGTAACTGAGTTTTGAATTAGAATGATATCAAGGCAAATTTGATTGTGAGATTCAAATGTGAAGTGTAATGTGATAATCAAGTTAAGAGTTGGGGATCAAGAACGAAACTTGAGTTGAAATGAAAATTTGGCTTGGTAAAAAGCGAATGGTTGTGTTGAGGATAAATTGATCAGAGTTTGGTTTGATTAATATTAGTATATGCTGAGTTGATAGCATATGGAAGTGATAGAGTTGATATGCCCGACAAAAAGGTACAAGTTTATATTTCATACGGTATGAGATTTTGATAAGCCGAATTGGCAAGCCGCTTGGCTGTTTGATTTTCTTTTGGGTTGGAGATGGCCCGGAGAGGCAAGTTGGAGTTTGACCTATTGACCAGTACAAAGGAGGTGCTGTCGAAATTTTTTCAAAGAGTTAAGGCATTAGAAAATTTTCAAGATCTTTGAAAATTTTCGTTGATAAGAATTAATTAATATTTAATTGAAATTAAATTGGTCCAGTTGAAACTGAAGTTAAGAAGTGAACAAATATGTTCTAACCAGTCGATAGGGTCGTCCTCTACCTTTTAGCAATTTCGAGGACGAAATTATTTTAAGTGGGGAAGAATGTAATGACCCGCATTGGCAGAGGTATTATGATTAATTTATTTAATTATATATTTAGTGATTTAGTGAATTTAATGGTCGTGGAATTACATAATGGTGAACATTTAATTTAAATAATAAATTAAATAATATATTTAATTCTGAAATAATCAGAATTGCCTGAAATGACGATATGGTGTGAACCGGATCATCTGTGATATGTAATTCAGCTTGGAATTTGAATTTGAATAACGAATATATTCAATCGTCGACAGTTGAACGTATAGTTTATAAAATAATTATAAACGAGCTTGAAATGGCGCTGCAGTTCGTAAATTGGCGATTTGAACTTCAACTGAATGTACAGGATTCGTTTTAAGCCGGATTTCTGTGAAACAAGAAACGTGTGGAGCTGGTGGAGTATATCTTTCTAGTAGAAGAGAAAAATCTGGATTTCGTCGGATAGATTTTGAGATAAGTCCAAATCAAATTTCAGAATAGTCGCTATAGAATCGTTTATCGACCATATCGGTTTATTCGATATAACTAGAGATCGTTTTTGAATTTAGATAAGGTTCTTTAGAGACATAGTGATAATTTAATTTTTAGAATTTTATCGTAATTTTTAATTAATTTAATAAGCAACTTTTTATTTAGAGTATTTCGCACCCTATAGTCAACATTTTGAAGTTTCAAAATATGAGTTAATCTACCGGTATTATTATATTTTTGGGATCGGGGTACTGAGCTTGGCACAACAGTATTTTTATCTCTGTCCATTGTGATTCGTACGTGAACGAAGTTTTATATAACATGGTACCCTAACCTTTTTAAAACAAACAAAAATACAAAACTCACATTTCCTTTTAGATGTGTATACCTATTGTACCTTAAATTTTCTGACCGTATTCTCTATTGCTTCGTGGTGGAGAAAATCAAACGTATGGTAACATTGTGAGTAAAACGTGGAACCCAAATCAACTAGGAAAGCATAGCAACGTGGACAACTCACAGCTAAAACTTATATATATAATAATATGTATATAACATGGACAAGGACAGACAACTCAACGCAACCCCTACGAAGCTTCATTTGTGAAGTTATCATCACACTATTAAATACAAAGCATTGGTCTCACTTCTTCTTTCCTGATAAGTTTCGAACTCTTTCCAATTTTCATAACGCTAGGAAAAGAAAAGAAGGAAAAAAAACTAATTATATATATAAAAAGAAACAATGGGATATATGGGACAAGCACGAGAGAATGTGTACATGCACTGTACCAGTGCGAGAAGCTAGTCGACGCATCTGGGGCGCATCTGGAACGTTGACATCGAACTGGAGTTTTGGTGACGGGTCCGAAAGATCGAGATGATGGATATAACGATGGTCTCGGCTCTTGTCTTCATTCAAGGATGATGGAGTTGGTCATAGAAAGGAGGACGTTGGGAAAGAAAAGAGGACAGATGTGAAGCATGGGCGGTGAAGTAAATGAACGTGCAGCACTTTTAACGAGCAGAAAAAAAAAATGGTGGTTTCAGCTGATAACGTGAGAGCTTCGACCCTGCGCGGTGCCCAGTTTCTGATGATCGAAACTTGCAGAAAAAAATGAGGGTGGGTGCAACATAAGTGGAGCATGTCGTTGGGGTATAGTTGAAGCTTTGGCACGGCTGTTAGTTGGAGCGAACTACAGAAAATTTGTTGGCGAAGGGAGGAGAAGGATTAGACAGAGGGATTGTTCTGTTCAGAGAAGAAGAGGAGTTGTCAGCGGGTTGGGTATTTGCTGATGGGCCGGAAGTTTGGGCTGGGTATTTGGAGTAGCTGGTGGGCTTCAAATGGAATGATGGGCCGAAGAGATAGAAAAGGGTAAAGCCAGATTAGCAAATAAAATCAAGTCTTATTAATTCAAATAGTGTATTAGGTTTAAAAATTCATAACTCTCTCGTACGATATCAGAATCAAGCGAAACAAGATCCGTCGGGATCGTATGGACGGGAGCAACACAATGACATTGACCGGGAGTAAATCAGAGCTCGTTACAATTTATGGCGAAATAAATTGTCCGACTGAATCAAATAACGCAAACCGTTATTTAACGGTTAACGCGCCAATGTGAGTAAATCTCACTAACTCTGAACAGTTTATAATTTCATGTTGTATTTTTAGAACTGTTAGATATTGGCTGATTTACTGTATGTTGATTGTTTGATTGAACTGCTAGTCAGTTGATTTATTTTCTATATTGATTCTGTTTAACAGAATATATCATATGGAACTGAAAGTGATGTTATCTATATTGTTTAACATCTGTGATGCAGGGAAACAGGTTGGAGGAATCCGACCGGATTCCTCAACATTTATTTTACTGTTTTTCATATATTGTGATATATGATGTGTTATATAATCTGTTATGGATTATGTGTGTTGGAATGATGTTGATCATTGTTATTCGATATTGTAAATATCATAAAAGACCCTAGGATGTAAAAAAGGATTTATTTCAATGTATATTGAAATAAAGGAATTTTATAAAATCACAAGATTTTATAAAAGGAATTATTTATAAAACGAACACGGTTTTATAAAAGGGATATTTATTTAGAAAATAAATAGAAGTTATAAATAGGATATATTTGTAACGGTAAATAGAAGTTATAAATAGGATATATTTGTAACGGTAAATATAAGTTATAAATAGGATATATTTGTAACGGTAAGTAAACGTTATAAAAAGGAAATAGTTGTAACGGAAAACGTAGTTTATCAAAAGAAGTTAATCGATGTTAGTTAATCGATTAGAGAATAAAGTTAAAAAGAAGTTAATCGATGTTAGTTAATCGATTAGAGAATAAAGTTTAAAAGAAGTTAATCGATGTTAGTTAATCGATTAGAGAATAAAGTAAAAGGAGATAATCGATGTTAGTTTAATCGATTAGAGTAAAGTAAAAGGAGTAAATCGATGTTAGTAATCGATTAGAGTAAAGTAAGAGGAGATAATCGATGTTAGTTAATCGATTAGTGTAGAAGTTAAAATGAGTTAATAGAATATAGTTATTCGAATAAAAGCAAATGAGTTAATCGAATATAGTTATTCGAATAGAAACAATTGAGTTAATCGAATATAGTTATTCGAATAGAAAGTAAAAGGAATTATCGAATATAGTTTATTCGAAAAGAGTAAGTGAAATGAGTAAATAAATAGCGTTAGTCAAATAGTGTTAGTCCAATAGAGTTAATTGATAGGGGTTAGTCCAAAGGAGTTAAGTAAAAAAAAAGTCAATCGAATATAGCTATTCGAAGGAGGGTTAAGTAAGGAAGTTAGTAAATGGAATACAAAGTGAACCTTGCCCATTTCAAAGTTATAAATGTTGTTCAGTTAAGGTCTGAGAGGTAGTTCTACCCCAACTTAATTGGCTTCGTTTTAACTAAGGAATAGTTAATGTTCGGCAGTAAAAGGAAATGGTTTGAGTTGGCATCGCGATGGTTTGTTTAAACATCTGCCTAAGTCCAATGAAGAAGCTTTGGAAATGTTTTCCAAATAAGAAACCAGAAATGTTTTCTAATAAAGAAAACGAGAAATGGAAATGTTTTCCATTGTTAATAACGTATATTTTCCCAATTTAGAAAATAAGGAATATGGAATATAGGGAAACAGGAGATAAGTAAATTTATGAAATAAAGAGATGAATGTTAAATGATGTTTGATCGATATAATTTCCATTTGGAAATATTATCGTTGTTTGCACACTTGTTTTTATTCGATAGTTAAATCACAGACTATCGAAGTTTTGACCATTTTAACGTTGTTAATATGGAGAGACCGGTTGGATTATTTTCCAAAGAACCACTCTGTATTGGCATAAGCATTGCGAATCATATATGCCAAAGGAAATTGAAGACGGAGTTATGCAAGGGCTATCCTGTTTACAGAATAGTGCCTTCGGTTCATCCTGTTCCTGGATGACTTGTATGGACGGATGTCTGACAGAATATTTCCAGACGATAACATATATTGATTTCTCCAACCGTACCAAGAGTGGAAGCGGAGAAGGAAACTTCTTTAGCTAACACATAATGTATGGTTGAGGACGTCAATCGGTGATTTGATGGATTTGATGATGTGACATTCAAAGTGAATCTGGTATGATGATAAAGCGTAGCTTCTAGCCTCATCATCCGGTAAATGACAGAAATCGGGCATGCAGCATGGCTTAGTCGGTCGCACCGAAGTAGGGTGTATAATCACCTGATCTAGAGTTTCATTTACTTCTAAATATCTATTGTTGATGTTGTCCCATTCGGGAAACGGTTGCTGATCCCAACTGTTGGTGATATACATTCGATACACTCAAGCGAAATGAGTGGTCGGTCATGTGTGGCCGGGTTGCAAGATGTTCTTGTTGAACCCAGTGTATTCCTCTCTAGAGGTACACGAGCGAAAGGTGGATCCATACCTTGTCATAGTTGGAAATCCATTACCCAATACGTGCTTGCGGTTTTGATTGTATACTATATATGTAGAACGTGAGATGAAAGCGTTTCTGCTAGATGATTATATATATACTGTGGTTGATAGACATTATTATAATATCAAAAGGTTTTTGATATAAAGATATTTTGGATTCTCATAAGGGAAAAACCCGTTCCATTATGCGGCGTGGTCTTATGAGATATCATTTACTTGTTCAACTGTTTTTAAACTGTTTTACTCATACCAGTCCCATGACTGACCCGGAGTTTACTTTGTTGTTTCCCCTAAACTCTTGGGTGCCTAAATTTGTACGGGCAGTCAAGTAGTCGGGATTTTACAGATACATTGAAGAGCTGGAGCAGGAGGCTTCAGGATCATATAGCTATTATTATTTCCGCTGTGTTGTAAGTGCTGTACTTTGATAATGATATGTATATGCAAGTACAGATTTGTATTTCAAAGTTATGTTATGAAATATATTTATTCGTTCCGCTGTGAGATTCGTGTTACTCTGATATTGTGTTCTTCTTCTTCTTCTATTCTAAGTTTCTATCTTATCTTTCCTCACCCTCTAATTTCTTTCACTAATTACCAGGATTTTTCGACGTTTTAGTTATCAACATCGTGTTTATGTCGATAACCAAAGTCGCCAGAAATCCGGGTCGTTACAGAATATTTATAAATAAATCGGCCGATTTGTTTATATACACTGATTTGACTGATATTGATTGGGATGATAAATTTTACACATCGCCAAACTGCACAAATAATAATCTGTGTTTGTTGATTTGAAATCTCGCATGGGTGTTGGGATGATATTTGGCGTACACCAATCCCAATTATTTAATTGTATGTCGATCGATCGGTCGACAGGCTGTGTAAGCGTTGATTATTTATGTTTGATGCTCATGCAGTTGTGTGGTGCACCTTGGATGATGAGTGATTGTTTATCATTGCTATTATATACATGTGTTTTATGGAATCCATATAATTAACATTATATGGTGATTGATTGGGCCTCATTCCAATCGGGAAAATAATGAATATTATAAAAGAAAATTCATGTGTTGAAACTATTTATGTGTTGAGTAAAATATTTTAATAATAAAATTTACATCTTCATCATATTTAAAATTAGAACTACTTCACGGTGGAGTCTGATTTAAAAATCAAACAATAGATACCATAATTTTATAAAATAATTTACATAACAAAAATAGTGATGTGTTGACAGTACTCATGTGTTGAGATTAGTCGTGTGTTGAAAGAAATATAGATTCATGTGTTGAATGGAATATATATATATTCATTTGTTGAATAGAATAACGAATTTATTGAAAAATATAAAGATGTGTTGATTAGAGATGCGTTATTTTGACGCGAACGATATTTATATCGATTTTATTCGTTTTATAATGAATATTGAAAAGTGATTTCAAAATTTAATATTTTGAAATGAAATTCAAATTAAATTAGATTAAAATTCAAATTGAAATTTTATTGAATCAATTTGAAATGAATTCGAATTGAATAGAAAATGAATTCGATTCGAATTGGATAGAAAGTGAATTTGAATTCGAATAGAATAGAAAATGAATTCGATTCGAATTGGATAGAAAGTGAATTTGAATTCGAATTGAATAGAAATGAATTCAAATTGAATTAAATTGAGATTGAATTAAAAACGAACTGAAATTGAATTGAAATCAATTTGAAATGAATTCGAATTGAATTGGAATTGAATTAAATAGAAGGTAAATTCAAATTGAAATTGATTTGAAACGAATTAGAATTTGAATTGAATTGAAACGAACTGGATTCGAACTAAATAAAAAAATTTAAATGAATTCGAACTGAATTGAAATCAAATCGATTTGAAATTGAAGATGAAGTTGAAATTGTTTTTGAAACGAATTTAGAACTATTTAAAAAATTCGTTTTAAAAAGGAAATCGATGAAATATATATAATATATATATATAATATATATATATATATATAATGGCCGGAATAGAACGCGCCGCGCCGCGGCAGTTCGCGAATTTCGACCGTTGGCTTCAAATTGACGTTGCGGGAGATCCGACCGTCAGATTCTCCTAAAACTGGAACCGTTGGGTTCGTATCGAAAAGAGCTTTCCAATAAATATTGGAAATTTGAAATCTAACGGTTGGATTTGGGATTATGTCCAAATCAAATTTGGAAAAGGTCGCTGTAAGTGCAGTTCGATGGCCGTTGATGGAAATCGACTGTACGTGCCTTGATAAAATTATTAAAAATATCTATAATTTGTGTGAAATCATAAGAAATGATTTTGGAAAAATTGGGCTGAAGAATTCCACATTTGAAAAGATAAAAATAGATTTTTGTCGAAATGAACTAGTTTTGAACTAGAATTAAAATCAATTTATTTTTTAAATAAATAAATTGACTTTGAAAGTGATTTTAAAAATAATCAATATTCCCAATACGTGGATTGGACTGGAGTTGAATCGAAATTATCATCGGAATATTTCGATGTTGGATTTCGTGACTATACAGATATTGTTATGGGAATTTGAAAGATATATTTTATATCGTTATTTCCAATACGATATTTGTTGGTTTCAGAATTTGATATTGAATATAAGCCGGTATATTTTCTATTCAGAGCCTTGTATTTAATATCAAATGTGATTTGGGTTTATCGTGAATTGTGTTTTAGATGACATTGGTTCTTTAACCCAGTTAAAGGCAGGATGTTGATTTTTGAAAAATTAAAACTAAGTGAAGCTTTAATGAATATTTAATTAGATTAAAAATATGAATTGATAATTTAAATTATCAAATTTGAAAGGTGATCGAGAATGGAGTATCACCAGTTTTGCTCCAAAGCGGTAGTTAAATCTGTAATTAGATTTGAACGTGAAATGGTAGTTAATTTTACCGATAACACCGTGGTGTTAGATATGGAGTATTACCAGTTTTGCTCCATGGGGTGAATAGGTTGGGATAGAGAAATAAAATAAATAATTACTTCGGTGTGGATTGCTAATCCCGACTAGTTAGAAATGATATCCAAAGGAAGATTATAGAATAAATTTAGAAGATTTTATCTTGGATAAAATTAATGGGAACCTTTCCCTAAGAATGTGATTTTGTGAATAAAAGAATATTCTGAATTGGAATGAGGCGTTTGTTGTGTTTGTGTAATATTTGTTTATCATATACGTGGGTTATTCAGAAAGGTCGGGTTTATACACATTCTGAATAACCGATTCGACGAGATGTCGAAGATGAAGATGGTGGTTGAAGACCGGAAGTCTTCACATCGTTTGGGCGATTACTGATGATCTCGATTGGGCTGTACACCCAAGATGAGGGAAACAGTTGGTGATCGTCCAGACGTACCTGGAGATCGATGGATATGCGAGGAAAGTGCCTCCGGTTTCGTTCAGACCCAGAGCGAACTTGTAAATGGATTGTGTGTCTGACATTGGATTTTATTCTGTGTTGATTGATCTCTATTAAATATACATCTGTTTGGCGGCGGAGAATTTATTCTCTTGCTTAACGCCCTTCTCTGAGACGTACGAGCTCAGAGGTTGTATATCGATGGACATCAGTCGCATGGGGTGAATTGCCAGTGTAGCACGCGTAAGTGGCAATTGATTAGGGCTTCTGTTGAAAAGCAAAGTCTTGTGGTTGATGATCAAAGCACGGCCTGTGTGGCATAGCTTTGTGTATAACGTGAATTCGCGAGCCTCACACTTCGGTATGAGTCAAAAACGGGAGACGGACCGCTGGAAGAGCACGACATTTCTTTCTAGCTAAGGTGGTGTCAGTGACCTACCAGCCCTGACATTTATATACTTTTCACCTGTGTGGTTGTTGGAATGCGAGGCGCCTCGGATATAGGTCTGTAAGGACTGGGAAACGTGTGTTCAAGAATAACTAACCCTCAAAAGTAAGAGAGGACCGGCCTAGACGATTCCAAGGATCAAAGTGGGGTCCTGGGACATTTGCTAGAGTGTCTTGAACGCTGAGAGGAGCTTGCCCCTTGCCTCGATTCAAGATGGAATCCAATTTCCAATACGTGTGTTTCGGTTTTATTTGTAGAACTGTTTTAGTTCTCACACTAGTCACATGACTGACCTGGAGTTTATTGTTTTAACCTAAACTCTGGGTGCCCCTATTTTCCACATGGGCAGCTAGTAGTTTTGGTTTTGCAGATTTATATTCACAGGATCCTGATTTACAGCTGGAACGATGCTCGGAATGCTCTGTATCCGTGTATCACTTTCAGTTGTGTTTTGTATTATTTTCCGCTGCTATGTAATTTATTGTAATCTCTGATATTTATCGAATGTAATTTCTTCATACTATGTATATTCTTGTATTCTAATGGAATTGTTGTAATAACAATGAAATGTTCTTCCGTCTGCGTCCTTTTGTGTGTTGTTCTCAAAGTATCTGCGCTTTACTTCACGGGGAAGTTTCGGGTTCTTACACCTTGCCATCGATTAAAGCGAGAACCCTCCCCCAAACCACTTGAAAATGAATGTGCCGCCATCCAAGACCGCCTGCATGCCTCTCCCACCTCTAACCGCCGATGGTGAACCCCCTTCCTCCGATATCACAGTGAGCCTTCTCCTTTTTTATATATATATAAATTTCTTTGTTTTATTCTCAGTTTTTAATGTAAATTCACATCAATTTAAAAAAAGGATTTTTATGTAAGTAAATTGGCGATAAAGATTTGATTTTTAAATCAAGAAAGTTTGATTTTTATTAACATGAAGTTTAGATTTTTTTTAATCATGAAGTTCAGATTTTTATTAACATGAAATTTAGATTTTTATTTAATTAAGAGATTATATTTTTATATAAGTAAAGTTTTTAATTTTTATATAAGAAAAGACTGTATTTTTAAAATAGAAAAGATCTGATTTTTATTATTTGAATAGCAGAATAAAAATTTGATGTTTATTTAAATAGTAGCATCATAAAAATATGATTTTTTTTAATGTTGTAGCGAAATAAAAAATCGATCTTTGTAAGAAGTAGAGGTATAAAAATATAATTTTTATATAGACAAAAGCGTTGTAAAAATATATGATTTACATATATGAAGTGCCATTATAAAAATATGATTTTTTTTATTAGTAGAGTATTAAAAATATGATTTTATATTAGTAGAGTATTAAAAATATAATTTTTATATATGTAGAGATATAAAAATATAATTTTTATATGTGTAGGGAAGTAAAAGTATGATTTTTTTGTATGAAGTAGCAGTATAAAAATGTGATTTTTAATAATAAACTGCATGATACAGATTGCAATGGTACTGTCGGGAAACAAATCTGAATTCATTCCGTTCAGAGATAATGACTGGAGGAGTGGGTCCCAAAGGTGATAACTCCCCACTATAATTTCTTATGCAGTTATTTATTTTATAACTACATATATGAACTGTTCCTCGTCGTCCACAGACCATGGACGACTTGTTTGATTGTTCGGTTTCGTTGATTATATTATTTGGTTGTTTGGGTGAAATGATTTGATTAGGATGGTTATGTGTGTATGGCGCGTGCCAATATCAAGAGAGGGGTAATGCTAGACTTTACCCGATTTTGATATCGCGCCGTTATGCCGTCAAAATTTTCTAAAATATGTTACAATAATAAAAATATTATTTTTATTGTGTAAATGAATCGAATAAATATTTTATTGTTGAAAATATAATTTTTAACGTGTGCATGAATTAAATAAATATTCATTTACAAATCATACGATTTGTTTATGTACACCCATTTGACTGATATGGATTAGGAAGATAAATTTTACACATCGCCCAACTGCACAAATAAAATTCATTATTTGTTGATTGAAACCCCACACGGGTATTGGTATGATATTGGACATACACTAATCCCAATATTTAGTTATATGTCAATCAATCGGTTAACAGGCTGTTGTAAGCGTTAAATATTTATATTTGCTGCTTATGCAGTGTAAAATGCACTACAGATGATGGTTGATTGTGCATCATTGTTGTTGTATACATGTATTGTATGAAATCCATATAAATCACATTATATAGTAATTGATTATATCTGGTTCCAGTTCAGAAAGAATGAATATTTTAAAATAACGAATATTTTAAAATAATATTCAGTAAAAGATCAAAATTTGATTTCTATGCCCGATTTGGAATGGACACGAATATATTTAAATATATAAAGCCGTGTTGATTAGATTAACGCCATTTCGACGTGAACGATATTTATATCGATTTTATTCATTTTTATAATGAATATAAAAAAGGAATTGATTTCAAAATCTAATGTTTTGAAAATATTATCATTTATATATCGACGATATGGAATATTCAATTTTGATTTGAAATTGAATACGAAGCAGAAATTGTTTTGAAAACGAATTTAAAACGATTCATAAAATACGTTTTATATAAAAATCGACTAAATATATATAGTATAATGGCCTGAACGGAATGCACCGCGCTGCTGCAGTTCGCGAATTTCCATCATTGACTTCGGATGGATACTACGGGAGATCCGACCATCGGATTCTCCTAAAACCGGTACCGTTGGGTTCATACCGAAAAGAGCTTTCTAAATAATATTAGAGATTTGAAATCTAACGGTTGGATTTGGAAATACGTCCAAATCAAATTTGGAAAAAGTCGTTGTAAGTGCAGTTCGATGGCCGTTTATGGAAATCGACTGTACGAGCCTCGATAAAATTATTAAAAATATTAATAATTAGTGTAAAATCATAAGAAATGAATTGGAAAGAATTGGGGTGAAAATTTTCATATTTGAAAAGATAAAAATAGATTTTTATTGAAATGAACTAGTTTGAAACTAGAATTATAATCCAATTATTTTTAAAATAAATAAATTGGATTTGAAATGGTTTTAAAAATAACAGAATTCCCAATATATGAATTGGAAATGGATTTAAATCGAAATTGTCTTCGGAATATTTTGATGTTGGATTTCGTGATTATACAGATATTGTTATTGAAATTTGAAAGATATATTTATATCGTTATTTCCAATATGATATTTGTTGGTTGTGGTATCTGATATTGAAAATAACTTGATATATTTTCTATTCAGAGCCTTGTATTTGATATCAAATGGGATTTTAAGTTTGTCGTGAATGGTGTCTTCAGTAACACTATTTTTGAACCCCCTGTGAAGAGAATAAATCTTTAATTAAGATTGTTAGAATTTCCAATTACATTTAATAATTGGAATAAAATGGAATGTGAATTGGGTTTATCGTGAACTGTGTTTTTAACGACATTCGTTCTTTAACCCGATTTACAGTGAAATGTGATTTGGAATTTATAAATCTTTTGTTAAGATTTAAAGAAGATTTTCCAAAGTAACGTTTTCTAATTTAACATATTAAATTGGAATTGAATGGAATTCGATTTTGTAATAATCGAAGTAAGCTTCTGTAGAGGAAGACGGTTAATATATATGGAATTTAACAGGCCTTGTCGTTATTCCATTTATATTATCGTTTGGATATGGAGGTTTACATCAATTATATATATCGATTTGTTTTCCATGAAGATTCCATTGTTAATGGAATGTGATTTTGGGTTGTCGTGAATGGCGTCTTTAATAATATTGTTCATAGAACCAACTGCGTTAAGAAAATCAGAAACTAACTGGGGATTAGTTAAGTTGAATGGTTTCCTGGGTACTGATCTGATGTTGGTTTTGGCCTTCAGGGTTAATACTTAGGGAATTGTTCACTTGCTAATTTACGGTTAAAGGCTGATGGAATGGAATGTGATTTTGGGTTTATAGTGAACTGTGTTTTATATGACATTTGTTCTTTAACCCAGTTAAAGACAGGATATGATTTCCCAAGTTAAATAATCATTAATATTGATTTTTGGGAAGATTAAAACCAAGTAGAGTTTTAATGAATCTTTATTTAGATTGAAATGACCGAGAATGGAGTATCACCAGTTAGTGATAGCTAAATCTTTAATTAGATTTGAATGTGAAATGGTGAATTTACCGATAACATGGTTGTGTTAGATATGAAGTATTACCAGTTTTACATCATGGGATGAATAGGTTGGGATTGCGAAATTAAACAAATGATTACTTCGGTAAGGTTCGCTAATCCCGACTAGTTTGGATAAACCATAATTTGGTTTGAACTGAAATCCAAAAGAAGATTAAAGAATAAATTTAAAGAATTTATCTTTAATAAAATTAATGGGAACCTTTCCCAAAGTATAAGAATATTTGAATAAAGGAATATTCTGGATTGGAATGAGGCGTAAGTTGAGTTTTTATAGCACTTGTTTATTATATACACGAGTTATTCAGAAAGACCGGGTTTATCCCATTCTGAATAAATGATTCGACGATGTGTCGAGGATTAAGACGGTGGTTGAAGACCGGAGGTCTTCACATCGTTTGGATGATTACTGATATCTTGATTGGGATGTACACCGAAGACGAGGTAATAAGTGGTGATCGTCCAGACGTACTTGGAGATCGACGGATATGCAAGTGCTTCTCTCATGTATTGGACATATGGGATAAGGAATAAGGTGCCTCTGGTTTCATTCAGACCCAGAACGAACTTGTAAATGGATGTGTGTCCGACATTGGATTTCATTCTTTGTGATTGATAGACATTGGTTGCATAGCGTGAATTGCTTATGTGGCATGCTGAGATGCAAATGATCAAGGCTTCTGTTGAAAAGTAGAGTCTTGTGGTTGATGATCAAAGCACGGCTTTAATATAACGTAGCTTTGTGTAGCGTTAACTCGCTAGTCTCACGCCCTGGTGTGAACCTGAAATGGGGGAGGACATCAGGGAGGGCATGCGTTTTCTTCTATCTAGGAGTGGTGTCAGCGTTTTACTAGCCTTGACATTTTACTTATGTGGATGATGGATTGCGAGGCGCCTTGGTTATATCGGTCGTTCTAGGGCCGATGGTTTGGTCGGGATATGACCAGTTACGCCCCATAGGGCGGGGAAACGCAGTGTTCAGGCATTTTAATCCACTCCATGTGGACTGGCCCTGACGATCCCAGGGCCCCCCCGAGTCTGGGTCCTGAGGGGCGGGCTAGAGCGTCTCGAAGCGGTAAGGACGATCCCTTGCCTTGGTTCACGATGGAAATCCAACTTCCAATATGATATCATGTGGTTTTAATTGTAGAACTAGTATGGCGACATGATATATGGTACCCATGTAGTCTATGATTGATACATTTACAAGTTGTTTTCTTCACTTATAGTAATAATAAAAGATGAAATTTAGCGTATCAAGCATTCTTTGGCTATTATAAGGGAAAACCCTATCCTTCGGCTTGCGTTGCATTATGTGATGGGACTTGGGTCTTATAATAGCTTCATTGTTCTTTATTTAGCATTGCGTTGTTTGTTTTATGCACTGGTATTCTTGGGAGGAAACCCGTTCCGTGTTATACAGCATGGTCCCTTGATTTACATAACTTTAGAAACAAAGATTAATAATTGTTCTAGTTCTCACACCAGTCACATGACTAACCTGGAGTTTATTGTTTTAACCTAAACTCTGGGTGCCCCTATTTTCCACACGGGGAGCTAGTAGTTTTGGTTTTGCATATTTATATTCACAGGATCCTGGTTTACAGCTGGAATATATTTGGAAATCTTTGTGTCTGTATATTCCTTTCAGTTGTGGTTTGTATTATTTTCCGCTGCTATGTAATGTATTGTAATATCTGATATTTATCAAATGTATATTATTTGCTAATACTCTGTATATTCTTGTATTCTGATGGAATTGTTGTAATAATCAATGAAATGTTCTTCTGTTTGTGTTCTGATTTGTCTTGTCCTCAAGGCAATCCGTTCTTTATCTTCTCCTCGGAGACCGGGGAAGTTATGGGTCCTTACAGAAGCTTCGTAACCAAGAGGATGCAACTTGGGGGATCAAAGACAAGATTTTACCCTTCGTACCCTTTTCTTTTTAAGGGAATGTTCTTAACCTCTCTTCCAAAAGCTTTTATTCGCATTTGGTGCTATCATCTGAGTGTATCCTATCGATCGAATCTTCAACCTTTAGGTAGGAAATCCCATGATTGTAAACATATGTTTGAGACATGTTATGTTTGATGGATGCAAGTGGATGCAAGAGGATGCAAGTGGTTGCAAGTGGAAGCATATACACACACATTAGGCACTAGATTGGCTCAATCACTCTCGTACTGCATATGGATGTGTGTGCATTTTTCTTTCTTTTAATGGATGAAAATGGATGTATCGTCATATGGCTGTTGCATTTGGACAGATGATTATGCATACATATAGAGCTTACATGTTATAATAGGATAATTTGCATAGATGTTGGATACATGACACTAACATGCATTGCATTAAGGAGGTCGACTGAATCAGTAAACTGCCTGATCTTTCGCATTAGTGTTGGAACATATACACACACCTTTGCATATGCTCATATATGCATTAGAAAATTTTAAGGATAATGGACGCCAGTGATTGGTGGATGAATAGATGGATGGATGATGGTACGATTCATTCTTCTTAACTTGGAGATTTCGAGGACGAAATCCTTTGAGTAGGGGAGAATGTAACACCCCGTATTTCAACTACACTATAAAGGAAAAATTAAAGAATAATTAATTTAATATCCAGAATTAAGGGAAACGGATTATGTAAATTGCGTCCATCTCGAAATTCTGGTCAAGATAGACACCTGGTTTGCGTAAAACGGATAACGTATGAAGAAGTTGTGAACAGTAGAAGTTCGGCGAAAAGAGCCCGAAAAACCGGCGCATTTGACAAGTGCGCAAGGTATTTTTACATTGGCGCACTTGTGAAGTGCGCCCAAATTAGTTTTTGGGCATCCGGACCTAAGTGGGTGTCGACCCATGTCCCGATTCCTCCTAGGGCTGATGTGGCAGTCGAATTCTGGTGGCTGGCAGCTATAAATATACCCTCATTTCTCTTGTTTTCTCATACTAAAAACAATGGAGGCCAAATGTTGTCAGTGCCTGGACTCAATCTAATCCTTTCTTCTTCTACAAATCAAGTTTAAATATTCAAGTGTTTCAAGGGTAGATCTAAGATTCAAACTTCAATTTGCTCCTTCTATTCTTATAGATCTGATCATTGTGAGTTCAACTTACCTTTAGAATTGAATAATTAAAAGTAAGACATGATATGACTGTGATTTGGGTATATGCTTAGGATTGAATCACGTTAGATCTACTTTTTGATTATAGATCTAATTCTATTTAGATCATTTTGTACCTATCATGTTGTAGTTAATTTAGATCTTAACAGTTATCATGTTAGATCTACTTTTTGATTATAGATCTAATTCTATTTAGATCATTTTGTATCTACCATGTTGCAGTTGATTTGGGTCTTAACTGTTATTATGTTAGATCTACTTTTTGATTATAGATCTAATTCTGTTTAGATCATTTTGTACCTATCATGTTGTACTTGATTTGGATCTTAACCGTTATCATGTTAGATCTACCTTTTTTATTATAGATCTAATTCTATTTAGATCATTTTGTACCTATCATGTTGTAGTTGATTTGGATTATAACCATTATCAAGATAGATCTACTTTTTGATTATAGATCTAATTCTATTTAGATCATTTTATACCTATCATGTTGTAGTCGATTTGGATCTTAACCGTTATCATGTTAGATCTACTTTTTGATTATAGATCCAATTCTATTTAGATCATTTTGTACCTAACATGTTGTGGTTATTTTGGATCTTAACATAATTTATGTCAGATCTAATTTTGATTATATATCTAATTCACTTTTTAAATCATTTGGTACTTATCATGTTGTGGTTATTTTGGATCTGTCATTAGTTGGACATGTTTTAGATTTGGATCTAAACTTTCATCTAATTGTCATGACATGTCTACCTTAGTGTCACTATTTAGATTACCTTGTTCCTATCATATTGCGGTTAAATAGGATCTATTATTAGTTTAACATCTAATTTATTATTTATGACTTATCATGCCAGTTATGACATCCCTATTATGTTAAGATTGATTCTAAAATCACATGTTCATTAGATCCGTTCATACCGGTCCATCTTATCATTATGTTGCTATATTATTATGCCACCACATGTTTATGTCAGTCTTGTTAGAATGATCATTTCTATCACCATGTCCCTTTTATTTTAGCCTGGCTACTTTCTAGCCTAGGCATAACGTTAAATTATGCGAATACGTTAAAATGGGAACGAGGGAAAAAACGATATGAATTGGGCATAATTTGTAAATGGAATGTTTGGCATAACTTAATGTTTATAAACATAAATTTGGGCATATAACTAATTTTGAACATAATTGGGGAAAAAGAGGCACGGACACCAATAAAGACATAGGTATAATTAATTAATAATTGAAATACCTAGGATTATAGTAATTATAAACTGTAATGGCACTTATGACACGAGGTTAGATTGCACTTGCGGTGGAAGTCTGCCCGAAACCAACCAACATATCCAGGGACTGCAAGTGGTGAATCTAATGTGAGAGGTCTAAGTGCACAAATACGAGACATGCTATGACACGAGGTTAAGTCCGACTTGTGGAAGAAGTCTGCCTGGAACAGACCGACATATCCAGCGTCCACAAGTTGTGGGCCTAATGTGGGAGGTCTAGCACATTTTAACCATAACTGAATATGGTAATAAAGATGAAAACTTAACCTAGTTGAATCCATAAGGATTGTATGAACCTGTTGAATCTGTGGGGTTAAGTATACCTATTAAGTATTTGGGGTTAAGTAAGCCTATTAAATCTATGGGGTTAAGTAAACCTGTTAAATTGGTGAGGTTAAGCAGACCTGTTAAATCTGTGGGGTTGAGTAGACCTATTAAATCTGTAAGGGTTATATGAACCTGTTAATTTAAAAAACTTAACCTGTTGAATATGTTGGGGTTATATTGACCCGTTAACTTTTAGAGTTTAACCCGTAAATCTGTAGGGGGGTTATGTGAATATGTTAAACCTGTTAGGCATAACCTGTCAAAATCCTAGTTATTTGGGGACACAAGATCTGTACGGGTTAGCTTATGTCATTTGCTGTGTGGGATCCATATTAGCCAGTAACCCGTTCTGGTACTAAAAGGGGACCCTGCACTAGGTAGGGGTCAGGGCACGCTTACTGAACATATTATAAGAGGTTCATCAGAGAGGAGGTGTGTACTGGCGCGTTCCAACGGACTCATATGCGTGCATGAGTATGGCCTGCATCTGGGAAAATAAGCCATTATAACACTAGTATATAGGTCTGTGTCCTTCTGTAGGTTGCCACTTTAGGAAGTAATACACCCTACTATGGGGCCGACACAGGGTATTTAGGAAATAGGGAGTCGATCGATTGGGGGGTAGTACATCGGGTACATATAGTCCTGACTGTTTCTGTGGGGTATCTGTGTTTCTGTCTGGGCTAACACCTGTTATTCTGTTAAGGTACCGGATAATTCTGTTTGGGTTAGAACCCGTTACTAGAGTACACCCAAAACTACCATTATATTTCTGTTGGGATCATCTTGTTTCTGTTAAGCAATTAGGAATTACATAATCCTGTTACATATCTGTTATACTAGTATTGGTGCAGAGAAATCTCTAGAAGTGCAATATACTCTATCATGTTTACCTCATCATACTAACCTTTTATGATGTTATCTTTCTTATCCATCTTATAGGCCTGTCATGATACTTTTACTTATTTACTTGCTAAAAGTAAATGGACCCGCCAGACATTATGTCTGACCCTTTTTGTTTCCTCTTCTTTCTTCCGTTCCTCCCTCCTCCCCCCAACTAGGGTCGTGGGGTAGTAAGTCTCAGGCATAGTCAGGACTCGGTTATCATCTTGCTTGGAGCAGCTTTTGAAGTACTGCTCAGTTTCTATCTTCAACTACTATGGCTTTGTCTCTTTTGGGGAATTACGCATTTTATGTATTTTCTGTACTCAGATGATACAAGAAAAATGTTTTATATTATTGTAATGTGTTTTATGTAGTTTCAGACTTATGGTATTTTTGACCACGATGTTATGACCTATGTTTGAAGTAAAATTTTAAATTCTTCTATTGCTTTTATATCTGTCGTGTAATATTCCTGTTTCTGTTTACCTATAACGCTTCATGAAACTTAATGCATTCCCTTAATGAGTGACATTAGCAGACATGGGGTGTCACTGTCATACTAGGCATAATCACAAAGTTACGTTAACAAAGTCTCAAATTCAAATGCCTTTCTGGAAAGTGTCTGTTTGGTAAGAATTTTTTTTTACATATTCCCAGAAATATGTATTTGGCAAGATATCAACAAAACTGAAGACATTTTTGGCCTTCAAGCTTTAAAAACTCTTTCCAGAAATTTTGTCCATGGATAAACTGATTTACAGTTTTCAAGAATAAGTTTTTTTAGCGCGAATGAAATACATAATTCAGGAAATCATGCATGCCGAATTAATGAAGCAATCATATGGCATAATTGTTTTTGGCAAGAAAATAATTCTGTTTCTAGATTTATTTTGCTAACTGTTTGGGTAAAATCAAATTAAATCCAGCATGGAACTTTTCAAATAGTTTCCTGTTTTTGTCAAAAACCTTTTGGCAAGAAATCACAATCACAATATTGAGGAGAAAATCAATCAGAGATTCATTCCATATTTAATCAAGCAAATGATTTATTCAAGCAGCCACAATTTCATTTAAGTGGTTTCCAGTACCAATCAATGATAATACAATTTATTCAAGCTATGGAACAAGGGGAAAGCATCATGCAAATTTCAGTTAACAAATTAGCCAAGCAAAATCACGCAAGAAGATTTCCAATTTTAACAAGTGATTTTTCCACGGCATATTTTTCCAACAAGTCAATCACACTATTCGAAGAAGGCAATAAACATGAATCAATCACGCGAGTATAATCAAAGCCGAGGAAATCATAGAGGGAAATCACACAACAAATTAGCAAGTCATTATAATGAAATCAAAGTGATTTTAGTATTGTATAATCCTATATAATCACACCTACTTCCTCATTGGAATCTTATCGAAATATGCAACAAAAAGAATTTCGAGAACAATAAAGAATCAAACCAGAGAATACTCACTGTTTCGATCAAAAGCCTAGACCCAATCGATCGACCAAGAAGAATCAAGGATCAAAGCCATCACAGAATCAATTTCATTAATTTTTAGGCGTCGCGATCTATTTCAGAATAAAGCCCTAATTTTTATCAACCGACATTGTTTTGTGGAAAAACAATTTGAGGAGAAATAAAGAACGAAACTGGCTGGGCTAGTTTATTTGTAAAAGGGGAGGGGGTTTCTATATTCTAGTTTTATTTTATTGTATTTATTTTAATTTTCATTTGTAAACCATTCAAACAATTTATTAGTGTCTATAAAACTTGGGGTTTACTAGTTTGTCATTAAAACTAGGGTTTACTAGCTACGGGATTGTAGCTAGGGGAAAAATCTAATCTAGGGGATATAGATCAGTCTAGGGTTTTGAGCATAGGACTGGAGAAGAAGCAAGGCTGCGAGTTTACAGGATTTGTAAATGGGATTTGTTTTTTACCTAGTAGAAACCTTAGTGAATGTAGTAGTAGGCAGGATTTGCCGAAGCTGGGTATATCTGTATGTTATTTATTTCCTGCATCTATTTTTATCTTCTGCAGTCTGTTCTGTAATTTTTTAATATCTCATATTAAATTATGTAAATCCTTTTCACCCCCTCTAGGGTTAATCTAGATCCAACAAGTGATACCAAAGCAGGTTATTCATTAACTCTAAAGTCATGGTATTCCCTAGTTGTCAGTCTTCTAAGAGTCAGTCTAGTCGTATCCCAACCATTTTTAATGGTATAGATTTTTTAAACTGGAAATCAGAAATGGAATCCTATTTAAAATCTGGTAATATTATAAATTGGGATACTATTATGAATGGAGATAATGATGCAGTCAGGAATGAAATTGCAATGAATATTATTTATTCTTACATTAATATTGATTTGTTTAACCATATTTTTCATTGCTTATTTGCACAAGATATCTGGACGACTCTCGGCACGTTGTATGGAAAAGATGACAACTTCTTAAAACCTCAGAAGGACTACTCAAATTCAGATCTATGATTAATGGGTCGTTCAGATAAAGTTTCAGAGGGTGGAGACTCAACAGATGATGAAACAGAAAGTTTGTCTTATGAAGATTTAGTTTATATGTGTGCTGATTTAAGTGAATCTTTTAATAAACTCCAACTGAAAGACAAATATCTAAAATTTAAAAATCTTGAGCTGACCAGCAAAATTAATGATTTCGAATCACAAATTGAACACTCTAAAAACTTTTCAAATTTGGTTTGCAAAAATTGTTTGAAATTGAAAACTGATCTCGTTCATCTTAAAACATTCAAGAACTTTAAAAGGAAATTTTAACTTTAAAAGAAAGAAAGATTGAGTTAAAAAGCACAAACAATTTTTTGTAGAAGGAATTTGAAAATTTTAAGACGACTGAAAATTCTAAACATGATTTTGTTGAAAATCAAAACTTGTTGAAAACTAAATCTATTTTGAATGAACTTGAAAATGAGATTGAAAAATTCAAGATTTTTGAAAAACAACAATTTAAAAACCAAATTCATTTTGAATCTGAGATTTTTGAATCCAAGACTAAAGTCAAAATGCTTGAAGAAGAAAATTTGATTTTGAAACGAAATGATTCTAAAAAGAGAGAGAACAGCATTACTTGTTGTTCCAATCTGATAAAAGAAAATACGTATCTTAAATCAAAAATCAAAGATCTTGAATTGAGTTTTAAACGTTTTTCAATCAGAGAAAAATCTTTGAATATGCTGTTGAAAAACCAAGTTTCATCTGGAAACAAAAATGGTCTCGGTTTTAGGAAAATAAATGATTTTGAAAACTAAATACTTATGATTTTAAAAATCCTTCGAATTGCTTCAAGATGGGTCGTTCAGAAAATTTGAACTTTGAAAATTCCAAAAGGTTTTTGAATCACAAACGAGACAAGAATTTGTTTGATAGCAGTCTATTTAATCCATTTTGGACCCTAAAAAGAAGTAAAGTGAATTCGCCTAAATTCAAGCAAGTTTGGGTCCCTAAGGGTACAAAAACAAATTCAGACGGATTGTTATATTAACAGATTTGGGTACCTAAAGTCATGAATAAATCTATGAGTAGTTTTACAAATTTTGTTAGACCACTCGATCCTCTAAACAGTTAGGCACCGAAGGATGGTTGAGGAACAACATTGCAAAACAGAAATTGCATTCAAGTTATTCCGTATCTTTGAAACATTCAGAGTTCCTTGGCCAAGATTGTTTTGATTTAGAAATTTATTTGCTCATGTCACATGATCTCTAGACTCACGTTTGTGTATATTTTTTATTCTTCTTTGTTTATTCCTCCTTCTGTTAACTTTATTTGATTTTTTTATTTGATTTGACACTGCCCTATTTTTTTTCTTAGGTTTTCTTAACTTCATATTGCAGAATTCATGATTTTTTGGAAATTCGCTTCTTTTGAATAAAACTCTCATATTTTAATCATTTCCAGATCTTGAATTTAAACTTGTAACTATGTGCAATTGTTTTGAAGTTTATTTCTTAATTTTTATTTTCTGAATTCCTAACAGTGCTTCAGCATTCGTGTTATATCTTAAACACTGTTAATATGAATTCTAAATTTTTGAAGATTTGAAAAACAATTGAAATTTCACACATCTCTACTGTTTTGAGTTTCTTCTAATTCATTTTGGACAGGATTGAAAATTTAAACTCATTATAGCACACTACTATTTTCAGTCGTGATAATTTTTTTGGATTGGCTTAATTATCTCTAAATTGAAACTTTTTTGGACTTGAATCAATATGCTATGTCTTGAAATTCATTATTGTTCATAATCATCTGATTTAGATATTTGTTTGGTTGAAATCATTTGAAATTTTTGATATTTTGAATCTTACACACTGCTTAGATTTGAAATTATTAATCTCGTGTGATTGATTAATTGTATCTCAAAATTTATATTTCTTCAAGTGATTTCAAATAAACTATTTTGGATCATGAATATCTCCCGAAGCTTGATGTAAATATTTTGAAAATTTTGTTGTGTTTTTTCAAAATAATTTTGAAAAAAATCTCTGAAAAACTAGTCTTGAAACTCACTATTTTTTCATGATCTTTTGGCTTGAATATTTGATTTTTGAAATCATTTGAAATTATTGATTTCCTGAATCTCACATATATCTTGGAGTTGAAATTTATAATCTAGTGTGACCGATTCATTGAATCTTGAGATTTTCACATTTACTCAAATGATCTCAAATAAACAGTATTTTTTAATCTTGGATCATGAATCATTTTATGTGACTATTAGAAATATCTATGAACAATTCTCTTGACAAGTCTGCTTTGAAATTGACTGTTGTGTTGCTCTAATAAAAGAAATCGCTTTGAAAATGTTTTTAGTCAACTGCTTGTTTTTGGTATCATCTATTACTCTGATAAAAGATTCAAAGTTTTTTTGGTTAACTTAACTACTCTGAATTGAAAATCTTTCTTGTGCTACATCCTGAAATTCATTCTGAAATAATGATCACTTACTTTGATATTGTTTTGTTTGAAATCATTTGATATTTGTTAATATCTTGAATCTTACACAATCCTCGGCTTTGGTATTAATAACTTTGTGTGATCGATTCTGTAATGACCCGCATAGACAGAGGTATTATAATTAATTTATTTAATTATTGAAATGGTCGTTTAGAGAATTTAATGGTCGTGGAATAAAATAATAGCGAATATTTAATTAAAATAATAATTAAATAATATATTTAATTCTGAAATAATCAGAATTGGCTGAAATGGCGATATAGTGTGAACTGGATAATCTGTGATATTTAATTCAGCATGGAATTTAATTTGAATAACGAATATATTATATAAACGACAGTTTGAACGTATAATTATATTATAATTAAAATCGAGCTTGAAATGGCGCTGCAGTTCGTAAATTGGCGATTCGAACTTCAACTGAATGTACAGGATTCATTTTAAGCCGGATTTCTGTGAAACAAGAAACGTGTGGAGCTGGTGGAGTATATCTTTCAAGTGGAAGAGAAAAATCGGGATTTCATCGTATATATTTTGATTCATGTCCAAATCAAATTTTAGACAAGTCGCTGTGGAAATCCTTTATATTTTATAAAGGAATTGTTTATATTTTTAAAAAGGAATTTCAATATAATCGAATATCGGGTTGACCCAGATTTGAAATATCAAGTTAGAAATTCATATAGGAATATTCTAAAGCTGTATGGTATTCCACTGTGAATATATACGATAATATAAATTTATTAATATTTTATTTAATTATATTTAAATATATTTATATATTTTGATGGGTCATCTAGAGCTTTAAAAATAGCCACTTTTGCAAACGAAGTCGAAATTCGATGAAACTAATTTTGTTGGATCCGCAACATCAAATTATTGTTAGATTCTAAGTTACATGATTTTTAGAGTCACTGTGTGGCCGTACGGATTTTTAGAGTGAAAAACAGTTGATAATTTGACCTTTAAAAATACGCTGTGTGAGCATACGAAGTCGGAATTTGACGAAACCAGTTTCGTTGGGTTCGTAACATCGAACTGTAGCTATGTGACCAATTCTGTGATTTTTGATTATCGTGTGTGATCACACAGATTTTTAGAAAGCTAAAACGAATATAAAATAATAAAAGAAAATATCTAAAAATATCTAAATAAATATCTAGATATTTATTTCTCTTATAAATACCCCCTAACAATCCTTAAAACCTAATTTCCTCAATCAGAAATTTTCGCGGTAACTTTCTTCTTCCTCCAGTGAGACATTTCGATCTTCATTGATTTTTTAAAAAATCACATTCTCACTAGTAAATCACCAAATATATGTTTTTGAACTCGTGATGGGCTGCTCTTCAAGGCAGTAGAGTTTTTATGCTACTCGACGCTAAATACTAGAGTTCGAAAGTTCATCGTATACCTAGGGTTCAAGCGCATAGGATTTCAAAGCGTCGAGGAGTGATTTCAAGTTGATATTGGTGTTTGGGGTTGAAAACCGCACCTTGTGTGCTCATTTTGTGGGGTTCCGCCACAATTTGTGTCGGTGGTTTACTGTGATGATGCGGGTTTAGCTGAGCAGCAGAAATTACAGAATGCGATCGAGCTTCTGGTATTGGTGATGAAATCGGAGAGATTGAAACAAGATGAGCGATGGTGAAGTCGATTTGAAAATCTGTGGATTAAAGATAAAGCAATGGGAGGAGGAAAGAGCGGTAATGGTGTGGTATTCATGGTGTACACGTCGGGGAAGAAGAATGGGTGGAGCGGGCTTCATTGGGTTATTGGGTCGAGAGGTTAAGTTAAGCCCAAACGTCAATAATCCATGTTTTATTTATTTCAAAATCATGTTCTAACTTGTAAACTGAATATTTCGTTCATACGAAGTCAGAATTACAAACCGTCATTCACGTTGGGATCGTATGGACGACGGCTACGCACTGGAACTGACTCGAAGTGGATTGGGGTTCGTTACAATTTATAACGAAATAAATTGTCCGATCTGAATCAACGACAATTATCGTTAATTAACGATGATAGTCCAATGTGAGTAAATCTCACTAACTCTGAATAGTTTATAATTTCATGTTCTATTTTTAGAACTGTTAAATATTGGATGATTGACTGTGTGTTGATTGTTTGATTGAACTTGTAACAACCCGAAAATCTGGGCCAGTTTAAATTTTTAATTTTGGCAATTTTAGCGAATTTTGAATATTTAAAATGAATTATTTTAAATAATATCGACGAAAATTTATTTTGAATATATTTAGAACGTATATATTTATACGCGTCGTCGTTAGAATATAATAATTATATATATAATTATAAATAGAATGGAAAATGGCGCGGTAGTTCGATAATTCGATTTCAAGCTTCAATTGAATGTACCGGGTGCAAAACAATCCGGATTTTGGCGAAACAAAAAATAATGGAATCTAATTGAGAATATCTTTCCAACGAATCCGAAAAATCGAAATTTCATAGCGGAAATCAAAAGATATGTCCAGTTGAAAATTCTGAATAGTCGCTATGGAATTCAGGCCCTTAAAAATGGGAATTTTCAAACGACGTCGGATTTCGACGAAACCACTTTGTTGGATCCGTGATGTCAAATTATTGCTCGATTCCAAATTTCATAATTTTTCGAATCAATATGTGAGCGTGGCAAAGGAAAACGCGTTTGACCAGTTTCAGTTGATTTTAAACGACTGGAAATTGGCCATTTTTCCAGGTGTCTCAGAATTCGACGAAACTAGTTTTGTTTGGACCGTATCGTCAATACGAAGTTAGGAAATATTTTTCTGCAATTTTTAGAGTTAGTATGTGACCCCAGTAAATTGAAATGCGCGTTCAAATTCAATATATAGAGTTATATGTTGATTTTAACGGAAACATATAGTAACGATCGAATCAGCTTATGAAACATATCCCATTGTGTTCGGAATGGGGGTAATTAGCTATGGACGATAGGCGGTGGGCCTCGTTTTGAGGTCGAAAATAAAAGTTGCTTTTTGGTGGAGAATAAAATAATTAAAAATTAAAAACCTTCTATCCCCTTATACTCTGCCCCCCTTCTCGTTTTCATAGTTCAGAAAAAAACAGAAGGGGGGCGCGATCGATGCCGCTGCACCCTCGATGAGCCGCCATGCCCCAGGGCGGCGCAGCCACCACATGCCGCCCCACCCTCCTCTTCTTCCACCTCCCTTCTTCTTCCCCTTCTCCTCCAGCCCTGCTCCACCAAACCGCACCCCCAAAGAAGCCCGAACCCTAGCCGCCGCCGTGGCCCACAGCTCCCCCCCGATTCCGACGCAACCGATTCTCCACCCTAGCCTATCTCTCCAGCCCCGTGCAGAACTCCGAAACCCTTTTTTTCTCAACTAACTGTAAGTTTTATTTTGCTTTATTTTATTTTTCATTTATTTGTTTCATTCTTTTTCTTTTTCATTTACATACTAAAATCTAATTTCATATTTCATATGAAGTTCTAATTTTCATTTATATAAAAAGTAATCATTTTTCTTTACATAAAAATATAATTTTTACGTAAGTAGTTTAGAAATAAAATTATAATCTTTATGTATATAGTTTAGGTTAATAAAAATATGACCTTTATGCAAGCAAAAATAATGATTTTTATAGAGAAATCAAATAGGAAAAGTTAGAATTTTTAAATAGAAAAGATTTTATTTTTTTCTATATGAAAAGGCCATATTTTTATAAGTGAAAGGCGAGGTTTTTGTTATAGAAAAGAACGGATTTTTATAAGTGGAAAGATCGAATTTTTATAGTTTGAAAGGAATTATAAAAATATAATCTTTATCGATACAAACACTGTTATCAAAATATGATTTTTACTTGTGTAGAGTATTAAAAATATGACCTTTATATAGTAGAAGATATAAAAATACTATTTTTATTTAAGTAATGTATTGAAAAAAGAATTTTTATCTATAGAATAGCGAAGTAAAAATAAAATTTTTATCTATATGATAACGATGTAAAAATAGAATTTTTATCTATATAGTAGCGGTGTGAAAATAGAAATTTTATCCAGATAGCGTGATTATAAAAATGGGATTTTTATGTACATAGCAACAAAGTAAAAATTCGATTTTTATATATTGAATAGCGAAGTAAAAATTCGATTTTTATATATTGAATAGCAAAGTAAAAATTCGATTTTTACATATGTAGAGAATACGGGCAACGAAGGTGATAAAAAGGCGAGAACAATGAAGATTTCTATCAATGAAAAGTCGTGGTATTGGATAGCTATCGGTGAGAACTTCTCACTCAAAATCTCTTTTTCTAGTTATATATATATATATATATATATATATATACTAGGATGCAGACGGTGTTTAGTAGCACCCGACGCAATCGTCCACAGACCATGGACTTGTTTGTTAGGTTGTGTAGTTGGTTAGATTATTTGGTTTGAATTGAATTGTTTGGTGAATTGAATGGATTTGATTGATGTGTGAATGGCGTGGGCCTTCACTAGACCGGGGATAAGGCTAGGCCTCGTCCTGTTTCTAGTATCGTGTCGTTATGCTGCCGAAATTTTCTAAAATATGTTAGAGAAATAAAAATATCATTTTATTGAATAAATGAACCGAATTGAATATTCATAGTTTGAATAAAATATTTTGGTCGTTAAAAATATAATTTTTAACGTGAAAGTGAATAAATAAATATTTATAAACAAATCGGCCGATCTGTTTATATACACTGATTTGACTGATATTGATTGGGTCGATAAATTTTACACATCGCCCAACTGCACAAATAAAATCTGTGTTTGATTGTTTGAAACCCCACACGGGTATTAGGACGAAATACAACATACACTAATCCCAATAATTAGTTGTATGTCGATCGATTGATTGACAGGCTGTTATAAGCGTTAGATATCTATATTTGATGCTTATACAGTGTAGTGCACTTTGGATGATGGTTGATTATTTATCGTTGCTATTTGATACATGTGTTGTATGGAATCCATATAATTAACCCTATATGGTAATTGATTGGGCCTCATTCCAATTTAGAAGATAAAGAATATTATAAAGTAAAGGTTCATGTGTTGACTGTACTCATCCGTTGAGATTAGTCATGTGTTGAACGAAATATTTTAACAATAAAATTTATATCTTTATCACTATAAAATAAAGGTTCATGTGTTGACTGTGCTCATCCGTTGAGATTAGTCATGTGTTGAACGAAATATTTTAACAAAAATAGTCACATGTGGACAGTACTCATTTGTTTAGATTAGTCGTGTGTTGACAAAAATAAATATTCATTTGTTGAATAGAATAAAGGAATTATTGAAATATATAAAGCCGTATTGATTAGAGTGCGCTATTTTGACGCGAATGATATTTATATCGATTATATTCGTTTTTAAATTAGAATTGAATCGAATAGAAAACCAATTTAAATTGAATCGAATAGAAGACAAATTTGAATTGAATCGAATAGAAAACCAATTTAAATTGAATCGAATAGAAGAAAAATTTGAATTGAATCGAATAGAAAACCAATTTAAATTGAATCGAATAGAAGACAAATTTGAATTGAATCGAATAGAAAACCAATTTAAATTGAATCGAATAGAAGACAAATTTGAATTGAATCGAATAGAAAACCAATTTAAATTGAATCGAAAAGAAGACAAATTTGAATTGAATCGAATAGAAAACCAATTTTAATTAAATCGAGTATAAAACGAATTCGAATTGAATTGAATATATAATGAGTTTGATTTGAATAGAAAATGAATTTGATTTGATTTAAATTGAATTTGATTTGATTTGAAATGAAATTGAATTTGATTGAATTTGATTTGATTAGAAAACGAATTGAGTTTGATTTGATTTGAAAAGAAATTGAATTTGATTTGAATAGAAAAGAAATGGAATTTGATTTGAATAGAAAAGAAATTGAATTTGAAGGGAATATATAACGAATTCGAATTGAATTGAATTGAAAAGAAAATGAATTCGAATCGAATTAAAATCGATTTGAATTGAAATCAAATAGAAATGAAAGTAAAAAGGATTTATAATAGAAAATTCAATTTTTGATTTGAATTTGAAATAAAGGTTGAAATTGTTTTTGAAACGAATTCAAAACTATTTATAAAATTCGTTTTGAATAGTAATCGACGAAATATATATTATATATATTATATATATATATATATAATATAATGGCCTGAATAGAACACGCCGCGCCGCGGCAGTTCGTGAATTTCAACTATTTATTCCAAACGGACATTACGAGAGATCCGACCGTCGGATTCTCCTAAAACCGGAACCGTTGGGTTCGTATCGAAAAGAGCTTTCTAACGAATATTAGAAATTAGAAATCTAACGGTTGGATTTGGAGATACATCTAAATCAAATTCAGAAAAGGTCGCTGTAAGTGCAGTTCGATGGCCGTTGACGGAAATCGACTGTACGGGCCTTGAAAAAATTATTAAAAATAGTAATAATTTGTGTAAAATCATAAGAAATGATTTGGGAAAAATAAGGATGAAAAAACTCCATATTTAAAAAGATAAAAATAGATTTTTATCGAAATAAACTAGTTTTGAACTAAAATTAAAACCCATTTATTTTTAAATAAATAAATTGGATTTGAAATGGGTTGTAAATAGAATTGATTTGTGGGTTTATCGTGAAGGGTGTTTTAAAGGACACTTGTTCTTTAACCCGATAATAAATAGATTGTGATTTTGGTTTGTCGTGAACTGTGCTTTAAATGACACTAGTTCTTTAACCCAGTAAAAGGAGTTTTAATGAATCTGCAATTAGATTGAAACGTGAAATGATAATCTAAATTATCAAATTTGGCAAATGAGCGAGAATGGAGTATCACCAGTTTTGCTCCAAAGCGATAGTTAGATCTTTAATTAGATTTGAACGTGAAATGGTAATTAATTTTACCGACAACACTGTGGTGTTAGATATGGAGTATTACCAGTTTTGTTTCATGGGATGAATAGGTTGGGATTGGGAAATAAAATAAATAATTACTTCGGTGTGGTTCGCTAATCTCGACTAGTTTGAAAAACCATAATTTGGTTTGAAACGACATCCAAAGGAAGATTAAAGAATAAATTCAAAGAATTTATCTTGGATAAAATTAATGGGAACCTTTCCCTAAGAATATGAAATTTAGAAAATAGCTGTAGGTTAGCTAAGAAGAATGGTTTCCTGGTATTAATCTGATGTTGGTTTCGGCCTTCGGGGTTAATATTTGGGAAATTGTTCTCTTGTTGATTTACGGTTAGTAGCTACTGAATTGGAATGAGACGTATGTTGTGTTTGTGTAACATTTGTTTTTTATATACGCAGGTTGTTCGGAAAGGCCGGGTTTATACTCATTCTGAATAACCGATTCGACGATATGTCGAAGATGAAGACGGTGGTTGAAGACCGGAGGTCTTCACATCGTTTGGGTGATTACTGATGATCTTAGTTGGGCTGTACACCCAAGATGAGGGAATCAGTTGGTTGTCGTCCAGACGTACTTGGAGATCGATGGATATGCGAGGAAAGTGCCTCCGGTTTCGTTCAGACCCAGAACGAACTTGTAAATGGATTGTGTGTCTGACATTGGACTTTATTCTATGTTGATTGATCTCTATTAAATATACATCTTTTTGGCGGCGGAGAATTTATTCATTTGCTTAACGCCCTTCTCTGGGACGTACGAGCTCAGAGGTTGTATATCGATGGACATCAGTCGCATGGCATGAATTGCCTGTGTGGCATGCTGAGTTGCATGGATCAAGGCTTCTGTTGAAAAGCAAAGTCTTGTGGTTGATGATAAAAGCACGGCCTACGTGGAAGCTTTGTGTATAACGTGAATTCGTGAGCCTCACACCTCGGTATGAGTTAAAAAAGGAATAAGGACTGCACGGAGAGCACGACGTTTCTTTCTAGCTTTGGTGGTGTCAGTGACTTACCATCCCTGACATTTATATACTTTTCACCTATGTGGTTGTTGGATGAGGCGCCTCGATTTTAGGTCTGTAAGGACCGGGAAACGTGTGTTCAGGCTTAAATAATCCTCTAACGTAAGTGAGGACCGGCCCTGAAGATCCAGGATTACGCAGAGTGTGTAGTCCTGAGACATTTGCTAGAGTGTCTCGAAGCGGAGAGGAGCTTGCCCCTTGCCTCGACTCCTGACGGAAATCTAATTTCCAATACGTGTATTGCGGTTTTAATTGTAGAACTAGTATGGCGACATAGTGGTATGGGACATTCATGCCGCCTATGATTTATATTTATGATTGAAATTGTTTTGACACTATACACTTATTATAGTATCAAATGATTTGTTTTAAACGTACCAAGTATGTTTGGCTGTTATAAGGTAAAACCCTATACTCCGGCTTGCGTTGCATTGTGTGATGGGACCTGGGTCTTATAATAGCTTCATTATTCGAAAAAGCATTGCGTTGTTTATTCTATGCACTTGTATTCTTGGGAGGAAACCCGTTCCGTGTTATACGGCGTGGTCCCTTGAACTACTCTCTTTTAAAGTAAAGTTTTAAATACCTATTTTAGTTCTCACACCAGTCACATGACTGACCTGGATTTTATTGTTTTAACCTAAACTCTGGGTGCTCTTATTTTCGACACGGGCAGCTAGTAGTTTTGGTTTTGCAGATTTATATTTACAGGATCCTGGTTTACAGCTGGAATGATATCCGTAAAGCTCTGTATCCGTATATCACCTTCAGTTGTGCTTTGTATTATTTTCCCGCTGCTATGTAATTTATTGTAACCTTTGATATTTATTGAATGTAATTTATTCATTTATACTCTGTATATTCTTGTATCTGATGGAATTGTTGTAATAACAATGAAATGTCCTTCCGTCTGCGTTCTGATTTTTCCTGTTCTCAAACGATCAGGGGTTTCGAACGGTCTAGATCGGTTTAACGACTGATTCAGATCGAGCGAAATTCCTTGCCGTCACATTTGGTATCAGAGCTTTGGTTTACAGAGCTCGAGAACATGGCACACTAGAACCATACGAAAGAATTAATCAGATGTTGGATTAGTAATATCCAATTAGAATGACTCGTTAGAGATAGGATCAGTAGTATCCTAGAACGAGTGTGAAGAGTATATTTTTCGAATGAAAACAATTTTGTTTTTAAAATTTAAATCGTTTTACACGTATTTGAATATTTATTTATTTTGAATTTGGACAATCCAATATATAAAGATTTTGCATATACGCGTCATGAACGTATATTCGAAGTTTTAATATATTAGATAGATATAGAATCACATTCTAGTCGCCCGGACATGATTCTGATGATGGCGCGCCATCACCAGTATTTATTTTCGTGTTTCGAAGATGTGATTTCTATATATTTCCATTAGACTGGTGTGAGAACCAAAACTTATATAGATAGATTTATTTGTTGTGATTTGGCATCAAAAACATGATTTTTTGTATATGTATCAAAATTTATGAATTTGAAACTCTAATTCACTAATTGATTGATGTTTGTGCTGTATGTTTATTTGTTTGATAATTTCGAACCATTTAGCCTAATTGAACCAAATATTGAATTATATTGAAATTGGTCGCATTTGCTTGCATATACATGTACTTACATTGAACAGGTCATAGCAAAGAGGCTAGAGCAGAGAATAAAATTTGTTTGCCCGACAAATAGGTACATGTTTACTATAATTTACAGTTTTGTTTGGGTGATGATGATTATATGAGCCTATTGGCTTTTTTCTTTTTCTTTTTGAGATCAGAAGGCCTATATGGCAATTTTGGGATTTTCCTATGGCTCCCGGCGCAGGGGAGGTTATGGCAAAAAAATTCGAAAATTTAGGGTGTTAGCCAAATTTTTGAAAATTTGAAAATTCTCAAAAACTAAAAAGTTGGAGAATGGAAGCCAGAACGAACGTAGAGTTGACTAATCAAACCACTTTCGACTTTGTTCCTTTTCGGGGACGAAAAGATTTAAGTGGGGGAGATTGTAACAACCCGAAAATCTGGGCCAGTTTAAAATTTTTATTTTGGCAATTTTAGCGAATTTTGAATATTTAAAATGAATTATTTTAAATAATATCGACAAAAATTTATTTTGAATATATTTAGAGCGTATATATTTATACGCGTCGTCGTTAGAATATAATAATTATATATATAATTATAAATAGAATGGAAAATGGCGCGGTAGTTCGATAATTCAATTTCAAACTTCAATTGAATGTACCGGGTGCAAAACAATCCGGATTTTGGCGAAACCAAAAGTAATGGAATCTAATTGAGAATATCTTTCCAACGAATCCGGAAAATCGAAATTTCACAGCGGGAATCAAAAGATATGTCCAGTTGAAAATTCTGAATAGTCACTATGGAATTCAGGCCCTTAAAAATGGGAATTTTGCAAACGACCTTGGATTTCGACGAAACCACTTTTGTTGGATCCGTGATGTCAAATTATTGCTAGACTCCAAATTTCAGAATTTTTCGAATCAATATGTGAGCGTGGCAAAGGAAAACGCGTTTGACCAGTTTTAGTAGATTTTAATCGACTGGAAATTGGCCATTTTTCCAACGGTCTCAGAAATCGACGAAAATAATATTGTTAGGACTGTATCGTCAATACAAAGCTAGAAAATATTTTTCTGCAATTTTTAGAGTTAGTATGTGACCCCAGTAAATTGAAATGCGTGTTCAAATTCAATATATATAGTTATATGTTGATTTTAACGGAAACAGATAGTAACGATCGAATCAGCTTACGAAACATATCCCATTGTGTTCGGAATGGGGGTAATTAGCTATGGACGATAGGCGGTGGGCCTCGTTTTGAGGTCGAAAATAAAAGTTGCTTTTTGGTGGAGAATAAAATAATTAAAAATTAAAAACCTTATATCCAATTATACTCTGCCCCCCCTTCTCGTTTTCATAGTTCAGAAAAAAAAGAAACAGAAGGGGGACGCGATCGATGCCGCCGCCCCCACCCCCCCTCCCCCGATGAGCCGCCGCGCCCCAGGGCGGCGCAGCCACCACATGTCGCCCCCCTCCTCTTCTTCCCCCTCCCTTCTTCTTCCCCTTCTCCTCCAGCCCTGCTCCGCCAAACCGCACCCCCCAAAGAAGCCCGAACCCTAGCCGCCGCCATGGCCCACAGCTCCCCCCCGATTCCGACGTAACCGATTCTCCACCCTCGCCTATCTCTCCAGCCCCGTGCAGAACTCCGAAACCCTTTTTTTCTCAACAAACTGTAAGTTTTATTTTGCTTTATTTTATTTTTCATTTATTTGTTTCATTCTTTTTCTTTTTCATTTACATACTAAAATCTAATTTCATATTTCATATAAAGTTCTAATTTTCATTTATATAAAAAGTAATCATTTTTCTTTACATAAAAATATAATTTTTATGTAAGTAGTTTAGAAATAAAATTATAATCTTTATGTATATAGTTTAGGTTAATAAAAATATGACCTTTATGCAAGCAAAAATAAGGATTTTTATAGAGAAATCAAATAGGAAAAGTTAGACTTTTTAAATAGAAAAGATTTGATTTTTTCTATATGAAAAGGCCATATTTTTATAAGTGAAAGGCGAGGTTTTTGTTATAGAAAAGAACGGATTTTTATAAGTGGAAAGATCGAATTTTTATAGTTTGAAAGGAATTATAAAAATATAATCTTTATCGATACGAACACTGTTATTAAAATATGATTTTTACTTGTGTAGAGTATTAAAAATATGACCTTTATATAGTAGAAGATATAAAAATACTATTTTTATATAAGTAATGTATTGAAAATAGAATTTTTATCTATAGAATAGCGAAGTAAAAATAAATTCTTTATCTATATGATAACGATGTAAAAATAGAATTTTTATCTATATAGTAGCGGTGTGAAAATAGAAATTTTATCCAGATAGCGTGATTATAAAAATGGGATTTTTATGTACATAGCAACAAAGTAAAAATTCGATTTTTATATATGGAATAGCGAAGTAAAAATTTGATTTTTATATATTGAATAGCAAAGTAAAAATTCGATTTTTACATATGTAGAGAATATGGGCAACGAAGGTGATAAAAAGGCGAGAACGATGAAGATTTCTATCAATGAAGAGTCGTGGTATTGGATAGCTATCGGTGAGAACTTCTCACTCAAAATCTCTTTTTCTAGTTATATATATATATATACTAGGATGCAGACGGTGTTTAGTAGCACCCGACACAATCGTCCACAGACCATGGACTTGTTTGTTTGGTTGTGTAGTTGGTTAGATTATTTGGTTTGAATTGAATTGTTTGGTGAATTGAATGGATTTGATTGATGTGTGAATGGCATGGGCCTTCACTAGACCGGGGATAAGGCTAGGCCTCATCCCGTTTCTAGTATCGTGCCGTTATGCCGCCGAAATTTTCTAAATATGTTAGAGAAATAAAAATATCATTTTATTGAATAAATGAACTGAATAGAATATTCATAGTTTGAATAAAATACTTTGGTCATTAAAAATATATTTTTTAACGTGAAAGTGAATAAATAAATATTTATAAACAAATCGGCCGATTTGTTTATATACACTGATTTGACTGATATTGATTGGGTCGATAAATTTTACACATCGCCCAACTGCACAAATAAAATCTGTGTTTGATTGTTTGAAAACCCACATGGGTATTGGGACGAAATACGACATACACTAATCCCAATAATTAGTTGTATGTCGATCGATTGATTGACAGGCGGTTATAAGCGTTAGATATCTATATTTGATGCTTATACAGTGTAGTGCACTTTGGATGATGGTTGATTATTTATCGTTGCTATTTGATACATGTGTTGTATGGAATCCATATAATTAACCCTATATGGTAATTGATTGGGCCTCATTCCAATTTAGAAGATAAAGAATATTATAAAGTAAAGGTTCATGTGTTGACTGTACCCATCCGTTGAGATTAGTCATGTGTTGAACGAAATATTTTAACAGTAAAATTTATATCTTTATCACTATAAAATAAAGGTTCATGTGTTGACTGTACTCATCCGTTGAGATTAGTCATGTGTTGAACGAAATATTTTAACAAAAATAGTCACATGTGGACAGTACTCATTAGTTGAGATTAGTCGCGTGTTGACAAAAATAAATATTCATTTGTTGAATAGAATAAAGGAATTCTTGAAATATATAAAGCCGTATTGATTAGAGATGCGCTATTTTGACGCGAACGATATTTATATCGATTACATTCGTTTTTAAATTTGAATTGAATCGAATAGAAAACCAATTTAAACTGAATCGAATGGAAAACCAATTTAAATTAAATCGAATAGAAGACAAATTTGAATTGAATCGAATAGAAAACCAATTTAAATTGAATCGAATAGAAGACAAATTTGAATTGAATCGAATAGAAAACCAATTTAAATTGAATCGAATAGAAGACAAATTTGAATTGAATCGAATAGAAAACCAATTTAAATTGAATCGAATAGAAGACAAATTTGAATTGAATCGAATAGAAAACCAATTTGAATTGAATCGAATAGAAGAAAAATTTGAATTGAATCGAATAGAAAACCAATTTGAATTAAATCGAATATAAAACGAATTCGAATTGAATTGAAAAGAAAATGAATTCAAATAGAAAATTCAATTTTTGATTTGAATTTGAAATAAAGGTTGAACTTGTTTTTGAAACGAATTCAAAACTATTTATAAAATTCGTTTTGAATAGTAATCGATGAAATATATATTATATATATAATATAATGGCCTGAATAGAACGCGCCGCGCCGCGGCAGTTCGTGAATTTCGACCATTTATTCCAAACGGACATTACGGGAGATCCGACCGTCGGATTCTCCTAAAATCGGAACCGTTGGGTTCGTATCGAAAAGAGCTTTCTAATGAATATTAGAAATTTGAAATCTAACGGTTGGATTTGGAGATACATCTAAATCAAATTCAGAAAAGGTCGCTGTAAGTGCAGTTCGATGGTCGTTGATGGAAATCGACTGTACGGGCCTTGATAAAATAATTAAAAATAATAATAATTTGTGTAAAATCATAAGAAATGATTTGGGAAAAATTAGGATGAAAAAACTCCATATTTAAAAAGATAAAAATAGATTTTTATCGAAATAAACTAGTTTTGAACTAAAATTAAAACCCATTTATTTTTAAATAAATAAATTGGATTTGAAATGGGTTGTTAATAGAATTGATTTGTGGGTTTATCGTGAAGGGTGTTTTAAAGGACACTTGTTCTTTAACCCAATAATAAATAGATTGTGATTTGGGTTTGTCGTGAACTGTGCTTTAAATGACACTAGTTCTTTAACCCAGTAAAAGGAGTTTTAATGAATCTGCAATTAGATTGAAACGTGAATTGATAATCTAAATTATCAAATTTGGCAAATGAGCGAGAATGGAGTATCACCAGTTTTGCTCCAAAGCGATAGTTAAATCTTTAATTAGATTTGAACGTGAAATGGTAATTAATTTTACCGACAAAACTGTGGTGTTAGATATGGAGTATTACCAGTTTTGCTTCATGGGATGAATAGGTTGGGATTGGGAAATAAAATAAATAATTACTTCGGTGTGGTTCGCTAATCTCGACTAGTTTGGAAAACCATAATTTGGTTTGAAACGACATCCAAAGGAAGATTAAAGAATAAATTCAAAGAATTTATCTTGTATAAAATTAATGGGAAGCTTTCCCTAAGAATATGAAATTTAGAAACTAGCTGTAGGTTAGCTGAGAAGAATGGTTTCCTGGTATTAATCTGATGTTGGTTTCGGCCTTCGGGGTTAATATTTGTGAAATTGCTCTCTTGTTGATTTACGGTTAGTAGCTACTGAATTGGAATGAGGCGTATGTTGTGTTTATGTAACATTTGTTTTTAATATACGCAGGTTGTTCGGAAAGGCCGGGTTTATACCCATTCTGAATAACCGATTCGATGATATGTCGAAGATGAAGACGGTGGTTGAAGACCGGAAGTCTTCACATCGTTTGGGTGATTACTGATGATCTTGATTGGGTTGTACACCCAAGATGAGGGAATCAGTTGGTTGTCGTCCAGACGTACTTGAAGATCGATGGATATGCGAGGAAAGTGCCTCCGGTTTCGTTCAGACCCAGAACGAACTTGTAAATGGATTGTGTGTCTGACATTGGATTTTATTCTATGTTGATTGATCTCTATTAAATATACATCTATTTGGCGGCGGAGAATTTATTCTTTTGCTTAACGCCCTTCTCTGAGACGTACGAGCTCAGAGGTTGTATATCGATGGACATCATTCGCATGGCATGAATTGCCTGTGTGGCATGCTGAGTTGCATGGATCAAGGCTTCTGTTGAAAAGCAAAGTCTTGTGGTTGATGATCAAAGCACGGCCTACGTGGCAGCTTTGTGTATAACGTGAATTCGCGAGCCTCACACCTCGGTATGAGTTAGAAACGGGATAAGGACTGCAGGGAGAGCACGACGTTTCTTTCTAGCTTTGGTGGTGTCGGTGACTTACCAGCCCTGACATTTATATACTTTTCACCTAAGTGGTTGTTGGATGAGGCGCCTCGATACCGGGAAACGTGTGTTGTAACAACCCGAAAATCTGGGCCAGTTTAAAATTTTATTTTGACAATTTTAGCGAATTTTGATTATTTAAAATAGATTATTTTAAATAATAACGACGAGAAATTTATTTTGAACAGAATTCGAAAGAATATATTTATATACGTCGTCGTTAGAAAATAAATATTTATTTTAAATTATATAAGGAATTGAAAATGGCGCGGTAGTTCGATAATTCGATTTCAAACTTCAATTGAATGTACCGGGTGCAAAACAATCCGGATTTTAGTGAATCCAAAAATAATAGGATCTAATTGAAAATATCTTTCCAACGAATCCGAAAGATCGAAATTTCATTGCGGGATTCAAAAGATATGTCCAGTTGAAAATTCTGAATAGTCGCTATGGAATTCAGGCCCTTAAAAATAGCCATTTTGCAAACGACCTCGGATTTCGACGAAACCACTTTTGTTGGGTCCGTGATGTCAAATTATTGCTAGGTTTCAAATTTCATAATTTTTCGAATCAATATGTGAGCGTGGCAGAGGAAAACGTGTTTGACCAGTTTTAGTTGATTTTAATCGACTGGAAAATGGCCATTTTTCAAATGGTCTCAGAATTCGACGAAACTAGTTTTGTTAGGACCGTATCGTCAATACGAAGCTAGAAAATATTTTTCTGGAATTTATAAAGTTAGTATGTGCCCCCGGTAAATTAAAATGTGCGTTCAAATTGAATATATACTGATTTATATTTTAATTTAAATCGAAACTGATCGAAACGTTCGAATCAGTGTACGATACATATCCCATTGTGTTCGGAATGGGGGTGAGACACTATGGACGACAGGCGGTGGGCCTTGTTTTGAGGTCAAAAATAGAAGTTGCTTTTTGGTGGAAAATTAAATAAATAAATAAAAAACCTTCTCCCTTATCTTTCCTCAAACCCCCCCACCCCGTTCATTTTAAAAGAAAAAAAAAACTGCTCATCGTGCCCTAACCTAGACGCGCCGCCGCCCTCGTCGACGCCACCACCCCGCTCCGCTTCCATCTCCCCCTCGCCCCCTCGTGCCACGACCCCAACCTCTTCTCCAAATCGACCAAGCCCCCCCCCCCCCCCCCGACGCAGTCAAACCACCCAAATCGACCAAGCCCCTCCTCCCACCACCGCTTCCAGCACCTCCGCACCCTCCCTGTCCACACTCCGACAGGCTGCGCCCCCCTTGCCTCGCGTCAGCAACCCCCTTCTCTGAAATGAAGACCGACGCAGGACAGCCCCCCCTCTCTTGCTCGATTCAACGTGAGTATTATAATTCAATTTTTAATTTCAGTTTGTTTATTTATAATAACAATGTTTGAATCTGATTTTTAATGTACTAAAAGATTTGATTTTTTTTAAAGCGATAAGGAAATGATTTTGAAAAATATAAAAAGACACGGTTTTTAAAATCTAAATAGCGAATAAAAATTTGATTTTTATTATTTACAAAACGACATAGGAATGTGATTTTTCATGACATAGGAAGGGGATTTTTCTTTGTAAATAGGAGAGGTAAAAATCTGATTTTTATTTACAAACTGGAAGAAAAAAAATCGATTTTTCTATATTGAACAACGAAGTGAAAATTCGATTTTTCTATATTGAACAACGAAGTAAAAATTCGATTTTTCTATATTGAACAACGAAGTAAAAATTCGATTTTTCTATATTGAACAACGAAGTAAAAATTCGATTTTTCTATATTGAACAACGAAGTAAAAATTCGATTTTTATATACTGAACAACGAAGTAAAAATTCGATTTTTATATATTGAACAACGAAGTAAAAATTCGATTTTTACATATTGAACAACGAAGTAAAAATTCGATTTTTTGAACAACGAAGTAAAAATTCGATTTTTATATATTGAACAATGAAGTAAAAATTCGATTTTTATATGTTGAACAACGAAGTAAAAATTCGATTTTTATATATTGAACAACGAAGTAAAAATTCGATTTTCATATATTGAACAACGAAGTAAAAATTCGATTTTTATATATTGAATAGCAAAGTAAAAATTCGATTTTTACATATGTAGTGGCTACGGGCAACGAAAGTGACGAAAGGCGAGAACGGCGAAGATTTCTATAAATGAAGTGTCGTGAAGTTGGGATAGCTATCGGTGAGAACTTCTCACTCTTCAATTTCTTTTTCTAGTTATATATATACTAGGATGCAGACGGTGTTTAGTAGCACCCGACACCCGTCATCCACAGACCATGGATGGCTTGTTTGTTTAATTGTTTGGTTGTGTAGTTGGTTAGATTATTTGGTTTGAATTGAATTGTTTGGTGAAATGAAATTGATTTGATTGATGTGTGAATGGCGTGGGCCTTCACTAGACCGGGGATGAGGCTAAGCCTTGTCCCGTTTCTAGTATCGTGCCGTTATGCCGTCGAAATTTTCTAAAAATAAGTTAGAAAAATAAAGATAACATTTTATTTAATAAATGAACCGAATAGAATATTCATAGGTTGAATAAAATAGTTTGATCGCTAAAAATATAATTTTTAATATGAATGTGAATAAATAAATATTCATTTACAAACCGGACGGTTTGTTTATGTACACCTATTTGAAGGACATTGATTGGGACGATAAATTTTACACATCGCTCAACTGCACAAATAAAATCTGTGTTTGATTGTTTGAAACCCCACACGGGTATTGGGATGATATTTGACGTACACTAATCCCAATAACTAGTTGTATGTCGATCGATTGATTGACAGACTGTTATAAGCGTTGAATATTTATATTTGATGCTTATACAGTGTAGAATGCACTTTGGATGATGGTTGATTATTCATTGTTGTTATTGTATACATGTGTTGTAGAAAATCCATATAATTAACATTATATGGTAGTGGATTGGGCCTCATTCCAGTTTTAAAATAGAAATATTTGAAAAAGAAATATTTGAAGTAGAATATTTGAAAATAGGAATATATGAAGCCGTGTTGATTAGATTGACGCCATTTTGACGTGAACGATATTTATATCGATTTTATTCATTTTATAATGAATATCGAAAGTGATTTCAAAATCTGATATTTTGAAAAGAATTGAATATAAATAAATTCAAATTGAAATTGAATATAAATAAATTCGAATTGAAATTGGATATAAATAAATACGAATTGAAATTGAATATAAACGAATTCGAATTGAAATTGAATATAAACGAATTCGAATTGAAATTGAATATAAATGAATTCGAATTGAAATGGAATAGAAAAGAATTCGAATTGAAATGAATTTAAAACGGATTCAAATTGAATTGAATTGAAAAGAAAATGAATTCAAATCGAATTAAAATCGAAATTGAATTGAAATCAATTTAAAACGAATTTATATTGGAATATTCAATTTTGATTTGAAATTGAATATGAAGTTGAAACCGTTTTGAAAATGAATTTAAAACGATTTATAAAGCACGTTTTGAATTGGAATCGACGAAATATATATTATATATATAATATAATGGCCTGAATAGAACGCGCAGCGCCGCGGCAGTTCGCGATTTTCGACCATTGACTTCGAACGGATATTACGGGAGATCCGACCATCGGATTCTCCTAAAACCGGAACCGTTGGGTTCGTATCGAAAAGAGCTTTCTAATTAATATTAGAAATTTGAAATCTAACGGTTGGATTTGGAATTATGTCCAAATCAAATTTGAAAAAGGTTGTTGTAAGTGCAGTTCGATGGCCATTGATGGAAATCGACCGTACGGGCCTTGATAAAATCATTAAAAATGGTAATAATTTGTGTAAAATCATAAGAAATGATTTGTGAAGATTTAGGATGAAAAACTCCATATTTGAAAAGATAAAAATAGATTTTTATCGAAATGAACTAGTTTTGAACTAGAATTATAATTCTATTTATTTTTAAATAAATAAACTGGACTAGAAATGGTTTTGAAAATAACTAGAATTTCCAATAATTGCATTGGAATGGGTTTGAATCGAAATTGTCTTCGGAATATTTCGATGTTGGATTTCGTGATTATACGGATGTTGTTATGGAAATTTGAAAGATATTTATATATCGTTATTTCCAATACGATATCTGTTGGTCGTAGAATTTGATATTGAATATAAGCCGATATATTTTCTATTCAGAGCCTTGTGTTTAATATCAAATGTGATTTGGGTTTATCGCGAATGGTGTCTTCATTAACACTGTTCTTGAACCCAGTTGAGAAAAGATTAAATCTTTTTATTTGGATTTAATTAAGTGTACCAATTTAATAATATTTAATTGAATTGATATTGATTTTTGGGTTTATCGTGGACAGTGTTTTAAATAACACTCGTTCTTTAACCCGATAATTAATGAAATGTGGTTTTGGGTTTATCGTGAACCGTGTTTTAAATGACACTGATTCTTTAACCCAGTTAACGATTAAAACTAAGTGGAGTTTTAAAGAATCTTTAATTAGATTGAAATAATCGAGAATGGAGTATCACCAGTTTTGCTCCAGGCGATAGTTAAATCTTTAATTAGATTTGAACGTGAAATGGTAATTGAATTTACCGATAACACCATGGTGTTAGATATGAAGTATTACCAGTTTTACTTCATGGGATGAATAGGTTGGGATTGGGAAATTAAAACAAATAATTACTTCGGTAAGGTTCGTTAATCCCGACTAGTTGAATCAAAATTCAAAAGAAGATTAAAGAATAAATCCAAAGAATTTATCTTTGATAAAATTAATGGGAACCTTTCCCTATGAATGTGAAATTTAGAAACTAACTGTCGGTTAGCCAAGCAGAATGGTTTTCTGGATATTGATCTGATGTTGGTTTCGGACTTCGGGGTTAATATTTGGGGAATTATTCTCTTGTTAATTTATGGTTAGTGACTGATGAATTGGAATGAGGCATATGTTGTGTTTGTGTAACACTTTTATAATATATACGCGAGTTATTCGGAAAGACCGGGTTTATCCCATTCTGAATAACTGATACGACGATAAGTCGAAGATGAAGACGGTGGTTGAAGACCGGAAGTCTCCACATCTTTTGGGTGATTACTGATGATCTTGATTGGGCTGTATACCCAAGATGAGGGAATCAATCGGTGGTCGTCTAGATGTGCTTGGAGATCGATGGATATGCGAGGAAAGTGCCTCCGGTTTCGTTCAGACTCAGAACGGACTTGTAAATCGACTGTGTGTCTGACATTGGATTTCATTCTGTGTGATTGATATCAGTTGCATAGAGTGGTTTGCCTATGTGGCATGCTAAGATGCAATTGATCGAGGCTTCTGTTGAAAAGCAAAGTCTTGTGGTGATGATCAAAGCACAGCCTGTGTGGCACAGCTTTGTGTAACGTGAATTCGCGATCCTCGCACCCCGGTTGTGAACCAAAAACGGGAGAGGACATTAGGGACGGCATGCATTTCTTTCTAGCTAGGGTGGTGTCAGTGACCTACCAGCCCTGACATTTATATACTTTTCACCTATGTGGTTGTTGCTGTTGCGAGGCGCCTCGGTTTGATCGGACGATCCGGGTCCGATGGAGTCATTTGATGGCTCATTTGCGCCCCAAAGGGCGGGGAAACGCAGTGTTCAGGAATTTTAATCCACATCGGTGGACCGGCCCTGACGATCCAAGGGTCACTCGAGCTCTGATCCTGAGACATGGTAGGCTAGATTGTCTCGAATCGGTAGAGGACTATCTTTTGCCTCGGTTCATAGATGGAAATCCAATTTCCAAATACGTGACATTTGCGATTTCGATTGTATAACCTATATATGGCGACATAGGGGTATGGGGCATTCATGCTGCCTATGATTGATACTTATGATTTGAAGTTGTTTTATACACTATACACTTATAATAGTACCAAATGATTTGTTTTAAACGTATCAAGCATTCTTGGCTATTATAAGGTAAAAACCCTATCCTCCGGCTTGCGTTGCATTGTGTGATGGGACCTGGGTCTTATAATAGCTTCATTTTTCTTTATTTAGCATTGTGCTGTTGTTTTATGCACTGATGTTCTTGGGAGGAAACCTGTTCCGTGTTATACGGCGTGGTCCCTTGATTTACCTAAGCTTAAAATAAAGATTTACAACTGTTTTAGTTCTCACACCAGTCCCATGACTGACCTGGAGTTTATTGTTTTAACCTAAACTCTGGGTGCCCTTATTTTGGCATGGGCAGCTAGTAGTTTTGGTTTTGCAGATTTATATTCACAGGATCCTGGTTTACAGCTGGAATGATATCCGGAAAGCTTTGTATCCGTATATCTCTTCTAGTTGTGTATTGTATTATTTTCCGCTGCTATGTATTTAAATGTAATCTAAATCTCTGATATTTCTGTGTAATATTTATTCATTTGTACTCTGTATATTCTTGTAATCTGATGGAATTGTTGTAATATACAATGAAATGTTCTTCCTTCTGTGTTCTTTTGTGTGTTGTTCTCAAACTATCCGCTCTTTCCCTCACGGGGAAGTTACGGGTTTTTACAGTTGGTATCAGAGCTTTGGTTTACCAAGCTCAGAGAACAAGGCACCTTAGAACCATACGAAAGAATTCATCAGATATTGGATTAGTAATATCCAATGGGAATGACTCGTTAGAGATAGGATCAGTAGTATCCTAGAACGAGTGTGAAGGGTTTATTTTAAAAAAAAAATGAAAACAAATTTTGTTTTGAAAATTTAAATCAAATATTCGTATTTGATTATTTATTTTTATTGATTAGGACAGTCCAGTATATAGAGATTTCGCATATACGTCTTGCAAACGTGTGCTCGAAATTTTAATGTATTGGATAGATATAGAATCACACTCTAGTCACCCGAAGATGATTCTGATGATGAGGCCTCATCATCAGTGTTTATATTCGAGTGACGAAAGTGAGATTTCTATATATTTCCTATTGACTGGTGTGAGAACCAAAATTAGATAGGGCTTATTGTTGTGATTTGGCATCAAAAATGAGATTTTTGACTATATATCCAAGTTATAAATTTGAAATGATAATTCACTAATTGATTGATGTTTGTGTTGATTGTTTAATTGTTTGATAATTTTGAACCATTATGCCTAACTGAATCAAATATTGAATTGTATTGAAAATTAGTCGCATTTGCTTGCATATACTTGTACTTACATTGAACATGTCATAGCAAGGAGGCTAGAGCAGAGAATAAAATTTGTTGCCCGACAAATAGGTTCATGTTTACTACATAATTTACTGTTTTGTTTGGGTGATGATGATTTTATGAGCCTATTGGCTAGCCACTTGGCTTTTTCTTTTTCTTTTTGAGATCAGAAGGCCTATATGGCAATTTCGGGATTTTCCCGTGGCTCCCGGTGCAGGGGAGGTTATGGCGAAATTTTTCGAAAATTTAGGGTGTTAGTCAAATTTTTGAAGAATTTGAAAATTCTCAGAAACTGAAAAGTTGGAGAATGGAAGCCAGCTCGAACGTAGAGTTGATTGATCAAACCACTTTCGACTTTGTTCCTTTTCGGGGTCGAAAAGTTTTAAGTGGGGGAGATTGTAACAACCCGAAAATCTAGGCCAGTTTAAAATTTTATTTTGACAATTTTAGCGAATTTTGATTATTTAAAATAGATTATTTTAAATAATAACGACGAGAAATTTATTTTGAATAGAATTCGAACGAATATATTTATATATGTCGTCGTTAGAATATAAATATTTATTTTAAATTATATAAGGAATTGAAAATGGCGCGGTAGTTCGATAATTCGATTTCAAACTTCAATTGAATGTACCGGGTGCAAAACAATCCGGATTTTAGTGAAACCAAAAATAATAGGATCTAATTGAAAATATCTTTCCAACGAATCCGAAAGATCGAAATTTCATAGCGGGATTCAAAAGATATGTCCAGTTGAAAATTCTGAATAGTCGCTATGGAATTCAAGCCCTTAAAAATAGCCATTTTGCAAACGACCTCGGATTTCGACGAAACCACTTTTGTTGGGTCCGTGATGTCAAATTATTGCTAGGTTTCAAATTTCATAATTTTTCGAATCAATATGTGAGTGTGGCAGAGGAAAACGTGTTTGACCAGTTTCAGTTGATTTTAATCGACTGGAAAATGGCCATTTTTCAAATGGTCTCAGAATTCGACGAAACTAGTTTTGTTAGGACCGTATCGTCAATACGAAGCTAGAAAATATTTTTCTGGGATTTATAGAGTTAGTATGTGCCCCCGGTAAATTAAAATGTGCGTTCAAATTGAATATATACTGATTTATATTTTAATTTAAATCGAAACTGATCGAAACGTTCGAATCAGCGTACAATACATACCCATTGTGTTCGGAATGGGGGTGAAACGCTATGGACGACAGGCGGTGTGCCTCGTTTTGAGGTCGAAAATAGAAGTTGCTTTTTGGTGGAAAATAAAATAATTAAATAAATAAAAAAACCTTCTCCCTTATCTTTCCTCAGACCCCCCACCCCGTTCATTTTAAAAGAAAGAAAAAAAACTGCTCATCATGCACTAACCTAGACGCGCCGCCGCCCTCGTCGACGCTACCACCCCCCTCCGCTTCCATCTCCCCCTCGCCCCCTCGTGCCACGACCCCAACCTCTTCTCCAAATCGACCAAGCCCCCCCCCCCCCGACGCAGTCAAGCCACCCAAATCGACCAAGCCCCTCCTCCCACCACCGCTTCCAGCACCTCCGCACCCTCCCTGTCCACACTCCGATGGGCTGCGCCCCCCTTGCCTCGCGTCAGCAACCCCCTTCTCTGAAATGAAGACCGACGCAGGACAGCCCCCCCTCTCTTGCTCGATTCAACGTGAGTGTTATAATTCGATTTTTAATTTCAGTTTGTTTATTTATAATAACAGTGTTTGAATCTGATTTTTAATGTACTAAAAGATTTGATTTTTTTAAAGCAATAAGGAAATGATTTTGAAAAATATAAAAAGACACGGTTTTTAAAATCTAAATAGCGAATAAAAATTTGATTTTTATTATTTACAAAACGACATAGGAATGTGATTTTTCATGACATAGGAAGGGGATTTTTCTTTGTAAACAGGAGAGGTAAAAATCTGATTTTTATTTGCAAACTGGAAGAAAAAAATTCGATTTTTCTATATTGAACAACGAAGTAAAAATTCGATTTTTCTATATTGAACAACGAAGTAAAAATTCGACTTTTCTATATTGAACAACGAAGTAAAAATTCGATTTTTATATATTGAACAACGAAGTAAAAATTCGATTTTTCTATATTGAACAACGAAGTAAAAATTCGATTTTTCTATATTGAACAACAAAGTAAAAATTCGATTTTTATACATTGAACAACGAAGTAAAAATTCGATTTTTATATATTGCACAACGAAGTAAAAATTCGATTTTTATATATTGAACAACGAAGTAAAAATTCGATTTTTATATATTGAACAACGAAGTAAAAATTCGATTTTTATATATTTAACAACGAAGTAAAATTTTGATTTTTATATATTGAACAACGAAGTAAAAATTCGATTTTTATATATTGAACAACGAAGTAAAAAATTCGATTTTTATATATTGAATAGCAAAGTAAAAATTCGATTTTTACATATGTAGTGGCTACGGGCAACGAAAGTGACGAAAGGCGAGAACGGCGAAGATTTCTATAAATGAAGTGTCGTGAAGTTGGGATAGCAATCGGTGAGAACTTCTCACTCTTCAATTTCTTTTTCTAGTTATATATATACTAGGATGCAGACGGTGTTTAGTAGCACACGACACCCGTCATCCACAGACCATGGATGGCTTGTTTGTTTAATTGTTTGGTTGTGTAGTTGGTTAGATTATTTGGTTTGAATTGAATTGTTTGGTGAAATGAAATTGATTTGATTGATGTGTGAATGGCGTGGGCCTTCACTAGACCGGGGATGAGGCTAAGCCTTGTCCCGTTTCTAGTATCGTGCCGTTATGCCGTCGAAATTTTCTAAAAATAAGTTAGAAAAATAAAGATAACATTTTATTTAATAAATGAACCGAATAGAATATTCATAGGTCGAATAAAATAGTTTGGTCGTTAAAAATATAATTTTTAGCGTGAATGTGAATAAATAAATATTCATTTACAAACCGGACGGTTTGTTTATGTACACCTATTTGAAGGACATTGATTGGGACGATAAATTTTACACATCGCTCAACTGCACAAATAAAATCTGTGTTTGATAGTTTGAAACCCCACACGGGTATTGGGATGATATTTGACATACACTAATCCCAATAATTAGTTGTATGTCGATTGATTGATTGACAGACTGTTATAAGCGTTGAATATTTATATTTGATGCTTATACAATGTAGAATGCACTTTGGATGATGGTTGATTATTCATTGTTGTTATTGTATACATGTGTTGTAGAAAATCCATATAATTAACATTATATGTTAATGGATTGGGCCTCATTCCAGTTTTAAAATAGAAATATTTGAAAAGGAAATATTTGAAATAGAATATTTGAAAATAGGAATAAATGAAGCCGTGTTGATTAGATTGACGCCATTTTGACGTGAACGATATTTATATCGATTTTATTCATTTTATAATGAATATCGAAAGTGATTTCAAAATCTGATATTTTGAAAAGAATTGAATATAAATAAATTCAAATTGAAATTGAATATAAATAAATTCGAATTGAAATTGGATATAAATAAATTCGAATTGAAACTGAATATAAACGAATTCGAATTGAAATTGAATATAAACGAATTCGAATTGAAATTGAATATAAATGAATTCGAATTGAAATGGAATAGAAACGAATTCGAAATGAAATGAATTTAAAACGGATTCGAATTGAATTGAATTGAAAAGAAAATGAATTCGGATCGAATTAAAATCGAAATTGAATTGAAATCAATTTGAAATGAATTTAAAACGAATTTATATTGGAATATTCAATTTTGATTTGAAATTGAATATGAAGTTGAAACCGTTTTGAAAATGAATTTAAAATGATTTATAAAGCACGTTTTGAAATGGAATCGACGAAATATATATTATATATATAATATAATGGCCTGAATAGAACGCGCCGCGCCGCGGCAGTTCGCGAATTTCGACCATTGACTTCGAACGGATATTACGGGAGATCCAACCGTCGGATTCTCCTAAAACCAGAACCGTTGGGTTCGTATCGAAAAGAGCTTTCTAATGAATATTAGAAATTTGAAATCTAACGGTTGGATTTGGAATTATGTCCAAATCAAATTTGAAAAAGGTTGTTGTAAGTGCAGTTCGATGGCCATTGATGGAAATCGACCGTACGGGCCTTGATAAAATCATTAAAAATGGTAATAATTTGTGTAAAATCATAAGAAATGATTTGTGAAGATTTAGGATGAAAAACTCCATATTTGAAAAGATAAAAATAGATTTTTATCGAAATGAACTAGTTTTGAACTAGAATTATAATTCTATTTGTTTTTAAATAAATAAACTGGATTAGAAATGGTTTTGAAAATAACTAGAATTTCCAATAATTGCATTGGAATGGGTTTGAATCGAAATTGTCTTCGGAATATTTCGATGTTGGATTTCGTGATTATACGGATGTTGTTATGGAAATTTGAAAGATATTTATATATCGTTATTTCCAATACGATATCTGTTGGTCGTAGAATTTGATATTGAATATAAGCCGATATATTTTCTATTCAGAGCCATGTTTTTACTATCAAATGTGATTTGGGTTTGTCGTGAATGGTGTCTTCATTAACATTGTTCTTGAACCCAGTTGAGAAAAGATTAAATCTTTTTATTTGGATTTAATGAAGTGTACCAATTAAATAATATTTAATTGAATTGATATTGATTTTTGGGTTTATCGTGGATAGTGTTTTAAATAACACTCGTTCTTTAACCCGATAATTAATGAAATGTGGTTTTGGGTTTATCGTGAACCGTGTTTTAAATGACACTGATTCTTTAACCCAGTTAACGATTAAAACTAAGTGGAGTTTTAATGAATCTATAATTATATTGAAATAATCAAGAATGGAGTATCACCATTTTTGCTCCAGGCGATAGTTAAATCTTTAATTAGATCTGAACGTGAAATGGTAATTGAATTTACGAATAACACCGTGGTGTTAGATATGAAGTATTACCAGTTTTACTTCATGGGATGAATAGGTTGGGATTGGGATATTAAAACAAATAATTACTTCGGTAAGGTTCGTTAATCCCGACTAGTTGAATCAAAATTCAAAAGAAGATTAAAGAATAAATCCAAAGAATTTATCTTTGAAAAAATTAATGGGAACCTTTCCCTATGAATGTGAAATTTAGAAACCAACTGTCGGTTAGCCAAGCAGAATGGTTTTCTGGATATTGATCTGATGTTGGTTTCGGCCTTCGGGGTTAATATTTGGGGAATTATTCCCTTGTTAATTTACGGTTAGTGACTGATGAATTGGAATGAGGCGTATGTTGTGTTTGTGTAACACTTTTATAATATATACGCGAGTTATTCGGAAAGACCAGGTTTATCCTATTCTGAATAATTGATATGACGATAAGTCGAAGATGAAGACGGTGGTTGAAGACCGGAAGTCTCCACATCGTTTTGGTGATTACTGATGGTCTTGATTGGGCTGTACACCCAAGATGAGGGAATCAATCGGTGGTCGTCCTGATGTGCTTGGAGATCGATGGATATGCGAGGAAAGTGCCTCCGGTTTCGTTCAGACCCAGAACGGACTTGTAAATGGACTGTGTGTCTGACATTGGATGTAACACCCCACATCCGTTAGTGTCACTCACAAAGGGAATGCACTAAGTTCTGTGGAGCATTTTGGGTAAAAGATGCAGATAAATTACAAGACAGACAAATTATTAAACAGTGGAAAATAGAACTTTGCTTTATTGATAATTTAGTCTGTACAAGATTCTTTTACAATATCAGAGTATCATCTGTCTTTATAAAATAAAGAAGCATGAAAATACATTTATATATTCCCCAATGTAGCAAGAGCCAGCCATAGCAATCCAAAGCCGATGCATCCAAGATTCTTCAAGCTTGGAAAGAGAAATCATCCCAAAACAAATCTGAGCTATCCTATTTCCTCCTTAACAACCTGGGGGGGGGGGGGGGGAGAACGGAAGAAAGAAGACGAAAGAAAAACAGAGTCAGACATAAAGCCTGAGTAAGTTCAGTAACTTCTAGCATTTGAACATGGAAAACAAAACGACATGAATTAACTGAATACAAGATTACACCATGACGATAGGGTCAACAAGATTAGACAAGGTAGTCACAAGATATGCTAAGATAAACTGGATACGCTCTAATACTTTCGCTGCTTCGCTATTTACTTGTTATACTGGTTTCTATATCTCTGCACCGCCTAACTAGTGTTTCGACTAGTAACGATAACGTGATCCCAATCCCTGTATTTTCCATCGCCTTCAGGCATCCATTTATTAGTTGTTACCTAGATCTAATCTAGGGTTTTCTATCCACTGCTTTCTAGATTTAACTATCGTTTTACGCTATCTGCTGAACGCTTTTCGAGTTCAGGGTTTATACCACCTAGTCCAACTAGGGATTACGCTACCTGTCGAACAATGCCCCCAAGTCTAGGACACACTACCTAGAGTGGTATATGTTCCTAGGCTTCCCCACGTATGTATCGCGAATCGTTATCGCTTGTCTAGATGCACATGTCCTGTAATGTGCGATCCAAGTCCTATGACAGGGCAAATCAAGGAATACAGAACTCGGTCGGGAGCTTTCAGATATCTGCCGATGCAGATGCTAAGGTCTGTTTTTATTCCAGTGGCTATGGTCCCACTTGACCCCTCCCTCAGCTAATGAAAGGCACACCTTGTAAAATGAGAACTATACGCCGGCCCCCGGTGCCCCACTATCCTATGGCCATCCGCAACCATAACTAGATAGCAAGTATATGGTCTTTTGGAGTTCTCCGCCTTTCCGCTTCACGTATCTCGATTGACTCAAGATGGATGGTAGACGACGAGTTGCTATCACAGGGCTACCGTCTTCTCGCCGAATCACGCTGGTCCATCCTAGTCTTTAGGTTGCCACATATATATTGCAACCAAGGCATACCCTCGGTTCTTCTAATGCAGACCTTAACCTCTGTGAGCCCAGGATGATCATCTGCAGCCTCACAGAGGGATACCAAGAGTACCCTCACGTCCCCTCGAAGCCTCGGGCTTCGTAACCCAATTCGTTGGAGCCTTCTTAAAACCAGATGGATGTCTGCTCCTTCGTGTTATACTAAAAATTACTGCTTAGTTCTACTAACTAAGGTTTACCACTTAGTTTCCCAATTCCTTGTTTTCTTAACTAAGTTTTACTACTTAGTCCCTTTTTCAACTGAGGTCTACTACTTAGTTTTCTTTCTCGCCAGGTTGGGTTGGTTAAGTGTCTTTAGTCGATTCAAGCTATCTTAACCCTCTTCCCTTATCCTATTACACTGGTTAAGTGTTATCCCTTCATGCTTTTTACTTAACCCTATTCATTTATCATATTCTGATGGTTAAGCATTCAAGTTTACTTTACCCTATGGTCTAGTCCAGTTAACATATTAATTTGGCTAAGTGTATTACTTAACCCCAACCTCCAGTCTAATTAACATGTTAAATTGGCTAAGTGTATTAACTTTACTTAACCCCACCTTCTAGTCTAGTCAACATGTTAATTTGGCTAAGTATTCCCATGGACTTAACCCTCCCATTCTAGCTTTAACTGTGCTAAGTTGGTTAAGTGTTCCTTAACCTTCCCATTCTAGCTTAACCGTGTTAGGTTGGTTAAGTGTTCCTATGGACTTAACTCTCCCATTCTTGTTCTAGATTTAATTAATAAATTAAAGCCGCAACCTCTCACATTAGATAGATATTGCTGCGGTTATTGGATGTGCCGGTCGGTTCCGGGCAGGTTTACACCGCAACTCAGTCTAACCTCGGGTTAGGCATATTCATGTTTTCTAAGTTCAAAGGGTTTTTGATTAATTTCCAAATCTGGTCTTGAAAACAACCATCCTGTCCTTCGGATCAGTTAGGGATAGCCAGGGAGGGCAGGAAACTTGTATTTTCCAAACCCAAGCCTAGACACTATCCTCTCTGTCACCCTAGAACCTTCTGGTCTATGTGTTATAAAAAGGGGTGTTATCAAAATACTTTTCTTTTGTTTATAAATTGTTAACAATTTATTTCAAAAGCCCATTTCCCCTTTTTAGACAAATTTGGCCTATATTTATTTGTCAAGCCTACTAGTATACTTATATTCTAGGCCCAAGTCCTAACCCAACATGCAGTTTAAGCCATTTCCTATTTCATTGCCGAAACTAGATTAAATATCCTAGTTTATAATTTATGGCCAAAATTTAACCAAGTTACATATTTTGTGGTAAATGAACAATTTAACATTTATGACGAATTCTATAAGTAAATTACTCCTAATTTACTGATTTCATTACTACTCTTTTAATGTACATTGTCATATTTATTATTATGGCCCATTCTCTCTTATTTATCATATTTATACTTTTTGGTATGTAAATTATACCAAGTTTAGTGTCGCTAACCATAATTTATTCTAAACATGACAATTGCTCACAATTATAAATAAATTCAAAATTGTGCTAATATACTTATTCCAAATCAACCTTAATTAACCCAATCTTGGTTTAACATCCTAATTCACAATTTATGGCAAAACTAGAATTATTTTTCTAGTTTACATTTTATGCCTAAAATTTAGCTTACTTACTAACGCTAAATTTAATATGTCAAAATCACATATTCCCTAATCCATGTCAAATTTCCCCGTTTTCATTTTAATATGCATGTCATAATACATATTCCAAATTATGCCAATTTCCAAGTTTGAACTACGTTCATACTCATTTCCATGTTTTTCCCCAAATCGCATTCCCACCATTCGAATAATCGTGATTCAACCTAGATTATAAATAAATCTAGATTCGTAGATAAAAAAGGGAATGAATCAAAATGACAAGAAGGCAAAATTGGCATAAAAAGGTTTGGATAACAATGTAGGTTCAAGAATATCGGTAGACCTAACTAAATAGGTAAATTCCCACTGTCTTAAAACCAAAGAATGGGCAAAATAGTTTCAAGAACGTGGGTAGACCTAACTTAATAGGTAAATTCCCACTGTCTTAAAACCAAAGGAAAACCAAGGAACAGGTAGAATAAATAATTGGGTTTAGACCCAACTTCTCAATCACAAAACTAAAGCAATATTTTCCTAATCATAAATCATGGGTGTCAAAATCACAGTTGTCCTCATTATGTCATAAGTAATAGTTTATGTCCAAATCAAAGGTATAGGCCTAGTCAAGGAAATAATCCTTGTAGTCACAGTCACAGTCATAGGAAATGTCCATAGTCATATGCGATGTTCATAGTCCAAAAGGGAAAATAATTCCCATAGTCATAAGTCATTGTCATAGGCAATGTTTATATGTCCCAAAATCAAAGGCTTATGTCATAGTCCAAAGGCATATGCTTTCAAAGGCCACAGTTCTATAGTCATAGTCACGGTTACAGTCTTATTTGTCCTCGAATCATAACAGTTCTTAATTCAGTCCAAGAGTATAAACACAGATTCGAAGAGAGAGAGAGAGATTTGGCATATTCCTTTATTCCTTTAATTTCATGTCACAAATAAAACAAAATATTCAGATCTAGAAATAACCAACTTACAGAAAATAGATCTAGAAAAGAAGGAAAGCATGGCTATGATTCGTGCGTCGTTGCTTGAAACTTGTTTGAGCTAGCCTTTGAATTCTTCACTTGAAACTTTGATTTGAATCCCTCCTTAAAAGTCTTTTAGCAGCATCTCCTCGTCTTGAATCATATTTTATTTTATTTATTTAAGAAAATTTAGAGGAGGGGAAGAAGCCATGAATCTTAGTAGCATAAGGATAGAAGAGAATTGGTGCAAAGAGAATGAAGACTAGGGCTGTTTATATAGCTGCTCAAGACCTTATCGTACATGCAGCGCTGAGTCAGCATTGAACCTAGTTAAGAAAATAGTCCAGGTACGTAGATGAATCTAGCCAAACCTTATCATACACGCAGTGCTGAGTCAGCATTGGGTCCCACAAGCTATTTTGGCGTAAAAGTTTGATTTTCAAACTTTTGAATTTCTGGAATTTATTTAACTGTTTTATTCACATGAAATATTCTTATATGTATACAATTCCTCTAACGACCATTTTACGCGTATATATATACGCACAACTTTCATTTTATTTTCAAAATTCAAATGATGTTGCCATATTTCATTGACTGTAGCCTTATCTTGAATTTTATCTTTCGTATACATATATTTTTGTATATATATATATATTTATATTTCTCATATGTATATATATATATTTTCTTTATTTCCTTATACGTACGTTCTTATCCTTTCAAATTTTGAATTTGTATACGTACATATATTTGCATGTTTAGTTGGCCCTCTCTAAAACAATGATAAAAAATTATGCCGCCGCCGGGGTTCGAACCCCCGACCTCCATGCTACCAATCCAATGCCTTAACCAACTGAGCTACAGAGGCTTTTGTTAATAAGTCTTAGAACAATAATAATTATTGTTCTCTCCTTACCTCTTTTTTTTCATGTTAGTTACAATACTTAAATTAAACAACTGCATGGATCTTTTTCTTTTAATTTTTCTTTTAAAAATTAATTATACTTTAATTTGAGAATCTTAATGTCACAGAATTACGGGGTGTTACATTCTCCCCCACTTAAAAGGATTTCGTCCCCGAAATCTTCAAGTTAGGAAGAATGTGTCCTACCATCCAATCACCCATCTACTCAACCATTCAATCACAGGCATTCATTGTCCTTAAAAGATTTCTAATGCTTTCATGTTCAAATGCATAGTGTGTGTATATGTCTCTATCTAATGCAAAATCAGGCGGTCTACTGATTCAGTTGACCTCCTTAATGCAAATCATGTTAGTGCCATGCGTCCAATCATGCATGCAAACATCTCTAGTCATGTAAATACTACATGCGTGCACAGCCATTCATCCATATGCAACGTCCATATGATATCATATCAAGTTCAACTTATAAACAAATGCATATATGTAAATGCAATATGAGAGCGTCCGAACTTGATCTAGTGCCTAATACGTATGCATATGCATCCACGAGCAACCATTTGCAACCACTTGCAACCATTCAACCATAACATGTTTCAAATACTTGTTTACATCCATTGGCATCTACCTAAGGACCGCAGATACGACCTAGAGGATATACTTTGGAAAGAGAGAAACAACTACGCGTAAAGCTCCTAAACAGAGAAATCAAGGATGCACCCTTAAGGAAAAAGGGCATGTTGCTAGTATCTAGCCTTCTTGAGCTTTACTCCACTGTATCTTAACCAATTTATCTTCACGATTGTGAAGTTCCTAATCTCCATTTCCAAAATAAACAGATGTCAATCACGGCGCCAAGTATATGTACTAAGATGATTAGAGGCCTCCCTCTTGGCTTATCCATCACGCCATAACTATGAGAGTCAAAAGATCACTCCGTTCTTTTTAGAGTACCTACCATAACTATTCATCTTTCACGCAAACCATCCAAACCGAACTCGACATTCCTCAAGTACAAGCCCCAAAGGCCTAAACCAATATCAGACAAGCATCCAAGGAATATCTTCTCCGAATTTAGACGATCTACGTGAGATGATATAAGCAAACTCGATAGCTATCCTCAAATCCCTACTAACCAAAAACTGGTCGGACCACCAATTGGATTTGAGACTCTAGTGGGATCTTTCTACTATACACGTACTATGGCGCAGAGACTCAACTATGGAAGTGGGTATGAACAATTAAGAAGCGCTGGAACCTAAGGAAATAGTACGAACAGAAAACTAGACTCTTCCAACCGGACCACCTTTCTCCTAGGTGCGCTTGGTGGCGAAAGCATGTACTTGTCCTTCTGAAAATCTCGTCCTCGTTCTTGCCCTTGTCCTTAAGTATATGTCCTATCATACCATAGTAAAGATACTTGCTCTTGTCTTAGGTTTTATAATCCCTTCCTCCTTCGTGAGCCAAGTCTACATCCATAATTTCCTCATCCTTGGGTCGTGCTCCTTTGCCAAACTTCCGCATGTAACCATGTTGGCAAATCTCTCGAAAGTTGCCTCTATCGCACGGAAAAACCCTATAGACTTGAAAGAAGACTGGCCGTAAGTGAAACAACTACGGCTATAGATGGAAGTCGGGCACTACTTTGCCCTTCGATGAGGTTACCTCCCAGAAAGCCAGGAGCCCCAGAGACTCAAGAAAGAAGGAGACAAGAATTCAAACAGAGGAAGAGGAGACAATGCGTATGGATTTGGGGAATATGCCTTTAAAACAAATCCTTTCTTTTAAAAATGCTTCTTTAAAAACCTTTTGAAAATAATTTTTCAAATCTTTTATCTGATCCGGTAACCTTCGGCTCTGATACCACGTGTAACACCCCACATCCGTTAGTGTCACTCACAAAGGGAATGCACTAAGTTCTGTGGAGCATTTTGGGTAAAAGATGCAGATAAATTACAAGACAGACAAATTATTAAACAGTGGAAAATAGAACTTTGCTTTATTGATAATTTAGTCTGTACAAGATTCTTTTACAATATCAGAGTATCATCTGTCTTTATAAAATAAAGAAGCATGAAAATACATTTATATATTCCCCAATGTAGCAAGAGCCAGCCATAGCAATCCAAAGCCGATGCATCCAAGATTCTTCAAGCTTGGAAAGAGAAATCATCCCAAAACAAATCTGAGCTATCCTATTTCCTCCTTAACAACCTGGGGGGGGGGGGGGGGGGAGAACGGAAGAAAGAAGACGAAAGAAAAACAGAGTCAGACATAAAGCCTGAGTAAGTTCAGTAACTTCTAGCATGTGAACATGGAAAACAAAACTACATGAATTAACTGAATACAAGATTACACCATGACGATAGGGTCAACAAGATTAGAAAAGGTAGTCACAAGATATGCTAAGATAAACTGGATACGCTCTAATACTTTCGCTGCTTCGCTATTTAATTGTTATACTGGTTTCTATATCTCTGCACCGCCTAACTAGTGTTTCGACTAGTAACGATAACGTGATCCCAATCCCTGTATTTTCCATCGCCTTCAGGCATCCATTTATTAGTTGTTACCTAGATCTAATCTAGGGTTTTCTATCCACTGCTTTCTAGATTTAACTATAGTTTTACGCTATCTGCTGAACGCTTTTCGAGTTCAGGGTTTATGCCACCTAGTCCAACTAGGGATTACGCTACCTGTCGAACAATGCCCCCAAGTCTAGGACACACTACCTAGAGTGGTATATGTTCCTAGGCTTCCCCACGTATGTATCGCGAATCGTTATCGCTTGTCTAGATGCACATGTCCTGTAATGTGCGATCCAAGTCCTATGACAGGGCAAATCAAGGAATACAGAACTCGGTCGGGAGCTTTCAGATATCTGCTGATGCAGATGCTAAGGTCTGTTTTTATTCCAGTGGCTATGGTCCCACTTGACCCCTCCCTCAGCTAATGAAAGGCACACCTTGTAAAATGAGAACTATACGCCGGCCCCCGGTGCCCCACTATCCTATGGCCATCCGCAACCATAACTAGATAGCAAGTATATGGTCTTTTGGAGTTCTCCGCCTTTCCGCTTCACGTATCTCGATTGACTCAAGATGGATGGTAGACGACGAGTTGCTATCACAGGGCTACCGTCTTCTCGCCGAATCACGCTGGTCCATCCTAGTCTTTAGGTTGCCACATATATATTGCAACCAAGGCATACCATCGGTTCTTCTAATGCAGACCTTAACCTCTGTGAGCCCAGGATGATCATCTGCAGCCTCACAGAGGGATACCAAGAGTACCCTCACGTCCCCTCGAAGCCTCGGGCTTCGTAACCCAATTCGTTGGAGCCTTCTTAAAACCAGATGGATGTCTGCTCCTTCGTGTTATACTAAGAATTACTACTTAGTTCTACTAACTAAGATTTACCACTTAGTTTCCCAATTCCTTGTTTTCTTAACTAAGTTTTACTACTTAGTCCCTTTTTCAACTGAGGTCTACTACTTAGTTTTCTTTCTCGCCAGGTTGGGTTGGTTAAGTGTCTTTAGTCGATTCAAGCTATCTTAACCCTCTTCCCTTATCCTATTACACTGGTTAAGTGTTATCCCTTCATGCTTTTTACTTAACCCTATTCATTAATCATATTCTGATGGTTAAGCGTTCAAGTTTACTTTACCCTATGGTCTAGTCCAGTTAACATATTAATTTGGCTAAGTGTATTACTTAACCCCAACCTCTAGTCTAATTAACATGTTAAATTGGCTAAGTGTATTAACTTTACTTAACCCCACCTTCTAGTCTAGTCAACATGTTAATTTGGCTAAGTATTCCCATGGACTTAACCCTCCCATTCTAGCTTTAACTGTGCTAAGTTGGTTAAGTGTTCCTTAACCTTCCCATTCTAGCTTAACCGTGTTAGGTTGGTTAAGTGTTCCTATGGACTTAACTCTCCCATTCTTGTTCTAGCTTTAATTAATAAATTAAAGCCGCAACCTCTCACATTAGACAGATATTGCTGCGGTTACTGGATGTGCCGGTCGGTTCCGGGCAGGTTTACACCGCAACTCAGTCTAACCTCGGGTTAGGCATATTCATGTTTTCTAAGTTCAAAGGGTTTTTGATTAATTTCCAAATCTGGTCTTGAAAACAACCATCCCGTCCTTCGGATCAATTAGGGATAGCCAGGGAGGGCAGGAAACTTGTATTTTCCAAACCCAAGCCTAGACACTATCCTCTCTGTCACCCTAGAACCTTCTGGTCTATGTGTTATAAAAAGGGGTGTTATCAAAATACTTTTCTTTTGTTTATAAATTGTTAACAATTTATTTCAAAAGCCCATTTCCCCGTTTTAGACAAATTTGACCTATATTTATTTGTCAAGCCTACTAGTATACTTATATTCTAGGCCCAAGTCCTAACCCAACATGCAGTTTAAGCCATTTCCTATTTCATTGCCGAAACTAGATTAAATATCCTAGTTTATAATTTATGGCCAAAATTTAACCAAGTTACATATTTTGTGGTAAATGAACAATTTAACATTTATGACGAATTCTATAAGTAAATTACTCCTAATTTACTGATTTCATTACTACTCTTTTAATGTACATTGTCATATTTATTATTATGGCCCATTCTCTCTTATTTATCATATTTATACTTTTTGGTATGTAAATTATACCAAGTTTAGTGTCGCTAACCATAATTTATTCTAAACATGACAATTGCTCACAATTATGAATAAATTCAAAATTGTGCTAATATACTTATTCCAAATCAACCTTAATTAACCCAATCTTGGTTTAACATCCTAATTCACAATTTATGGCAAAACTAGAATTATTTTTCTAGTTTACATTTTATGCCTAAAATTTAGCTTACTTACTAACGCTAAATTTAATATGTCAAAATCACATATTCCCTAATCCATGTCAAATTTCCCCGTTTTCATTTTAATATGCATGTCATAATACATATTCCAAATTATGCCAATTTCCAAGTTTGAACTACGTTCATATTCATTTCCATGTTTTTCCCCAAATCGCATTCCCACCGTTCGAATAATCGTGATTCAACCTAGATTATAAATAAATCTAGATTCGTAGATAAAAAAGGGAATGAATCAAAATGACAAGAAGGAATAATTGGCATAAAAAGGTTTGGATAACAATGTAGGTTCAAGAATATGGGTAGACCTAACTAAATAGGTAAATTCCCACTGTCTTAAAACCAAAGAATGGGCAAAATAGGTTCAAGAACGTGGGTAGACCTAACTTAATAGGTAAATTCCCACTGTCTTAAAACCAAAGGAAAACCAAGGAACAGGTAGAATAAATAATTGGGTTTAGACCCAACTTCTCAATCATAAAACTAAAGCAATATTTTCCTAATCATAAATCATGGGTGTAACACCCCGGATTTTTCCGTTAACAGTAAATTAACAAATTAAAGTATAATTAAATTGTAACAGAAAAATTAAGGGAAACGGACATCACCATTGCGTTCGTCTCGGAATTCTGCTTGAGATAGAGTCCGAGTTTGCGCAAAACGGATAACGTATGAAGAAGATATCTTTAATTTAAATATTACAGTAAAACATGAAAAAAGAGAAGTAAGGAGAGGACAATAATTATTATTATTCTAAGACTTATTAACAAAAGCCTCTGTAGCTCAGTTGGTTAAGGCATTGGATTTGTAGCATGGAGGTCGGGGGTTCGAACCCCGGCGGCGACATAATTTTTATCTCTGTTTTAGAGAGGGCCAACTGAGCATGCAAATACATGTACGTATACAAATTCAAATTTTGAAAGGATAAGAACGTACATATAAGGAAATAAAGAAAATATATGTATATATATGAGAATATATATATATATATATGCAAAAATATATGTATACAATAGATAAAATTCAAACAGACTAAAACAGCTCAATTTAAAGTTTAATTTTTGAAAATCGAACTCAGTCCCTCCTGGTTGGCCTGGTCGGTGTTTGGTCGAATTTCTGTGGTCTGCTTTGTCATTAGGGCTAGGTGGCGGGTTTTTATTGGTCTCTCTTCCTAATGAATGGCTATGATCTATCCTAGCAACATCAAGGGTCCTAATCAATTCCTAACCTCTATATAAACAACCCTAGACTAAACCCTAATCTATTCATTCAAAATAAGATTATAGCCGCCATGTTGCTGAGGAACGACAAAGAATAGCCGCCAACTAAAGAGAGGATTAGGGAGAAAGTTCTAAGGCCTAAAGCAAAGCAACCTAAAGCTAATCAATTCAACAAAGGAATTTGCGTCTTCAATCCCTAAACTAGAGAATTCATCAAACCATTGTAAGTAGAGTATTACTTTGGTATAATAAACAACTGTGTTGATGTGTATGCTTGAATTGTGGCAATGGAAGTAATTCATATTTATGCGTTCTTATCAATTTATATACGTTTGGATATTTATGGATTATGTTATAAAGAACTACATGCGGTAGTTCTATACAAGTTTACGTTTGGAATATTGCGCAAATTATGTTATCTATGTTGAAGCTACATGTATGTAGTTGATTGAAATTTATGCGAGTTTGGGCTTTGTTATTATGCCAACATGATGAATATTTTGTGCATAAATCATTTTGCAAGTAATTGAAACAAGTTTGGTTGTTATAGTTCATATGAAAACTATGTGGAATTTTGACACCCTAATCCATGTATTAAGTCATGCTTTTGCAAACTTATGAATATGGCTAGGAATGATATTTGGCATAATTGAAATCCGTTATTAAGTCTATCTTGTTTTAAAGAATTATATGACAACATGGCTAGGTTGGACTCAAAAATCCCCTTTTTGCAAGTTTAAAGCAAAACACCATGATTTAGGAATATTTATGCATAAGTATGTTTATACCATCGTTATGTGATTAGGCTTAAATCATGATTAAGTTGAATTATGCTATGTTCATGCTAGAAGAATTTTATGCCATGCTTATGTTTGACCATATGCCATGCCTATGCTAGAAGTATTTTATGCCATTCTTATGTTTGACAATATACCATGTTTATGCTAGAAGTATTTAGGCCATGCTTATGTTTGACATTATGCCTAAATAAGAATATAGGTTCATGTTGTAGTTAAACCTATGCAAGTTTACATGCCTTGATTTATGTCGCCTATGTTTTATGACCAAAATACATGTCACCACTATGCAAGTACACCAATTTCTATTATGTAATTTCCAACGTCATATGCAAGTTCATGCGCTCACTTTCCCCTCTTTGTGTATACGCCATAAGCCTCCCCTTTTCGCATGGCTAAATTGGGCTTTAAAAGGCTAAGCCCAATATATATAAACGGACGTGTAAAACGGGGGAAAATAACATTGGGTAAAAATTAATTAATGAATGAAAATATGAAATAGAAGGGCCCAAAGTCAAGTATGGGTTGGGCCCATGATTGGTGTAACCTTTACACCATTTACTTAATAGTGGGCCGCAAATATTTACATATAAATAAAGAGGAATGACAAAATATGTAAATGTAGAAAAGACGATGTGTTTAACCCGAGGTTGGATTGAGTTGTGATGTAAACCTGCCCGGAACCGCCCGGCTGTCCAGTAGTCACAACAATACCTATCCAATGTGGGAGGTTAAACATGGAGCCCAGCAAGGACCCGAGGTTAGACTGAGTTATGGCGTAAGACTGCCCGGAACCAACCGGCAACAGGCAGCCACAACAATACCTGTCTAATGTGAGAGGTCAGGGCCTTAATAAGACAATTAAGGCTGAGTCAGGATTGTTAGGATTAAGTGGACTAAAGACTTAATCAAAATGGAACATGCTAAACTAAACGGACTGGTGGGGGTTAGGTTAGAAACACTTAACCAACTTAGCATGTTGGCTAGAGATAGAAAACCTAGTAACGGGGGACCCTTTTCAGCAGTAACCCTAAAAGGTGTATCATGATACCCTGAAACTAGGCAGGGTGGGGCACGATTACTGGGCTGATTGTAAGAGGTCAAATCGACGGCGGTGGTGTAGCAGTGTAGGTTCTAACGGTGTGCGGGTGTGCACGCACTCCGGCGCAGAAAAATAAAGCACTGGACACCAGTAGCATACCTTTGCACTCTAAGGTTGTGTCGGGTTGCCACTATGGGACTTGATACACCCCATGGTGGGACCAGCATAGGTAACTACAGACATCGGGGGCCGTAAGACACATGTAACTATGCGAGTAGGAGCCGATCATCGTAGAATGGATCACATCACCCTGATTTTGGGGTGCAAATTGGAAACTAGTTTATATGGGTTCAGAGATTAACATGGGGTACGATAGTATATTCGACCCTAGATAACTTAACCAAGTTTATAGTGCATGCCCACTTCCTGTTTTACTTATCATACCCAGTTCTTTATTCATAGACAAAGTAGTACTAGACTTACTCAAGCTTTATGTCTGACTCTATTTTCTTTCGTCTTCTTTCTTCCGTTTCCCCCCCAGGTCCTCAGGGAGGGAACACAGCAGCTTGACCTACCTCAGCATCCAGCTTGAAGAAGAGAAATGTATTGCTTGGACTTTCCTGTTTTGAACTATGGCTTTGGACAATCCACTATGGGGCTTTGGCAGTTTGTCTATGTTTTATTTATGCTTCTTTAAAAATAATGTACTCAAGACAGATTATGAAGTGTTATGTTATGTTTTTGGAAAGGATGCTGTTGTAACACGTATTTGACTTATTGAAATAAAGTTTGTTGTTCTTCCGCTGTTTTCAAATATGTGTTCTTATATCTGTCTTGTATATCTGTGACTTGTACTTATAAACCTCCACCAAAATTAGGGCATTCCCTTTGAGAGTGACCCTAACGGAGGTGGGGTGTTTCACTTGGTATCAGAGCATAGGTTTACCAGATAAGATAAAAAGTTTTGAAAAATTATTTTCAAAAAGGAAATTTAAAGAAGCATTTTTAAAAGAAAATTTTTATTTTATTTTAAAAAGGCAAAGTCCACTCCCCAAAGCCATAGGTATTATCTCTTATCCTTCGTTTTGAATCTATCCTTTTTGTTTCAGCATGTCCCAAGATCTTAACTTGCCTGAAGGGGTACCCATACCTGGTTGGTTTAGACGTTTCTTAGAAGCAAGGGCCACTCAGCCAGGTCCTACCGTTCCTCCTCCTCCAGCTGAAGGGAATCATCCAGCCGCAGCAGCACCTTTTCCTCCACCTCCTCCACGGGGAAACACATTCGCTAAGATATGTAAAGATTTTAAAGCTATGGGAGGAAGGGATTTCCATGGAACTGAGTCCTTCGTAGCAGCTAGGAATTGGCTAAAAGAAACGGAGGATCTATTCATCATCTTTGAGGTAGAAGATAGACAAAAGGTACAACTAGCGGTGTGGCTATTGAAGGGCGAGGCTTCCTACTGGTGGGAAGTCACCAATGTTGAAAGACCAGTGGATACATGGGAGGACTTTAGGGCAAGGTTTGAGACTAAGTTTCTCTCAGATGCAGAAAGAAGTTTGCAGTTGGAAAAATTCTTATTCCTTAAGCAAGGAGACAAGACTGTCAGAGAGTATGTGAATCAGTTCGATGAGCTGGCTAGGTTTGGGCTTGACCTAGTCAACACCCCGCATAAGAAGGCTCTCCGTTTCGTCAAGGGGTTAAATGAGCCATTACATAGTTTGGCCATGACCCATATACCCATGGGAGCCACGTATGAAAGATTGGTGCAAATGGCATTGCTGAACGAAGAGGACAAGGGCAAGAAGGAGACCAAGGCAGAAAGCTCTCAAGGGAAGAAAGAGGGTTTGCAGCCTAAGAAGACAGACTTTAAGAAAGGCGGGAAAGGCAACAAAGAGAAGAGGAAGTGTAATTTCTGTGGCAAAGTGGGGCACTTAGTAAAGGACTGCCGGAAGAAGAAGGCTAAGGAGAATGGTGGGTGCTTTTCGTGCGGTCAGACAGGCCACAGGGCTAAGGACTGCCCAAAGAATCAAGGACAGGGGCAGAGGGCTGGATCCACCTCAGGGGCACAGGTCCATGTGCTAGAAGCGCCACCATTGCAACAGCGAGGTACAAACACTTCTGTAGAAAGTGTAGTTTATCTTTATGATCACCCCATTCGCACTTTATTTGATTCTGGCGCATCACACTCCTTTATCTCGTCTGCTTTAGTAGAATCTCTGCACCTAAAAACTAGTATGGTAGAGGACCCCTTAATTGTTTCAAACCCAATTGGGGGCCCAGCTCATTTGTCTATGATCTGTTTGGATTTGAAAATTTCTATTCTAAGTGTAGAATTTGAAGTAGTGCCTTTGTTTTGGGCTTTGCGGGGTATGGTTTGATTTTGGGTATGGATTGGCTATCCAGTAATGGGGCCATCCTTGATTGTGAGAAAAGGGTTGTTAGGCTCCTAATCCAGCTCGGTAATACTTTGGAAATTTCTTGTAATCCCTCGTATGTGGTTATGCTTAGTTATCTTGAGTCGCTAGATGCCTCTGTTGAAAATTTGCAATCAGTTAGAGTGGTCCGGGAATATCCGGATGTCTTCGAAGAGGTGAAGGGCTTGCCTCCGAAGCGGGAAATAGACTTCCGCATATATCTTGTAGATAATGCAAAGCCCGTTGCGTTGCCCGTTAGACACATGGCTCCACGAGAAAGAAAAGAGCTCAGTAAACAGATTAAAGAGCTTCTAGAGAAGGGGTTCATTAGGTGGATCATTTCAGAATAGGGCACTCCAGGAGTGTTCGCCACTAAGGCTGAAGGTTCATTTCACTTATGCATGAGTTGTAAAGAATCACCTTAGTAAGTACATTTGGCAACATAGTTGGACTTAGGAAGGGACTCCCTTGTGACCTAAAAGGAGTCCATCATGCTTAGTTTCCTAGAATCATATGTGGTGGTTGGGTTGATTAATTCTTTGGGTGTCAGTCTGATGTTGATTTCGGTCTTCGGGGCTGATGCTTAGAGAGTTCTTCTCCTAATCAATATATATGTGGCATAGATTTCCAGTTTTGACATTGGCTAATGGGCACAAAATTTTTACTTGCTTCTATCATTCGACTATACCTTTAGGTAGGACCATTTCCTATCATTGAGAAAATTTGGAAAATGACCTATAGATTAGAGCTACCCGAGAAATTGGCCGGAGTCCACAACGTTTTTCACGTTTCACATCTCCGAAAATGTCTACATGAGTCTGCTGAAGTGGTAGAGCCAAATATCCTCGAAGAGGCCGAAGTGGAACGCGAAGCAACCATAAGAAAAGTTCCAACCCGCATACTAGGAACGGAAGTGAAGAAGCTACGCAACCGCGAAGTCAAACTCGTCAAAGTTCAGTGGAGCGACGCCGAGGGAGACGCGACTTGGGAAACTGAAGCTAGAATACGCACTGCTTACCCTTTTCTTTTCGAGGGTACGTCCTTGATCTTTCTTTTTCCTTAAGTTGCGCTTTTATCTATCTTTTTAGGAATATCTCCTCGACCTTATCTTTTAGGTAGAAACCTTTTGGATGAAAACATGTAATTGAAACATGTTATGTATGATGGTTGCAAGTGGTTGCAAGTGATTGCTAGTAGTTGCTCGTGGCTGCATATACACACACAATCTAGGTTTTAGATCGGCTCAGTCACTTCATATTGCATATGCATATATGTTTGCACTCGTATATGGTTGAATTGTAATGTGTTGTCATATGGATGTTGCATTTGTATGAAAGATTGTGCACCCATGTAGAATCATGAATAGGAAAAATCTGCATACATAATGAATACATGGCACTTACATGATTCGCATTAAGGAGGTCAACTGAATCAGTAGACCGCCTGATTTTGCATTAGATAAGTTCATGAACACACACACTTCGCATATGATCATGAAGCATTAGAAGTCTTTTAAGGACAATGGATGCTCGTGTTTGATGGATGAGTAGATGGATGATTGAATGTTAGGATTTACATTCTTCCTAAACTTGAAGATTTCGGGGACGAAATCCTTTTAAGTGGGGGAGAATGTAACACCCCGGATTTTTCCGTTAACAGTAAATTAACAAATTAAAGTATAATTAAATTGTAACAGAAAAATTAAGGGAAACGGACATCACCATTGCGTTCGTCTCGGAATTCTGCTTGAGATAGAGTCCGAGTTTGCGCAAAACGGATAACGTATGAAGAAGATATCTTTAATTTAAATATTACAGTAAAACATGAAAAAAGAGAAGTAAGGAGAGGACAATAATTATTATTATTCTAAGACTTATTAACAAAAGCCTCTGTAGCTCAGTTGGTTAAGGCATTGGATTTGTAGCATGGAGGTCGGGGGTTCGAACCCCGGCGGCGACATAATTTTTATCTCTGTTTTAGAGAGGGCCAACTGAGCATGCAAATACATGTACGTATACAAATTCAAATTTTGAAAGGATAAGAATGTACATATAAGGAAATAAAGAAAATATATGTATATATATGAGAATATATATATATATATATATATGCAAAAATATATGTATACAATAGATAAAATTCAAACAGACTAAAACAACTCAATTTAAAGTTTAATTTTTGAAAATCGAACTCAGTCCCTCCTGGTTGGCCTGGTCGGTGTTTGGTCGAATTTCTGTGGTCTGCTTTGTCATTAGGGCTAGGTGGTGGGTTTTTATTGGTCTCTCTTCCTAATGAATGGCTATGATCTATCCTAGCAACATCAAGGGTCCTAATCAATTCCTAACCTCTATATAAACAACCCTAGACTAAACCCTAATCTATTCATTCAAAATAAGATTATAGCCGCCATGTTGCTGAGGAACGACAAAGAATAGCCGCCAACTAAAGAGAGGATTAGGGAGAAAGTTCTAAGGCCTAAAGCAAAGCAACCTAAAGCTAATCAATTCAACAAAGGAATTTGCGTCTTCAATCCCTAAACTAGAGAATTCATCAAACCATTGTAACTAGAGTATTACTTTGGTATAATAAACAACTGTGTTGATGTGTATGCTTGAATTGTGGCAATGGAAGTAATTCATATTTATGCGTTCTTATCAATTTATATACGTTTGGATATTTATGGATTATGTTATAAAGAACTACATGCGGTAGTTCTATACAAGTTTACGTTTGGAATATTGCGCAAATTATGTTATCTATGTTGAAGCTACATGTATGTAGTTGATTGAAATTTATGCGAGTTTGGGCTTTGTTATTATGCCAACATGATGAATATTTTGTGCATAAATCATTTTGCAAGTAATTGAAACAAGTTTGGTTGTTATAGTTCATATGAAAACTATGTGGAATTTTGACACCCTAATCCATGTATTAAGTCATGCTTTTGCAAACTTATGAATATGGCTAGGAATGATATTTGGCATAATTAAAATCCGTTATTAAGTCTATCTTGTTTTAAAGAATTATATGACAACATGGCTAGGTTGGACTCAAAAATCCCCTTTTTGCAAGTTTAAAGCAAAACACCATGATTTAGGAATATTTATGCATAAGTATGTTTATACCATCGTTATGTGATTAGGCTTAAATCATGATTAAGTTGAATTATGCTATGTTCATGCTAGAAGAATTTTATGCCATGCTTATGTTTGACCATATGCCATGCCTATGCTAGAAGTATTTTATGCCATGCTTATGTTTGACAATATGCCATGTTTATGCTAGAAGTATTTAGGCCATGCTTATGTTTGACATTATGCCTAAATAAGAATATAGGTTCATGTTGTAGTTAAACCTATGCAAGTTTACATGCCTTGATTTATGTCGCCTATGTTTTATGACCAAAATACATGTCACCACTATGCAAGTACACCAATTTCTATTATGTAATTTCCAACGTCATATGCAAGTTCATGCGCTCACTTTCCCCTCTTTGTGTATACGCCATAAGCCTCCCCTTTTCGCATGGCTAAATTGGGCTTTAAAAGGCTAAGCCCAATATATATAAACGGACGTGTAAAACGGGGGAAAATAACGTTGGGTAAAAATTAATTAATGAATGAAAATATGAAATAGAAGGGCCCAAAGTCAAGTATGGGTTGGGCCCATGATTGGTGTAACCTTTACACCATTTACTTAATAATGGGCCGCAAATATTTACATATAAATAAAGAGGAATGACAAAATATGTAAATGTAGAAAAGACGATGTGTTTAACCCGTGGTTGGATTGAGTTGTGATGTAAACCTGCCCGGAACCGCCCGGCTGTCCAGTAGTCACAACAATACCTATCCAATGTGGGAGGTTAAACATGGAGCCCAGCAAGGACCCGAGGTTAGACTGAGTTATGGCGTAAGACTGCCCGGAACCAACCGGCAACAGGCAGCCACAACAATACCTGTCTAATGTGAGAGGTCAGGGCCTTAATAAGACAATTAAGGCTGAGTCAGGATTGTTAGGATTAAGTGGACTAAAGACTTAATCAAAATGGAACATGCTAAACTAAACGGACTGGTGGGGGTTAGGTTAGAAACACTTAACCAACTTAGCATGTTGGCTAGAGATAGAAAACCTAGTAACGGGGGACCCTTTTCAGCAGTAACCCTAAAAGGTGTATCATGATACCCTGAAACTAGGCAGGGTGGGGCACGATTACTGGGCTGATTGTAAGAGGTCAAATCGACGGCGGTGGTGTAGCAGTGTAGGTTCTAACGGTGTGCGGGCGTGCACGCACTCCGGCGCAGAAAAATAAAGCACTGGACACCAGTAGCATACCTTTGCACTCTAAGGTTGTGTCGGGTTGCCACTATGGGACTTGATACACCCCATGGTGGGACCAGCATAGGTAACTACAGACATCGGGGGCCGTAAGACACATGTAACTATGCGAGTAGGAGCCGATCATCGTAGAATGGATCACATCACCCTGATTTTGGGGTGCAAATTGGAAACTAGTTTATATGGGTTCAGAGATTAACATGGGGTACGATAGTATATTCGACCCTAGATAACTTAACCAAGTTTATAGTGCATGCCCACTTCCTGTTTTACTTATCATACCCAGTTCTTTATTCATAGACAAAGTAGTACTAGACTTACTCAGGCTTTATGTCTGACTCTATTTTCTTTCGTCTTCTTTCTTCCGTTTCCCCCCCCCCCAGGTCCTCAGGGAGGGAACACAGCAGCTTGACCTACCTCAGCATCCAGCTTGAAGAAGAGAAATGTATTGCTTGGACTTTCCTGTTTTGAACTATGGCTTTGGACAATCCACTATGGGGCTTTGGCAGTTTGTCTATGTTTTATTTATGCTTCTTTAAAAATAATGTACTCAAGACAGATTATGAAGTGTTATGTTATGTTTTTGGAAAGGATGCTGTTGTAACACGTATTTGACTTATTGAAATAAAGTTTGTTGTTCTTCCGCTGTTTTCAAATATGTGTTCTTATATCTGTCTTGTATATCTGTGACTTGTACTTATAAACCTCCACCAAAATTAGGGCATTCCCTTTGAGAGTGACCCTAACGGAGGTGGGGTGTTTCAATGGGTGTCAAAATCACAGTTGTCCTCATTATGTCATAAGTAATAGTTTATGTCCAAATCAAAGGTATAGGCCTAGTCAAGGAAATAATCCTTGTAGTCACAGTCACAGTCATAGGAAATGTCCATAGTCATATGCGATGTTCATAGTCCAAAAGGGAAAATAATTCCCATAGTCATAAGTCATTGTCATAGGCAATGTTTATATGTCCCAAAATCAAAGGCTTATGTCATAGTCCAAAGGCATATGCTTTCAAAGGCCACAGTTCTATAGTCATAGTCACGGTTACAGTCTTATTTGTCCTCGAATCATAACAGTTCTTAATTCAGTCCAAGAGTATAAACACAGATTCGAAGAGAGAGAGAGAGAGATTTGGCATATTCCTTTATTCCTTTAATTTCATGTCACAAATAAAACAAAATATTCAGATCTAGAAATAACCAACTTACAGAAAATAGATCTAGAAAAGAAGGAAAGCATGGCTATGATTCGTGCGTCGTTGCTTGAAACTTGTTTGAGCTAGCCTTTGAATTCTTCACTTGAAACTTTGATTTGAATCCCTCCTTAAAAGTCTTTTAGCAGCATCTCCTCGTCTTGAATCATATTTTATTTTATTTATTTAAGAAAATTTAGAGGAGGGAAAGAAGCCATGAATCTTAGCAGCATAAGGATAGAAGAGAATTGGTGCAAAGAGAATGAAGACTAGGGCTGTTTATATAGCTGCTCAAGACCTTATCGTACACGCAGCGCTGAGTCAGCATTGAACCTAGTTAAGAAAATAGTCCAGGTACGTAGATGAATCTAGCCAAACCTTATCATACACGCAGTGCTGAGTCAGCATTGGGTCCCACAAGCTATTTTGGCGTAAAAGTTTGATTTTCAAACTTTTGAATTTCTGGAATTTATTTAACTGTTTTATTCACATGAAATATTCTTATATGTATACAATTCCTCTAACGACCATTTTACGCGTATATATATACGCACAACTTTCATTTTATTTTCAAAATTCAAATGATGTTGCCATATTTCATTGACTGTAGCCTTATCTTGAATTTTATCTTTCGTATACATATATTTTTGTATATATATATATTTATATTTCTCATATGTATATATATATATTTTCTTTATTTCCTTATACGTACGTTCTTATCCTTTCAAATTTTGAATTTGTATACGTACATATATTTGCATGTTTAGTTGGCCCTCTCTAAAACAATGATAAAAAATTATGCCGCCGCCGGGGTTCGAACCCCCGACCTCCATGCTACCAATCCAATGCCTTAACCAACTGAGCTACAGAGGCTTTTGTTAATAAGTCTTAGAACAATAATAATTATTGTTCTCTCCTTACCTCTTTTTTTTCATGTTAGTTACAATACTTAAATTAAACAACTGCATGGATCTTTTTCTTTTAATTTTTCTTTTAAAAATTAATTATACTTTAATTTGAGAATCTTAATGTCACAGAATTACGGGGTGTTACATTGGATTTCGTTCTGTGTGACTGATATCGGTTGCATAGAGTAGTTTGCCTGTGTGGCATTCTAAGATGCAATTGATCGAGGCTTCTGTTGAAAAGCAAAGTCTTGTGGTGATGATCAAAGCACAATCTGTGTGGCACAGCTTTGTGTAACGTGAATTCGCGAGCCTCGCACCCCGGTTGTGAACCAAAAACGGGAGAGGACATCAGGGAGGGCATGCGTTTCTTTCTAGCTAGGGTGGTGTCAGTGACCTACCAGCCCTGACATTTATATACTTTCACCTGTGTGGTTGTTGCTGTTGTGAGGCGCCTCAGTTTGATCGGACGATCCGGGTCCGATGGAGTCATTTGATGGCTCATTTGCGCCCCAAAGGGCGGGGAAACACAGTGTTCAGGAATTTTAATCAACATCGGTGGACAGGCCCTGACGATCCAAGGGTCACTCGAGCTCTGATCCTGAGACATGGTAGGCTAGATTGTCTCGAATCGGTAGAGGACTATCTTTTGCCTCGGTTCATAGATGGAAATCCAATTTCCAAATACGTGACATTTGCGATTTCGATTGTATAACCTATATGTGGCGACATAGTGGTATGGGGCATTCATGCCGCCTATGATTGATACTTATTATTTGAAGTTGTTATATACACTATACACTTATAATAGTACCAAATGATTTGTTTTAAACGTATCAAGCATTCTTGGCTATTATAAGGTAAAACCCCTATCCTCCGGCTTGCGTTGCATTGTGTGATGGGACCTGGGTCTTATAATAGCTTCATTTTTCTTTATTTAGCATTGCGCTGTTGTTTTATGCACTGATGTTCTTGGGAGGAAACCCGTTCCGTGTTATACGGCATTGTCCCTTGATTTACCTAATCTTAAAATAAAGATTTACAACTGTTTTAGTTCTCACACCAGTCCCATGACTGACCTGGAGTTTATTGTTTTAACCTAAACTCTGGGTGCCCTTATTTTGGCATGGGCAGCTAGTAGTTTTGGTTTTGCAGATTTATATTCACATGATCCTGGTTTACAGCTGGAATGATATTCAGAAAGCTTTGTATCCGTATATCTCTTCTAGTTGTGTATTGTATTATTTTCCGCTGCTATGTATTTAAATGTAATCTAAATCTCTGATATTTCTGTGTAATATTTATTCATTTATACTCTGTATATTGTTGTAATCTGATGGAATTGTTGTAATATACAATGAAATGTTCTTCCGTCTGCGTTCTTTTGTGTGTTGTTCTCAAACTATCCGCTCTTTCCCTCATGGGAAAGTTACGGGTTTTTACATGTGTTTAGGCATAATTAATCCTCTGACGTAAGTGAGGACCGGCCCTGAAGATCCAGGATTACGCAGAGTGTGTAGTCCTGAGACATTTGCTAAAGTGTCTCGAAGCGGAGAGGAGCTTGCCCCTTGCCTCGACTCCTGACGGAAATCTAATTTCCAATACGTGTATTGCGGTTTTAATTGTAGAACTAGTATGGCGACATAGTGGTATGGGACATTCATGCCGCCTATGATTTATATTTATGATTGAAATTGTTTTGACACTATACACTTATTATAGTATCAAATGATTTGTTTTAAACGTACCAATCATGTTTGGCTGTTATAAGGTAAAACCCTATCCTCCGACTTGCGTTGCATTGTGTGATGGGACCTGGGTCTTATAATAGCTTCATTTTTCGAAAAAGCATTGCGTTGTTTATTCTATGCACTAGTATTCTTGGGAGGAAACCCGTTCCGTGTTATACGGCATGGTCCCTTGAACTACTCTCTTATAAAGTAAAGTTTTAAATACCTGTTTTAGTTCTCACACCAGTCACACGACTGACCTGGAGTTTATTGTTTTAACCTAAACTCTGAGTGCCCTTATTTTCGACACGGGCAGCTAGTAGTTTTGGTTTTGCAGATTTATATTCACAGGATCCTAGTTTATAGCTGGAATGATATCCGGAAAGCTCTGTATCCGTATATCACCTTCAGTTGTGCTTTGTATTATTTTCTCGCTGCTATGTAATTTATTGTAACCTCTGATATTTATTGAATGTAATTTATTCATTTATACTCTGTATATTCTTGTATCTGATGGAATTGTTGTAATAACAATGAAATGTCCTTCCGTCTGCGTTCTGATTTGTCCTGTTCTCAAATGATCAGGGGTTTCGAACAGTCTAGATCGGTTTAACGACTGATTCAGATCGAGCGAAATTCCTTGCCGTCACATTTGGTATCAGAGCTTTGGTTTACAGAGCTCGAGAAAAAGGCACACTAGAACCATACGAAAGAATTCATCAGATGTTGGATTAGTAATATCCAATTAGAATGACTCGTTAGAGACAGGATCAGTAGTATCCTAGAACGAGTGTGAAGAGTATATTTTTCAAATGAAAACAATTTTGTTTTTAAAATTTAAATCGTTTTACACGTATTTGAATATTTATTTATTTTGAATTTGGACAATCCAATATATAAATATTTTGCATATACGCGTCATGAACGTATATTCGAAGTTTTAATATATTAGATAGATATAGAATCACATTCTAGTCGCCCGGACATGATTCTGATGATGGCGCGCCATCACTAGTATTTATTTTCGTGTTTCGAAGGTGTGATTTCTATATATTTCCATTAGACTGGTGTGAGAACCAAAACTTATATAGATAGATTTATTTGTTGTGATTTGGCATCAAAAACATGATTTTTTGTATATGTATCAAAAATTATGAATTTGAAACTCTAATTCACTAATTGATTGATGTTTTTGCTGTATGTTTATTTGTTTGATAATTTTGAACCATTTAGCCTAATTGAACCAAATATTGAATTATACTGAAATTGGTCGCATTTGCTTGCATATACATGAACTTACATTGAACAGGTCATAGCAAAGAGGCTAGAGCAGAGAATAAAATTTGTTTGCCCGACAAATAGGTACATGTTTACTATAATTTACAGTTTTGTTTGGGTGATGATGATTTTATGAGCCTATTGGCTTTTTCTTTTTCTTTTTGAGATCAGAAGGCCTATATGGCAATTTTGGGATTTTCCCGTGGCTCCCGGTGCAGGGGAGGTTATGGCGAAATTTTTCGAAAATTTAGGGTGTTAGCCAAATTTTTGAAAATTTGAAAATTCTCAGAAACTGAAAAGTTGGGGAATGGAAGACAGAACGAACGTAGAGTTGACTAATCAAACCACTTTCGACTTTGTTCCTTTTCGGGGACGAAAAGTTTTAAGTGGGGGAGATTGTAACAACCCGAAAATCTGGGCCAGTTTAAATTTTTTATTTTGGCAATTTTAGCGAATTTGAATATTTAAAATGAATTATCTTAAATAATATCAACGAAAATTTATTTTGAATATATTTAGAATGTATATATTTATACGCGTCGTCGTTAGAATATAATAATTATATATATAATTATAAATAGAATGGAAAATGGCGCGGTAGTTCGATAATTCAATTTCAAACTTCAATTGAATGTACCGGGTGCAAAACAATCCGAATTTTGGCGAAACCAAAAATAATGGAATCTAATTGAGAATATCTTTCCAACGAATCTGGAAAATCGAAATTTCATAGCGGGAATCAAAAGATATGTCCAGTTGAAAATTCTGAATAGTCGCTATGGAATTCAGGCCCTTAAAAATGGGAATTTTGCAAACGACCTCGGATTTCGACGAAACCACTTTTGTTGGATCCGTGATGTCAAATTATTGCTAGTTTCCAAATTTCATAATTTTTCGAATCAATATGTGAGCGTGGCAAAGGAAAACGCGTTTGACCAGTTTTAGTTGATTTTAATCGACTAGAAATTGGCCATTTTTCCAACGGTCTCAGAATTCGACGAAACTAGTTTTGTTACGACCGTATCGTCAATACAAAGCTAGAAAATATTTTTTTGCAATTTTTAGAGTTAGTATGTGACCCCAGTAAATTGAAATGCGCGTTCAAATTCAATATATAGAGTTATATGTTGATTTTAACGGAAACAGATAGTAACGATCGAATCAGCTTACGAAACATATCCCATTGTGTTCGGAATGGGGGTAATTAGCTATGAACGACAGGCGGTGGGCCTCGTTTTGAGGTTGAAAATAAAAGTTGTTTTTTGGTGGAGAATAAAATAATTAAAAACCTTCTATCCATACTTTGCCCCCCTTCTCGTTTTCATAGTTCAGAAGAAAAAAAACAGAAGGGGGAAAAAACAGAAGGGGGACGCGATCGATGCCGCCACCCCCCCCCCCCCCCGATGAGCCGCCGCGCCCCAGGGCGGTGCAGCCACCACATGCCGCCCCCTTCCTCTTCTTCCCCCACCCTTCTTCTTCCCCTTCTCCTCCAGCCCTGCTCCGCCAAACCGCACCCCCCAAAGAAGCCCGAACCGTAGCCGCTGCCGTGGCCCACAGCTCCCCCCCGATTCCGACGCAACCGATTCTCCACCCTCGCCTATCTCTCCAGCCCCGTGCAGAACTCCGAAACCCTTTTTTTCTCAACTAACTGTAAGTTTTATTTTGCTTTATTTTATTTTTCATTTATTTGTTTCATTCTTTTTCTTTTTCATTTACATACTAAAATCTGATTTCATATTTCATATAAAGTTCTAATTTTCATTTATATAAAAAGTAATCATTTTTCTTTACATAAAAATATAATTTTTATGTAAGTAGTTTAGAAATAAAATTATAATCTTTATGTATATAGTTTAGGTTAATAAAAATATGATCTTTATGCAAGCAAAAATAAGGATTTTTATAGAGAAATCAAATAGGAAAAGTTAGAATTTTTAAATAGAAAAGATTTGATTTTTTCTATATGAAAAGGCCATATTTTTATAAGTGAAAGGCGAGGTTTTTGTTATAGAAAAGAACGGATTTTTATAAGTGGAAAGATCGAATTTTTATAGTTTGAAAGGAATTATAAAAATATAATCTTTATCGATACGAACACTGTTATCAAAATATGATTTTTACTTGTGTAGAGTATTAAAATTATGACCTTTATATAGTAGAAGATATAAAAATACTATTTTTATATAAGTAATGTATTGAAAATAGAATTTTTATCTATAGACTAGCGAAGTAAAAATAAATTTTTTATCTATATGTTAACGATGTAAAAATAGAATTTTTATCTATATAGTAGCGGTGTGAAAATAGAAATTTTATCCAGATAGCGTGATTATAAAAATGGGATTTTTATGTACATAGCAACAAAGTAAAAATTCGATTTTTATATATTGAATAGCGAAGTAAAAATTCGATTTTTATATATTGAATAACAAAGGAAAAATTCGATTTTTACATATGTAGAGAATACGGGCAACGAAGGTGATAAAAAGGAGAGAACGATAAAGATTTCTATCAATGAAGAGTCGTGGTATTGGATAGCTATCGGTGAGAACTTCTCACTCAAAATCTCTTTTTCTTGTTATATATATATATATATATATATATATATATATACTAGGATGCAGACGGTGTTTAGTAGCACCCGACACAATCGTCCACAGACCATGGACTTGTTTGTTTGGTTGTGTAGTTGGTTAGATTATTTGGTTTGAATTGAATTGTTTGGTGAATTGAATGGATTTGATTGATGTGTGAATGGCGTGGGCCTTCACTAGACCGGGGATAAGGCTAGGCCTCGTCCCGTTTCTAGTATCGTGTCGTTATGCCGCCGAAATTTTCTAAAATATGTTAGAGAAATAAAAATATCATTTTATTGAATAAATGAACCGAATAGAATATTCATAGTTTGAATAAAATATTTTGGTCGTTAAAAATATAATTTTTAACGTGAAAGTGAATAAATAAATATTTATAAACAAATCGGCCGATTTGTTTATATACACTGATTTGACTGATATTGATTGGGTCGATAAATTTTACACATCGCCCAACTACACAAATAAAATCTGTGTTTGATTGTTTGAAACCCCACACAGGTATTGGGACGAAATACGACATACACTAATCCCAATAATTAGTTGTATGTCGATCGATTGATTGACAGGCTGTTATAAGCGTTAGATATCTATATTTGATGCTTATACAGTATAGTGCACTTTGGATGATGGTTGATTATTTATCGTTGCTATTTGATACATGTGTTGTATGGAATCCATATAATTAACCCCATATGATAATTGATTGGGCCTCATTCCAATTTAGAAGATAAAGAATATTATAAAGTAAAGGTTCATGTGTTGACTGTACTCATCCGTTGAGATTAGTCATGTGTTGAACGAAATATTTTAACAATAAAATTTATATCTTTATCACTATAAAATAAAGGTTCATGTGTTGACTGTACTCATCCGTTGAGATTAGTCAGGTGTTGAACGAAATATTTTAACAAAAATAGTCACATGTGGACAGTACTCATTCGTTGAGATTAGTCGTGTGTTGACAAAAATAAATATTCATTTGTTGAATAGAATAAAGGAATTATTGAAATATATAAAGTCGTATTGATTAGAGATGCGCTATTTTGACGCGAACGATATTTATATCGATTATATTCGTTTTTAAATTTGAATTGAATTGAATAGAAAAACAATTTAAATTGAATCGAATAGAAGACAAATTTGAATTGAATCGAATAGAAAACCAATTTAAATTGAATCGAATAAAAGACAAATTTGAATTGAATCGAATAGAAAACCAATTTAAATTGAATCGAATAGAAGACAAATTTGAATTGAATCGAATAGAAAACCAATTTAAATCGAATCGAATAGATGACAACTTTGAATTGAACAGAATAGAAAACCAATTTGAATTAAATCGAATATAAAACGAATTCGAATTGAATTGAATATATAATGAGTTTGATTTGATTTGAAAATGAATTTAATTTAAATTGAATTTGATTTGATTTGAAAAGAAATTGAATTTGATTTGATTATAAAACGAATTGAATTTGATTTGATTTGAAAAGAAACTGAATTTGATTTGAATAGAAAAGAAATGGAATTTGATTTGAATAGAAAAGAAATTGAATTTGAAGGGAATATATAACGAATTCGAATTGAATTGAATTGAAAAGAAAATGAATTCGAATCGAATTAAAATCGATTTGAATTGAAATCAAATAGAAATGAAAATAAAAAGGATTTATAATAGAAAATTCAATTTTTGATTTGAATTTGAAATAAAGGTTGAATTTTTTTTTGAAATGAATTCAAAACTATTTATAAAATTCGTTTTGAATAGTAATCGACGAAATATATATTATATATATAATATAATGGCCTGAATAGAACGCGCCGCGCCGCGGCAGTTCGTGAATTTCGACCATTTATTCCAAATGGACATTACGGGAGATCCGACCGTCGGATTCTCCTAAAACCGGAACCGTTGGGTTCGTATCGTAATGAGCTTTCTAACGAATATTTGAAATTTGAAATTTAACGGTTGGATTTGGAGATACATCTAAATCAAATTCAGAAAAGGTCGCTGTAAGTGCAGTTCGATGGTCGTGGATGGAAATTGACTGTACGGGCCTTGATAAAATTATTAAAAATAGTAATAATTTGTGTAAAATCATAAGAAATGATTTGGGAAAAATTGAGATGAAAAAATTCCATATTTAAAAAGATAAAAATAGATTTTTATTGAAATAAACTAGTTTTGAACTAAAATTAAAACCCATTTATTTTTAAATAAATAAATTGGATTTGAAATGGGTTGTAAATAGAATTGATTTGTGGGTTTATCGTGAAGGGTGTTTTAAAGGACACTTGTTCTTTAACCCGATAATAAATAGATTGTGATTTGGGTTTGTCGTGAACTATGCTTTAAATGACACTAGTTCTTTAACCCAGTAAAAGGAGTTTTAATGAATCTGCAATTAGATTGAAACGTGAATTGATAATCTAAATTATCAAATTTGGCAAATGAGCGAGAATGGAGTATCACCAGTTTTGCTCCAAAGCGATAGTTAAATCTTTAATTAGATTTGAACGTGAAATGGTAATTAATTTTACCGACAACACTGTGGTGTTAGATATGGAGTATTACCAGTTTTGCTTCATGGGATGAATAGGTTGGGATTGGGAAATAAAATAAATAATTACTTCGGTGTGGTTCGCTAATCTCGACTAGTTTAGAAAACCATAATTTGGTTTGAAACGACATCCAAAGGAAGATTAAAGAATAAATTCAAAGAATTTATCTTGGATAAAATTAATGGGAACCTTTCCCTAAGAATATGAAATTTAGAAAATAGCTGTAGGTTAGCTAAGAAGAATGGTTTCCTGGTATTAATCTGATGTTGGTTTCGGCCTTCGGGGTTAATATTTGGGAAATTGTTCTCTTCTTGATTTACGGTTAGTAGCTACTGAATTGGAATGAGACGTATGTTGTGTTTGTGTAACATTTGTTTTTAATATACGCAGGTTGTTCGGAAAGGTCAGGTTTATACCCATTCTGAATAACCGATTCGACGATATGTCGAAGATGAAGACGGTGGTTGAAGACCGGAAGTCTTCACATCGTTTGGGTGATTACTGATGATCTTAATCGGGCTGTACACCCAAGATGAGGGAATCCGTTGGTTGTCGTCCAGACGTACTTGGAGATCGATGGATATGCGAGGAAAGTGCCTCCGGTTTCGTTCAGACCTAGAACGAACTTGTAAATGGATTGTGTGTCTGACATTGGATTTTATTCTATGTTGATTGATCTCTATTAAATATACATCTGTTTGGCGGCGGAGAATTTATTCTTTTGCTTAACGCCCTTCTCTGAGACGTACGAGCTCAGAGGTTGTATATCGATGGACATCAGTCGCATGGCATGAATTGCCTGTGTGGCATGCTGAGTTGCATGGATCAAGGCTTCTGTTGAAAAGCAAAGTCTTGTGGTTGATGATCAAAGCACGGCCTACGTGGCAGCTTTGTGTATAACGTGAATTCGCGAGCCTCACACCTCGGTATGAGTTAAAAACGGGATAAGGACTGCAGGGAGAGCACGACATTTCTTTCTAGCTTTGGCGAGTCAGTGACTCTCCAGCCCTGACATTTATATACTTTTCACCTATGTGGTTGTTGGATGAGGCGCCTCGATTTTAGGTCTATAAGGACCGGGAAACATGTGTTCATGCATAATTAATCCTCTAACGTAAGTGAGGACCGGCCCTGAAGATCCAGGATTACCCAGAGTGTGTAGTCCTGAGACATTTGCTAGAGTGTCTCGAAGCGGAGAGGAGCTTGCCCCTTGCCTCGACTCCTGACGGAAATCCAATTTCCAATACGTGTATTGCGGTTTTAATTGTAGAACTAGTATGGCGACATAGTGGTATGGGACATTCATGCCGTCTATGATTTCTATTTATGATTGAAATTGTTTTGACACTACACTTATTATAGTATCAAATGATTTGTTTTAAACGTACCAAGCATGTTGTAATAACCCGGAAATTCTGAACTAGTTTAAAAATTTTATTTTGGCAATTTTAGCGAATTTTGATTATTTAAAATGAATTATTTTAAATGATATCGATGATAAATTTATTTTGAATATAATTCTAACGTATATATTATATACGTCGTCGTTAGAATATAAATAATTATATATAATTATAATAGAATTGAAAATGGCGCGGTAGTTCGATAATTCGATTTCAATACTTCAATTGAATGTACTGGGTGCAAAACAATCCAGATTTTAGTGAAACCAAAAATAATAGGATCTAATTGGGAATATCTTTCCAACGAATCCGAAAAATTGGAATTTCATAGCGGGAATGAAAAGATATGTCCAGTTGAAAATTCTGAATAGTCGCTATGGAATTCAGGCCCTTGAAAATGGAAATTTTGCAAACGACCTCGGATTTCGACGAAACAAACTTTTGTTGGGTCCGTGATGTCAAGTTATTGCTAGATTCCAAATTTCATAATTTTTCGAATCAATATGTGAGCGTGGCAAAGAAAAACGCGTTTGACCAGTTTCAGTTGATTTTAATCGACTGGAAAATGACCATTTTTCCAACGGTCTCATAATTTGACGAAACTAGTTTTGTTAGGACCGTATCGTCAATACGAAGTTAGAAAATATTTTTCGGCAATTTATAGAGTTCATATGTGACCCCGGTAAATTGAAATGCGCGTTCAAATTCAATATATAGAGTTACATGTTGATTTTGACGGAAACTGATCGAAACGATCGAATCAGCCTACGATACATAGCACATTGTGTTCGGAATGGGGGTAATATGCTATGGACGACAGGCGGTGGGCCTCGTTTAGAGGTCATATGAAAAAGTTGCTTTTTGAAAATTAATTAATTAAAAAAAATATAACCCTCTCCTATACCTTGGCCCCCCCGATTCATCGATCAGAAGAAAAGAAAAAAAAAATACTAAAACCCTAAATCGTCTGTCGGGATTGCCAACGCGCCGCCGAGGCGCGACCTCCCCCTCCGACGTCGATGGTGGCGACCCCCCCTCCCCAGTGCGCTCCTCCTCTCCCCTTCCGTCATTCGAACACCCCCAACCCACCCACCCCCCCCCGATTCGAGACCCGCCACCACCCTGAAGAGCCGCCGCCCGCTCCAGCGCCCTCCGCCACCTCCTCCTGGTTCTGACGCGCCTCAGACAGCCCCCCCGGTCGATTACTGTAAGTCATTTATTTATTTATTTTTATATAAAAATCAGTTTTTTTTCTGTTTTCTTTTATACTTTAGCAAAATAAAAATGCTGTTTTTATATAAACATTATGAAGATAAAAATGTGATTTTTCTTCGTATCGAAATTTTATATGAATTCTAGTATAAAAGTTCGATTTTTAGTTGTAGAGGAAAAAATATGATCTTTCTTAGTTAAAGATTTGATTTTCTATATGTATATAGAGAATAAAAAAAATTAGATTTTTATATATTGAATAGCAGAGTAAAAATTCGATTTTTATATATTGAATAGCATAGTAAAAATTCGATTTTTATATATTGAATAGCAAAGTAAAAATTCGATTTTTATATATTGAATAGTATAGTAAAAATTCGATTTTTATATATTGAATAGCATAGTAAAAATTCGATTTTTATATATTGAATAGCGAAGTAAAAATTCGATTTTTATATATTGAATAGCATAGTAAAACTTCGATTTTTATATATTGAATAGTGATGTAAAAATTCGATCTTTATATATGTAGTGGCTACGGGCAACGAAGGTGACAAAAAGGCGAGAACGACGAAGATTTCTATAAATGAAGTGTCGTGGAGTTGGGATAGCTATCGATGAGAACTTCTCACTCAAATTTATTTTTTCCAGTTATATATATATATATATATATATATATATATACTAGGATGCAGACGGTGCTTAGTAGCACCCGACACCCGTCATCCACAGACCATGGATGGCTTGTTTGTTTGATTGATATGTTGTGAAAATTGTTTGTGATGTTGATGTGAAATCAATAATAAAAGTAGATGGTTGAAATAAATTAATTATCGTTAAACATATAATTTTTAACGTGAATATGAATATAGTGAACGTGAATAAATAAATATTCATTTACAAACCGGACGGTTTGTTTATGTACACCTATTTGAAGGACATTGATTGGGACGATAAATTTTACACATCGCCCAACTACACAAATAAAATCTGTGTTTGATTGTTGGAAACCCCACACGGATATTGGGATAAAATATGACATACACTAATCCCAATAATTAGTTGTATGTCGATCGATTGATTGACAGGCTGTTATAAGCGTTAGATATCTATATTTGATGCTTATACAGCGTAGTGCACTTTGCATGATGGTTGATTATTTATCGTTGCTATTATATACATGTGTTGTATGGAATCCACATAATTAACTTTATATGGTAATCGATTGGGCCTCATTCCAATTTAGAAAATAAAGAATATTATAAAATAAAGGTTCATGTGTTGACAGTACTCATCCATTGAGATTAGTCGTGTGTTGAACGAAATATTTTAATAATAAAATATATATCTTGATCATATTTAAAATTAGAACTACTTCACGGTGGAGTCTAATTGAAAATCAAACGATAGATACCCAAATTTTATAAAATATTTTAAAGAACAAAAATAGTCACACGTGGACAGTACTCATTCGTTGAGATTAGTCGTGTGTTGAGAAAAAAGATAAATATATATTTATTGAATAGAATAACGGAATTATTGAAATATATAAAGCCGTATTAATTAGAGATGCGCTATTTTGACGCGAATCGATATTTATATCGATTATATTCGTTTTTATAAATTGAATTCGAATTGAATAGAAAACGAATTTGAATTGAAAATATATATTGAATTTGATTTGAATTGAAAATATAAAACGAATTTGATTTGAATTGAATATATAACGAATTTGATTTGAATTAAATATAAAATGAATTTGATTTCAATTGAAAATATATAACGAATTTGATTTTAATTGAATATATACCGAATTTGATTTGAATTGAATATATAACGAATTTGGTTTGATTTGAATAGAAAACGAATTGAATTTGATTTAATTAGGAAATGAGTTGAATTTGACTTGATTAGAAAATGAATTGAATTTGATTTAATTAGAAAACGAGTTGAATTTGATTGGATTAGAAAACGAATTGGATTTGATTTGAATTGAATAGAAAACGAATTTGATTTGAATTGAATAGAAAACGAATTTGAATTCAATTAAAAAGAAAATGAATTCGAATCGAATTAAATTGAAAAGAAAATGAATTCGAATCGAATTAAAATCGATTTGAATTGAAACAAATAGAAATGGAAGTAAAAAGGATTTATAATAGAAAATTCAATTTTGATTTGAATTTGAAATAAAGGTTGAAATTGTTTTTGAAACGAATTCAAAACTATTTATAAAATTCGTTTAAAATAGGATCGAAGAAGTATATATTATATATATTATATATATAATATAATGGCCTGAATAGAACGCGCCGCGCCGCGGCAGTTCGTGAATTTCGACCATTTATTTCAAACGGACATTACGAGAGATCCGACCGTCGGATTCTCCTAAAACCAGAACCGTTGGGTTGGTATCGAAATGAGCTTTCTAACGAATATTAGAAATTTGAAATCTAACGGTTGGATTTGGAGATACGTCCAAATCAAATTTGAAAAAGGTCGATGTAAGTGCAGTTCGATGGCCGTTGATGGAAAGCGACTGTACGGGCCTTGATAAAATTAATAAAAATATCAATAATTTGTGTAAAATCATAAGAAATGATTTGGGGAAAATTGGGATGAAAAACTCCATATTTGAAAAGATAAAAATAGATTTTTATCAAAATGAACTGGTTTTGAACTGAAATTAAAACCCAATTATTTTTAAATAAATAAACTGGATTTGAAATGGGTTTAAATAGAATTGATTCATGGGTTTATCGTGAACTGTGTTTTAAATAACACTAGTTCTTTAACCCGATAATAAATAGAATGTTATTTGGGTTTATCGTGAATTGTGTTTTAAATGACATTAGTTCTATAACCCAGAAAAAGAAGTTTTAATTAATCTGCAATTAGATTGAAATATGAATTAATAATCTAAATTATCAAATTTGAAAATAAGCGAGAATGGAGTATCACCAGTTTTACTCCAAAGCGATAGTTAAATCTTTAATTAGATTTGAACGTGAAATGGTAATTAATTTTACCGATAACACTGTGGTATTAGAAATGGAGTATTACCAGTTTTGCTTCATAGGATGAATCGGTTGGGATTGGGGAATAAAATAAATAATTACTTTGGTGTGGTTCGCTAATCTCGATTAGTCTGGAAAACCATAAATTGGTTTGAAATGACATCCAAAGGAAGATTAAAGGATAAATTTAAAGAATTTATCTTCGATAAAATTAATGGGAACCTTTCCCTGAGGATATGAATTGGAATGAGGTGTATGTTGTGTCTGTGTACCATTTGTTTTTAATATACGCGGGCTGTTCGGAAAGTCCGGGTTTATACCCATTCTGAATAACCGATTCGACGACATGTCGAAGATGAAGACGGCGGTCGAAGACCGGAAGTCTTCACATCGTTTGGATAATTACTGACGATCCTGATTGGGCTGTACACCCAAGAGGATGGAAATAGTTGGTGGTCGTCTAGATGTACTTGGAGATCGATGGATATGCGAGGAAAGTGCCTCCGGTTTCGTTCAGACCCAGAACGAACTTGTAAATGGATTGTGTGTCTGACATTGGATTTTATTCTGTGTTGATTGATTTCTGTTAAATATATATCTGTTTGGCGGCGGAGAATTTATTCTCTTGCTTAACCCCCTTCTCTGAGACGTACGAGCTTAGAGGTTATATATCGATAGATATCAATCGCACGGCATGAATTGCCTGTGTGGCATGCTGAGTTGCATGGATCAAGGCTTCTGTTGAAAAGCAAAGTCTTGTGGTTGATGATCAAAGCACGGCCTACGTGGAAGCTTTGTGTATAACGTGAATTCGCGAGCCTCACACCTCGGTATGAGTCAAAAACGGGATACGGACTGCAGGGACAGCACGACGTTTCTTTCTAGCTTTGGTGGTGTCGGTGACTTACCAGCCCTGACATTTATATACTTTCCACCTATGTGGTTGTTGGATGAGGTGCCTCGATTTTCGGTCTGTAAGGATCGGGAAACATGTGTTCAGGAATTGCCAATCCTCTAACGTAAGTGAGGACCGGCCCTGAAGCATCCAGGATTGCCCAGAGTGTGTAGTCCTGAGACATTTGCTAGAGTGTCTCGAAAGCGAAGAGGAGCTTGCCCCTTGCCTCGACTCATGATGGAAATCCAATTTCCAATACGTGTATTGTGGTTTTAATTGTAGAACTAGTATGGCGACATAGTGGTATGGGACATTCATGCCGCCTATGATTTATATTTATGATTGAAATTGTTTTGACACTATACACTTATTATAGTATCAAATGATTTGTTTTAAACGTACCAAGCATGTTTGGCTGTTATAAGGTAAAACCCTATCCTCCGGCTTGCGTTGCATTGTGTGATGGGACCTGGGTCTTATAATAGCTTCATTTTTCGAAAAAGCATTGCGTTGTTTTCTCTATGCACTGGTATTCTTGGGAGGAAACCCGTTCCGTGTTATACGGCGTGGTCCCTTGAATTACTCTCTTTTAAAGTCAAGTTTTAAATAACTGTTTTAGTTCTCACACCAGTCACATGACTGACCTGGAGTTTATTGTTTTAACCTAAACTCTGAGTGCCCTTATTTTCGACACGGGCAGCTAGTAGTGTTGGTTTTGCAGATTTATATTCACAGGATCCTGGTTTACAGCTGGAATGATATCCGGAAAGCTCTGTATCCATATATCACCTTCAGTTGTGATTTGTATTATTTTCTGCTGCTATGTAATTTATTGTAATCTCTGATATTTATCGAATGTAATTTATTCAATTATACTCTGTATATTCTTGTATCTGATGGAATTATTGTAATAGCAATGAAATGTTTTTCCGTCTGCGTTCTAATTTGTCCCGTTCTTAAACGATAAGGGGTTTCGAACGGTCTAGATCGGTTTAACGACTGATTCAGATCGAGTGAAATTCCCGGCCGTCACATTTGGTATCAGAGCTTTGGTTTACAGCGCTCGAGAACAAGGCACATTAGAACCATACGAAAGGATTCATCAGATATTGGATTAGTAATATCCAATTAGAATGACTCGTTAGAGATAGGATCAGTAGTATCCTAGAACGAGTGTGAAGAGTATATTTTTCAATTGAAAACAATTTTGTTTTGAAAATTTAAAACATTTTATACGTATTTGAATATTTATTTATTTTGAATTTGGACAGTCCAATATATAAAGATTTTGCATATACGCGTCATGAACGTATATTCGAAGTTTTAATATATTAGATAGATATAGAATCACACTCTAGTCGCCCGGAGATGATTCTACTGATGACTATATAGCATCAGTAGTGTGTGTTCGAGTTTCGAAGGTGTGATATCTATATATTTCCATTAGACTGGTGTGAGAACCAAAACTTATATAGATAGATTTATTGTTGTGATTTGGCATCAAAAACATGAATTTTTTGTATATATATAAAATTTATGAATTTGAAACGTTAATTCACTAATTGATTGATGTTTGTGTTGTTTGTTTATTTGTTTGATAAATTTGAACCATTATGCCTAATTGAACTGAATATTGAATTGCATTGAAAATTGGTCGCATTTGCTTGCATATACATGTACTTACGTTGAACAGGTCATAGCAAGGAGGCTAGAGCAGAGAATAAAATTTGTTTTCCCGACAAATAGGTACATGTTTACTATATAATTTACTGTTTTGTTTGGGTGATGATGATTTTATGAGTCGCTTGGCTAGCCGCTTGGCTTTTTCTTTTTCTTTTTGAGATCAGAAGACCTATATGGCAATTTCGGGATTTTCCCGTGGCTCCCGGTGCAGGGGAGATTAAGGCGAAATTTTTCGAAAATTTAGGGTGTTAGGCTAATTTTTGAAAATTTGAAAATTCTCATAAACTGAAAATTGGAGAATGGAAGCCAGATCGAATGTAGAGTTGATTAATCAAACCACTTTCGACTTTGTTCCTTTTCGGGGACGAAAAGTTTTAAGTGGGGGAGATTGTAATAACCCGGAAATTCTTAACCAGTTTAAAATTTTTATTTTGGCAATTTTAGCGAATTTTGATTATTTAAAATGAATTATTTTAAATGATATCGACGATAAATTTATTTTGAATATAATTCGAACGTATATATTATATAAGTCGTCGTTAGAATATAAATAATTATATATAATTATAATAGAATTGAAAATGGCGCGGTAGTTCGATAATTCGATTTCAATACTTCAATTGAATGTACCGGGTGCAAAACAATTCGGATTTTAGTGAAACCAAAAATAACAGGATCTAATTGGGAATATCTTTCCAACGAATCCGAAAAATTGGAATTTCATAGCGGGAATGAAAAGATATGTCCAGTTGAAAATTCTGAATAGTCGCTATGGAATTCAGGCCCTTGAAAATGGAAATTTTGCAAACGACCTCGGATTTCGACGAAACCACTTTTGTTGGGTCCGTGATGTCAAGTTATTGCTAGATTCCAAATTTCATAATTTTTCGAATCAATATGTGAGCGTGGAAAAGCAAAACGTGTTTGACCAGTTTTAGTTGATTTTAATCGACTGGAAAATGGCCATTTTTCCAACGGTCTCAGAATTCGACGAAACTAGTTTTGTTAGGACCGTATCGTCAATACGAAGCTAGAAAATATTTTTTGGCAATTTATAGAGTTCGTATATGTGACCCCGGTAAATTGAAATGCGCGTTCAAATTCAATATATAGAGTTACATGTTGATTTTGACGGAAACTGATCGAAACGATCGAATCAGCCTACGATACATAGCACATTGTATTCGGAATGGGGGTAATACGCTATGGATGACAGGTGGTGGGCCTCGTTTAGAGGTCGTATTAAAAAGTTGCTTTTTGAAAATAAATTAATTAAATAAAAAAAATATAACCCTCTCCTATACCTTGGCCACCCCTTCCCCGATTCATCGATCAGAAGAAAAAAAATACTAAAACCCCAAATCGCCTGTCGCGATTGCCAACGCGTCGCCGAGGCGCGACCTCCCCCTCCGACGTCGATGGTGGCGACCCCCCCTCCCCAGTGCACTCCTCCTCTCCCTTTCCGTCATTCGAACACCCCCAACCCACGCCCCCACGATTCGAGACCCGCCACCACCCTGAAGAGCAGCCGCCCGCTCCAGCGCCCTCTGCCGCCTCCTCCTGGTTCTGACGCGCCTCAGACAGCCCCCCCTCGCCGATTACTGTAAGTCATTTATTTATTTTTATATAAAAATCAGTTTTTTTTCTGTTTTCTTTTATACTTTAGCAAAATAAAAATGCTGTTTTTATATATACATTATGAAGATAAAAATGTGATTTTTCTTCGTATAGAAATTTTATATGAATTCTAGTATAAAAGTTCGATTTTTAGTTATAGAGGAAAAAATATGATCTTTCTTAGTTAAAGATTTGATTTTCTATATGTATATAGAGAATAAAAAAAATTAGATTTTTATATATTGAATAACATAGTAAAAATTCGATTTTTATATATTGAATAGCATAGTAAAAATTCGATTTTTATATATTGAAAAGCATAGTAAAAATTCGATTTTAATATATTGAATAGCATAGTAAAAATTCGATTTTTATATATTGAATAGCATAGTAAAAATTCGATTTTTATATATTGAATAGCATAGTAAAAATTCGATTTTTATATATTGAATAGCGAAGTAAAAATTCGATTTTTATATATTGAATAGCATTGTAAAAATTCGAATTTTATATATTGAATAGCGAAGTAAAAATTCGATCTTTATATATGTAGTGGCTACGGGCAACGAAGGTGACAAAAAGGCGAGAATGACGAAGATTTCTATAAATGAAGTGTCGTGGAGTTGGGATAGCAATCGGTGAGATCTTCTCACTAAATTTCCTTTTTCTAGTTATATATATATATATATACTAGGATGCAGACGGTGCTTAGTAGCACCCGACACCCGTCATCCACAGACCATGGATGGCTTGTTTGTTTGATTGATATGTTGTGAAAATTGTTTGTGATGTTGATGTGAAATCAATAATAAAAGTAGATGGTTGAAATAAATTAATTATCGTTAAAAATATAATTTTTAACGTGAATATGAATATAGTGAACGTGAATAAATAAATATTCATTTACAAACCAGACGGTTTGTTTATGTACACCTATTTGAAGGACATTGATTGGGACGATAAATTTTACACATCGCCCAACTGCACAAATAAAATCTGTGTTTGATTGTTGGAAACCCCACATGGGTATTGGGATAAAATATAACATACACTAATCCCAATAATTAGTTGTATGTCGATCGATTGATTGACAGACTGTTATAAGCGTTAGATATCTATATTTGATGCTTATACAGCGTAATGCACTTTGGATGATGGTTGATTATTTATCATTGCTATTATATACATGTGTTTTATGGAATCCATATAATTAACTTTATATGGTAATTGATTGGGCCTCATTCCAATTTAGAAAATAAAGAATATCATAAAACAAAGGTTCATGTGTTGACAGTACTCATCCGTTGAGATTATTCATGTGTTGAACGAAATATTTTAATAATAAAATATACATCTTTATCATATTTAAAATTAGAACTACTTCACGGTGGAGTCTAATTGAAAATCAAACGATAGATACCCAAATTTTATAAAATATTTTAAAGAACAAAAATAGTCACACGTGGACAGTACTCATTCGTTGAGATTAGTCGTGTGTTGAGAAAAAAGATAAATATTCATTTGTTGAATAGAATAACGGAATTATTGAAATATATAAAGCCGTATTAATTAGAGATGCGCTATTTTGACGTGAATCGATATTTATATCGATTATATTCGTTTTTATAAATTGAATTCGAATTGAATAGAAAACGAATTTGAATTGAAAATATATATTGAATTTGATTTGAATTGAAAATATAAAACGAATTTGATTTCAATTGAAAATTTATAACGAATTTGATTTGAATTGAATATATAACGAATTTGATTTGAATTAAATATAAAACGAATTTGATTTGAATTGAAAATATATAACGAATTTGATTTGAATTGAATATATAACAAATTTGATTTGAATTGAATATATAACGAATTTGATTTGATTTGAATAGAAAACGAATTGAATTTGATTTAATTAGAAAACGAGTTGAATTTGATTTGATTAGAAAACGAATTGAATTTGATTTAATTAGAAAACGAGTTGAATTTGATTTGATTAGAAAACGAATTGGATTTGATTTGAATTGAATAGAAAACGAATTTGATTTGAATTGAATTAAAAAGAAAACGAATTCGAATCGAATTAAATTGAAAAGAAAATGAATTCGAATCGAATTAAAATCGATTTGAACTGAAATCAAATAGAAATGGAAGTAAAAAGGATTTATAATAGAAAATTCAATTTTGATTTGAATTTGAAATAAAGGTTGAAATTGTTTTTGAAACGAATTCAAAACTATTTATAAAATTCGTTTAAAATAGAATCGACGAAATATATATTATATATATTATATATATAATATAATGGCCTGCATAGAACGCGCCGCGCCACGGCAGTTCGTGAATTTCGACCATTTATTTCAAACGGACATTACAGGAGATCCGACCGTCGGATTCTCCTAAAACCGGAACCGTTGGGTTCGTATCGAAAAGAGCTTTCTAACGAATATTAGAAATTTGAAATCTAACGGTTGGATTTGGAGATACGTCCAAATCAGATTTGAAAAAGGTCGCTGTAAGTGTAGTTCGATGGTCGTTGATGGAAATCGACTGTACGGGCCTTGATAAAATTATTAAAAATATCAATAATTTGTGTAAAATCATAAGAAATGATTTGGGAGAAATTGGGATGAAAAACTCCATATTTGAAAAGATAAAAATAGATTTTTATCGTAATGAACTGGTTTTGAACGGAAATTAAAACCCAATTATTTTTAAATAAATAAACTGGATTTGAAATGGGTTTAAATAGAATTGATTCATGGGTTTATCGTGAACTGTGTTTTAAATAACACTAGTTCTTTAACCCGATAATAAATAGAATGTGATTTGGGTTTATCGTGAATTGTGTTTTAAATGACACTAGTTCTGTAACCCAGAAAAAGTAGTTTTAATGAATCTGCAATTAGATTGAAATATGAATTGATAATCTAAATTATCAAATTTGAAAATAAGCGAGAATGGAGTATCACCAGTTTTACTCCAAAGCGATAGTTAAATCTTTAATTAGATTTGAACGTGAAATGGTAATTAATTTTACCGATAACACTGTGGTATTAGATATGAAGTATTACCAGTTTTGCTTCATGGGATGAATAGGTTGGGATTGGGGAATAAAATAAATAATTACTTCGGTGTGGTTCGCTAATCTCGACTAGTCTGGAAAACAATAAATTGGTTTGAAATGACATCCAAAGGAAGATTAAAGGATAAATTTAAAGAATTTATCTTGGATAAAATTAATGGGAACCTTTCCCTGAGGATATGAATTGGAATGAGGTGTATGTTGTGTCTGTGTAACATTTGTTTTTAATATACCCGGGTTGTTCGGAAAGTCCGGGTTTATAACCATTCTGAATAACCGATTCGACGACATGTCGAAGATGAAGACGGTGGTCGAAGACCGGAAGTCTTCACATCGTTTGGATAATTACTGACGATCCTGATTGGGCTGTACACCCAAGAGGATGGAAATAGTTGGTGGTCGTCTAGACGTACTTGGAGATCGATGGATATGCGAGGAAAGTGCCTACGGTTTCGTTCAAACCCATAACGAACTTGTAAATGGATTGTGTGTCTGACATTGGATTTTATTCTGTGCTGATTGATTTCTGTTAAATATATATCTGTTTGGCGGCGGAGAATTTATTCTCTTGCTTATCGCCCTTCTATGAGACGTACGAGCTTAGAGGTTATATATCGATAGATATCAATGGCACAGCATGAATTGCCTATGTGGCATGCTGAGTTGCATGGATCAAGGCTTCTATTGAAAAGAAAAGTCTTGTGGTTGATGATCAAAGCACGGCCTACGTGGCAGCTTTGTGTATAATGTGAATTCGCGAGCCTCACACCTCGGTATAAGTCAAAAACGGGATACTGACTGCAGGGAGAGCACGACGTTTCTTTCTAGCTTTGGTGGTGTCAGTGACTTACCAGCCCTGACATTTATATACTTTTCACCTATGTGGTTGTTGGATGAGGCGCCTCGATTTTAGGTCTGTAAGGACCGGGAAACGTGTGTTCAGGAATTGCCAATCCTCTAACGTAAGTGAGGATCGGCCCTGATGCATCCAGGATGGCCCAGAGTGTGTAGTCCTGAGACATTTGCTAGAGTGTCTTGAAAGCGGAGAGGAGATTGCCCCTTGCCTCGACTCATGACGGAAATACAATTTCCAATACGTGTATTGCGGTTTTAATTGTAGAACTAGTATGGCGACATAGTGGTATGGGACATTCATGCCGCCTATGATTTATATTTATGATTGAAATTGTTTTGACACTATGCACTTATTATAGTATCAAATGATTTGTTTTAAACATACCAAGCATGTTTGGCTGTTATAAGGTAAAACCCTTTCCTCCGGCTTGCGTTGCATTGTGTGATGGGACCTGGGTCTTATAATAGCTTCATTTTTCGAAAAAGCATTGCGTTGTTTTCTTTATGCACTGGTATTCTTGGGAGGAAACCCGTTCCGTGTTATACAGCGTGGTCCCTTGAATTACTCTCTTTTAAAGTCAAGTTTTAAATAACTGTTTTAGTTCTCACACTAGTCACATGACTGACCTGGAGTTTATTGTTTTAACCTAAACTCTGGGTGCCCTTATTTTCGACACGGGCAGTTAGTAGTTTTGGTTTTGCAGAGTTATATTCATAGGATCCTGGTTTACAGCTGGAATGATATCCGGAAAGCTCTGTATCCGTATATCACCTTCAGTTGTGCTTTGTATTATTTTCCGCTGCTATGTAATTTATTGTAATCTATGATATTTATCGAATGTAATTTATTCAATTATACTCTGTATATTGTTGTATCTTATGGAATTGTTGTAATAGCAATGAAATGTTCTTCCGTCTGCGTTCTGATTTGTCCCATTCCCAAACGATCAGGGGTTTCGAACGGTCTAGATCGGTTTAACGATTGATTCGGATCGAGCGAAATTCCCGGCCGTCACACATGTTTGGCTGTTATAAAGTAAAACCCTATCCTTCGGCTTGCGTTGCATTGTGTGATGGGACCTGGGTCTTATAATAGCTTCATTTTTCGAAAAAGCATTGCGTTGTTTATTCTATGCACTGGTATTCTTGGGAGGAAACCCGTTCCGTGTTATACGGCGTGGTCCCTTGAACTACTCTCTTTTAAAGTAAAGTTTTAAATACCTGTTTTAGTTCTCACACCAGTCACATGACTGACCTGGAGTTTATTGTTTTAACCTAAACTCTGGGTGCCCTTATTTTCGACACGGGCAGCTAGTAGTTTTGGTTTTGCAGATTTATATTCACAGGATCCTGGTTTACAGCTGGAATAATATCCGGAAAGCTCTGTATCCGTATATCACCTTCAGTTGTGCTTTGTATTATTTTCCCACTGCTATGTAATTTATTGTAACCTCTGATATTTATTGAATGTAATTTATTCATTTATACTCTGTATATTCTTGTATCTGATGGAATTGTTGTAATAACAATGAAATGTCCTTCCGTCTGCGTTCTGATTTGTCCTATTCTCAAACGATCAGGGGTTTCGAACGGTCTAGATCGGTTTAACGACTGATTCGGATCGAGCGAAATTCCTTGCCGTCACAGAACTGCTAGTCAGTTAGTTGAATTTCTATATTGATTCTGTTTAACAGAATATATCATATGGAACTGAAAGTGATGTTATCTATATTGTTTAACATCTGTGGATGCAGGGAGATAGGTTAGAGGAATCCGACTGGACTCCTCATCAGTTATTTTATTGTTTTTCATATATTGTGATATATGATGTGATATATAATTTGTTGTCGATTATATGTGTTGAACGATACTGATCATCGTGATTTGATATGTTGAATACCATAACATACCAAAATATCGATAATGGAATATTTTCAAAGTGATATTTGAAAATAAAATATTTATAAATGGAATATTTATAAATAAGAAATATTTATAAATTGGAATATTTATAAATAGGAGATATTTAGAAAAGGGAAATTATAAAATCAAAGAATAGATTTGAAAAGGAAATATTTGCAAACCATTTGCAAATAGAATAATAGAAAAGGAGGTATTTGTAAAACCATTTACAAATAGAAAGTAAAAGGAGTTAATCAAATATAGTTTATTCAAAATAGAAAATAAATAGAGTTATCAAATATTTTTTATTCGAATAGAGTTAAATAGAATAAGGGAGTTATCGAATATATAGTTTATTCGAATAAAATAAAGGGAGTTAATCGAATATAGTTTATTCGAATAGAATAAAGGAGTCAATCGAATATATAGTTTATTCAAATAGAATTAAAAGAGTTATCGAATATAGTTTATTCGATAGGAGTTAAGTGAATAAAGTTAGAGTTAAATCAAAAGAGTTAAGTGAATAGAATAAATTGAATAGAGTTATCGAATATACCTTATTCGAAGGAAAGAATTATCGAATAGAGATGATTCGAAAGAGAGTTACGTAAGAAAGTTTGTTAAAGAATTAAAAGGTTAACTTTGTCTATTTCAAGGTTAGAAACGTTGTTCAGTTAAGGTATGAGAGGTAGTATTACCCCAACTTGATTGACTCTGTTTTTAATTTAGAAATGGTTAAGGTTCGATAGTAAAGGACGGTTATGTGAATTTAGTAATTAAAGGAAATGGTTTGAGTTGGCATCGCGATGGTTTGTTTAAAACATCTGTCTAAGTCCAATGAAGAAGCTTTGGAAATGTTTTCCAAAGAAGAAACCAGAAATGTTTTCTAATAAAGAAAACAAGAAATGGAAATGTTTTCCATTGTTAATAACGTATATTTTCCAAATTTAGAAAATAAGAAATATTGAATATAGGGAAACAGGAGAAGTAAATTAATGAAATAGAGAGATAAATGTTGAATGATGTTTGATCGATATAAATTTCCATTTGGAAATAATATCGTTGTTTGCACACCTGTTTTTCTTCGATAGTTAAATCACAGACTGTCGAAGTTTTGACCATTTTAACGTTGTTAATATGGAGTGACCGGTTGGATTATTATCCAAAGAACCACTCTGCATTGGCATAAGCGTTGCGAATCATATATGCCAAAGGAAATTGAAGACGGGGTTATGCAAGGGCTATCCTGTTTACAGAATAGTGCCTTCGGTTCATCCTGTTCCTGGGTGACTTGGATGGACGAATGTCTGACATAGTATTTCTAGACGATCACGTATACTGATTTCTCCAACCATGCCAAGAGTGGAAGCTGAGAAGGAAAATTCTTTTAGCTAACACATAATGTATAGTTGAGGACGTCAATCAGTGATTTGGTGGATTTGACAATGTGGCATTCAAAGTGAATCTGGTGTGATGATAAAGCGTAACTTCTAGCCTCACATCCGGTAAATGGCAGAAATCGGGCAGGTAGCATGTCTAAGTCGGTCGCACTGAAGTAGGGTGTATGATCACCTGATCTAGAGTTTAATTTACTTCTAAAAATCTATTGTTGATGCTGTCCCATTCGGGAAACGGTTGCTGATCCCAACCGTTGGTGATATACACTTGATACACTCAAGCGAAATGAGTGGTCGGTCATGTGTGGCTGGGTTGCAAGATGTTCTTGTTGAATCCAGTGTATTTGTAACACCCCACCTCCGTTAAGGTCACTCACAAAGGGAATGCCTTAACTTTGGTGGAGCATTTTAGTAAACAGAACAGAAACTTACAAGACAGATAAAACAGTACTTGCAAAATTTTAACTTTATTGCACAGAAATTAATATGGTTACATCCTTTCAACTTCAGAATTCAAGTACAAAATATCAGTCTTGTACAAAAGCCTTCAAAATGCATAGTTTAAAATCATAATCCCCATGGAACGGAAGCTATACAGAGCCAAGCCATACTTTAAGCACTTCAAGCAAAGAGAAATCCGGATCAAGCTAAAGTATTTCCCTCCTCGGATAACCTGGGGGGGGGGGGGGAACGGAAGAAAGGAGGCGAAACAACAAGGGTCAGACAAAAAGTCTGGCAAGTCCAGTGACTTTCAGCATATGAACAGATAATAATAATATGATATGAACATAAAACTGGATGTGAGATAACTATAACAGGTGTAGCAGATATAACAGAAAAACGGAATGATATAAACTATTGTTTTACACTTCTCTGCACTAATACTAGTATAGCAGAATTAGGTGTCACCCTAATGTCTAAATTGAAGGAGGAACGGGTACATAATACTTTAACAGAAACAGAATGCTAATAATGGGCCTTTACTACCCGATCAGAAACAGACAGAAGAAGGAACAGATTTATCCCTATGGAGACAGAATGTGGAATTAGGTGTACACTAGTAATGGGCCTTTACCACCCGAACAGACGGTACCACACAGAAACAGACAGGTGTTACCACCCAACAGAAACAGACGGTACCAACAGAAACAGACAGAACTAAGCGTACCCTAAAACCCTACCCCAAGCGATCGGCTCCCTAATACATAAATATCCTGTGTCGGCCCCACAGTAGGGTGTATCACTCCCTAAAGTGACAACCAATTGGCACAGACCTATTTACAGATGTCACGGCGTCTTACATCCTCAGAGGCAGACCGGGATCCATGCACGCATATGACCCGGTTGGAACGCACCATCAACACCCCTCGCCATTATCAGAATGAACCACTTATAATTAGTTCAGTAAGCGTGCCCGGACCCTACCTACTGTTGGGTCAAAGTTTTGATACCAGAAAGGGTTACTGACTAATATGGGTCCCAAACAACAGATGACACAAGTAATTCCCCTCCTAACCTTGTGTCCCCAGACTAACAGATTTCAGATTGACTTGTTTACAAGTTCAGACATACAGAATTCAGATTTACTAATTCACAAATTAAGTTAACAAGTTTTCAGACTAACAGGTCAGATGTACAGATTTTTCAGATTTGTCTAACTTTGTATTGGGCCTACAGATTCATGGACGGGTTTTACTACATCTATTAATCCCTTTGGTTTAACCGTATTTTCCCCAATACGTTTTAGACGTCATTCTTATCTTAGATTTTGCATTAATTAATTATTAATGCACAGACCTCTCACATTAGGTCGGTAGCTTGTGGCCGCTGGATATGCCGGGCGGTTCCGGGCAGACTTCTGCCACAAGCCAGACCTAACCTCGTGTCTTACGCATGTTATGACTAACTTCTCACATTAGAACCTATTGTTTGCGGCCACTGGATGTGCCGGGCGGTTCCGGGCAGATTTACGCCGCAAATTCATTCTAACCTCGAGTTAGCCATGTTTATCTTTGCGGCCAATTAATTAATAATTTACCGTTTATGCGCACACCCAATATATATGCCAATTCAGATCATATCAATAACAGGATGATTATATCAACATAGCAGATAACAGATTTTATATGACTTAACGGATTTAACAGATTTAGCAACTTAGCAGATTTTGGCATATAACAGGTTAGGCATTTCAACCGACAAATTTAACAGTCTAGGCAATGTAACAAAACTAGTAGCTTAGGCAACTTGACAAATTAGCAGATTTAACAAATTTAATATTTCTAAAGGTTCTATTTACATGCCTTGCCTAAACACAAATTAGGCCTAAGTTCACATGCCTAAATAATGTCATGATTCACAATATGATCATATACTTCCATGTTTGCATACATTTACATAGCGCAGAATATGGACATAATTTACCCTATAACATATGTTCCAATTTTTGTTAAACTAGCATTTTACAGTAGATTCACATATAACTTATACCAAATATAACCATTAATTCCAATGTATGCCATATATCCAAAAATCCCTATTTAGGTGTAATCACAATAATAAATATCCTAATTAATGTAAATCTTTTACACCTAAGCTTCCATATCTTCTTCTTTTTAAGCCATGAATCATTATGCAAACTATACCCAACAATCTAAATCTTTAAATCATATCTTATAAAAATCAAATCTTGACTTTTATATGCATTTTGTCCAAAGTCTCAAATCATATGTAATCTTACAGTGGTTCCTCTTCTTCTTTTATCACAGAATATGCATAGGTCTAAAACTAGTTTATAACATATGCTTATTTTTCTAATTAATTACAGATCTAAATAACATATGTTCATTTCTCTAATTAGTTACAAATCTAAATTACAACATACTCTATGCATGCAATATATAAATTACATGTTCATAGCCAAATTTATGCATCCAATCCCAAGTCACATGTCCAATATATTTTATGCTTCATATCTAAAGTCATACGTTCAATTCAGTCTTGTCAAATTTCGCATCATTCATTAATTGTCCCAAATTTTTGCGTTCATACGTTAATCTCTTTATGAGATTGGGCACAGGCTCGTGGTAGCCTGGCTATAGAGACAGAAAAGAAGAAAGGAATACAGAACAGTCACAGAAAACAGATCCAACAGAAGAGAATATATATATACAACCTCAAACACAGTTTTAAACGCATATCAAAATTATAATTAACGTTTATAGCAGAGAATAACTGTACTTGCCTCGATTGGATTAAAGAAAGAACTTTAACTTGTTGTAGAATCTTTGCAGAACTTTAATCTCTAGTTTGAATTGAGTTCCTTAGGCTGATGTTGATTATCTTCTAGTTTTAATTCCAGCAGAGCAGAGACGCCATTTTTATTTTTTTATTAGAAGAAGAGAGCAATGGAGGCTAGAGAATTGTGTAAGAAACCTAGGTAGAGTCTAGGGCCATTTTTATAGAGTTTATGAACTGATTAGGACCATCGATGTTGCCTGGATTGATCGTAGCCATTCATTCGCAAGAGGGACCAATTAGAGCCTGCCACCTAGCCCTAATGACAAAGCAGACCACAGAAAATCGACCAACATAGAATAGGCCAGCCAGGGTGGACTGGGTTCGACCTGGGTCTGGACCAGGTCGACAGCCCTGTCGAGAGCCCTGTCGACAGCCCTGTCGACCTGGTTAGACCAGGTCGACAGCCCAGTCGACCTGGGTGTCTTAGGCGGGAGTTTTCCCGCCTTGGCCAATTGGGCCCGGTTTTAATTTTTAAACTGTTTTATTCTGTTCGAATTTTAAACTTAATTCAGAAACTTCCGAAGGCTATATCTTCTTCATACGGACTCCGTTTTTCGAAAACTCGGACTCTATTTCGCGTATTTTTCCGAGACGAACGCAATGGGGTATCCCGTTTCCCTTAGTTCTTTGATTTCAAATTAATTATACTTTAATTTGTTAATTCCACAATTATAGAATACACGGGGTGTTACAGTATTCCTCTCTAGAGGTACACTATCGAAAGGTGGTTCCATACCTTGTCATAGTTGGAAATCCATTACCCAATACGTGCTTGCAGTTTTGATTGTATACTATATATGTAGAACGTAAGATGAAAGCGTTTCTGCTAGATGATTATTATATTGTGTTGATAGACATTATTATAATATCAAAAGGTTTTTGATATAAAGATATTTGGATTCTCATAAGGGAAATACCCGTTCCTTTATATGGCGTGGTCTTATGAGATATCGACCTGCTAGAACTGTTTTAAACTGTTTTACTCACACCAGTCCCATGACTAACCCTGAGTTTATTTGTTTTGTTTTCCCTAAAACTCTTGGGTGCCTAAATTTGTACGGGCAGTCAAGTAGTCGGGATTTACAGATATACTGGAAGAGCTAGGAGCAGGAGGCTTCAGGATCATATAGCTATAGTTATTTTCGCTGTGTTGTAAGTGCTGTATTTTGACAATGATATGTATATTCAAGTATGATTTGTATTTCAAAGTTATGTTATGAAATATATTTATTCGTTCCGCTGTGAGATTCGTGTTACTCTGATATTGTGTTTATCTTCTTCTTCTATTCTAAGTTTCTATCTTATCTTCCCTCACCCTCTAATTTCTTTCATTAATGACCGGTATTTTTCGATGTTTGGTTAGTCATCATTGAGTTTATGGCGATAACCAAAGTCGACAAAATATCGGGTCATTACAGTTGGTATCAGGGCTTAAGTTAAGTGAATTACCTTGGCTCTGTGGCGTGACTCGGTAGAGATAGGGTTAGTAGTGCACTAGATTGAGTTGAGTGTATATATACGAGTGAGCGTATTTGTTATTGATATAAAAATTGTTTTATATTGTGGTGATTTATTGGTTGAGTTGTTTATGAGTTTAGGTCGATCAGTTTGATCCATTGTATCGGTAGGAGTTACTAAACACTCGAATACGATGGGTCGGCACGATTTGTTTTGAAAAGAGGGTAAATGAAAATAAATTTTACCCAAAGTATATTTTGATACATATTGGATATATTGGTTGTTAACATAATCGAGTAAGATTATAAATTAAATGGTTATGTAAATAACCAATCAGAATTCATATAAGTGAAATACGTGAAATCAGATGAGTTAAATCTGAAATTTAAACCAGAAATTGAATTAAAATTGGAAAATTGGATAAGTATTTGTAAATGGATTGGGATTAAAAATAAAGAAAATTTAAGATCCTGGGAGATTTTAAATTGCTTTACAAGCCGTGTGGATTGTATTTTGAAATGAATTTCAAAGTGGAAATGTTTAGAAATGGTTTTATAGTATTGAACTCACTTCGATCGCTGGAAAATAGATTCTGATGATGACAGCTGCATCATCAGTATTCATTTTCGAGTTGTAAGTGACGAATTACTACCAAAGATACTGTTTTGAATTTGTTTTGGGAAAGACAAGTTGTGTTGAATTTCAAAATGGGAATTCAAAAATATAGAATTTGGATAACAGAATTTGAATTTTTAAATAGATTTGAAATATTAACTTGTTTTAAAAGAAATAAAACAAGAAGTTCCTTTATAAACGAAGATTATAAATAGTTCTTTTATAAATGAAGTTTATAAATGAAGTGAAAAGAATTATCATTGGATAATTCAGAAATAAAAATACAAGTGTGAAATTGAAAGGGAAATCTATTTTCCAAAGGTAGAAATATCGATTTCAAAAGGAATTGAAATCGAGACTTATTTAAAGAATGAATAAAGAAAATTTGAAAAGGAATGTGAATATAGAAAATTCAAAGGGGATTTGAATATAGAAATTCTAGTGATATTTGAATAAAGAAGATTTAAATAATGGAAAATTGAATATAGAATTCATATAGAGTAATAATAGGATTTGAGTATAAAAATTCAAAGGGAGTTTGAATATATGAAATTCAATGGAGTTGAAATAGAGTTTGAATATAGAAATTCAAATGGAATTTGAATATAGAATTCAAATGGAATTCAAATATAGGATTTGAATATATAGAATTTGAATATAGAATTCAAATGGAATTCAAATATAGGATTTGAATATTGAAGGTGAAATGAAATTTGAATATAGAATTCAAATGGAATTCAAATATAGGATTTGAATATATAGAATTTTAATATAGAATTCAAATGGAATTTAAACTATAGAATTTGAATAAATAGAATTTGATATATGGAATTTGAATAGAATTTGATATATAGATTTGAATAATAGAAGTAATATAAATTTTGAATGGAAATTGAATAAAATTAACTAAGTCGAAGAGGAATTAGTTAATTGAGTTTTGAATTTGAAGTTGAACTTTGAAAGATGAATTGGATTTGTAAATGGATATTCTAAATCGAATATAGAACTTAAATTTGAATTTTGGATTCAAATTAGTTAATAAGCAAGTAAAAATATATTTGAACATGTCATGTTCAAATATAAAAGTGAAACAGACTAAAGAGTTAATTAACAAATTAATTAACGAATTGAGTTAAAACGATCAGGTATAGTTAAAATAGATTGGGCAGGTATAAATATACATGAGATAGGTATGGATAAGGTATGAAGGTATATAAATAGAATGATCGATGAAAAGGTATGTATTTAATTCATATATGAGATTTTATGCGCCGTATCGGCTAGCCGCTTGGTTTTTTCTTTTTCTTTTGGATTGGTGAGGGCCATGGGAGGCTATTTGAAATATCCCAATGCTTCTGGTACAAAGGAGGTTATGGCGAATTTTTCCTGGAATTTAAGGAGTTTGAATATTTTTTTAAGATAATTTGATTGTTAAAAATCAACGTATCGATATATATAGAAGTCGATAAGAAAACGAACTTAAAAATAGAATAGTAAAATAAAAAAGGAAGACTAAGAATAAAATCTAGTAAGAATAGGAAGAGGAAGCATATGCGTGTTTAAAAGTGAATAATTAGTTGTATGGTATTGATTATTCGAGTAAGTAGTCATATCTGTTTTGACGTTATAAATGTTATTCAGTCAAGGTCTGAGAGGTAGTGTAATAACCCAAAAATCTGGGCCAGTTTAAAATTTTTATTTTTGCAATTTTAGCGAATTTTGAATATTTAAAATGAATTATTTTAAATAATATCGACGAGAAATTTATTTTGAATATAATTCGACGTATATATTTATGCGCGTCGTCGTTAGAATATAAATATTTATATATAATTATAAATAGAATTGAAAATGGCGCGGTAGTTCGATAATTCGATTTCAAACTTCAATTGAATGTACCGGGTGTAAAACAATCCGGATTTTAGTGAAACCAAAAATAATGGGATCTAATTGATGATATCTTTCTAACGAATCCGACAAATCAAGATTTCATAGCGGGAATCAAAAGATATGTCCAGTTGAAAATTCTGAATAGTCGCTATGGAATTCAGGCCCTTAAAAATGGACATTTTGCAAATGACCTCGGATTTCGACGAAACCAGTTTTGTTAGGTCCGTGATGTCGAATTATTGCTAGATTCCAAATTTCATAATTTTTCGAATCAATATGTGAGCGTGGCAAAGGAAAACGTGTTTTGACCATTTCAGTTGATTTTAATCGACTAGAAATTGGCCATTTTTCCAACGGTCTCGGAATTCGACGAAACTAGTTTTGTTAGGACCGTATTGTCAATACGAAGCTAGAAAATATTTTTATGGAATTTTTCTAGTTAGTATGTGACCCCAGTAATTTGAAATGTACGTTTAAAATTCAATATAGTGATTTAAATGTAAATTTAACGAAAACTGATTCAAACAGTCGAATCAGCTTGCGATACATATCCCATTGTGTTCGGAATGGGGGTTAAACGCTATGGACGACAGGCGGTGGGCCTCGTTTAGAGGTCGTATGTGAAAGTCAACTCTTATAGGAAAATAAATAATATTAAATTATTAATATATATAATTATATAACACCTCAGCCCCTTTTCTTATTTCCTAACCTAAATTAAAATTTCAAAACCCGCTCAGCCTCTCGATTGCGCCGCCACCGCTCACCACATCCTCCGCCGGCGCCAGACCTCGCCACCCCCTCTCCTCCGCCCCTCCGTTCTTCTCTCTCTCTCCTCCTTCAAGAACAGAAGCTGCCGCTCCAGTCGAAAAGGGAACCCCCCGCCTCACTGAAAATTGCGCCACCGTCGGAGCTTCGAGCTCGACCTCGAGCCTAGCGGCGGAAAGCCTCTGCCTGAAGACCTCGACCACCGTGCATCCTCCACCCCCCTTCTTCTGGCAACCAGCGCAGTCCCCCCCGTAAGTCATTTTTTTTTATTATTTATTTGTTTTTTTTTATATATGAATAGAAGTTTAAGAACTGAATTTTATTTTGATTTCGATTTTTAAAATAAAAACTGAATTGTTTTTTTTAAAAAGTATAAAACAGATTTGATTTTTTTTAATAAGATAAAACTGTTTTTAGAAAAAGATTAAAAACTGAATTTTTTTAAAAGAATAAAAACAGTTGATTTTTAAAAAAGGTTAAAACTGATTTTAATTTTAAGTTTAAGCAAAAGGTTTAAACTTTAAAAAGATCGGATTTGTAGTCGAGATAAAAATCATATTTTTATATATTGAACTTCGAAAGAAAAAATATAGTTTTTATATATTGAACTTTGAAATAAAAATTCGATTTTTATATATTGAACTTTGAAATAAAAATATGATTTTTATATATTGAACTTCGAACTAAAAATATGATTTTTATATATTGAACTTCGAACTAAAAATATGATTTTTATATATTGAATAGCGATGTAAAAATTCGATTTTTACATATGTAGTGATAGCAGCAACGAAGGTGACAAAAAGGCGAAACGACGAAGAATTCTGCAAAGGAAGAGCCGTGGAGCTAGGATAGCTATAAGTGAGAATTCTCACTCTTCAATTTTATTTCTAGTTATATATATATACTAGGATGCAGACGGTGTTTAGTAGCACCCGACACAATCGTCCACAGACCATGGACTTGTTTGTTTGGCTGTTTGGTGATTGATTGCGATATTGGTTTGAATGTGATTTGTGGTGTGAAAAATCGAATCGATAAATTGGTTAGGATTAGACGTGCGCCGTTATAAGGCGAAGGATTAAGGCTAGGTTAGACTCTTACTCCAAAATTTGTGGTTTGCATAACGAAATTGATTTTGATTGATGTGTGAATGGCGTGGGCCTTCACTAGACCGGGGATAAGGCTAGGCCTCGTCCCGTTTCTAGTATCGTGCCGTTATGCCGCCAAAATTTTCTAAAATATGTTAGAAAAATAAAAATATCATTTTTATTGAATAAATGAACTGAATAGAAATTCATATGTTGAAATAAAATGTTTTATCGTTAAAAATATAATTTTTAACGTGAATGTGAATAAATAAATATTCATTTACAAACCGGACGGTTTGTTTATGTACACCTATTTGACTGATATTGATTGGGTCGATAAATTTTACACATCGCCCAACTGCACAAATAAAATCTGTGTTTGATTGTTTGAAACCCCACACGGGTGTTGGGATGAAATATGAAGTTCACTCATCCTGATTGATTAAATATGTCGATCGATTGATTGACAGGCTGTTATAAGCGTTAGATATCTTTATTTGATGCTTATACAGTGTAGTGCACTTTGGTTGATGGTTGATTATTTTTCAATGCTATTATATACATGTGATGTATAAAAATCCATATAATTAATTTTATATGGTGAGTGATTGGGCCTCATTCCAATTTGAAAAATAAAGAATATATAAAATAAAGGTTCATGTGTTGACTATACTCATCCGTTGGGAATAGCCATGTGTTGAACGAATTATTTTTATAATAAAATTTACATCTTTATCAATATAATATAAAGGTTCATGTGTTGACTATACTCATCCGTTGGGAATAGCCATGTGTTGAACGAATTATTTTTATAATAAAATTTACATCTTTATCAATATAATATAAAGGTTCATGTGTTGACTATACTCATCCGTTGGGAATAGCCATGTGTTGAACGAATTATTTTTATAATAAAATTTACATCTTTATCAATATAATATAAAGGTTCATGTGTTGACTATACTCATCCGTTGGGAATAGCCATGTGTTGAACGAATTATTTTTATAATAAAATTTACATCTTTATCAATATAATATAAAGGTTCATGTGTTGACTATACTCATCCGTTGGGAATAGCCATGTGTTGAACGAATTATTTTTATAATAAAATTTACATCTTTATCAATATAATATAAAGGTTCATGTGTTGACTATACTCATCCGTTGGGAATAGCCATGTGTTGAACGAATTATTTTTATAATAAAATTTACATCTTTATCAATATAAAATAAAGGTTCATGTGTTGACGGTACTCATTCGTTGAGATTAGTCATGTGTTGAACGAAATAATTTAACAAAAATAGTCACACATGGACGGTACTCATTCGTTGAGATTAGTCGTGTGTTGACAAAAAGAAATATTTGAAATAGAATATATAAAGCCGTGTTAAGAGTGATGCGCCATTTTGACGCGAACGATATTTATATCGAATATAACGATTTCGAAACGATTTCGAAATGAATTGAATATAAAACGATTTCGAAATGAATTGAATATAAAACGATTTCGAAATGAATTGAATATATAACGATTTCGATTTGAATTGAATATAAAACGATTTCGATTTGAATGGAATAGAAAACCAATTTGATTTCAAATTGAATATATAATGAACTTGATTCAAATAGAAAACGAAACAAATTTGATTTGAATAGAAAATGAATTTTGAATCGAATATAAAACCAATTTGAATTGAATTGAATTGAAAACGAATTCAAATTGAATTGAAAACGAATTAAATTGAATTCAGATTGAATTGAAATTGAATTGAAATTTGAATTGAATAGAGATGAATTTTAAAACGAATTTATAAAAGAAGAATTCAGTTTTGATTTGAATTGAAATGGAAGTTGAAATGATTTTTGAAACGAATTCAAAACTATTTATAAAATTCGTTTTAAATAGAAATCGTCGAAATATATATTATATATATTATATATATAATATAATGGCCTGAATAGAACGCGCCGCGCCGCGGCAGTTCGTGAATTTCGACCATTTATTTCAAACGAACATTACGGGAGATCCGACCGTCGGATTCTCCTAAAACCGGAACCGTTGGGTTCGTATCTAAAAGAGCTTTCTAACGAATATTAGAAATTCAAAATCTAACGGTTGGATTTGGAGATACGTCCAAATCAAATTCGAAAAAGGTCGCTGTAAGTGCAGTTCGATGGCCATTGTTGGAAATCGACTGTACAGGCCTTGATAAAATTATTAAAAATATCAATAATTTGTGTAAAATCATAAGAAATGATTTGGGAAAAATTGGGGTGAAAAAATCCATATTTGAAAAGATAAAAATAGATTTTTATCGAAATGAACTAGTTTTGAACTAAATTTAAAACCCAATCATTTTTAAATAAATGAATTAGATTTAAAAAGGGGTTTTAAATAATCGAATTTCTAATATATTTGATTAAATTTGAAATGGGTTTATCGTGAACAGTGTTTAAATAACACTAGTTCTTTAACCCGATAACAAATAGAATGTGATTTGGGTTTGTCGTGAACTGTGTTTTAAATAACACCTAGTTCTTTAACCCAGTAAAAGGAGTTTTATTGAATCTGCAATTAGATTGAAATTCGAATTGATAATCTAAATTACCAAATTTAGAAGATGAGCGAGAATGGAGTATCACCAGTTTTGCTCCAAAGCGATAGTTAAATCTTTAATTAGATTTGAACGTGAAATGGTAATTAATTTTACCGATAACACCACGGTGTTAGATATGGAGTATTACCAGTTTTGCTTCATGGGATGAATAGGTCGGGATTGGGAAATAAAATAAATAATTACTTCGTTGTGGTTCGCTAATCTCGACTAGTTGGAAAAAAAACCATAATTTGGTTTTAAATGACATCCAAAGGAAGATTACAGGATAAACTTTAAAGAATTTATCTTGGATAAAATTAATGGGAACCTTTCCCTAAGAATGTGGAATTTAGAAACTAGTTGTAGGTTGGCTAAAAAGGATGGTTTCCTGGGTATTGATCTGATGTTGGTTTCGGCCTTCGGGGTTAATGTTTGGGAAATTGTTCTCTTGCTAATTTGCGGTTAGTGACTAATGAATTGGAATGAGGCGTATGTTGTGTTTGTGTAACATTTGTTTTAATATACGCGGGGTGTTCGGAAAGTCCGGGTTTATACCCATTCTGAATAACCGATTCGACGATATGTCGAAGATGAAGACGGTGGTTGAAGACCGGAAGTCTTCACATCGTTTTGATAATTACTGACGATCCTGATTGGGCTGTACACCCAAGAGGATGGAAATAGTTGGTGGTCGTCCAGACGTACTTGGAGATGGATGGATATGCGAGGAAAGTGCCTCCGGTTTCGTTCAGACCCAGAACGGACTTGTAAATGGATTGTGTGTCTGACATTGGATTTTATTCTGTGTTGATTGATTTCTATTAAATATACATCTGTTTGGCGGCGGAGAATTTATTCTTTTGCTTAACGCCCTTCTCTGAGACGTACGAGCTCAGAGGTTGTATATCGATGGACATCAGTCGCATGGCATGAATTGCCTGTGTGGCATACTGAGATGCAATGATTAAGGCTTCTGTTGAAAAGCAAAGTCTTGTGGTTGATGATCAAAGCACGGCCTTTGTGGCGTAGCTTTGTGTATAGCGTGTATTCGCGAGCCTCACACCTCGGTATGAGTTAAAAACGGGATACGGACTGTAGGGAGAGCGCACGTTTCTTTCTAGCTTTGGTGGTGTCAGTGACTTACCAGCCCTGACATATATACTTTTCACCTTTGTGGTTGTTGGATGAGGCGCCTCGATTATAGGTCTGTAAGGACCGGGAAACGTGTGTTCAGGAATAACTAATCCTCTAACGTAAGTGAGGACCGGCCCTGAAGATCCAGGGGTTACCCAGTGTGCGTAATCCTGAGGCATTGCTAGAGTGTCTCGAACGCGGAGAGGAGCTTGCCCCTTGCCTCGACTCATGACGGAAATCCAATTTCCAATACGTGTATCGCGGTTTTAATTGTAGAACTAGTATGGCGACATGATATATGGTACCCATGCCGTCTATGATTCATACTTATGATTGAAATTGTTTTGACACTATACACATATTATAGTATCAAATGATTTGTTTTAAACGTACCAAGCATGTTTGGCTATTATAAGGGAAAACCCTATCCCCCGGCTTGCGTTGCATTGTATGATAGGACATGGGTCTTATAATAGCTTCATTTTTCGAAAAGCATTGCGTTGTTTATGGATATGCACTGGTATTCTTGGGAGGAAACCCGTTCCGTGTTATGCGGCGTGGTCCCTTGAATTACTTTCTTTTAAAATAAAGTCTTAAATAACTGTTTTAGTTCTCACACCAGTCACATGACTGACCTGGAGTTTATTGTTTTAACCTAAACTCTGGGTGCCCCTATTTTCCGCACGGGCAGCTAGTAGTTTTGGTTTTGCAGATTTATATTCACAGGATCCTGGTTTACAGCTGGAATGATATCCGGAAAGCTCTGTATCCGTATATCACCTTCAGTTGTGCTTTGTATTATTTTCCGCTGCTTTGTAATCTATTGTAATCTCTGATATTTATCGAATGTAATTTATTCATTTATACTGTATATTCTTGTAATCTGATGCATTGTTGTAATATACAATGAAATGTTCTTCTGTTTGTGTTCTGGTTTGTCTAGTTCTCAACAGTCAGGGGTTTCGAACGGTTTAGATCGGTTTAACGACTGATTCGGATCGAGCGAAATAACAGGCCGTCACATTTGGTATCAGAGCTTTGGTTTACAGAGCTCGAGAACAAGACACATTAGAACCATACGAAAGAATTCATCAGATATTGGATTAGTAATATCCAATTAGAATGACTCGTTAAAGATAGGATCAGTAGTATCCTAGAACGAGTGTGAAGAGTATATTTTTCAAATGAAAACAATTTTGTTTGAAATTTAAACCATTTTAAACGTATTTGATTATTTATTTATTTTGAATATGGACAATCGAGTATATAAAGGTTTTGTATATACGCGTCATGAACGTATATTCGAAGTTTTAATATACTGGATAGATATAGAATCACATTCTAGTCGCCCGGACCTGATTCTGATGATTGACGCGTCATCATTAGTAATTAGTTTCGTGTTTCAAAGGTGTGCTTTCTATATGTTTCCATTAGACTGGTGTGAGAACCAAAACTTATATAGTTAGAACACATTGTTGTGAATTGGCATCAAAAACAAGATTTTCAGTATATATATCAAAATTATGAATTTGAAACTCTAATTCACTAATTGATTGATGTTTGTGTTGTTTGTTTATTTGTTTGCTAATTTTGAACCATTTATGCCTAATTGAACCAAATATTGAACTGTATTGAAAATTGGTCGCATTTGTTTGCATATACATATATATCATTGAACAGGTCATAGCAAGGAGGCTAGAGCAGAGAATAAAATTTGTTTGCCCGACAAATAGGTACATGTTTACTACATAATTTACTGTTTTGTTTGGGTGATGATGATTTTATGAGCCTATTGGCTAGCCGCTTGGCTTTTTCTTTTTCTTTTTGAGATCTGAAGGACCGGGGAAGCTATTTGAAATTCCCCGATGCTCCCGGTGCAGGGGAGGTTATGGCGAAATTTTTCGAAAATTTAGGGTGTTAGCCAAATTTTTGAAATTTTAGAAAATTCTCAAAAACTAAAGAGTTGGAGAATGGAAGCCTAATCGAGCGTAGAGTTGAATAATCAAACCACTTTCGACTTTGTTCCTTTTCGGGGACGAAAAGTTTTAAGTGGGGGAGATTGTAATAACCCAAATATGTGGGCCAGTTTAAAATTTTTATTTTGGCAATTTTAGCGAATTTTGAATATTTAAAATGAATTATTTTAAATAATATCGACGAGAAATTTATTTTGAATATAATTCGACGTATATATTTATGCGCGTCGTCGTTAGAATATAAATATTTATATATAATTATAAATAGAATTGAAAATGGCGCGGTAGTTCGATAATTCGATTTCAAACTTCAATTGAATGTACCGGGTGTAAAACAATCCGGATTTTAGTGAAACCAAAAATAATGGGATCTAATTGATGATATCTTTCTAACGAATCCGACAAATCAAGATTTCATAGCGGGAATCAAAAGATATGTCCAGTTGAAAATTCTGAATAGTCGCTCTGGAATTCAGGCCCTTAAAAATGGACATTTTGCAAATGACCTCGGATTTCGACGAAACCAGTTTTGTTAGGTCCGTGATGTCGAATTATTGCTAGATTCCAAATTTCATAATTTTTCGAATCAATATGTGAGCGTGGCAAAGGAAAACGTGTTTTGACCATTTCAGTTGATTTTAATCGACTGGAAATTGGCCATTTTTCCAACGGTCTCGGAATTCGACGAAACTAGTTTTGTTAGGACCGTATTGTCAATACGAAGCTAGAAAATATTTTTATGGAATTTTTCTTGTTAGTATGTGACCCCAGTAATTTGAAATGTACGTTTAAAATTCAATATAGTGATTTAAATGTAAATTTAACGAAAACTGATTCAAACAGTCGAATCAGCTTGCGATACATATCCCATTGTGTTCGGAATGGGGGTTAAACGCTATGGACGACAGGCGGTGGGCCTCGTTTAGAGGTCGTATGTGAAAGTCAACTCTTATAGGAAAATAAATAATATTAAATTATTAATATATATAATTATATAACACCTCAGCCCCTTTTCTTATTTCCTAACCTAAATTAAAATTTCAAAACCCGCTCAGCCTCTCGATTGCGCCGCCACCGCTCACCACATCCTCCGCCGGCGCCAGACCTCGCCACCCCCTCTCCTCCGCCCCTCCGTTCTTCTCTCTCTCTCCTCCTTCAAGAACAGAAGCTGCCGCTCCAGTCGAAAAGGGAACCCCCCGCCTCACTGAAAATTGCGCCACCGTCGGAGCTTCGAGCTCGACCTCGAGCCTAGCGCCGGAAAGCCCCTGCCTGAAGACCTCGACCACCGTGCATCCTCCACCCCCCCTTCTTCTGGCAACCAGCGCAGTCCCCCCCGTAAGTCATTTTTTTTTTTTATTTATTTGTTTTTTTTTTATATATATGAATAGAAGTTTAAGAACTGAATTTTATTTTGATTTCGATTTTTAAAATAAAAACCGAATTGTTTTTTTTAAAAAAGTATAAAACATATTTGATTTTTTTTAATAAGATAAAACTGTTTTTAGAAAAAGATTAAAAACTGAATTTTTTTAAAAGAATAAAAACAGTTGATTTTTAAAAAAGGTTAAAACTGATTTTAATTTTAAGTTTAAGCAAAAGGTTTAAACTTTAAAAAGATCGGATTTGTAGTCGAGATAAAAATCATATTTTTATATATTGAACTTCGAAAGAAAAAATATAGTTTTTATATATTGAACTTTGAAATAAAAATTCGATTTTTATATATTGAACTTTGAAATAAAAATATGATTTTTATATATTGAACTTCGAACTAAAAATATGATTTTTATATATTGAACTTCGAACTAAAAATATGATTTTTATATATTGAATAGCGATGTAAAAATTCGATTTTTACATATGTAGTGAAAGCAGCAACGAAGGTGACAAAAAGGCGAAACGACGAAGAATTCTGCAAAGGAAGAGCCGTGGAGCTAGGATAGCTATAAGTGAGAATTCTCACTCTTCAATTTTATTTCTAGTTATATATATATACTAGGATGCAGACGGTGTTTAGTAGCACCCGACACAATCGTCCACAGACCATGGACTTGTTTGTTTGGCTGTTTGGTGATTGATTGCGATATTGGTTTGAATGTGATTTGTGGTGTGAAAAATCGAATCGATAAATTGGTTAGGATTAAACGTGCGCCGTTATAAGGCGAAGGAGTAAGGCTAGGTTAGACTCTTACTCCAAAATTTGTGGTTTGCACAACGAAATTGATTTTGATTGATGTGTGAATGGCGTGGGCCTTCACTAGACCGGGGATAAGGCTAGGCCTCGTCCCGTTTCTAGTATCGTGCCGTTATGCCGCCAAAATTTTCTAAAATATGTTAGAAAAATAAAAATATCATTTTTATTGAATAAATGAACTGAATAGAAATTCATATGTTGAAATAAAATGTTTTATCGTTAAAAATATAATTTTTAACGTGAATGTGAATAAATAAATATTCATTTACAAACCGGACGGTTTGTTTATGTACACCTATTTGACTGATATTGATTGGGTCGATAAATTTTACACATCGCCCAACTGCACAAATAAAATCTGTGTTTGATTGTTTGAAACCCCACACGGGTGTTGGGATGAAATATGAAGTTCACTCATCCTGATTGATTAAATATGTCGATCGATTGATTGACAGGCTGTTATAAGCGTTAGATATCTTTATTTGATGCTTATACAGTGTAGTGCACTTTGGTTGATGGTTGATTATTTTTCAATGCTATTATATACATGTGATGTATAAAAATCCATATAATTAATTTTATATGGTGAGTGATTGGGCCTCATTCCAATTTGAAAAATAAAGAATATATAAAATAAAGGTTCATGTGTTGACTATACTCATCCGTTGGGAATAGCCATGTGTTGAACGAATTATTTTTATAATAAAATTTACATCTTTATCAATATAATATAAAGGTTCATGTGTTGACTATACTCATCCGTTGGGAATAGCCATGTGTTGAACGAATTATTTTTATAATAAAATTTACATCTTTATCAATATAATATAAAGGTTCATGTGTTGACTATACTCATCCGTTGGGAATAGCCATGTGTTGAACGAATTATTTTTATAATAAAATTTACATCTTTATCAATATAATATAAAGGTTCATGTGTTGACTATACTCATCCGTTGGGAATAGCCATGTGTTGAACGAATTATTTTTATAATAAAATTTACATCTTTATCAATATAATATAAAGGTTCATGTGTTGACTATACTCATCCGTTGGGAATAGCCATGTGTTGAACGAATTATTTTTATAATAAAATTTACATCTTTATCAATATAATATAAAGGTTCATGTGTTGACTATACTCATCCGTTGGGAATAGCCATGTGTTGAACGAATTATTTTTATAATAAAATTTACATCTTTATCAATATAAAATAAAGGTTCATGTGTTGACGGTACTCATTCGTTGAGATTAGTCAAGTGTTGAACGAAATAATTTAACAAAAATAGTCACACATGGACGGTACTCATTCGTTGAGATTAGTCGTGTGTTGACAAAAAGAAATATTTGAAATAGAATATATAAAGCCGTGTTAAGAGTGATGCGCCATTTTGACGCGAACGATATTTATATCGAATATAACGATTTCGAAACGATTTCGAAATGAATTGAATATAAAACGATTTCGAAATGAATTGAATATAAAACGATTTCGAAATGAATTGAATATATAACGATTTCGATTTGAATTGAATATAAAACGATTTCGATTTGAATGGAATAGAAAACCAATTTGATTTCAAATTGAACATATAATGAACTTGATTCAAATAGAAAACGAAACAAATTTGATTTGAATAGAAAATGAATTTTGAATCGAATATAAAACCAATTTGAATTGAATTGAATTGAAAACGAATTCAAATTGAATTGAAAACGAATTAAATTGAATTCAGATTGAATTGAAATTGAATTGAAATTTGAATTGAATAGAGATGAATTTTAAAACGAATTTATAAAAGAAGAATTCAGTTTTGATTTGAATTGAAATGGAAGTTGAAATGATTTTTGAAACGAATTCAAAACTATTTATAAAATTCGTTTTAAATAGAAATCGTCGAAATATATATTATATATATTATATATATAATATAATGGCCTGAATAGAACGCGCCGCGCCGCGGCAGTTCATGAATTTCGACCATTTATTTCAAACGAACATTACGGGAGATCCAACCGTCGGATTCTCCTAAAACCGGAACCGTTGGGTTCGTATCGAAAAGAGCTTTCTAACGAATATTAGAAATTCAAAATCTAACGGTTGGATTTGGAGATACGTCCAAATCAAATTCGAAAAAGGTCGTTGTAAGTGCAGTTCGATGGCCATTGTTGGAAATCGACTGTACAGGCCTTGATAAAATTATTAAAAATATCAATAATTTGTGTAAAATCATAAGAAATGATTTGGGAAAAATTGGGGTGAAAAACTCCATATTTGAAAAGATAAAAATAGATTTTTATCGAAATGAACTAGTTTTGAACTAAATTTAAAACCCAATCATTTTTAAATAAATGAATTAGATTTAAAAAGGGGTTTTAAATAATCGAATTTCTAATATATTTGATTAAATTTGAAATGGGTTTATCGTGAACAGTGTTTAAATAACACTAGTTCTTTAACCCGATAACAAATAGAATGTGATTTGGGTTTGTCGCGAACTGTGTTTTAAATAACACCTAGTTCTTTAACCCAGTAAAAGGAGTTTTATTGAATCTGCAATTAGATTGAAATTCGAATTGATAATCTAAATTACCAAATTTAGAAGATGAGCGAGAATGGAGTATCACCAGTTTTGCTCCAAAGCGATAGTTAAATCTTTAATTAGATTTGAACGTGAAATGGTAATTAATTTTACCGATAACACCACGGTGTTAGATATGGAGTATTACCAGTTTTGCTTCATGGGATGAATAGGTCGGGATTGGGAAATAAAATAAATAATTACTTCGTTGTGGTTCGCTAATCTCGACTAGTTGGAAAAAAAACCATAATTTGGTTTTAAATGACATCCAAAGGAAGATTACAGGATAAACTTTAAAGAATTTATCTTGGATAAAATTAATGGGAACCTTTCCCTAAGAATGTGGAATTTAGAAACTAGTTGTAGGTTGGCTAAAAAGGATGGTTTCCTGGGTATTGATCTGATGTTGGTTTCGGTCTTCGGGGTTAATGTTTGGGAAATTGTTCTCTTGCTAATTTGCGGTTAGTGACTAATGAATTGGAATGAGGCGTATGTTGTGTTTGTGTAACATTTGTTTTAATATACGCTGGGTGTTCGGAAAGTCCGGGTTTATACCCATTCTGAATAACCGATTCGACGATATGTCGAAGATGAAGACGGTGGTTGAAGACCGGAAGTCTTCACATCGTTTTGATAATTACTGACGATCCTGATTGGGCTGTACACCCAAGAGGATGGAAATAGTTGGTGGTCGTCCAGACGTACTTGGAGATGGATGGATATGCGAGGAAAGTGCCTCCGGTTTCGTTCAGACCCAGAACGGACTTGTAAATGGATTGTGTGTCTGACATTGGATTTTATTCTGTGTTGATTGATTTCTATTAAATATACATCTGTTTGGCGGCGGAGAATTTATTCTTTTGCTTAACGCCCTTCTCTGAGACGTACGAGCTCAGAGGTTGTATATCGATGGACATCAGTCGCATGGCATGAATTGCCTGTGTGGCATACTGAGATGCAATGATCAAGGCTTCTGTTGAAAAGCAAAGTCTTGTGGTTGATGATCAAAGCACGGCCTTTGTGGCGTAGCTTTGTGTATAGCGTGTATTCGCGAGCCTCACACCTCGGTATGAGTTAAAAACGGGATACGGACTGCAGGGAGAGCGCACGTTTCTTTCTAGCTTTGGTGGTGTCAGTGACTTACCAGCCCTGACATATATACTTTTCACCTTTGTGGTTGTTGGATGAGGCGCCTCGATTACAGGTCTGTAAGGACCGGGAAACGTGTGTTCAGGAATAACTAATCCTCTAACGTAAGTGAGGACCGGCCCTGAAGATCCAGGGGTTACCCAGTGTGCGTAATCCTGAGGCATTGCTAGAGTGTCTCGAACGCGGAGAGGAGCTTGCCCCTTGCCTCGACTCATGACGGAAATCCAATTTCCAATACGTGTATCGCGGTTTTAATTGTAGAACTAGTATGGCGACATGATATATGGTACCCATGCCGTCTATGATTCATACTTATGATTGAAATTGTTTTGACACTATACACATATTATAGTATCAAATGATTTGTTTTAAACGTACCAAGCATGTTTGGCTATTATAAGGGAAAACCCTATCCCCCGGCTTGCGTTGCATTGTATGATAGGACATGGGTCTTATAATAGCTTCATTTTTCGAAAAGCATTGCGTTGTTTATGGATATGCACTAGTATTCTTGGGAGGAAACCCGTTCCGTGTTATGCGGCGTGGTCCCTTGAATTACTTTCTTTTAAAATAAAGTCTTAAATAACTGTTTTAGTTCTCACACCAGTCACATGACTGACCTGGAGTTTATTGTTTTAACCTAAACTCTGGGTGCCCCTATTTTCCGCACGGGCAGCTAGTAGTTTTGGTTTTGCAGATTTATATTCACAGGATCCTGGTTTACAGCTGGAATGATATCCGGAAAGCTCTGTATCCGTATATCACCTTCAGTTGTGCTTTGTATTATTTTCCGCTGCTTTGTAATCTATTGTAATCTCTGATATTTATCGAATGTAATTTATTCATTTATACTGTATATTCTTGTAATCTGATGCATTGTTGTAATATACAATGAAATGTTCTTCTGTTTGTGTTCTGGTTTGTCCTGTTCTCAACAGTCAGGGGTTTCGAACGGTTTAGATCGGTTTAACGACTGATTCGGATCGAGCGAAATAACAGGCCGTCACAGGTAGTTATACCCCAACTTGATTGATTTCATTATTAACAAATAAATTGTAAGATTTCAGGCTCGAAGATCAATGTTGAATAAGAGTTAGTTGAATATAGTATTTGGGTTGTCGTAACGATGTTTTACACAACATCCGTTTTAACCCAAATAAGTGAAAGCTTGGAAATATAATAAAGAATATTTCCTAAGTATAGAAATAAACGAGATCGGAAGAGAGATAAGTAATTGGAATATTTTCCAATTATAAATAGCATATTTTCTAAAGTTTAGAAAATAAAGGAAGACGATATATGGAAATGTTTTCCAAATAACATAAAAGGCCAAGATGGTTATTGAAAATATTTGGTTAACAAATATTGATAAAGAAATAGAGAAGTGATTTAACTAATGGAATATTAATTAAGGGCTCAGTGACATGTTCAAAAGGAAATTTTGATTTTTGAAAAGAGTAAACTGTTTAAAAACTCCCAGGGAAAGACTGTTTGAATTAAAAACAAATTTAACAGAAATTTGTGAAGGCAAATTTGAATTAAAATAAAGCCAGTAAAGTGGTAACTGAGATTGAATTAGAATGATATCAAGACAAATTGGATTGTGAGATTCAAATTTGAAGTGTAATGTGATAATCAAGTTAGTAGTTGGGAATCGAGAAGAAACTCGAGTTGAAATGATATTTGGCTCGGATATATACGAATGGTTGTGTTGTGAATAAAAGCAAATTGGAATTTTATTGGGATGACCCTGTATCCGCTGAATTGATAACAGGTGGAAAGGATATAATGTTATACCGTCAAATGGTACAAGTTTATATTTCTATTGGATATAAGATTTATGAGCCGAATTGGCAAGCCGCTTGGCTGTTTGACTTTCTTTTGGGTTGGAGATGGCCCAGAGAGGCGAGTGGGAGTTTGATCGATTGACCAGTACAAAGGAGGTGCTGGCGAAATTTTTTCGGAAAAATAAGGCGTTAGAAAATTTTCAGGATTTTTGGAAATTTTCGTTGATAAGAATTAATTAATAATTAAATTAAAAATAAATTTGTTCAGTTGAAACTGAAGTTAAGAAGTGAACAAATATGTTCTAACCAGTCGATAGGGTCGTTCTCTACCTTTTAGCAATTTCGAGGACGAAATTATTTTAAGTGGTAAAGATTGTAATGACCTGCATTGGCAGAGGTATTATAATTAATTTATTTAATTATTGAAATGGTTGTTTAGAGAATTTAATGGTCGTGGAATAAAATAATAGTGAATATTTAATTAAAATAATAATTAAATAATATATTTAATTCTGAAATAATCAGAATTGGCTGAAATGGCGATATAGTGTGAACTGGATCATCTATGATATTTAATTCAGCATGGAATTTAATTCGAATAACGAATATATTATATAAACGACAGTTTGAACGTATAATTATATTATAATTAAAATCGATCTTGAAATGGTGTTGTAGTTCGTAAATTGGCGATTCGAACTTCAACTGAATGTACATGATTCATTTTAAGCCGGATTTCTGTGAAACAAGAAACGTGTGGAGCTAGTGGGGTATATCTTTCTAGTGGAAGAGAAAAATCGGGATTTCATCGTATAGATTTTGATTCATGTCCAAACCAAATTTTAGAAAAGTCACTGTGGAATTCCTTTATATTTTATAAAGGGATTATTTATATTTTTAAAAAGGAATTTCAATATAATCGAATATCGGGTTGACCCAGATTTGAAATATCAAGTTAGAAATTCATATAGGAATATTCTAAAGCTGTATGGTTTTCCACTGTGAATATATACGATAATATAAATTTATTAATATTCTATTTAATTATATTTAAATATATATATAAATATATATATATATATTTAAATGGGTCATCCAGAGCTTTAAAAATAGCCACTTTTGCAAACGAAGTCGGAATTCGACGAAACTAATTTTGTTGGATTCACAACATCAAATTATTGTTAGATTCTAAGTTACGTGATTTTTAGAGTCACTGTGTGGCCGTACGGATTTTTAGAGTGAAAAACAGTCGATAATTTGACCTTTAAAAATACGCTATGTGAGCATACGAAGTCGGAATTTGACGAAACTAGTTTCGTTGGGTTCGTAACATCGAACTGTAGCTACGTGACCAATTCCGTGATTTTCGATTATCGTGTGTGATCACACGGATTTTTAGAAAGCTAAAACGAATATAAAATAATAAAAGAAAATATCTAAATAAATATCTAGATATTTATTTCTCTTATAAATACCCCTTAACAATCCTTAAAACCTAATTTCCTCATTCGGAAATTTCCGCCGTAACTTTCTTCTTCCTCCAGTGAGACATTTTGATCTTCATTGTTTTTTTTTAAAATCACATACTCACCGATAAATCACCAAATATATGTTTTTGAACTCGTGATGGGCTGCTCTTCAAGACAGTAGGGTTTTTATGGTACTCAATGCTAAATACTGGAGTTCGAAAGTTAACCGTATACCTAGGGTTCAAGCACATAGGATTTCAAAGCGTCGAGGGGTGATTTCAAGTTGATATTGGGGTTTGGGTTTGAAAACTGCACCTTATGTGCTCATTTTGTGGGGGTCCGCCACAATTTTTGTCGGTGGTTTACTGTGATGACGCGGGTTTAGCTGAGCAGCGGAAATTACAGAATGCGATCGAGCTTCTGGTATTGGTGATGAAATCGGAGATATTGAAACGAGATGAGCGATGGTGAAGTCGATTTGAAAATCTATGGATTAAAGATAGAGCAATGGGAAAGCGGTAACGGTGTGGTATTCCTGGTGTACACGTCGGGGAATAAGAATGGGTGGAGCGGGCTTCATTGGGGTTGTTGGGTCGAGAGGTTAAGTTAAGCCCAAACGTCAATAATCCATGTTTTATTTATTTCAAAATCATGTTCTAACTTGTAAATAGAATATTTCGTTCATACGAAGTCAGAATTACAAACCGTCAGTCACGTTGGGATCGTATGGACGACGGCTACGCATTGGAACTGATTGGAAGTGGATTGGGGTTCGTTACAATTTATGGCAAAATAAATTGTCCGATCTGAATCAACGACAATTATCGTTAATTAACAATGATAGTCCAATGTGAGTAAATCTCGCTAACTCTGAATAGTTTATAATTTCATGTTGCATTTTTAGAACTGTTAAATATTGGCTGATTGACTATGTGTTGATTGTTTGATTGAACTGCTAGTCAATTAGTTGAATTTCTATATATATTCTGTTTAACAGAATATATCATATGGAACTGAAAGTGATGATATCTATATTGTTTAACATCTGTGGATGCATGGAGATAGGTAGGAGGAATCCGACTGGATTCCTCAATAGTTATTTTATTGTTTTTCATATATTGTGATATATGATGTGATATATAATCTGTTGTCGATTATATGTGTTGAACGATACTGATCATCGTGATTTGATATGTTGAATACCATAACATACCAAAATATTGATAATGGAATATTTTCAAAGTGATATTTGAAAATAAAATATTTATAAATGGGATATTTATAAATAAGAAATATTTATAAATTGGAATATTTATAAATAGGAGATATTTAGAAAAGGGAAATTATAAAATCAAAGAATAGATTTGAAAAGGAAATATTTGCAAACCATTTGCAAATAGAATAATAGAAAAGTAGGTATTTGTAAAACCATTTACAAATAGAAAGTAAAAGGAATTAATCGAATATAATTTATTCAAAATAGAAAATAAATAGAGTTATCAAATATTTGTTATTCGAATAGAGTTAAATAGAATAAGGGAGTTAATCGAATATATAGTTTATTCGAATAAAATAAAGGGAGTTAATCGAATATAGTTTATTCGAATAGAATAAAGGAGTTAATCGAATATATAGTTTATTCAAATAGAATTAAAAGAGTTATCGAATATAGTTTATTCGATAGGAGTTAAGTGAATAGAGTTAGAGTTAAATCAAAAGAGTTAAGTGAATATAATAAATTGAATAGAGTTATCGAATATACCTTATTCGAAGGAAAGAATTATCGAATAGAGATGATTCGAAAGAGAGTTACGTAAGGAAGTATGTTAAAGAATTAAAAGGTGAACTTTGTCTATTTCAAGGTTAGAAACATTGTTCAGTTAAGGTCTGAGAGGTAGTATTACCCCAACTTGATTGACTTCGTTTTTAATTTAGAAATGGTTAAGGTTCGATAGTAAAGGACGGTTATGTGAATTTAGTAATTAAAGGAAATGGTTTGAGTTGGCATCGCGATGGTTTGTTTAAAACATTTGTCTAAGTTCAATGAAGAAGCTTTGGAAATGTTTTCCAAAGAAGAAACCAGAAATGTTTTCTAATAAAGAAAACAAGAAACGGAAATGTTTTCCATTGTTAATAACGTATATTTTCCAAATTTAGAAAATAAGAAATATTGAATATAGGGAAACAAGAGATAAGTAAATTAATGAAATAAAGAGATAAATGTTGAATGATGTTTGATCGATATAAATTTCCATTTGGAAATAATATCGTTGTTTGCACACCTATTTTTCTTCGATAGTTAAATCACAGACTATCGAAGTTTTGACCATTTTAACGTTGTTAATATGGAGATACCGGTTGGATTATTATCCAAAGAACCACTCTGTATTGGCATAAGCGTTCCGAATCATATATGCCAAAGGAGATTGAAGACGGAGTTATGCTAGGGCTATCCTGTTTACAGAATAGTGCCTTCGGTTCATCCTGTTCCTGGGTGACTTGTATGGATGGATGTCTGACATAGTATTTCCAGACGATCACGTATATTGATTTCTCCAACCGTACCAAGAGTGGAAGTGGAGAAGGAAAATTCTTTTAGCTAACACATAATGTATAGTTGAGGACGTTTATCGGTGAATTGATGGATTTGACAATGTGGCATTCAAAGTGAATCTGGTGTGATGATAAAGCGTAGCTTCTAGCCTCACATCCGGTAAATGACAGAAATCGAGCAGGCAGCATGGCCAAGTCCGTCACACCGAAGTAGGGTGTATAATCACCTGATCTAGAGTTTCATTTACTTCTAAAAATCTATTGTTGATGCTGTCCCATTCGGGAAACGGTTGCTGATCCCAACCATTGGTGATATACATTCGATACACTCAAGCGAAATGAGTGGTCGGTCATGTGTGGCCGGGTTGCAAGATGTTCGTGTTGAATCCAGTGTATTCCTCTCTAGAGGTACACTAGCAAAAGGTGGTTCCATACCTTGTCATAGTTGGAAATCCATTACCCAATACGTGCTTGCAGTTTTGATTGTATACTATATATGTAGAACGTGAGATGAAAGCGTTTCTGCTAGATGATTATTATATTGTGTTGATAGACATTATTATAATATCAAAAGGTTTTTGATATAAAGATATTTGGATTCTCATAAGGGAAAAACCCGTTCCGTTATACGGCGTGGTCTTATGAGATATTGTAACAACCCGAAAATCTGAGCCAGTTTAAAATTTTTATTTTGGCAATTTTAGCGAATTTTGAATATTTAAAATGAATTATTTTAAATAATATCGACGAGAAATTTATTTTGAATATATATAGGACGTATATATTTATACGCGTCGTCGTTAGAATATAAATATTTATATATAATTATACATAGAATTGAAAATGGCGTGGTAGTTCGATAATTCGATTTCAAACTTTAATTGAATGTACCGGGTGCAAAATAATCCGGATTTTAGTGAAACCAAAAACATTAGGATCTAATTGATGATATCTTTCCAACAAATCCGAAAAATCGAAATTTCATAGCGGGAATCAAAAGATATGTCCAGTTGAAAATTCTGAATAGTCGCTATGGAATTCAGGCCCTTAAAAATAGACATTTTGCAAACGACCTCGGATTTCAACGAAACCACTTTTGTTGGATCCGTGATGTCAAGTTATTGCTAGATTCCAAATTTCATAATTTTTCGAATCAATATGTGAGCGTGGCAAAGGAAAACGTGTTTGACCAGTTTCAGTTGATTTTAATCGACTGGAAATTGGCCATTTTTCAAACGGTCTCAGAATTCGACGAAACTAGTTTTGTTAGGACCGTATCGTCAATAGGAAGCTAGAAAATATTTTTCTGGAATTTTTAGAGTTAGTATGTGACCCCGGTAAATTGAAATGCGCGTTCAAATTCAATATATAGAGTTATATGTTGATTTTGACGGAAACTGATCGAAACGATCGAATCAGCCTACGACACAATCGTCCACAGACCATGGACTTGTTTGTTTGGTTGCATAGATTAGTTAGATGAATTGATTTGAACTCAAATTGTTTGGTGAAATGATTGGATTGATTGATGTGTGAATGGCGTGGGCCTTCACTAGACCGGGGATAAGGCTAGGCCTCGTCCCGTTTCTAGTATCGTGCCGTTATGCCGCCGAAATTTTCTAAAATAAGTTAGAAAAATAAAAATATCATTTTTATTGTGTAAATGAACGAAATAGAAATTCTTGTGTTAAAATAAAATATTTTATCGTTAAAAATATTAATTTTTAACATGAATGTGAATAAATAAATATTCATTTACAAACTGGACGGTTTGTTTATGTACACCTATTTGAAGGACATTGATTGGGTCGATAAATTTTACATATCGTCCAACTGCACAAATAAAATCTGTGTTTGATTGTTTGAAACCCCACACGAGTGTTGGGATGAAATTTGAAGTTCACTCATCCTGATTGATTAAATATGTCGATCGATTGATTGATAGGCTGTTATAAGCGTTAGATATCTATATTTGTTGCTTATACAGTGTAGTGCACCTTGGTTGATGATTGATTATTTTTCAATGCTATTATACACGTGTGATGTATGAAAATCCATATAATTAACATTATATGGTGATTGATTGGGCCTCATTCCAATTTAGAAAATAAAGAATATTATAAAATAAAGGTTCATGTGTTGACTGTACTCATCCGTTGAGATTAGTCATGTGTTGAACGAAATATTTTAATAATAAAATTTACATCTTTATTAATATAAAATAAAGGTTCATGTGTTGACTGTACTCATCCGTTGAGATTAGTCATGTGTTGAACGAAATATTTTAATAATAAAATTTACATCTTTATTAATATAAAATAAAGGTTCATGTGTTGACTGTACTCATCCGTTGAGATTAGTCATGTGTTGAACGATATATTTGAAATAGAAATATTTGAAATAGAAATATTTGAAAACGAAATATTTGAAATAGAAATATTTGAAAAAGAAATATTTGAAACAGAACATTTGAAAATAGAAATATATGAAGCCGTGTTGATTAGATTGACGCCATTTAGACATGAACGATATTTATACCGATTTTACTCATTTTAAAATGAATATTGAAAAGTGATTTCGAAATCGCATATTTTGAAATGAAATTTGAATTAAATTAAATAGGAAACGAATTCGAATTGAATATATAACAAATTTGATTTCGATTGAATATAAAACGAATTTGATTTCAATTGAATATAAAACGAATTTGATTTCAATTGCGTATATAACGAATTGGAATCAAATAGAAAACCAATTTGAATTGAATCAAATAGAAAACCAATTTGAATTGAATCAAATAGAAAAACAATTTGAATTGAATCGAATAGAAAACGACTTTGAAATTGAATTGAATTGAAAAAGAATTCAAATTGAATTGAAAGCGAATGGAAATGAATTCAAATTGAGTTGAAATTTAAATTGAATAGAAATGAATTTTAAAACAAATTTATAAAGAGAAACTCAATTTTGATTTGAATTGAAATGGAAGTTGAAGTTGTTTTTGAAACGAATTTAAAACTATTTATAAAATTCGTTTTAAATAGAAATCGACGAAATATATTATATATATAATAAAATGGCGTGAATAGAACGCGCCGCGCCGCGTCAGTTCGTGAATTTCGACCATTTATTTCAAACGGACGTTACGGGAGATCCGACCGTCGGATTCTCCTAAAACCGGAACCATTGGGTTCGTATCGAAAAGAGCTTTCTAACGAATATTAGAAATTTGAAATCTAACGGTTGGATTTGGAGACACGTCCAAATCAAATTTGAAAAAGGTCGCTGTAAGTGCAGTTCGATGGCCACTGTTGGAAATCGATTGTACGGAAATCGATGTGTAAAATCATAAGAAATGATTTGGGAAAAATTGGGGTGAAAAACTCCATATTTGAAAAGATAAAAATGGGTTTTTATCGAAATGAACTAGTTTTGAACTAAATTTAAAACCCAATTATTTTTAAATAAATAAATTAGATTTAAAAAGGGGTTTTAAATAATCGGAATTTCTAATATATTTGATTGGATTTGAAATGGGTTTATCGTGAACGGTGTTTTAAATAACACTAGTTCTTTAACCCGATAATAAATAGAATGTGATTTGGGTTTGTCGTGAACTGTGTTTTAAATAACACCTAGTTCTTTAACCCAGTAAAAGGAGTTTTAACGAATCTGCAATTAAATTGAAATGTGAATCTATAATCTAAATTATCAAATTTAGAAATGAGTGAGAATGGAGTATCACCAGTTTTGCTCCAAAGCGGTAGTTAAATCTTTAATTAGATTTGAACGTGAAATGGTAATTAATTTTACCGATAACACCACAGTATTAGATATGGAGTATTACCAGTTTTGCTTCATGGGATGAATAGGTTGGGATTGGGAAATAAAATAAATAATTACTTCGGTGTGGTTCGCTAATCTCGACTAATTTAGAAAACCATAATTTGGTTTGAAACGACATCCAAAGGAAGATTTAAGGATAAATTTTAAAGAATTTATCTTGGATAAAATTAATGGGAACCTTTCCCTAAAAATGTGATTTTGTGAATAAAATAATATTCTGAATTGGAATGAGGCGTATGTTGTGTTTGTGTAACATTTGTTTTAATATACGCGGGTTGTTCGGAAAGGTCGGGTTTACACCCATTCTGAATAACTGATTCGACGATATGTCGAAGATGAAGACGGTGGTTGAAGACCGGAAGTCATCAAATCGTTTGGATAATTACTGACGATCCTGATTGGGCTGTACACCCAAGAGGATGGAAATAGTTGGTGGTCGTCCAGACGTACTTGGAGATGGACGGATATGCGAGGAAAGTGCCTCCGGTTTCGTTCAGACCCAGAACGAACTTGTAAATGGATTGTGTGTCCGACACTGGATTTTATTCTGTGTTGATTGATTTCTATTAAATATACATCTGTTTGGCGGCGGAGAATTTATTCTTTTGCTTAACACCCTTCTCTGAGACGTACGAGCTCAGAGGTTGTATATCGATGGACATCAGTCGCATGGCATGAATTGCCTGTGTGGCACGCTAAGATGCAATGATCAAGGCTTCTGTTGAAAAGCAAAGTCTTGTGGTTGATGATCAAAGCACGCCTACGTGGCAGCTTTGTGTATAGCGTGAATTCGCGAGCCTGACATCTCGATATGAGTCAAAAACGGGATACGGACTGCAGGGAGAGCACGACGTTTCTTTCTAGCTTTGGTGGTGTCAGTGACTTACCAGCCCTGACATTTATATACTTTTCACCTATGTGGTTGTTGGAATGCGAGGCGCCTCGATTTTAGGTCTGTAAGGACCGGGAAACGTGTGTTCAGGAATAAATAATCCTCTAACGTAAGTGAGGACCGGCCCTGAAGATCCAAGGATTGCCCAGAGTGTGTAGTCCTGAGATATTTGCTAGAGTGTCTCGAGCGCGGAGAGGAGCTTGCCCCTTGCCTCGACTCATGACGGAAATCCAATTTCCAATACGTGTATTTCGGCTTTATTTGTAGAGCCTAGTATGGCGACATAGTGGGATGGGGCACTCATGCCGTCTATGATTTATATTTATGATTGAAATTGGTTTGACACTATACACTTATTATAGTATCAAATGATTTGTTTTAAACGTACCAAGCATGTTTAGCGGTTATAAGGTAAAACCCTATCCTCCGGCTTGCGTTGCATTGTGTGATGGGACCTGGGTCTTATAATAGCTTCATTTTTCGAAAAAGCATTGCGCTGTTTATTCTATATGCACTGGTATTCTTGGGAGAAAACCCGTTTCGTGTTATAAGGCGTGGTCCCTTGAATTACTCTCTTTTAAAAGTAAAGTTTTAAATAACTGTTTTAGTTCTCACACCAGTCACATGACTGACCTGGAGTTTATTGTTTTAACCTAAACTCTGGGTGCCCCTATTTTCCGCACGGGCAGCTAGTAGTTTTGGTTTTGCAAATTTATATTCACAGGATCCTGGTTTACAGCTGGAATGATATCCGGAAAGCTCTGTATCCGTATATCACCTTCAGTTGTGTTTTATATTATTTTTCCGCTGCTATGTAATTTATTGTAATCTCTGATATTTATCGAATGTAATTTATTCATTCATACTCTGTATATTCTTGTATCTGATGGAATTGTTGTAATAGCAATGAAATGTTCTTCCGTCTGCGTTCTGATTTGTCCTGTTCTCAAACAAACAGGGGTTTCGAACGGTCTAGATCGGTTTAACGACTGATTCAGATCGAGCGAAATTCCTTCTCGTCACAAATATCGATTACCTGCTTGAACTGTTTTAAACTGTTTTACTCACACCAGTCCCATGATTGACCCGGAGTTTATTTGTTTTGTTTTCCCTAAAACTCTTGGGTGCCTAAATTTGTACGGGCAGTCATGTAGTCGGGATTTACAGATATACTGGAAGAGCTTGGAGCATGAGGCTTCAGGATCATATAGCTATAGTTATTTCCGCAGTGTTGTAAGTGCTGTATTTTGACAATGATATGTATATTCAAGTACAGATTTGTATTTCAAAGTTATGTTATGAAATATATTTATTCGTTCCGCTGTGAGATTCGTGTTACTCTGATATTATGTTCTTCTTCTTCTATTCTAAGTTTCTATCTTATCTTTCCTCACCCTCTAATTTCTTTCATTAATGACCGGTATTTTTCGATGTTTGGTTAGTCATCATTGAGTTTATGGTGATAACCAAAGTCGACAAAATCCCGGGTCATTACAGATTCATTGAATCTTGAAGTTTTCATAAACCTTCAAGTGATTTCAGATAAACCGCTTCATTAAATCTTGGATCATGATTTGTCTTCTTAAACTTGTTGAAAATTTTCTGAAAAATGTTCTTGTGAAACTTATTCTGAACATGTCTTGCTCCTTTGATTGATGGAATTGGTTAGTAAATTTATCTGCTTGGGCTTTGTAATTGGATATTGACTGAGATACCTTTGTTAGCCATCGGTAGTATTCAAATTCTTGTTAATGGAGACAAAAAGCGGTGTCAAATTAGAAGTGCTGAAAAAAATATTGATTTGACTCTAACCCTATATATATTTTTCTCCTCTTATCTTGTATATCTTTTAAATCCCCTCTTTTAATTGATTTTTCAATTTTAAAATCATTTATTGATTATCTATTCAAAAATTAAAATTAATAACCAAAAAGTATTGTATTTACAACTCATCAAAATTATTAACGGATTATTGAAATTATGATGAGTTGTGACTATAGTATATTTCATAACAAGAGGAAATTTTACATAAAGTTTCATGATGATTGAACAGTTAATATAATATATTTGAGTTAGAAGTTTATTTCACGAACATCTTCCTAGTCTATCATCATTCTGCCATCCTTCAAGATTTTTTATGATTGTGGAGAGTTTAATATTTTTTAAATCATTTTGAATAAACAGTGGAAGTATTTGTGATGGAATTATTATTATATTATTATCTTTCAGAATCATTGATAATTGATAATTTTCAACAATCTTGGTACAGTTGAGCATATTTCATGATATTATTAATTTAGAAATTTATTTCACAACCATTTTTGTACCTACCACATCTCTGTCTTCCATATACTGGTTTTATAAACTGAGGAGTTTTCTTTTTGGAACAAAAAATAATAAAATATAATATTCATAAATGTTTCTCTAACCTCATTTAAAAATCCAAGCTTTGGTCATGCATGGTTATGAGATTACTTATATATAAGCTGCAAACGACCTCATTTAAAAATCCAAGATCTGGTTATGTGTGGTCAATATGCCCTTAAATAAAATTTATATGAAATTCTCCTATGTGTGTAAAAACCAGCCTATAAATCCATTTTCTATTTTGTGAAATGTGTTAATATATTGTGATATATTATGATCTGTTGATTGATAGCTATTGGGATTTGAGATTATTTGATTACTTCACTTAAATTGACTTTATAATTATAGCCCAAATCCATCATTGTTTTTATGATTCATCTTTAAAAACCTTTTTGAAAATAAATGAATCATATTTTTGAAACTCTCTCCATTTTTATAAATTTCATTGTAAATCCATCATTCTATAATGTTAAATTTGCCACTAGTTCTTAGAATATTATAATTTTTGTCTGACTGTTTGAGATTTATGATGATCGCTCTTCTTCTTAAGCTGGCATTATATTTTTAGTCATTTTTCATCATTGTTTTTAATCTCTATATCCTATTGATGATAACAAAAGGGGGAGAATAGGTTAAGATTTTTATCCATGATTGTATATTCTTTGATTATTTTAATATTGAAGGTTCAGTTATTCATTTTCACTCTTGCACATATTTAGGGGGAGTTTTCTTATAGGGGGAGAATTCAAAAAGGGGGAGTTCAATAATTCACAGTCAAACACATTTATTATAATATTTACTTAAAATCTTATTTTATGTTTGTCATCATCAACAGGAGGAGATTGTTGTATCTAACAATCCTATGATTTTTGTTTGATGATAACAAACATATATTTATTATTATAAATGTGTTTGTAATTATACTGTTATACTACATCACAGACAGAATATAATATTTATATTTAAATAGAATACTACTACATAAGAATTTAAATATTCAAACTGTATTTTATTTGAATATAATATTTTACTTCAATTTTCCTAACAGTACAAATTTATAACTCCACTATTTGTATATTTCACTAAAATACAATACATATACATTCAGTTTCATTTGTATACATTGCTTCTCACTACAGTTCACTCAGTCAATCGTTTGTACAAATACTCATATATATTGTTGCCTCGCATACATCCTGTTGACACACTTTTTGGTAAAAGCTGTCACACTGAATATCTGGATAGCATCGCGCTCGGATATGGAGAACATCGTCAGAAGACAGGTAGCGATTTGGTCAAAGTCGCATCACGAACAAAAAAAGGCCCGAAACTCCTATCAGATGACTCTTTTGGGCCCGAAAATAGTGATTACGAAGCTAAGCTCTGTAATTCTTGTAGATCTCTGAATTACCTTCAGTTTGTGCTTTGGTTTGGCTTAATCGGACTTACGGTTTGAAAGTTATGCCCGTTTTCGTGAATAGGTGTAATCTGGCAATCATTTGGATGAAGTGACGAAGCAACACCTCCTGGACCAGATCGCCCCCTTTGGCTCATGGGCTCCTCATTGGTTCGCACACACTAGATCGCTCCCATCAGCTCGCCCACGGTTGGATCGCCCCCTCGGTTCGCACTCCTGCATCATGATCCGACCCGCTCTGCGTCAGCATCAACACTCGAGCACCACGATCAGCTCGGCTCGTACTGTCCAATCACGATGCGACCCATGACCACAAACCAATCTCCAGACCTACAGATACGCGCACTGTTTTGACCTATTCTTAAGGCTACTCCTGCTCCTATTTTCCCGGATTGGGTGCCACGTACCCTATCACGAACTGGTCTTCCAAGAAGCTCTCCTACAACTATAAATACACCATTTGAAGATATTTTCAAGGATCTTTTGGCTCTAACACCTCACAGCTTCCTGCATTGCTCTCTACAAAGCATTTTCAACAGCAAAAGAGCCAAATTCCACATTATAACACGAGGATTTCGTGTATAGTCTCATGATTTCTTACCTCTTTTCATTGTAAACACGAGGATTTCGTGTATAAACCGATAGGATTGTACTTGTAACTTCTTAGGATTTAAGAAGAGATAAAGTGGACGTAGGCTTGGTTTGAGCCGAACCACTATAAAAACTTCGCGTGTCTCCTCTTTATTTACTGTTTTCTACATTCTATGATCTGTGATCTGCAATTGCGTGTTAGGCCCAGAAATTGGTCTAACATTTTGGCGCGCCAGGAAGGGGGGGCACACAACAACCTCAATGGCAAACAAAAGAAAAAAAACTGGAACTTATGCTCATGCCGATGATGTTGACGTTGAAGGCGCAAGGAATGAGGCAAGCCTGAAGGCTTCCTCCCATGAGAACCCATTAGCATACTTGACCAGAGAAGAGATGGATGGAGTTCTCACTGAACTAAGAGATCGGATGGCATGACAAGATGATCTCCTACAGAAACAACAGGAAATGATCAACCAATTCTTCGCTTGGATGGATGGAAGGCCAAGCAATGCTCAAGTCACTGGAAACGAAACCATTGAAGTGGCTCGAGTATCAACCGGACTCGGGGGCAACCATCCCGTTCAACAGCATCAACCATCTCATGATACACCTCTAGATCGCGATCCGGATTGTTGTGCACCACCAGGCTCATGAGCCGATCCCAGCAACTCACTCCCGTTTTCTCAACAACAACCGGTTCGTGACCTACCTCCAGGACCTAGTTGGATCGCCCCCTGCTTCACGAACCTACCTCGCGAACCGACCCCCTCGAACCGGGTCGGGTCTCCACCCTCGATCCGCGAGCCGCGATCCCCAGGCAATAGCTCACCAACAGTCTCCATCCTCTCCTGCATTCAACGTTGGGGGCACCAACTCGGATTTTGGTAGTTTGCAACAGCTTTTTGAAGGCAATCGACTCGCTAATCTGATTCAACGCCTCTCGAGAGGCCGCACCTATCAGAATGATGTGGATGACGTCAATCACAACCCATTCACTCAAGAAATCAGGAATTCCTGCAATCCCCAGAATTTCAAACTTCCACAGCTGGAGCCATACAATGGCAGGACGGATCATACCGTGCACCCGATGTGCTACAAACGGCATATGGAAGTTCAATCGGCGTCGGAAAACGTCATGGCTAAATGTTTTCCCCTCTTCCTAAATGATATAGCAGCCATGTGGATTCGACAGCTAGAGATGGAATCGATCAACAGCTGGAATATGTTGGTCGCCCGTTTTCTTGAACAGTTTCGGGTCCACATTGCTCGACCCAAGAACGTCATGTCACCCAGTACAATCAAGCAGAGGCCTAGAGAAACTCTGCGTTCATTCCTGGAAAGATTCAACGTTGCAGCAGCATCAGTTGATCTCCCTGAACCGTCGATGGTACTGATGGCAGCGGTATCCGGTGTCTTGGATAACACGAAATTCAAAAAATCTTGGTACCGAGATCCACCGTGAATTCTCGGCGAATTCTACCTTGAAGCAGATAGATTTCTGCGGGAAGAAGATGCAACCTCCGAGAAGAAAGTTCTCGATATCAACATGCTCAAAGACAGAGAACCGTCTGATTCTGGAAATGGCAAAGGAAAAGCCGCCTTCAAGAATGATCGCAACACTCAGCCCCGGAGAGGGCCCAGATATGAAAGGTATACTGAGCTCATTGCTTCGCTTCCTGACATTTACATGGACACAAACGGTGTTGTCTCCTACCCAATGCCTCCCAGGAGGGAGCCATTACAGAGAGAACGCGTTTCCGGAAAGCACTGCATATTCCGCGATATGGACGGACACGACACAAATGACTGCATGCATCTTCGTGATTTGATTGGGGAACCGTTTAGACGTGGAGAGCTGCCCGAGTATGTGAAACTACCTACAGCGCCTGCACTTGCGCTGCCACCTCCTGCTCCCCGGAGAGGGAATGACCCTGGATTGAGCTCTCGTGGGCTCATCATCAACTAATCTGAATGAGATCAGCTTTCATTTTCTGCATTTCTTAGGCTTTAAGATTTGTTTTTCCTTTCATTAGGTTTTCTGATTGGTTGAATCGGAGTACACACATACAGGGTTAGGATGTATCCCCAAAGCGTGCTCTGGACTCGGTGTCAAACCAATCAGGATTTGACTTGGTTTTGCATTTGGAATTGAATAAGGAAGGACTTTCCAAGCGTGGATTATGTTTGGAGGATTTAAGTATCTTATCAGGATGTGGTAGGATCCTCAATTTTGGTTAAAGTATGGCTTATCCTTATTATGGAACTCTAGGTATGGATTATGCCTAGGGATGGACTATCTTGTCAGGCTGTGGTAAGCATAGCTCTACTTCGGGTTTGAGTATGGTTTATACTCACTTTGGAATCTTAAGTACGGATTATACTTAGTAACGACAAATGGTCTTGTCAGGACGTGACAAAAGAAATCGGGTATGGATTTTACTCGGTTTGAACTCCAGGGTATGGATTATGCCCTGCAAATGGTCTTTCAGGATGTGACAAAAGAAATCGGGTATGGATTATATTCGATTTGAACTTTTGGGTATAGATTATGCCTGGAAATGTTGGCCCTTGCCAGGATTGGGCAGGATGACTCAAACGTCCCTTGAGTATAGTTTATGCTCATTAGACGCCGAAGCATGGTTTATGCTCAGAAAATATGAACAATATCGCCAGGATTTGTTTTTCCTTTATCTCTTTACAGATTTCCTGGACTATCCAGAATGAATCTTCCTTCAACCAGCAAGATATGTTCTGAGGGGCAAACTTGTTGACACACTTTTTGGTAAAAGCTATCACACTGAATATCTAGATAGCATCGCGCTCAGATATGGAGAACATGTCAGAAAACATGTAGCGATTTGGTCAAAGTCGCATCACGAACAAAGAAAGGCCGGAAACTCCTATCAGACAACCTCTTTTGCGCCCGAAAACAAAAATTATGTAGCTAAGCTCAATAATTTTTGTAGATCTCTGAATAAGCTTCAGTTTGAGCTTTGGTTTGGCTTAATCGGACTTACGGTTTGAAAGTTATGCCCGTTTCCGTGAATGGGTGTAATCAGGCAATCATATGGATGAAGTGACAAAACAACACCTCCTAGACCGGATCGCCCCCTTTGGCTCATGGGCTCCTCATTGGTTCGCACATACCAGATCGCTCCCATCAGCTCGCCCATGGTTGGATCGCCCCCCTCGGTTCACAATCCTGCATCACGATCCGACCCGCTCCGCGTCAGCATCAGCACTCGAGCACCACGATCAACTCGGCTCGTACCGTCCAATCACGTCCGACCCATAACCACAAACCAATCTCCAGACCTACAGATACGCGCACTATTTTGACCTATTCTTAAGGCTACTCCTATTTTCTCGGATCGGGTGCCATGTACCCCATCACTAACGGTCTTCCAAGAAGCTCTCCTACAGCTATAAATACACCATTTGAAGGCAATTTCAAGGATCTTTTGGCTCTAACACCTCACGGCTTCCACCATTGCTCTCTGCAAAGCATTTGCAGCAGCAAGGGAGCCAAATTCCACATTATAACATGAGGATTTTGTGTATAATCTCATGATTTCTTACCTATTTTCATTGTAAACACAAGGATTTCATGTATAAACCGATAGAACTGTACTTGTAACTTCTTAGGATTTAAGAAGAGATAAAATGGACGTAGGCTTGGTTTGAGCCGAACCACTATAAAAACTTCGCGTGTCTCCTCTTTATTTACTGTTTTCTGCATTCTGTGATCTGTGATCTTCAATTGGGTTTTGGGCCCAGAAATTGGTCTAACATTTTGGCGTGCCGGGAAGAGGGCATACGACAACCTCAATGGCGAACAAATGTAAAAAGACTGGAACTTCTGCTCATGCCGATGATGCTGAGGCGCAAGGAATGAGGCAAACCTGGAGGCTTCCTCCCATGGGAACGCATCAGCATACTTGACCAGAGAAGAGATGGATGGAGTTCTCACTGAACTGAGAGATCGGATGGCACGGCAAGATGATCTCCTCCAGAAACAACAGGAAATGATCAACCAATTCTTCGCTTGGATAGATGGAAGGCCGACCAACGCTCAAGTCACTGGAAACAAAGCCATTGAAGCGGCTCGAGTATCACCCGGACTCGGGGGCAACCCTCCCGTTCTACAGCATCAACCATCTCATGATACACCTCTAGATCGCGATCCAGATCGTGGCGCACCACTAAGATCATGAGCCGATCCCAGCAACTCGCTCCCGTTTGCTCAACAGCAACCGGTTCATGACCTACCTCCAGGACCTAGTTGGATCGCCCCCTTCTTCACAAACCTGCCTCGCGAACCGACCCCCTCGAACCGGGTCGAGTCGCCACCCTCGATCTGCGAGCCGCGATTCCCAGGCAACATCTCACCAACAACCTCCATCCTCTCCTGCATTCAACGCTGGGGGCACCAACTCTGATTTTGGTAGTTTGCAATAGCTTTTTGAAGGCAATCGATTCGCTGATCTGATTCAACATCTCTCGAGAGGCTGCACCTATCAGAATGACGTGGATGACGTCAATCACAACCCATTCATTCAGGAAATCAGGAATTTTCGCCATCCCCCGAATTTCAAACTTCCACAGCTGGAGCCATACAACGGCAGGACGGATCCTATCGTGCACATGATGCGCTACAAACGGCATATGGAAGTTCAATCGGCATCGGAAAACGTCATGGCTAAATGTTTTCCCTTTTTTCTAAGTGATATAGCAGCCATGTGGATTCGGCAGCTAGAGACGGAATCGAATAATAGCTCGAATATGTTGGTCGCTCGCTTTCTTGAACAGTTTCGGGTCCACATCGCTCGACCCAAGAACGTCATGTCACTCACTACAATCAAGCAGAGGCCTAGAGAAACTCTGCGTTCATTCCTGGAAAGATTCAACGTTGCAGCTGCATCAGTTGATTGCCCTGAACCGTCGATGGTACTGATGGCAGCGGTATCCGGTGTCTTGGATAACACAAAATTCAAAAAATCTTGGTACCGAGATCCACCGTGAAATCTCGGTGAATTCTACCTTGAAACAGATAGATTTCTGCGGGAAGAAGATGCAACCTCCGAGAAGAAAACATGCTCAAAGACAGAACCGTCTGATTCTGGAAATGGCAAAGGAAAAGCCGCCTTCAAGAATGATCGCAACACTCAGCCCCGAAGAGGGCCCAGATATGAAAAGTGTACTGAGATCATTGCTTCGCTTTCTGACATCTACATGGACACAAACGGTGTTGGCTCCTACCCAATGCCTCCCAGGAGGGAGCCATCACAAAGAGAACACGATTCTGGAAAGCACTGCATATTCCACGATATGGACGGACATGACACAAATGACTGCAGGCATCTTCATGATTTGATTGAGGAACGGGTTAGACGTGGAGAGCTGCTCGAGTATGTGAAACTACCAACAGCGCCTGCACCTGCGCTGCCATCTCCTGCTCCCCGGAGAGGGAATGAGCCTGTATCGCGCTCTCTTGGGCTAATCATCAATTGATCTAGACGAGATCATCTTTCATTTTCTGCATTTCTTAGGCTTTAAGATTTGTTTTTCCTTTCATTAGGTTTTACGATTGGTTGAATTGGAGTACACATGTACGGGGTTAGGATGTATCCCCAAAGTGTGCTCTGGACTCGGTGTCAAACCAATCAGGATTTGACTTGGTTTTGCATTTGGAATTGAATAAGGAAGGACTTTCCCAGCATGGATTATGTTTGGAGAATTTAAGTATTTTGTCAGGATGTGGCAGGATCCTCAACTTCGGTTAAAGCATGGCTTATACTTATTATGGAACTCTAGGTATGGATTATGGCTAGGGACGGACTATCTTGTCAGGCTGTGGCAAGCGTAGCTCTACTTCAGGTCTGAGTATGGTTTATACTCACTTTGGAATCTTAAGTATGTATTATACTTAGGAATGACAAATGGTCTTGTCAGGATGTGACAAAAGAAATCGGGTATGGATTATACTCGGTTTGAACTCCAGGGTATGGATTATGCCCTGCAAACGGTCTTGTCAGGATGTGATAAAAGAAATCAGTTATGGATTATATTCGATTTGAACTTCTGTGTATGGGTTATGCCTGGAAATGTTGGCCCTTGCCAGGATTTCGCAGGATGACTCAAACGTCCCTTGAGTATGGTTTATGCTCATTAGACGCCGAAGCATGGTTTATGCTCAGAAAATATGAACAATATCGCCAGGATTTGGCACGTTTTTTTCCTTTATCTCTTTATAGATTTCCTGGACTATCCAGAACAAATCTTCCTTAAACCAGCATGATATGTTTTGAGGGGCAAACTTGTTGACACACTTTCTGGTAAAAGCTGTCACACTGAATATCTGGATAGCATCGCGCTCGGATATGGAGAACATCATCAGAAGATAGGTAGCAATTTGGTCAAAGTCGCATCACGAACAAAGAAAGACCCGAAACTCCTATCAGACAACCTCTTTTGGGCCCGAAAACAGCGATTACGGAGCTGAGCCCTATTACTCTTGTAGATCACTGAATTAGCTTCAGTTTGAGCTTTGGTTTGGCTTAATCGGACTTATGGTTTGAAAGGTATGTCCGTTTCCGTGAATGGGTGTAATTTGGAAATCATTCGGATGAAGTGACGAAGCAACACCTCCTGGACGGGATCGCCCCCTTTGGCTCGTCGGCTCCTCCTTGGTTCGCACACACCGGATTGCTCCCATCAGCTCGCCCACGGTTGGATCGCCCCCTCGGTTCGCACTCCTGCATCACGATCCGACCAGCTCTGCGTCAGCATCAGCACTCGAGCACCACGACCAGCTCGGCTCGTACTGTCCAATCATGATCCGACCCATGACCACAAACCAATCTACAGATACACGCATTTTTTTGACCTATTCTTAAGGCTACTCCTACTCCTATTTTCCCAGATCGGGTGCCACGTACCCCATCACGAACCGGTCTTCCAAGAAGATTTCCTACAACTATAAATACACAATTTGAAGGCATTTTCAAGGATCTTTTGGCTCTAACACCTCACGGTTTCCACCATTTCTCTCTGCAAAGCATTTTCAGCAGCAAAGGAGCCAAATTCCACATTATAATGCGAGGATTTCGTGTATAATCTCATGATTTCTTACCTCTTTTCATTGTAAACACGAGGATTTCGTGTATAAACCGAGAGAATTGTACTTGTAACTTCTTAGCATTTAAGAAGAGGTAAAGTGGACGTAGGCTTAGTTTGAGCCGAACCACTATAAAAACTTCATGTGTCTCCTCTTTATTTACTGTTTTCTGCATTCTGTCATCTGTGATCTACAATTGGGTGTTAGGCCCAGAAATTGGTCTAACACATTCACACTATGTTATACGTTCATTGATACTGTCGCTTGTCTTCTGTCTGTCATCTTCACTATCAGTCCAGCCTTCTGCTTACCTGTCAGAAAAAGAAACACACACAGTAATCTAGAAAGAAATATTTTTAAATTCTAGTAGATTTAATTTTTATTTTAAAAATTTATTAGCCTTAGAATTTTGGTTCGTTTCTCATCATTTTTTATGACTTGATCTAATTTTTTATGGACATCCATCTGTGTCTAGACAGCTTGTAAAATTCACAGTGATACACTGTAAATACCACAAGGTAGACAACTTATCTGTAGTGCTCACATATATATAATCTGTCGTGCAGTATACATGTATACACATATATGTGTATGTATATACACATATTTACTGTGCAGGGGAAATATGGTTAAAAATGGATAAATATATCGAACATGGTGTGTTCAGATGAAGCCTGACGTACATGCACAGTGCATAGGCCAGGTATACACGAACACACATGCACTGAGGAGCGACCATGAAGGCCAAGCTCGACCCAGTGTAAGTGCACGAGCATGAACCAAAACAAGTGGTCGAGCAGCAATGGTAAATGGACAGTGCATGTAATGACCCGCATTGGCAGAGGTATTATGATTAATTTACTTAATTATATAATAGTGATATAGTGAATTTAATGGTCGTGGAATTAAATAATGGTGAATATTTAATTAAAATAATAAATTAAATAATATATTTAATTCTGAAATAATCAAAATTTACTGAAATGACGATATGGTGTGAACCGGATCATCTGTGATATTTAATGCAACTTGGAATTGAATTTGAATAACGAATATATTATATAAACGATAGTTTGAATATAGAATTTTAATATAATTAAAATCGAGCGTGAAATAGCGGTGCAGTTCGTAAATTGGCGATTCGAACTTCAACTGAATGTACAGGATTCGTTTTAAGCCGGATTTCTACGAAACAAGAAACGTGTGGAGCTGGTGGAGTATATCTTTCTAGTGGAAGAGAAAAATCGGGATTTCATCGTGTATATTTTGATTCACGTCCAAATCAAATTTTAGAAAAGTCGCTGTGGAATTCCTTTATAATTTATAAAGGAATTATTTATATTTTAAAAAGGAATTTCAATATAAATCGAATATCGGGTTGACCCAGATTGAAATATCAAGTTATAAGTCCCAGTAGAGTTGTATGGTATTCCACTGTGAATATCGACAATAATATTTATTTTTAAATATTAAATTTAATTATATTTATATATTTAAACGGGTCATTCAGAGCTTTAAAAATAACCGGTTTGGAAAACGAAGTCGGAATTCGGCGAAACTAATTTTGTTGGTTCCGCAATGTCAAATAGTTGTTAGATTTCAGTTTCGTGATTTTTGAAGTCAGTATGTGGCCGTACGGATTTTTAGAGTGAAAAACTGTCAGTATTTTAACGGTTAAAAATATGCTGTGTGAGCAAACGGAGTCGGAATTCGACGAAACCATTTTCGTTGGGCCCATAATGTCGAACTCTAGCTGCATGTCAATTTTCATGATTTTTAGGTATCGTGTGTGATCACACGGATTTTTGGAAGATGGAAATGAATATAAAATAACAAAAATAAAATATCTAAGATAAATATCTCCATCCTTACTCACTATAAATACACCTTAATCTTGCCTAAACCTAAATATTTTTCATTCTTGGTCAATGAGAAATCCGCCTTCGTTCTTCATATTTTCAGAAGAAAAAGAAAAAAACAATCCATCTTCAAAATTCAAAAACAAATCAAATAAAATCGCTTAAATCCAAAACCATATATCTTTGCAATCCTAGTGTCGAGTGCTACATGCTGGTGGTTGTTTTTTTGAACTCGATCCCGTTTTGATGTCATCAAGTTTTGTTACTTAGCCTAGGGTTTGATTTTTGGAGAGGATTTGAAGCTTGAATCCTTGTTTCCGATATCGATTTGGGATTGAGGAGGAAAAATGGGTTTTGTTTGCCAAGTTTGGGGGGGAAACGATGATGTTTTGGTTCAATGGTCGATTGGTGTCGAGCGGAAATTTCTGTTCGATGGAATGGGGCTTTCATGTGCGAGTTGGAGTAAATGCATACGAGGTGGAAGAGAAACCGATGAGAGGAACGATGGTGATGCTTTCTAGTCGAACGGTGATGAAGTGATGAAACGGTTTGGGAAGGAAGTTCTGTTAATGGTGAAAAGGGGAATATTGGAGTCGCGTTTTGCAAAGAGGAAGAAGGAGTGAGGTCGGGTTGGGTCTGAACGGGAATGGGCCGGGTTTGTTAAAAGTGGTGAGGCCCGATAAAAAAAATAGTTTAAGTTTATTTTTATTTAAAATTGTTTAAAAGCTTGTAATCATCATAACTTTATCACACGTGAATGAAATTCAGCGGAACAGGATCCGACAGGATCATATGGACGAGAGCTTCACAATGAAGCTGACTGGGAGTGGATTGGAGTTCGTCTGAATTTACGGCGAATTTAATTGTTTGATTCAAAATCAAATAAGAGTTTATTGCTCTTTAACGATGAACTGCCAAAGTGTGTAAATCTCACTAACTCTGAATAGTTTATAATTTCATGTTCTATTTTTAGAATTGTTAAATATTGGTTGATTAATTGTGTGTTGACTGTTTGATTGAACTGCTAGTTAGTTAGTTGAATTTCTATATTGATTCTGTTTAACAGAATATATCATATGGAGTTTAATCGATGTTAGTTTAATCGAGTTAAAAGGAGTTAATCAATGTTAGTTTAATCGAAAGGAGTTAATCGATGTTAGTTTAATCGATTAGAGTTCAAGCAAACGAGTTAATTGAATATAGTTTATTTGAATAGAAAGTAAATGGAGTTAATCGAATATAGTTTATTCGAATAGTAAAAGGAATTAATCGAATATAGTTTATTCAAGTAGAATAAAGGAGTTAATCGAATATATAGTTTATTCAAATTGAATTGAAAGAGTTATCGAATATAGTTTATTCGATAGGAGTTAAGTGAATAGAGTTAAAGTTAAATCAAAAGAGTTAAGTGAATAGAATAAATTGAATAGAGTTATCGAATATACCTTATCGAAGGAAAGAATTATCGAATATAAAAGATTTGAAAGAGAGTTACGCAAGGAAGTTTGTTAAAGAATTAGAAGGGTGAACTTTGTCTATTTCAAGGTTTGAAACGTTGTTCAGTTAAGGTCTGAGAGGTAGTATTACCCCAACTTGATTGACTTCATTTTTAACTAAGGAATGGTTAAGGTTCGATTGTAAAGGAATGGTTAAGGTTCAATAGTAAAGGATGGTTAAGTGAATTTAGTAATTAAAGGAAATGGTTTGAGTTGGCATCGCAATGGTTTGTTTAAACATCTGTCTAAGTCCAATGAAGAAGCTTTGGAAATGTTTTCCAAATAAGAAACAGGAAATGTTTTCTAATAAAGAAAACAAGACATGGAGATGTTTTCCATTGTTAATAACGTATATTTTCCAAATTTAGAAAATAGGAAATATTGAATACAAGGAAACAGGAGATAAGTAAATTAATGAAATAAAGAGATAAATGTTGAATGATGTTTGATCGATATAAATTTCCATTTGGAAATAATATCGTTGTTTGCACACCTGTTTTTCTTCGATAGTTAAATCATAGGGTATCGAAGTTTTGGCAATTTTAACGTTGTTAATATGGAGAGACCGGTTCGATTATTATCCAAAGAACAACTCTGTATTGGCACAAGCGTTGCGAATCATATATGCCAAAGGAAATTGAAGACGGAGTTATGCAAGGGCTATCTTATTTACAGAATAGTGCCTACGGTTCATCCTGTTCCTGGATGACTTGTATGGATGGATGTCTGACAGAGTATTTCCAGATGATCACGTATATTGATTTCTCCAACCATACCAAGAGTGGAAGCGGAGAGGGAAACTTCTTTTAGCTAACACATAATGTATGGTTGAGGATGTCAATCGGTGATTTGATGGATCTGACGATGTGGCATTCAAAGTGAATCTGGTGTGATGATAAAGCGCAGCTTCTAGCCTCACATCCGGTAAATGACAGAAATCGGGCCGGCAGCATGGCTAAGTCGGTTGCACCGAAGTAGGGTGTATAATCACCTGATCTAGAGTTTCGTTTACTTCTCGAAATCTATTGTTGATGCTGTCCCATTCGGGAAACGGTTGCTGATCCCAACCGTTGGTGATATACATTCGATACACTCAAGCGAAATGAGTGGTCGGTCATGTGTGGCCGGGTTGCAAGATGTTCTTGTCGAACCCAGTGTATTCCTCTCTAGAGGTACACTAGCGAAAGGTGGTTCCATACCTTGTCATAGTTGGAAATCCATTACCCAATACATGCTTGCAGTTTTGATTGTATATTGTATATTATATATGTAGAACGTGAGATGAAAGCGTTCTTCTAGATGATTATTATTATTGTGGTTGATAGACATTATTATAATATTAAAAGGTTTTTGATATAAAGATAATTTGGATTCTCATAAGGGAAAAACCCGTTCCATTATACAGCGTGGTCTTATGAGATATCGATTACCTGTTTGAACTGTTTTAAGCTGTTTTACTCACACCAGTCCCATGACTGACCCAGAGTTTATTTGTTTGTTTCCCTAAATTCTTGGATGCCTAAATTTGTACGGGCAGTCAAGTAGTCGGGATTTACAGATATACTGGAAGAGCTTGGAGCAGGAGGCTTCAGGATTTATATAGCTATAGTTTATTTCCGTTGTGTTGTAAGTGCTGTACTTTGAAAATGATGTATATTCAAGTACAAATGTATATTTCAAGTTATGTTATATATATTATATGTTATTCGTTCTATTGTGAGATTCGTGTTACTCTGATGTTGTCTTGTTCTTCTTCTTCTATTCTAAGTTTCTACCTTATCTTTTCTCACCCTCTGTTTTCTTTCTATTAATTTCCTGGTTTTCAGTGCAATTTGGGGTTGGACTTGTGTTATTTAGTCAGCTCAAATTGGACTGGATTTTCGGGTTATTACAGTTGGTATCAGAGCTTAAGTTAAGTGAATTACCGTGGCTTGTGGCGTGACTTAGTAGAGATAGGGTTAGTAATACCCTAGATTGAGTTTGAGTGTATATATACGAGTGAACGTATTTGTTATTGATATAAAAATTGTTTTATATTGTGGAGATTCATTGGTTGAGTTGTTTATGGGTTCTGGTCGATCAGTCTGATCCACTGTATCGGTAGGAGTTACTAAACACTTGAATATGATGGGTCGACAAGATATGTTTTGAAAAGAGGGTAAATTAAAATAAGTTTACCCAAGGTATATCTTGATATAGGGAAGATATATATATCAAAATTATAATATAGTGGATATATTGGTTGTTATTATAATCAAGTAAGATTATAAATTAAATGGTTATGTAAATAATCAATCAGAATTCATATAAGTGAAATACGTGAAATCAGATGAATTAAATCTGAATTTAAACCAGAAATTGAATTAAAATTCTGGAAAATTGGATAAGTGTTTGTAAATGGATTTGGATTAAAAATAAGAAAAATTTAAGATCCTGGGAGATTTTAAATTGTTTTACAAGCAGTGTGAATTATATTTTGAAATGAATTTCAAAGTGGAAATGTTTAGAAATGGTTTTATAGTATTGAACTCACTTCGATCACTGAAAAATAGATTCTGATGATGACAGCCGCATCATCAGTATTCATTTTCGAGTTGTAAGTGACGAATTACTACCAAAGATAATGTTTTGAATTTGTTTTGGGAAAGACAAGTTGTGTTGAATTTCAAAATGGGATTTATAATAAAGAATGAATAAAGAAAGTTTGAAATAGATATTGAATATAGAAATTCAAAGGGAGTTTGAATATATGAAATTCAATGGAAGTGATATAGAATTTGAATATAGAAATTCAAATGGAATTTAAACTATAGAATTTGAATATAGAAATTCAAATGGAATTTGAATATAGAATTCGAAAGGCATTCAAATATAGGATTTGAATATATAGAATTCGAATATAGAATTCAAATGGAATTTAAACTGTAGAATTTGAATATATAGATTTTGAATAGAATTTGATATATAGATTTGAATAATAGAAGTGATATAAAATTTAAATAGAAATTGAATAGAATTAACTAAGTCGAAGAGTGATTAGTTAATCGAATTTTGAATTTGAAGTTGAACTTTGAAAGGTGAATTGGATTTGTAAATGGATATTCAAAATTGAATATAGAACTTAAATTTGAAATTTGGATTCAAATTAGTTAATAAGCAAGTTAAAATATATTTGAACATGTCATGTTCAAATATAAAAGTGAAATAGACTAAAGAGTAAATTAACAAATTAATTAACGAACTGAGTTAAAACGATCAGGTATAGTTAAAATAGATTGGGCAGGTATAAATATAGATGAGATAGGTATGGATAAGGTATGAAGGTATATAAATAGAATGTTCGACGAAAAGGTATGTATTTAATTCATATATGAGATTTTATGCGCCGTATCGGCTAGCCGCTTGGCTTTTTCTTTTTCTTTTGGATTGGTGAGGGCCATGGGAGGCTATTTGAAATATCCCGATGCTCCTGGTACAAAGGAGGTTATGGCGAATTTTTCCAGGAATTTAAGGAGTTAGAATATTTTTAAGATAATTTGATAGTTAGAAATCAACATATCGATATATATATATATATATAGAAGTCGATAAGGAAACAAACTTAGAAATAGAATAGTAAAATCAAAAAGGAAGACTAACAATAAAATCTAGTAAGAATAGAAAGAGGAAGTGTATATGTGTTTAAAAGTGAATAAGTAGTTGTATGGTATTGATTATTCGAGTAAGTAGTCATATCTGTTTTGACGTTATAAATGTTATTCAGTCAAGGTCTAAGAGGTAGTCATACCCCAACTTGATTGATTTCATTATTAACAAATAAATAGTAAGATTTCAGGCTCGAAGATCAATGTTGAATAAGAGTTAGTTGAATATAGTAATTGGGTTGTCGTAACGATGTTTCACACAACATCCGTTTTAACCCAAATAATTGTAAGCTTGGAAATAAAATAAAGAATATTTCCTAAGTATAGAAATAAACGAGATCAGAAAAGAGATAAGTAATTGGAATATTTTCCAATTATAAATAGCATATATTTTCTAAAGTTTAGAAAATAAACGAAGGCGATATTCGGAAATGTTTTCCAAATGACATAAAAGGCCAATATGGTTATTGAAAATATTTGGTTAACAAATATTGATAAAGAAATAGAGAAGTAATTTAACTAATAGAATATTAATTAAGGGCTCAGTGACATGTTCAAAAGGAAAATTTGATTTTTGAAAAGAGTAAACTGTTTAAAAACTCCCAGGGAAAGACTGTTTGAATTAAAAACAAATTTAACAGAAATTTGTGAAAGCAATTTTGAATTAAAGTAACGCCCGCAAAATGGTAACTGAGATTGAATTAGAATGATATCATGACAAATTGGATTGTGAGATTCAAATTTGAAGTATAATGTGATAACCAAGTTAAGAGTTGGGAATCAAGAAGAAACTCGATTTAAAATGATATTTGGCTCGGATATAAGCGAATAGTTGTGTCGTGGGTAAAAGCAGATTGGGATTTGATTGGGATGACCCTTGTATCCGCTGAATTGATAACAGGTGGAAAAGGATATAATGATATGCCGACAAAAGGTACAAGTTTATATATCTATTGGATAAAAGATTTATGAGCCGAATTGGCAAGCCGCTTGGCTGTTTGATTTTCTTTTGGGATGGAGATGGCCCAGAGAGGTGAGTTGGAGTTTGACCAATTGACCAGTACAAAGGAGGTGCTGGCAAATTTTTTCGAAAAGTTAAGGAGTTAGAAAATTTTTAGGATTTTTGAAAATTTTCGTTGATAAGAGTTAATTAGTAATTTAATTGAAATTAAATTGGTTCAGTTGAAACTGAAGTTAAGAAGTGAACAAATAAGTTCTAACCAGTCGATAGGGTCGTTCTCTACCTTAGCAATTTCGAGGACGAAATTATTTTAAGTGGGGAAGATTGTAATGACCCGCAGTGGCAGAGGTATAATGATTAATTTATTTAATTATATAAATAGCGATATAGTGAATTTAATGGTCGGGGAATTAAATAATGGTGAATATTTAATTAAAATAATAAATTAAATAATATATTTAATTCTGAAATAATCAAAATTTACTGAAATGACGATATGGTGTGAACCGGATCATCTGTGATATTTAATGCAACTTGGAAATGAATTTGAATAACGAATATATTTTATAAACGATAGTTTGAACATAGAATTTTAATATAATTAAAATCGAGCTTGAAATGGCGCTGTAGTTCATAAATTGGCGATTCGAACTTCAACTGAATGTACATGATTCGTTTTAAGCCGGATTTCTGTGGAACAAGAAATGTGTGGAGCTGGTGGAGTATATCTTTCTAGTGGAAGAGAAAAATCGGGATTTCGTCGTGTATATTTTGATTCACGTCCAAATCAAATTTTAGAAAAGTCAATGTGGAATTCCTTTATAATTTATAAAGGAATTATTTATATTTTAAAAAGGAATTTCGATATAAATCGAATATCAGGTTGACCCAGATTGAAATATCAAGTTATAAGTCCCAGTAGAGCTGTATGGTATTCCACTGTGAATATAGACGATAATATTTATTTTTAAATATTAAATTTAGTTATATTTAAATATATTTATATATTTAAATGGGTCGTTCAAAGCTTTAAAAATAGCCGGTTTTGCAAACGAAGTCGGAATTCGGCGAAACTAATTTTGTTGGTTTCGCAATGTCAAATAGTTGTCAGATTTCCAATTTCGTGATTTTTGAAGTCAATATGTGGCCATACGGATTTTTAGAGTGAAAAACATTCAGTATTTAAACGGTTAAAAATACGCTGTGTGAGCAAACGGAGTCGGAATTCGACGAAACCAGCTTCGTTGGGACTGTAATGTCGAACTCTAGCTGCATGTCAATTTTCGTGATTTTTAGGTATCGTGTGTGATCACACGGATTTTTAGAAGACGGAAATGAATATAAAATAATAAAAATAAAATATCTAAGATAAATATCTCCATCCTTACTCACTATAAATACACCTTACTCTTGCCTAAACCTAAATATTTTTCATTCCTGGTCAATGAGAAATCCGCCGTCGTTCTTCATATTTTCAGAAGAAAAAGAAAAAAAACAATCCATCTTCAAAATTCAAAAACAAATCAAATAAAATCGCTTAAATCCAAAACCATATATCTTTGCAATCCTAGTGTCAAGCGCTACATGCTGGTGGTGGTTTTTCTGAACTCGATCCCGTTCTAATGTCATCGGGTTTCGTTACTTAGCCTAGGGTTTGATTTTTGGAGAGGATTTGAAGCTTGAATCCTTGTTTCCAATATCAATTTTAGATTGAGGAGGAAAAATGGGGTTTGTATGCCAAGTTTGGTGGGAAACGATAATGTTTTGGTTCGGTGGTCGATTGGTGTTGAGCGGAAATTTTTGTTCGACGGAATGGGGCTTTCATGTACGAGTGGGAGGAAATGCATACGAGGTGGAAGAGAAACCGATGAGAGGAACGATGGTGATGCTTTCTAGTCGAACGGTGATGAAGTGATGAAACTGTTTGGGTAGGAAGTTCTGTTAATGGTGAAAAGGGGAATACTGGAGTCGCGTTTTGCAAAGAGGAAGAAGGAGTGAGGTCGGGTTGGGTTTGAACGGGAATGGGCCGGGTTTGTTAAAAGTGGTGAGGCCTGATTAAAAAAATAGTTTAAGTTTATTTTTATTTAAAATTGTTTAAAATCTTGTAATCATCATAACTTTATCATATGTGAACGAAATTCAGCGGAACAGGATCCGACTGGATCGTGTGGACGAGAGCTTCAAAATGAAGCTGACTGGGAGTGGATTGGAGCTCGTCTGAATTTATGGCGAATTTAATTGTTTGATTCAAAATCAAATAACAGTTTATTGCTCTTTAACGATGAACTGCCAAAGTGAGTAAATCTCACTAACTCTGAACAGTTTATAATTTCATGTTGTATTTTTAGAACTGTTAAATATTGGCTGATTGACTGTGTGTTGACTGTTTGATTGAACTCCTAGTCAGTTAGTTGAATTTCTATATTGATTCTGTTTAACAGAATATATCATATGGAACTGAAAATGATGTTGATTTTATTGTGTAACATCTGTGGATGCAGGGAAACAGGTTGGAGGAATCTGACTGGATTCCTCAACATTTATTTTACTGTTTTTCATATATTGTGATATATGATGTGTTATATAATCTGTATGGATTATGTGTGTTGGAATGATATTGATCCTTGTTATTCGATATTTTAAATATCATAAAATACCCTGGGATGTTAAAAGAATTATTTCAATGTATATTGAAATAAAGGGATTTTATAACATCAATAGATTTTATAAAAGGAAATATTTCGAAAGTAAATAAAAGGGAAATCATTTGTAAAGTGAAGAACCGTTACTAAAAGTAAATCTTTATAAATGAATAGTTTAATCGAGTTAAAAGGAGTTAATCGAGGTTAGTTTAATCGAGTTAAAAGGAGTTAATCGACGTTAGTTTAATCGATGTTAGTTTAATCGATTAGAGTTAGAGCAAATGAGTTAATCGAATATAGATTATTCGAATAGAAAGTAAAAGGAGTTAATCGAATATAGTTTATTCGAATAGTAAAAGGAGTTAATCGAATATAGTTTATTCAAATAGAATAAAGGAGTTAATCGAATATATAGTTTATTCAAATAGAATTAAAAGAGTTATCGAATATAGTTTATTCGATAGGAGTTAAGTGAATAGAGTTAAAGTTAAATCAAAAGAGTTAAATGAATAGAATAAATTGAATAGAGTTATCGAATATACCTTATCGAAGGAAAGAATTATCGAATATAAAAGATTTGAAAGAGAGTTACGTAAGGAAGTTTGTTAAAGAATTAGAAGGGTGAACTTTGTCTATTTCAAGGTTAGAAACGTTGTTCATTTAAGGTCTGAGAGGTAGTATTACCCCAACTTAATTAACTTCATTTTTAACTAAGGAATGGTTAAGGTTCAATAGTAAAGGAATAGTTAAGGTTTGATAGTAAAGGATGGTTAAGTGAATTTAGTAATTAAAGGAAATGGTTTGTGTTGGCATCGCAATGGTTTATTTAAACATCTGTCTAAGTCCAATGAAGAAGCATTGGGAATGTTTTCCAAATAAGAAACCAGAAATGTTTTCTAATAAAGAAAACAAGAAATGGAAATGTTTTCCATTGTTAATAACGTATATTTTCCAAATTTAGAAAATAAGAAATATTGAATATAGGGAAACAGGAGATAAGTAAGTTAATGGAATAAAGAGATAAATGTTGAATGATGTTTGATCGATATAAATTTCCATTTGGAAATAATATCGTTGTTTTCAAACCTGTTTTTCTTCGATAGTTAAATCACAGACTATCGAAGTTTTGACCATTTTAACGTTGTTAATATGGAGAGACTAGTTGTATTATTATCCAAAGAACCACTCTGTATCGGCATAAGCGTTGCAAATCATATATGCCAAAGGAAATTGAAGACGGAGTTATGCAAGGGCTATCCTGTTTACAGAATAGTGCCTTTTGTTCATCCTGTTCCTGGATGACTTATATGGACGGATGTCTGACAGAGTATCTCTAGACGATCACGTATATTGATTTCTCCAACCATACCAAGAGTGGAAGCGGAGAAGGAAACTTCTTTTAGCTAACACATAATGTATGGTTGAGGACGTCAATTGGTGATTTGATGGATCTGACGATGTGGCATTCAAAGTGAATCTGGTGTGATGATAAAGCACAGGTTCTAGCCTCACATCCAGTAAATGACAGAAATCGGGCAGGCAACATGGCTAAGTCGGTCGCACCGAAGTAGGGTGTATAATCACCTGATTTAGATTTTCATTTACTTCTTTATAGAGTGTGAAAGGTTGCAACTGTTCTGAATTGTTTCAAATAGTGAAAAAGACACTGCCTTTCAAAATTGAAAAAAGTTACAATTATATGTCGACATAGTGTTTTTTGTATGTCGACATACCCTAGTATAATTTTGTATTTTAAAGTATTTTTCAAGTGTTTTGATATAAAAATAATTCCGGAAGTTCTTGAGTAAAAATCTAATCTTGTAAATTAATATTATATAGTAGAAAAACATATGAAAACATAAATTTAAATTATAAATATATTTATAACATTATAAGATTTTAAACTATATAAATATATAAATATAAGAATATAAACATAAAATTTAAGTTTTAAAAAACAAAGAAGAATAAGAAAGGAAAAAGAATAGAAAATAAATTAGTGAGGATTGAGGATAGAATTGAAAATCAAAATTTGAAAATTTGAATTTGAATTTGAACCTCGAATGCTATTTAGAGTCTTATAGAATCTAGACTCTATAACTATATTAATCTTGAACTCTTGAAATCTTTAATACGCATGAGTCTTAAATTTCTCTGATCTTTGAATCTGTATTATCTTTAAAAATGTATAGTCTTCAGTAACATTACCTGCATATAATTCTTGCATATATATATTCTATACAAAAAGTGTTAGTATATATTTTATAATCAACAATAATTGAAATAAGGTTGTTGTCATCAAAACTTCATTCTCCAACAAAATTAACGATAAAGGACTAGGCTCAGTACTAAAAGAAAAGGAAAAATGGTCTAGACTACTCGCAAGGCTTAAATTCAAAATAAACAAAGCAAATAAAATAAGACATAGGTATAAATGTAAATAAAACCACAACAGAGAAGGGATAAGAAGAAGGAAAATTACTTATAAACAGTAAATAACTGGAAAGAAATAGGCATAAACAGTAAATAAATTATAGTTACTTTACAGTAAAACTAAACATACAAATATTGTAAATAACTGTAAACATTAAACTTCCAAAATTAAAACTATTTAACTGTTTAACTTTTCCTACAAAAATTGCTAATCTAGAAATCACATAAAAACTCACAGATCTGACGAAGAGAGCTTCCCCCGTGGCCTTTCTTAATCTAGCAAAACCTTCGCCTCCAGAAGTATTTATAAAAATAAATTTTAAAAAATATAGAACTTCTTTATCCCTATATTTTTTTTAAATTATTTGTCCCTTCCTAATTTTGAGGATAGGAGTAGGGAAGAAGAAGAATAAAGAAAGGATGGATGTGAAGAATAAGGGAGGCTCTGCTAGTCTATTTATAGGGTTTACTAAATGTCCTCAGTCGTTCAATTTTAAGATTAAATATGGACCAGACATGTCACTGGACCAACTAGAAAGCGCCATCTCTGTCTTTGGTTCAAAATTAAACCAATAATACAAAGCCACATCAGCTAAATAAAATGTTTTAATATTAATGTTCGTTCAATAATGCGTGCACTCCAAGTCGCGTTATTTCAGCGTCCTGGGTCGACCTACCTGCGCCTTGGGTCGACCCAAGTTGGCTAGGGTCGACGCAGTGTTGATCCAAGTGGATGTAGGTCTCCCAGGTGACCGTTTGCTTTATATATAAATTTATATTTTTAATTTCTAAATTTGGCTTACCTTATTTAATTCATAACTTATTCATTTTAAATCCTATTTCAACAAACCGAGTGTCTAAATTTATCAAAAAATTACAACGGACTCAACGACGCTAGTCATGTTGTCTAATTCTGAATTTTATTCTGATTAATATTTAGTTTATTACTTTTTCCTTATTCAATTATTATTTTATAAAATTTGGGATGTTGCGTTCTCCCTTCCTTAAAGGATTTCATCCCCGAAATCTCTAAGGCTGGAAGAATGATATAAATATTTTCAACCATTATCTACACCCATCTACTCAACATCAACCATAGGCATCCATTGTCCTTAGATTTTCTAATGTTGTTTATGAAAACATGCAAAGGTGCAGTGTATATGTCCTTGAGCTAATTCAAAAATTAGGTGGTCCACTGATTCAGTTGACCTCCTTAATGTAATTCATGTTCGTGTCAGGCATCCAATATGTATGTAAAGGAATCCTAATAATACATGTAATTATATATGTGTGCAACAACCATTCACCAAAATGCAACATCTAAGTGTTTATTTAACCATTCTTCATCCATAAATTAAAAAAATGCACACACATCCATATGCAATATATAAGTGTCCTGATTTGCCGATCTCTAACTAGTACCTAGTGTGTGTATATGCATTCACTGCATCCACTAGCAAACACTTGCATCCACGTGAATCCATTCAACCTTAACATGTTTTAAACCATTTCTGTAACAACCCGTATTTTAATAACATGTTATAACTATAAATCAAGGAAGAATTAATTTTTAAAATAAGAATCAAGGGAAACGGGTTATGCCATTATGTTTGTCTCGAAATTCTGCTTGAAAACGAGTCCGAGTTTACGAAAATCGGAGTCCATATGACCAAGATATGGCTCTCCAAAGTTTCAGAAAATTCCAGAGTTCAAAACAGTTCAAATTGAAGTTCAAAATTCGAATTTCAAAACCCAGAGAGACTGGGCGGGAAAAATCCCGCCAGCACCAGGTCGATTGGGGAGTCGACTGGGCAGTCGACCCCCTCCAGACCAAGTCGACTTGGGTGTCGACCTGGTCACCTAGCCTGTTTTTGGGACAGATGTATCTGGTCTTGTTGCCTGTCCAGGTTCAGCTCCCTAAACCCTATATAAACAACCCCTGACCCAAGACTCTCTATCACATTCTTATCCGGCCTTATGCTGCTGAGGTTCTGACTGGAAGATAGAGAACAAGGAGGCTATTCAAGACTTTGTTAGAGCTACGTTGATTTGGGGATTTGCTAGAGATTCTTCTTCTACTCTTTTGCTTTCTCATTCTCTAGACCACGATCTGTAAGCCCTTTGTCACTCTTAGATCTAAACTGTAAATTTAACATGAACACGATGTAAACTGAAATTATGCCAAAACATGATAACTAGGTTGGATCTACCATGGTATATCTTTGATCTATGACTATCCCTTTTAGATCTGTTATTTTGGATCTAGTTTTGTACACCCTAGATCTATTCATCTTAAATATTGACTTGTGGAATATTAGTATGAACTTGATTTGGACATATTCATGTTTAATCTAAAACCCCCATGACCTTTATGTTGACATGCCTGTGATGTTGAATTTATTATTGGGGTTACTATCTTATGTCAATCCTTTACCATGTCTATCACCATATTTTGGCAAGTTGATGTTGAGACCCTATTTCATATTCCTGTAATGTTATAATCATCATGCTTAACTTGTGAACACCTTTGCCATCCTATGACTATCCTTTTTGTGTTATATCCCTATTTTGACATGTTGTATTAATGCGAATTCACGTACGTTGGGGATACGTTTTGGGCTAGATTAGGCAAACTTGAAATTGGCTATGGAATTGACATGATATGACATGAAAATATGACATGAAAACTTGACATGAGAATAAGCTTGAAAACATGAATTTGGGACATGACAATTAGATAACTTGAAAGTGGCCAACTCGAGGTTGGGTTGAATTTGCAACGTAAATCTGCCCGGAACCGCCCGGCAAATCCAGTAGTTGCAAATAATAGGACCCAATGTGGGTAGTTGGTCATATAGCACTTTAAACCCGAGGTTATACTAGGTTATGGTGTAAAGCTGCCCGGACCCGCCCGACACATCCAGTAACCATAACCAAGTCTAATGTGAGAGGTTGGGGTGTGTTAAGTAAATTAATGCCACATGGTAAAGTTAAGTCATGGACCACTTGAATACAGTTAACCAATTTGATACATGTTTGGGTATGGGTTAAGTCATGACCTTTTTAATTACAACACTTAACCCATTAGAAATCCTAGCCACGTGGTCCCTTTCAGCAGTAACCCACTTAGAAGTATCACGATACCCTGGGGACTAGGCAGGGTGGGGCACGATTACTGGGCTGATTGTAAGCGACCAAGAATAACGGCTGAGTAAGGTGCGCCAGTGTAGGTTCAGGCGGACTAGGGTCGTGCACTTAGTCCAGAGTTGAAAAAATAGGCATGGGCACCCATAGTACTAAATTGTGCATGCTTTATTTGTGTCAATGGTTGACAACCTAGGACCTGATACACCCTAGGGTGGACCTAGCACATGTGACTACATTCCGCGATTGGGCCGTATAACACCAACACGACGAGTAAAGCCGATCAATTCGGATGGACTGTTGGACCCCATATTGGGTCATTTCATGTTATTGGGTTTAGGGATCATTTCTGGATTTATACTTGACATGGATTTGGGCACTGGTACAGTTAGTGCAGTAAACCTTGTATATGCGATGCCACTCTTATCTTGTTACCTTTTATTACCATGCCAGTCCAGTTATTATCTTTATGTTTAATCTCAGTTTCTCATGTCCAGTTAACTCTATTTGTTTTTATGCTGATAGTCACTAGGGCTTACCAGTCTTTTTGACTGACCCATTTTCTTCCACCTCTTTTTCTTTCGTTACCCCCCCCCCCCCCGGTTTCTCAGGGAGGAAACTCTAGCTCTTAGCTTGGACTTTGCTTGCTTTCTGACAGCTCATGTACGGTTTGGTCTTGAGCTATGCCATGGCTGCATTCATGCTCTTTTTGGGGAATAATATTGGACTTATATTGTTTTAAGTACTTTGCTTCTTTAGAACTTGATGTAATGAAATAATGACTTGGTATTTTTATGTAAGAGGTTTTGACTCTATTTTCCACGTAATGAGATTTGGTTAAATTTATATCCACTGCTTTATATACTCTGTTTAATTTATGTTCTGTCTTGTGTTATCTCTGTGCCTGTTTACTAGATAATACCCCTCCAAAACTAGTGCATTCCCTTTGTGAGTGACCGTAGCAGAGGTGGGGTGTTACATTTGGTATCGGAGCAGAAGGTAACCAGAGTGGGCAAAAGTTTTAAAAACTTTCTGAAAATTATTTGCATAACCATTTATAAAGAAGCATTTCTCAAGAAAAGTTCTATTTTTAAGAAAAGGCTATTCCCCAAAAGCCATTAGCACTTTCCTTGTTTCCTCGTTTGAATCATTTTCTTTTCGTTTTTCAGCATGGCCGATCTTAACCTTCCCAAGGGAGTACCCATACCCGGATGGTTCCGAAGGTACTTGGAAGCTAAGGCCAACGATGCGGGCCCGGAAGACATCCCTCCTCCTTCTCCTCCAGTAGTCGCGGTTCCTCCTCCTCCTCCCGACACTGCCTTCGCGAAAATATGCAAAGACTTTATAGGAATGGGCGGCAAAAGCTTCCTTGGAACTGAGACCTTCACTGAGGCACGAAACTGGTTAAAGGAGACTGAAGACCTGTTCGTTATCTTCGATATGGTGGATCATAGGAAAGTTCAGTTGGCAGCATGGTTGTTGAAAGAGGAAGCTGCATTTTGGTGGGAAGTCACAAACGCTACCAGACCAATTGAGACTTGAGCAGACTTCAGAGAGAGGTTTGGGCTTAAATTCTTATCGTCAGCAGAAGCGAATGTTCAGATGGAGAGGTTCCTGGCACTCAAGCAAGGGGACATGTATGTTAGGGAGTACGTGAATAAGTTTAATCAACTTGCTCGGTTTGGTTTGGACTTAGTCAACACGGCTGAGAAGAAGGCTCTACGATTTGCTCGAGGATTGAGCGAGCCACTCCACACTATGGCCATGACTCATGTGCCCATGGGGGCGACCTTTGAAAGCTTGGTAAATATGGCCCTACTTCATGAGGAAGACAAGGGTGACAAAAAGGAGGTTAAGTCTAATGAGACTCAGAACAAGAAGGTTGACTTCAAGAAGGGAGGCAACAAGAATAACAAGGGCAACAACAACAATGCTAACAAGCCACGTGAGACGAGGAAGTGCAATTTTTGTGGTATCACGGGACATATAGCTAAAGACTTTAGGAGGAAGAAAAGAAAGTTGGGTGAATGCTTTCACCACAGGGATACTGGACACATCAGTAAGGATTGCCCTAAGAAGCAAGGACAGGGGCTAGGGCAGACACTGCGAGTAGGACCTTCTGGAGGGCAGTTGCAGGCTCTCAACACCACTCCAGCTCTTGACCGAGGTAGTAATATTTCTGTAGAAAGCCTTGTTTACATTTCTGAATTTCCTGTTCGAACCTTATTTGACTCTGGCACATCGCATACTTTTATCTCTTCTGATATTGTTGAAAATATGCACTTAAATACTAGTCTAGTTGATGATCCCATTAGTGTTTCAAATCCGATTGGGGGCTCCGCCCATTTATCTATGATTTGTGTTGATTTGAGGATTTCCACCTTAAGCGTGGAATTCACGTGTAATGCTTATGTTTTCGGATTCATGGGATATGGTTTAATTCTGGGCATGGATTGGTTGTCCATTATGGAGCTATCCTTGATTGTGAACGAAGGGTAGTGAGGCTCATGACACGCCTTGGTAAAACCCTTGAACCTTCTTGTAACCCGAAGGGTCCGGTCATGTTATGTTATCTTGAATCTCTCGACTCGTCCGTCGACAATCTGCACTCCGTGAGAGTAGTCCGAGAATATCCAAATATCTTTGATGAGGTGAAAGGGTTACCCACTAAACGCGAGATAGACTTCCGAATTTATCTGGTTGATAATGCCAAGCCTGTTTCATTGCCCGTTAGGCATATGGCCCCGCGAGAAAGAAGAGAGCTCAATAAACAAGTCAAGGAGTTGCTCGAGAAAAATTTCATAAGCCAAAGCATTTCTGAATGGGGTGCTCCAATGGTATTCGCTACTAAGGCGGATGGTTCGCTTCGTCTGTGCGTAGATTATCGTGAGTTAAACAAGCTGACGAAGAAGAATAGGCACCCACTACCAAGAATCGATGATCTTTTTGACCAGCTTGTGGGAGCATCTGTTTCCTCTCAACTCGATCTAGCCACAGGATTCCATCAACTTAGAGTGCCTGAGGATAACATTGACAAAACTGCGTTTAGGACTCCAGATGGGTTCTTCGAATGGCTCGTCATGCCGTTTAGGTTAACGAATGCACTCGCGTACTCTGTAGATCTGATGAGTAGGGTGTTTCGGGAGTTCCTTAACAAGTTCGTGGTGGTTTTTGTGGATGATATTCTAATCTTCTCAAAGGATGAAGAAGAGCATGCTAGACACCTCAAGGAAGTCATGGATACGCTTAGAGAACACCAGTTAAAGGCTAAGTTCTCCAAATGCCATTTTTGGAGGGAGGAAGTTCGGTTTCTTGGGCACGTAGTTTCTAAGCAAGGTTTAGCCGTGGACCCCGCAAAGGTAGTTGTGGTGCAAGACTGGAAAATTCCTAAGAATGCAACAGAGGTGAGAAGCTTTCTCGGTTTGGCGGGCTTTTATAAGAAGTTCATTAAGGACTTCGCTAAGATTTCAGCCCCTCTTACTAAGTTAACGAAGAAAAACCTAGCGTTTGCATGGGACATAGAATGTGAGACTGGTTTCCAGAGACTCAAGAGAGCCCTCACCACAGCTCCAGTTTTAGCATTACCCGATGGAGGAAAAATGTTTACGGTGTACACAGATGCGCGCGGCACGGGATTAGGCACTGTCCTAGTGCAAGAAGGAAGAGTGATATGCTATGGGGGTAGACAACTTAAAGTTCATGAGAAGAACTATCCCACACATGACTTGGAGTTAGCCGCGATTATTTTTGCACTTAAAGCTTGGCGCCATTATCTCCTAGGGGAGAGACTCGAGCTGTACCCCGACCACAAATCGCTTAAGTATCTCTTTTCGCAAAAAGATTTGAATCTGAGACAGCAGCGGTGGATGGAATTCTTGGCCTCATATGACTTCGATATAACTTATACCCCTGGCAAGGGTAACGTGGTGGCGGATGCGCTAAGTAGAAAAAGGGCTGACTTTGAGCCCCTTATTTGTTGAAAGAAAAAGTCTAGAGTTTATAGCGACCTTTGATTTTACGCATGTTGTTGAGTCATTGACTGGTACGTTAGCAACTCTTGAGCTAAGACCTACGCTTCTAGATCAAGTAGGGACTTCGCAGAAAGAAGATCCACAGATAGTCGAAATCATAGACAATTTAATCAGTGGTGAGACGTCAAGTCACCTTGGTAGGTATGCCATTGATGACAAAGGATGGCTAAGGCACGATGGAAGGCTATGTGTTCCACTAGTGGGAGACTTAGTAAATAAAGTTCTCGAAGAGGCGCATCACTCGAAGATGACTATACATCTCGAAGGGGATAAGATGTACAGAGATATGAAACGCATTTTCTTTTGGGCCGAAATGAAAAAGGACGTAGCAAAATTTGTCTCAAAGTGCATGGTGTGCCAACAAGTCAAGGCCGAATCTAAGAAGCCCGGTGGGCTATTACATCCTTTGGAGGTCCCGTAATGGAAGTGGGAAAGTATCTCGATGGATTTCGTGGATGAATTGCCTAGGTCGAGGAAGGGGAATACTAGCATATGGGTCATTGTTGATACACTCACGAAGAGTGCTCACTTCATTCCGGTGAAAAGGAAAAGGACTGCATCATGGCTAGCATCTATTTACCTTCGAGAGATAGTACGGTTGCACGGGGTTCCTTCTAGCATAGTCAGTGACCGTGACCCAATTTTCACTAGCCAGTTTTGGAATAGTCTGCAAGAAGCAATGGGTACGCAACTTAATTTTAGTACAGCCTATCACCCTCAGACGGATGGACAGACCGAAAGGGTAAATAGAGTACTAGAGGATCTTTTGAGGCTATGCATTCTTGATTTTGGTGGTACTTGGGAAGACCATCTCCCTCTCGTGGAGTTTGCTTATAATAATAGCTACCAAGCTAGCATAGGGATGGCACCGTTCGAAGCCCTGTATGGAAGACAGTGCAAGTCACCAACTTGTTGGTGGGAGACGACTGACAGACTTATACTTGGGCCCGACATGATACGAGATACTTCTGAGAAGGTGGAGTTGATACGAAGACGAATGAAAGCGGCCCAAGATAGACAGAAATCTTATGCGGACAAGAGAAGGACAGACCTAGAGTTCGAAGTCGGAGATATGGTTTTCATAAAAGTCTCTCCTTTGCGCAATGTGGTTCGTTTTGGAGCAATTGGAAAGCTAGCACCGAGATTCGTAGGACCGTTCCCTATCACTAAGAGGATTGGGCAGATGGCCTATAAGGTAGAGTTACCTGAGAGGCTGGCCGGAGTACACAATGTCTTTCACGTCTCGCATCTCCGAAAGTGCCTACATGATTCAGCTGAGGTGGTTGAGCCAGACATCCTCGAAGGCATAAAAGTGAAGAAAGAAGCAACGCTGACGTGAGTTCCTATTCGTATCTTAGGGATGGAGATCAAGAAGCTAAGGAATCGCGAAGTCAAGCTAGTCAAAGTACAGTGGAGTGAAGCCCAAGAAGACGCAACTTGGGAAACCGAGAAGAAGATATGCGCGCTTTACCCATTTCTTTTTTAGGTACTTTCTCGATCTCTTTTTCCTTTGAGCTTGTAAACCTTTCGTATCATGCTACCTATGTTTGTTTTGTTAATCTTGTCTTGAGAACCTTAGAACCCTCTTTGGATGTAAACATGTATATGAAACATGCTATGGTTGATGTTTGCAAAAGTTTGCAAGTGTTTGCAAGTGATTTCTAGTGGATGCATGACACACGTTAGGCACTAGATTGGCTCAGACATCTTTTCATCTTGCATTTGCATGGGTTCTTATACTTGTACATGGATGAACTTGTTATGCTATCACGTGGATGTTGCATATGGATGATGTTTGTGCACTCATGTAGAAATTTTAAGTTATGTTAGGAATTTGCATACATGTTGGACTCACTACACTAACATATCTTGCATTAAGGAGGTTTACTGAATCAGTAACCGCCTGTTCTTTTGCATTAGATAAGTACATACACGCACACATACTACATATGTTAATACAGCATTAGAAATCTTTTTAAGGATAATGGTTGCTCGTGAATGATGTTGTGAGTAGATGGATGTGGATGGTAGGATGTGTTCTTCCTAACTTAGAGATTTCGGGGACGAAATCCTATAAGCAGGGGAGAATGTAACAACCCGTATTTTAATAACATGTTATAACTATAAATCAAGGCAAAATTAAATTTTAAAATAAGAATCAAGGGAAACTGGTTACGCCATTACGTTCGTCTTGAAATTCTGCTTGAAAACGAGTCCGAGTTTACGAAAATCGGAGTCCGTATGACCAAGATATGGCTCTCCAATGTTTTAGAAAAATCCAGAGGTCAAAACAGGTCGAATTCAAGTTCAAAATTCGAATTTCAAAACCCAGACAGACTGGGCTGGAAAAATCCCGCCAGCACCAAGTCGACTGGGGAGTATACTGGGCAGTCGACCCCCCCCCCCCCCCCCCCCCCCCGCCCGACTAAGTCGACTGGGCAGTCGAATTGGGTGTCGACCTGGTCACCTAGCCTGTTTTTGGGACAGATGTATCTGGTCTTGTTGCCTGTCCAGGTTCAGCTCCCTAAACCCTATATAAACAACCCCTGACCCTAGACTCTCTATCACATTCTTATCCGGCCTTATGCTGCTGAGGTTCTGACTGGAAGATAGAGAACAAGGAGGCTATTCAAGACTTCGTTAGAGATACGTTGATTTGGGGATTTGCTAGAGATTCTTCTTCTACTCTTTTGCTTTCTCATTCTCTAGACCACGATCAGTAAGCCCTTTGTCACCCTTAGATCTAAACTGTAAATTTGACATGAACACGACGTAAACTAAAATTATGCCTATACATGATAACTAGGTTGGATCTACCATGGTATATCTTTGATCTATGACTATCCCTTTTAGATCTGTTATTTTGGATCTAGTTTTGTACACCCTAGATCTATTCATCTTAAATTTTGACATGTGGAATATTAGTATGAACTTGATTTGGACATACTCATGTTTAATCTAAAACCCCCATGACCTTTATCTTGACATGCCTGTGATGTTGAATTTATTATTGGGGTTACTATCTTATGTCAATCCTTTACCATATCTATCACCATATTTTGCCAAGTTGATGTTGAGACCCTATTCATATGCCTGTAATGTTATAATCATCATGTTTAACTTGTGAACACCTTTGCTATCCTATGACTATCCTTTTTGTGTTATATCCCTATTTTGACATGTTGTATTAATGCGAATTCACGTACGTTGGGGATACGTTTTGGGGTAGATTAGGAAAACTTGAAATTGGCTATGGAATTGACATGATATGACATGAAAATATGACATGAAAACTTGACATGAGAATAAGCTTGAAAACATGAATTTGGGACATGACAATTAGATAACTTGAAAGTGGCCAACTCGAGGTTGTGTTGAATTTGCAACGTAAATCTGCCCGGAACCGCCTGGCAAATCCAGTAGTTGCAAATCATAGGACCCAATGTGGGTAGTTGGTCATATAGCACTTTAAACCCGAGGTTAGACTAGGTTATGGTGTAAAGCTTCCCGGACCTGCCCGGCACATCCAGTAACCATAACCAAGTCTAATGTGAGAGGTTGGGGTGCGTTAAGTAAATTAATGCCACATGGTAAGGTTAAGTCATGGACCACTTGAATACACTTAACCAATTTGATACGTGTTTGGGTAGGGGTTAAGTCGTGACCTTTTTAATGACAACACTTAACCCATTAGAAATCCTAGCCACGTGGTCCCTTTCAGCAGTAACCCACTTAGAAGTATCACGATACCCTGGGGACTAGGCAGGGTGGGGCACGATTACTGGGCTGATTGTAAGCGACCAAGAATAACGGGTGAGTAAGGTGCGCCAGTGTAGGTTCAGGCGGACTAGGGTCGTGCACTTAGTCCAGAGTTGAAAAAGTAGGCATGGGCACCCGTAGTACTACATTGTGCGTGCTTGATTTGTTTCAGTGGTTGACACCCTAGGACCTGATACACCCTAGGGTGGACCTAGCACATGTGAATACATTCCGCGATTGGGCCGTATAACACCGACACACGACGAGTAAAGCCGATCGATTAGGATGGACTGTTGGACCCTGTATTGGGTCATTTCATTTTATTGGGTTTAGGGATCATTTCTGGATTTATACTTGACATGGATTTGGACACTAGTACAGTTAGTGTAGTAAACCTTGTATATGCGATGCCACTCTTATCTTGTTATCTTTTATTATCATGCCAGTCCAGTTATTATCTTTATGTTTAATCTCAGTTTCTCATGTCCAGTTAACTTTATTAGTTTTTATGCTGATAGTCACTAGGTCTTACCAGTCTTTTTGACTGACCCGTTTTCTTCCACCTCGTTTTCTTTCGTTCCCCCCCCCCCCCCAGGTTCTCAGGGAGGAAACTCTAGCTCTTAGCTTGGACTTTGCTTGCTTTCTGACTGCTCATGTATGGTTTGGTCTTGAGCTATGCTATGGCTGCACTCATGCTCTTTTTGGGGAATAATATTGGACTTATTTTGTTTTAAGTACTTTGCTTCTTTAGAACTTGATGTAATGAAATAATGACTTGGTATTTTGATGTAAGAGGTTTTGACTCTATTTTCCACGTAATGAGATTTGGTTAAATTTATATTCGCTACTTTATTACTTTGTTTAATTTATGTTCTGTCTTGTGTTATCTCTGTGCCTGTTTACTAGATAATACCCCTCCAAAACTAGTGCATTCCCTTTGTGAGTGACCCTAGCAGAGGTGGGGTGTTACAATTTCCTACCATCCATAGGCTTCTACTTAAGACTTATAATTCAAATGATTAGAAAAATATATTCAAATAAGCTTAGGAAAGTATTAAGAGCGTACTATTAAAGAGAAATAAAAAAGAATGAATCATATCCTCTGGTTTCTAAGTTGCATCATCGATGTCCTCTCCCGACTGAATCTTAACATGCTTGATCTCTTTATTCCACAATTTCTTCACCACAGATCCTAGTATTCATGTAGGAACTCTCCTGACTGATGCCTGCATCTCTACCTCGATCTCCTCTAGAGTACTTGACTATACTACCACCACAGAATCATGTAAGCACTTTTGCAAGTGCGAAACGAGGAATACATCATGAATTCTAGCCAATCTCCACTTGTCCAATTATATAATCCATTTGACCTATCCTCTCTACTATAGAGAATTGCCATACGATCCATGGTGCCAACTTGCTCACTGAGACAAAATGAACAACACTCCTCAAAGGTGACAACTTAATGAAAACCAAGTCTCCTACCTCGATCTCTAGGTCTGTCCTCCACTGATCTGCATACAACTTCTGTTTGTCCTGAGCTTCCTTCATCCTCCTCCAAACCAAATCTATCTTCTATGAGGTCTCCCAAACCATCTCAGGACCAGGTAGGAGTCTATCCGTGGACTTCCGCCAAGAAGTAGGTTATTTGCAAGGCCATTCATACAATGCCTCGAAGGCTATTGTACCTATACTCGTTTGATAGTGGTTTTTATACACAAAATCAACCAACGGAAGATGCTTCTTCCAAGTTCCTCCGAAGTCCAAAATACACAACAGTAATAAATCCTCAAGAATCCTATTAACCCTCCCCTCATGTCCATCTGTCTGAGGGTGGTAGGCTTCATCTGTCTAAGGATGATAGGCAGTGATAATCCATAATTGTGTCCCCGATGCCTCCTATAGGCTTATCCAAAACTCGCTAATAAAGATGGGGTCCCTATCACTAAAAATACTGGAGGTACTTAATGAAGTCAGAAAATCTCTCTAGGATACATTAATGTAAACCAAGCTGTTGTTTGCTTACTCTTAACTAGGATAAAGTGAATGCTCTTAGTCAACCTATCGACTATAACCCAAATACTAGTGTTGCCCTTCCTTGTTCTGGGCAACCCATCTATGAAGTCTATGGAGACACTCTCCCACTTCCACTGTGGCACATCCATATGCTGAAGCAATCCACCAGGCTTCCTCTGCTCTGCCTTCACTCTCTGACAAGTCATACATCCAGCTATGTCCTTCATTCTTATCCAATGAGAAACCCTCCTCAGGTCTATATACATCTTATCACCTCCTAGATGGATGGTCATCCAAGGGTGATGGGGCCTCCTCTAAAACCGATCTCAACAAATTCTCAACTCAAGGAACATATAATCTCCTATCACGATGCAACCACCCTCTGTAATGACCTAGACTTTTAGTCATTTAATTTTTATATTTAAATTTGTTTAAATATTGTATTGGAAATATAAAAGGACTTTTATAAGTAATTTATTAATTAAAAATTGAAGTTCGAATGTATAAATTAAAATAAATTAAAAACGAGCCCACAGCTTCGCGATGGTTCATAGTTTTACGTTTTGAACTTTAATTTGATATATAGAATTTAATGTAAGTCTGAATTCTTTGAAATAAAAATCTTCCTGATCTATTTGATTATAATTTTCTAATGAAGAGAAAATGGGGATTTCATATTGCAGATTTTGAGTTGTGTCAAAATCAAATTTTTAGAAAGTCGCTATGGAATCGTTTATAAACCAAAATGATTTTTTAATAAATTAAAACGGAATTTTATTAAATTGAATATCATTTTTACTTGGAATTTAAAATCTTGGATTATAAAATCGTATTAGGTTATATAAAAAATTCTATTTGAATATATATAATAATAATTTATTGTCAATATATTAGTTTATTTTGGAAATGATTTGGTTTCGTTGAAATCTGAGACCATTTGAAAATTGCTATTTTATAATTCCATTGTGATGGTGCGCAGTATAAACGCGTATCGATTCGCATTGTGAAATAAAAAGGAAGTTTTACAAATGATCTCAAAATTTGATGAAACCACTTCCATCGTGTCTAGGATATTAAGATATGGTTGGGAGTCAATTCTCATCATAACCGGAGCTTGTATTTGGTCATTTGAGCACGAAATGTCGCACATAAGTTTCGTCAATTAATAAAATAATAATATTATTTCCTTTTATATAATACCCTAACCTAAACAACCCTTGGTCAACTAATTGCATGGTCAACATATTTCATGTCTCCACCCCAGTGATGTACGGCCAGAAACACTCCAAACTAAACCTCATTGATCTCCTCCTAGGGTCTTCATTTGGCGATGGTGTCAAAAGGAAATTTGTTCATCGACGTGACATCATCTTATTGCTGAAGGTGCGAGGTACCAGGTGGTGTCGTTGAGCCATGACAAGCTCGAGAAGAGGCTGCGCTCGAAGGGAGATAGACGGAGCTTTGGTTGGCGATAGGGGGTCGGGCCTGAGGGGTTTAAGATTGCATGGAAGGACAGTCGTAAGGGAGTGCTCTGATGGGGTTTGAGGCGATACGGAAGGATGGTCGGAGGGGAGTGCTCTGATGGGGTTTCGGTGGTGCAAGGGAATGGTGGCGTGGAGATGGAGGGGGAGAACGAAGTCGATGTCGAGATTTTCAATTACTGGAACGAGAACGATGGGTCAAACACGCGAATAAATTACATTAACGATGGATTAAAGATTAATGACGTGATTAAGTTATTCAAGATATATTGAAATATATATAATTGTAGTCATTCTAACTTTTCCATGCGTGAACGAAATTGGACGAAAGAAGAAGCGTTGGAATCGTGATGACGAAGGCCACGCGGCTGAGCTAGTTCGTTATAATTTAGAGCTAGCAGGAATTTTATTTGATTTTAAAAGCTATTTTGAAATCAGATAAATCAACCTGAACTGTCAAATCGAAATCAAATTGTGAGTTAACCCTCACACCTTCTAGAATTCTATGATATGATTAAATTCATATAACTATAATTTATTGTTGATAGTATAAACTGGATGGTTAGATGCTTTGGATGTTCACTATTTGGTCGTCGATTGTCATAATTTATATTTCTGTTATATAAGTGATTTATATTAAAATATTTATTACATATGCATCTATTAAATGATATTATGAACAATGATGCTAGGAAAACATGTTGGAAGGATCCAACTGGATTCCTCAAATATTTTTGTTGTTATTTAATGTCATGTTATTCATATATGAACTATTTAAACGCAGTGACGTTAAAACCTTTGGATGTTGACTGTTAAATTTAAATTCAACAATAGTTATGTTTTAATCAATAAACAGTGCTGATTAAGTGATTGACAGCAAATGGTCAAAAAACCATATGTTTAAGACGTTAATTCGCCATCAGGCGAATCGATGTATTTAAAGTTATAAAAAATATTTTTATAACTGAAAAAAGTTTTAAATTATATTTTGTATAAGAATATAAGTTTATAAATAAATCGATATTTATAAATTAGTTTCTATAAATGTATTATAAAATGATTTATTTAGCAATTTCTTATGTTTTAATAAGTTTTATAAGCGAATATGTCAAAATTTAACCCAATGGTTGATATTTTGGAACAAATATATTTAAGAAAATAATCGAGCGAGATTGTATTAAATTAATAATGGAAGGGATTAGTGAAAATCAGTTAACAAGTCAACTGAGGTTCTCGAGTTGACTAAGTCAGTCATTTAAATTAAAATTGGTTATTAGATTAAATTGTTTACAATTAATCTAATAGAATTAATTCTGACAAATAGTTGTCCAAACTAAATAAATTTTCTTACAAAATTAATCATCTTTTAATTAGTAATGTTTAAAGCTAATTATCGAGTTATCAATCATTAATAAGGTTAATTATTATTTTAGTACATTTTAAATAAAAGAATTTACTATTTTATTTTAGTCAATAAGGAAGTAAACTACTTTTACTTCATTAAATGTTGAAGTTAATTATTATTTAATTAATAATGATTAAACGGATTACCTTTTGGTTGAAATCAATTAAGAAGGTAGTCAAGTTTGTAATAAGACTTCAGTTGAATCTGGAAAAGAATTTATAAAGAGATTTTATAATAGGGCCAGTTAGCCATACATCGCTAAAAAGTTTGGAAATACAAACGACATCTTGCCTAACTTTCAAATGCAAAGCGGGTTTCTATTTTCAACATTTACGTGTTTTCCAAGAAAAAAAATGTGCTGCTTGTTAATTTTTTCTTCTTCAAAAAATCACAATTATTCCCAGAAGTAACCTGGAATAAAAAGTTGCATATATCTCTACATTAATACTCAATATATGCATACAAGTATGCATATATTCATCTAGGGTTTATATTGAAATCTAGATGAATATATGCATAGATGTATGCATATATTTGTAATATTTGCAGAGATGTATGCATATAAAAATCAACTAATCTGCATGGGCTACGAATTATTGCAGAAATGTATGCATTTATTCCGTATAAGTGCATAAATGTATGCAAAAAGGTTAAAACGGATGAAGGCTTATGAATGTGTGTAGAAATGTATGCATTTATTACTTATAAATGCAGACATGTATGCAACAATGTTTGAAAGCTTTGTATGCTTGAAAAACAGGCCAGGATTGAATTAGTGCATCAAACGATGCATTTATTGAAGTACTAGTGCATACATTTCTACATTTATACTATAGTTTGATGCGTAACTGAAATATATGCATAAATGTATGCATTTATTACAAATAAGTGCATCGTTTGATGCATTATACTGGTGATTCACTGTTTTTTGGTTTTTAGTTGTTTTTTGGTGGTTTTAACGCCTAAATTTAATGACGACTAGTTGTTGTATTTAACTATGAATTGATGTAATTTTTAAATTTTTTTTTCTGATTTTTTGAAAAATAGGACCTAATTTATAAAAATTTAAGGGAGGGACATGAGCCTAATTTCGAAACCTGTTAGGGACCTGAGACTAATTTTCACTTTATAATAAACCCAAGTTTTATAAACAAGGTTTATGAAAGAAATAAAAGCTAATACAATGATTTTAAACAAGTGTTTACTTAATATTTGAATTAAGTAAGGATGATTAAAAATGATAAGAGATGTTCAAAATGCAAGGATAGGTGCTTAAATGAATTTTGTAAAGGTTTTAGTAAATGGATTCATTGTAATAAATCCAAATTACGTTATACTTAATGGATTTTGGAAAAAGATTTGGTAATTGGATTTTTGTAATATAAAACACAAGTTAGGAATGGACTATATTATGGTGGTTTAAATCGAGGACTTTGTATTTTAGTAAGAATTTACTTAGTCAACGAATTAAGTAACAATAGTTAGTTTATAAAACCATATTTTAAGAATAGTGAATGGAATTTAATGTGATATTATAATTAGTATCAGTTTTGAGTTACAAACTCATATCCATCTTAAGATAATAACATGGTCGATCAAGGTTTGAGTGGTAAATAAAATATCCCAACTTGAACGACTTTACTATTATCAAGGGATGGTATTAATTTGTAATTGTAAAAGGTGTTGAAAATAGTTTATTACGTCCATAAGAGAAATGTTTCAACTTATTTGCAAGATTTTAAGTTGTAATTAAAATTATTGGGTTTTAAAAAGTAAACGACGTAAATTCTAACATTATTTGGTCAGATACGAAGTGCGACTATACTTATACCATTTGGTTAAGTATATAGCATTATTTTATAAATAATGAAAATAGCACTGTTTTTGGAAACAAACTTATTACTAGAAATAAGAAATTGGCTATGATTCTGAGGAAAAATGAAACAAGAGGTTTGAAAAGTGAAGTGGATGATGGAAAATTTAACTATTATTTCCAAAAGAATATTGTAAAAAGTCATTTAGCAAAGTTTTGAAGCTAAAGACAACCATTTAGGTTAATATAATTAGAAATATGTTGAATAACATCGTTTGACCGATATATAAGATTGGTAATTAGATTCGTACCATGTGGCTAAGAATATTGCGATATTTTCAAAAGTAAAGGAAGTAAAATGGGTTTTATGAAAATATAACGATATTTCCAAGATAAAGGAAATAAAAAGAGGAGATTTTGATGAATACGCTTATCATAAAGAGATAAGGATACGTTTGTTTTTTTCAAAGTTACGAAAACAAAAGAGGTTTCTGAATATATTTATTCAATTGAGATGAGAATATAAAATTGATCCTTGAGAATCAATGAAATGATCTAGTAAATGTTTTAATTTAAAGGGCCTGAGCTGCTGAAGTATTGATCTGTACTATTTTGAGTTGATAGTTAAAAACTAGACTATCAATGAATTCCCTTATTGAATTTTGACGTGTTAGCTCGAGGAGACCAAGATGAGAGCTGGACCCAAAGCCACTTCGAACCAGCTTTACATTTGAAACTTACTTGCAAGGATGCTTATAAAGATGGAGCATTGAAGACCGTGGATCTTTATTAGCAAAAGAACTACTTGTTGAATTTCTCTGATTTGCAACCAGAGATCTTTCGTTGGCGATTTTGTCGTGAATAAAATCTTTGGGTTGCACAGACTACTCGCTACTGATCCATGGGGTGACTCCTATATTGGGTGCGGTAGAAGAGTACCTTTGGTTCATCCTGTTCCTGGATGACTTGTGTCACAACCGGCGATTTTCGCTCGATCCGAATCAGTCGCTAAACCGATCAAGACCGTTCGAAACGCCTGATTGTTTTGAGAACACGACAAAATAGAACGCAAATGGAAGAACATTTCATTGTATATTACAACAATTCCATCAGAATACAAAAATATACAGAGTATAAATCAATATTACACATTTACCACATATCAGAGATTACAATAAATTACATAGCAGCGGAAAATAATACAATACACAACTGAAGGAGATATACGGATACAAAGCTTTCCGGATATCATTCCAGTTGTAAACCAGGATCCTGTGAATATAAATTTGCAAAACAAAAACTACTAGCTGCCCATGTCAAAATAAGGGCACCCAGGGTTTGGTTCAAAAAATTAAACTCTAGGTCAATCATGGGACTGGTGTGAGAACTAAAACAGTTATTAATCTTTACTTTAAAGTTAGGTAAATCAAGGGATCATACCGTATAACAGAACGGGTTTCCTCCCACGAACACAAGTGCATAAAACAACAACGCAATGCTAAATAAAGAACAGTGAAGCTATTATAAGACCCAGGTCCCATCACACAATGAAACACAAACCGGAGGATATGGTTTTACCTTATAATAGCCAAAGGATGCTTGATATGCTAAATTTCATCTTTTATTATTACTATAAGTGTATAGTGTCAAAAAAAATTCAAATCAAAAGTATCAATCATAGACGGCATAAGCGCCCCATCCCATTATGTCGCCATACTAGGCTCTAAAAATAAAATCGAATTATCATGTATTGGAATTTGGATTTCCATATGTGAACCGAGCCCAGGGATCGTCCTCTACCGATTCAAGACAATCTAGCCTACCATGTCTCAGGAAAGTACTCAGTCAAGTCTTGGATCGTCAGGGCCGGTCCACCGATGTGGATTAAAATGTCTGAACACTACGTCTCCCCGCCCTATGGGGCGCAAATGAGCCAAATGACTCCATTGACTCCACACAGTCACCGATATATCTGAGCCGCCTTGCAACAGCAACAACCACATAAGTCAAACTTGTTAAGGCGTGTAAAACCACTGACACCACTTCTAGATAGAAAGAAACGCATGCCCTCCCTGAAGTCCTCTCCCGTTTCTGGTTCACAACCGGGGTTTGAGGCTCGCGAATTCACGTTACACAAAGCTATGCCACACAGGCGGTGCTTTGATCATCCACCACAAGACTTTGGTTTTCAACAGAAACCTTGATCATTTGCCACTTAGGCATGCCACACAGGCAATTCACTCTATGAGTTTGATATCCATCAGTATATAACCCCTGAGCTCATACGTCTCAGAGAAGGGCGTTAAGCAAGAGAATAAATTCTCCGCCGCCAAACAGATATATATTTAATAGAAATCAATCACACAGACTAAAATCCAATGTCAGACACACAATCCATTTACAAGTCCGTTCTTGGTCTGAACGAAACCGGAGGCACCTAGTACCTCGCATATCCATCGATCTCCAAGCACGTCTGGACGATCACCAACTGATTCCCTCCTCTTGGGTGTACGGCCCAATCAAGATCATTAGTAATTATCCAAACGACGTGAAGACCTCCGGTCTTCGACCACCGTCTTCATCCTCGACACCAAGTCGAATCAGTTTTTCAGAATGGGATAGACCGGGTCTTTCTGAATAACTCGCGTATATAGTAAACAAGTGTTACACAAACACAACATACGCCTCATTCCAATTTAGAATATTCTTTTATTCAAATATTCTTATACTTTGGGAAAAGATCCCATTAATTTTATCAAAGATAAATTGTTTAAATTTATTCCTTAACCTTCTTTGAATATCAATTCAAACTTGAAGGGATTAGCGAACCACCCCGAAGTAATCATTTATTTTCCAATCCCAACCTATTCATCCCATGAAGTAAAACTGGTAAAACATCATATCTAACGCCATAGTGTTATCGGTAAATTCAGTTACCATTTCACATTCAAATCTAGTTAAAGATTTAACTATCGCCTGGAGTAAAATTGGTGATACTCCATTCTAGATCTTTTCAATCAAATTAAAGATTCATTAAAACTCCACTTAGTTTTAATCTTTAACTGGGTTAAAGAACCAGTGTCATTTAAAACACAGTTCACGATAAACCCTAAATCACATTCCATTAATCATCGGGTTAAAGAACAAGTGTTATTTAAAACACTGTTCACGATAAACCCAAAAATCAATACCAATTCAATTCCAATTAAATATTATTTAATTGGTACACTTCATTAAATCTAAATAAAAGATTTAATCTTTTTCTCAACTGGGCTTAAGAACAGTGTTAATGAAGACACCATTCACGACAAACCCAAATCATATTTGATATTAAATACAAGGCTCTGAATAGAAAATATATCGACTTATATTCAATATCAAATTCTACAACCAACAAATATCATATTAGAAATAACGATATAAATATATCTTTCAAATTTCCATAACAATATCTGTATCATCACGAAATCCAACATCGAAATATTCCAAAGACAATTTCGATTCAAATCCACTCCAATTCACTTATTGGAAATTCTGGTTACTTTTAAAACCCTTTCAAATTCAGTTTATTTATTTCAAAAATAAATGAATTATAATTCTAGTTCAAAACTAGTTCATTTCGATAAAAAATCTATTTTTATCTTTTCAAATATGGAGTTTTTCATCCCGATTCTTCACAAATCATTTCTTATGATTTTTCACAAATTATTACTATTTTTAATAATTTTTATCAAGGCACGTACAGTCCATATCCATCAACGGCCATCGAACTGCACTTACAGCGATCTTTTCTAAATTTGATTTGGACATAATTCCAAATCCAACCGTTACAATCTAATTTCTAATATTCGTTAGAAAACTCTTTTCGATGCGAACCCAACGGTTCCAGTTTTAGGAGAATCCGACGGTCGAATCTCCCGTAAGGTCCATTCGAAGTCAATGGTCGAAATTCGCGAACTGCCACAGCGCGGCGCGTTCTATTCAGGCCGTTATATAATATATATATATATATATATATATATTATATTTCATCGATTTCCTTTCAAAACGTGTTTTACAAATCGTTTTAAATTCGTTTTCAAAACGATTTCAACTTCATTTCAAATTCAAATCAAAATTGAATTTTTCCTTATAAATTCGTTTTAAATTCATTTCAAATTGATTTCAATTCAAATCGATTTTTAATTCAATTTCAGTTCGTTTTCAATTCAATTCGAATTCATTTCTATTCAATTTCAATTCGAATTCATTTCTATTTAATTTCAATTCGAATTCAGTTCTATTCAATTTCAATTCGAATTCATTTTCAATTCGAATTCATTTTTCTATACAAATTCAGTTCTATTCAATTTAAATTCGAATTTCATTTCAAAATTGAAATCACTTTTCAATATTCATTATAAAAACGAATATAATCGATATAAATATCGTCTGCGTTAAAATGGCGTCATTCTAATCAACGCGGCTTCATATATTTCTATTTTCAAATATTCTATTTCAAATATTTCTTTTTCAAATATTTCTATTCAAATATTTCTTTTTCAAATATTCTATTCAAATATTTCGTTTTCAAATATTCTATTTCAAATATTTCTTTTTCAAATATTTCCATTCAAATATTTCGTTTTCAAATATTTCTATTCAAATATTTCTTTTTCAAATATTCTATTCAAAACTGGAACAAGGCCCAATCAATTACCATAGATTTTATTTCTATGGACTTCCGTATAACGCATGTATATATCAACAACGACAAATAATCAACCATCATCCAAAGTGCATTCGACACTGTATAAGCATCAAATATAAATATTTCAACGCTTACAACAGTCTGTCAATCAATCGATCGACATACAACTAATTATTGGGATTAGTGTATGTCATATATCATCCCAATACCCGTGTGGGGTTTCAATCAATCAAACACAGATTTTATTTGTGTAAATGGGCGATGTGTAAAATTTATCGTCCCAATCAATATCAGTCAAATGTGTGTATATAAACAAATCGTCCGATTCGTTTATATTAATTTATTTCCTTTCATATACACGTTAAAAATTCTATTTTCAACTATAAAATATTTTAACTATATAAATATTTTATTTCATTTCACATCATAGCACACAACTAACTACACATCAAAATCAAACAAACAAGCATACAAGCCGTCCATGGTCTGTGGACGACGGTTGTCGGGTGCTACTAAACACCGGCTGCATCTTAGCATATATTTTAACTAGAAAAAGAAAATCAAAGGTGAGAAATTCTCACCTTAGGGTTCCACTCCGCCATGCTTTGCTTTTGAACTGCTGAACCATCTGGATCTGTCTGAAATTCCAATGCAGCCCTTTTCTCGCTGTTCAAATAAAAATTATATTTTTATTCCTTCATTTCAATAAATAAAAATCATATATTTATTTCTACTTCATATATTTTTACAACGCTTCCTTCTATATAAAAATTATATTTTTATATTTCTACTTCATATATAACGATCGAATTTTTATTTCAACACTATGAAAATCACATTTTTATTATCTACTTTATATAAAAATCATATTTTTATCCTATCTATAATATAAAAATCTCATTTTTACCTTGCTTTCACAATAATAAAAACCGTATTTTTATCTCGATGTTTAAGCTATAAAAATACTACCTTTAATATAAATAAAACTGATTTTTATTAATACTAGTTTATATATATTTATTTCAGATTTTAAACTAATTAAAATAAATTAAATATCACTTACAAGTTCCGAAGAGGGAGTAGGAGGCTCGGAGGGCTATCAGTCGATGGTTGCGCGGAGGGTGGTCGGTCAGGGAGGCGGCATCGGGTTGGTGGGGGTGCCCTGGCCATCGACGGTGGGCTTCAGTTTTTGGGGGGTGGGGGCGATTTCAGAGGGAGAGAATTGAGAAGGTGGCGTGGAGGAGGAGGGGGCAGCACTGGCGCTCGACGATGCGAGGGGGGGTCTCGCCTCTGGCGGCGCGACTGAAGGGGGAGGGCTCGATCGTGGGCGCCCCTTTTTTCATTTCTTTTCTAATCGATGAAGAGAGAGAGAGAGAGGGAGTGGAGGGATAAAGGGTTGAGATTATATTATATAATTTAATATTTTATTCTATTTTGGTTTTCAGAAGGTTGACTTTCTATTTGAATTCCCAACGAGGCCCAACGAGTGTCAACCTAGGGTAATACCCCCATTCCGAACATAATGGGATATGTATGGTAAGCCAATTTTATCGTTTCAATAGGTTTTCGTTGAATTTAAAATATAAATCTTTATATATATTCAATTTAAACACACATTTTAAATTAAGGGGGCCACATACGAACTCGAAAAATTACAGAAAAATTATTTCTAGCTTCGTATTGACGATACGGTCCTAACGAAACTAATTTCATCGAATTCTGAGACCGTTTGAAAAATGGCCATTTTCAGGTTGATTGAAATTGACAAAACACGTTTTCCTTTGCCACGCTCACATATTGATTAGAAAAATTACGAATTATGGAATCTAGCAATAACTTGACATCACAGATCCAACAAAAGAGGTTTCGTCGAAAACCGAGGTCGTTTGCAAAATGGCTATTTTCAAGGGCCGAAATTCCATAATGACTATTCTAAATTTTCAACTGGGCATATCTTTTGATTCCCGCTATGAAATTTCGATTTTTCGGATTCGTTGGGAAGATATTCTCAATTAGATTCAAATATTTTTGGTTTCACTAAAATCCGGTTTATTTTAAATCCTGTACATTCATTTGAAATTTGAAATTGAATTATCGAACTAACGCGCCATTTTCAATTCCTTTTATAATTTAAAATAAATATTTATATACTAACGACGACTCGAATAAATATATACGTTTGAATTCTTTTCAAAATAAATTTCTCATCGATATTATTTAAAATAATTCATTTTAAATAATCAAAATTCACTAAAATTGCCAAAAATAAATTTGAAATTGGCTCGAATTTCCGGGTCATTACAATCTCCCTCACTTAAAACTTTTCATCCCCGAAAAGGAACGAAGCCGAAAGTTGTTTAACAAACCAACTCAACTTTCATTGTTTTCGTTACGGCTTAAGTTCTTCAACTTTTCAGTTTCTAACAACTTTTCAAATTTTTCAAAAATTTGGCTAACACCCTAAATTTTCGAAAAATTTCGCCATTACCTCCCCTGCACCGGGGACTTCAGGATATTTCATATAGCCTCCCATGGCCTTCTTCAATCCAAAAGAAAAAGAAAAAGCCAAGAGGCTAGCCAATCGGCTCATAAAATCATCATCACCCAAACAAAACAGTAAATTATGGTAAACATATACCTATTTGTCGGGCAAACAATTTTATTCATCTGCTCTAGCCTCTTTGCAATGACCTGTTCAATTTAAGTACATGTATATGCAAGCAAATGTGACTAATTTTCAACACAATTCACTATTTGATTCAATTTGGTTATACAGTTCAAATTTTAATTAAATGAACAATAATCAAACAACACAATCAATCAATTAGTTGATTATCGTTTCAAAATCATAAATTTGATATATAGTCAAAAATCATATTTTTGATGCCAAATCACAACAATATATTCTAACTATATTTTGGTTCTCACACCAATCTAATGGAAATATTTAGATATCATTCTTTCGACACTCGAATATAAATACTGATGATGCGGCCGCATCATCAGAATTATCCCCGGGCGACTAGAGTGTGACTCTATATCTATCCAGTATATTGGAGGCTTCTAATACACGTGGATCAGATGTATATTAAAATCTCTATATACCTGATAGTCCAAATCAATATAAACTAAATAATCAAATACGAATTATTGAATTAAATTTTCAAAACAAAAATTGTTTTTCACTTTTATTTTAAAAACATCACTCTTCACACTCGTTCTAGGATACTACTGATCCCATCTCTAACGAGTCATTCCCATTGGATATTACTAATCCAATCTCTGATGAATTCTTTCGTATGGTTCTAATGTGTCTTGTTCTCTGAGATTTGTAAAAAAAAGCTCTGATACCAAGCTGTCACGACCGACGATTTTCGCTCGATCCGAATCAGTCGCTAAACCGATCAAGACCGTTCGAAACGCCTGATTGTTTTGAGAACACGACAAAATAGAACGCAAACGGAAGAACATTTCATGGTACATTACAACAATTCCATCAGAATACAAGTATATACAAAGTATAAATCAATATTACACATTTACCACATATCAGAGGTTACAATAAATTACATAGCAGCGAAAAATAATACAATACACAACTGAAGGAGATATACGGATACAAAGCTTTACGGATATCATTCCAGCTGTAAACCAGGATCCTGTGAATATAAATCTGCAAAACCAAAACTACTAGCTGCCCGTGTCAAAATAAGGGCACCTAGAGTTTAGGTCAAAACAATAAACTCTAGGTCGGTCATGGGACTGGTGTGAGAACTAAAACAGTTATTAATATTTATTTTAAAGTTAGGTAAATCAAGGGACCACGCCATATAACACGGAACGGGTTTCCTCCCAAGAACACCAGTGCATAAAACAACAACGCAATGCTAAATAAAGAACAATGAAGCTATTATAAGACCCAGGTCCCATCACACAATGCAACACAAACCGGAGGATAGGGTTTTACCTTATAATAGCCAAAGGATGCTTGATAGCTAAATTTCATCTTTTATTATTACTATAAGTGTATAGTGTCAAAACAATTTCAAATCATAAGTATCAATCATAGACGGCATAAGCACCCCATCCCACTATGTCGCCATACTAGGCTCTACAAATAAAAACGAATTATCACGTATTGGAAATTGGATTTCCATCTGTGAACCGAGGCCAGGGATCGTCCTCTACCGATTCGAGACAATCTAACATAGCATGTCTCGGGCAAGTACTCAGTCAAGCCTTGGATCGTTAGGGCCGGTCCACCGATGTGGATTAAAATGCCTGAACACTACGTCTCCCCGCCCTATGGGGCGCAAATGAGCCAAATGACTCCATCGGCTCCTCACAGTCACCGATATATCCGAGGCACCTCGCAATAGCAACAACCACATAAGTCAAATTCGTCAGGGCGTGTAAAACCACTGACGCCACTTCTACCTAGAAAGAAATGCATGCCCTCCCTGAAGTCCTCTCCCATTTCTGGTTCACAACCGGGGTGTGAGGCTCGCGAATTCATGTTACACAAAGCTATGCCACACAGGCGGTGCTTTGATCATCCACCACAAGACTTTGGTTTTCAACAGAAGCCTTGATCATTTGCCACTTAGGCATGCCACACAGGCAATTCACTCTATGCGTTTGATATCCATCAGTATATAACCCCTGAGCTCGTACGTCTAAGAGAAGGGCGTTAAGCAAGAGAATAAATTCTCCGCCGCCAAACAGATATATATTTAATAGAAATCAATCACACAGACTAAAATCCATTGTCAGACACACAGTCCATTTATAAGTCAGTTCTGGGTCTGAACGAAACTGGAGGCACCTAGTACCTCCCATATCCATCGATCTCCAAGCACGTCTGGACGATCTCCAACTGATTCCCTCCTCTTGGGTATACGGACCAATCAACATCATCAGTAATTATCCAAATGACGTGAAGACCTCCGGTCTTCGACCACCGTCTTCATGCTCGACACCACGTCGAATCAGTTATTCAGAATGGGATAGACCCGGTCTTTCTGAATAACTCGCGTATATAGTAAACAATTGTTACACAAACACAACATACGCCTCATTCCAATTCAGAATATTCTTTTAGTCAAATATTCTTATACTTTGGGAAAGGTTCCCATTAATTTTATCAAAGATAAATTCTTTAAATTTATTCTTTAACCTTCTTTGAATATCAATTCAAACTAGACGGGATTAGCGAACCACACCAAAGTAATCATTTATTTCCCAATCCCAACCTATTCATCCCATGATGTAAAACTGGTAATACTTCATATCTAACACCACGGTGTTATCGGTAAATTCAGTTACCATTTCACGTTCAAATCTAATTAAAGATTTAACTATCGCTTGGAGTAAAACTGGTGATACTCCATTCTAGATCTTTTCAATCTAATTAAAGATTCATTAAAACTCCACTTGTTTTAATCTTTAACTGGGTTAAAGAATCAGTGTCATTTAAAACACAGTTCACGATAAACCCAAAATCACATTCCATTAATTATCGGGTTAAAGAACTAGTGTTATTTAAAACACTGTCACGATAAACCCAAAAATCAATACCAATTCAATTCCAATTAAATATTATTTAATTGGTACACTTCATTAAATCTAAATAAAAGATTTAATCTTTTCTCAACTGGGCTTAAGAACAGTGTTAATGAAGACATCATTCACGAAAAACCCAAATCACATTTGATATTAAATACAAGGCTCTGAATAGAAAATAGATCAGCTTATATTCAATATCAAATTCTACGACCAACAAATATCGTATTAGAAATAACGATATAAATATATCCTTCAAATTTCCATAACAATATCTGTATCATCACGAAATCCAACATCGAAATATTCCAAAGACAATTTCGATTCCAATCCACTCCAATTCACTTATTGGAAATTCTGGTTACTATAACACCCCGTGAATTCTGTAACATTAAGCTTCACAACCAAAAGTGTAATTAATTCTAAATGAAAGAATTAAGGGAAATGCTTACGCCATTGCGTTTGTCTCGGAATTCTGCTTGAGATCGAGTCCGAGTTTGCGCGAATCGGACTCCGTATGAAGGAGTTATGACCTTCGGAAGTTTTAGAATAAAATTTAAATTCAAGCAGCTCGGTTTAAAATTTGAAATTCGAAATTCGAAAAAAACAGGTTCAAACTGGGCTGGGAGGGAAAATTGCTGTGCAGAGACCAGGTCGACCATAGGGTCGACCATGGTGTCGACCTGGCCACCCCAGGTCGACCAAAGTGTTGACCTGGGTGTCGACCTGCCAGTCGACGTACATGGTCGACCTGGCTGGCTAGGTCTGGCTATGGCTCGAATTTCTGTGGCTCGGTGTGTCACTAGGGCTGACATGTCACCTCTTGATTGGCTCTTTGAACTTTCTATGGTCTATATTCCTCCTGTCTTCATCTGACGGCTCAAAACAATTTAAAAAGTGAATATTAGGCTCACGTCCCTATTTTGAAACTTAATTAGGCTCACATCCGGTCATAAACTTATTGTAAATTAGGTCCCTGTTTTCAAAACTTATAAAATAATAATTAAAAAAAAATAAAAAAAAATCGTAAATTAGTAATAAAATATATTACGCATTATAAAAAAAATTCAGTTCAAAAAACAACAAAAATAATGTCAGAAAGAAGAAAACAGCAAAAAAACAGAAAAAACTGCAGTTAAATGCATAATATTATGCACCTTTTTGATTTTATTGCATGCATATATGCAATTATTGCAGTTCTTCCAGCGGATAGATTTAACATAATTTTTCAGTTCATTTTTATTTGCATCCAAATGTGCAAATTTCTCAAAAAAATGCACACATGTGTGCAACATTTTTATAGGATAAAAAGTAGGGACCTAATTTATAAAAAAAACAAAGTTCTGAAAATTTTTAAACCCGCCCCCTATTTTATTTTTTCCGCCTTTTTGTATTTTTTTTTAAAAAAAGTGTGTACGTTCATAAAAATTTTTTTTCTAAAATATGGAAATAATGTCAGGAATCTACGGAAATCGAAAAAAAATAGTTGCATACATTTATGCAAATATTACTGATAATTGCATATATGTATGCAACTTTTCCGTAAGCTGTTTTCAGATTAAAATCTGAAAATAAACCTGCACAAATGTATGCAAGTATTTGAAATTTTTGCGCACATGTATGCATTTATTTGCATGAATAAAAATCAACGAAGATGTATGTAGTGAAAAATATGCACGGATGTATGCAGGAAAGTGATATATGTGCATACTATTATGCATTTAACTGGAAATTTCGTTTTTTTTGTTTTTTTTTTATTTTTGACGCCTTCTTTGATGGTTTTTTATTCTTAATTTTTTAGTGCTTACATGTTTTATTTAAATACGAATTTACGTGATTTTTTTATGACTTTTCAAAAAATTGGGACCTAATTTACAATAAGTTTATGACCGGGTTTTTTTATATTTTGAAACTTAATAGGGACCTCTAAAAAACGCACCCATTTAAAAATCTATAAATACACCCTAAGTCTCAACTAAAAATTCACTCAAAAAAATAAGATGGGAGTCATCATGCTGCCAGGAAGGAACTGAAAATAGCCGTCAAGAGAGAGAAGCTTAGAGACGAATCAAATTAAGAAGAAGATTAAAGTTTAATCAAATTAATCAACGCAACGTTAATCTACCCAAAGGAGCGCATCTCAATTTCAGAATTCAGAATCCAGAATTCAAGATTCTGCATTCGTTGTAAGTATAGTGACCTTTCTGAATATGAATAAAAACTGTGATGTGATTTGATGTGAATGAAAATAGAATTGTGTTATTGTATGATATAAATTCTGTGTATTGTAATGATTCTGTTATGACTTGTGTAATGATATTTGTGGCCTAAATTGATTGATGCAAGCCTATTGAGCAATTGTATATGAAAAAAATGGCACTTGCAAATTTGTGGCAAAACTAGAATTTGATCCCTTTATGTTTATGCCTATGGCATGGATTATATACATTCACTAAGTCTAAATTAAGGCTTATGTAAACATGTTCTCGATTTGAAACCTTTTATGCCTACATGACCCAAAACCTATGATATCATTCTTATGTTTATTTGCAAGTATAATTGGATCTATGTTAAGTATCGTTTGGGTTTCATAAACTATGCAAGTTCATGTTGAAATAGGCTATGTGATAATTGGACATTTTGGTGAATATACAACATGCTAGTTTTGTGGTTGACATTATGCCAAGTTAAACATGTTTAAACACAAGTTTGTATAAGCCTAAAACTATGCCATTTCATATGTAACCTACTTAGTTATACTTTGATTTGAATGCAAGTTCACATGACCCATATTATATGTTAGTTGAATCGCTAAATTGCAAGTTCATGCGCCACACACCTTTATGTATTACATGTTCTTGTTTTCCCCTTTTTCTCACGTTTATAAAGTTGGGATGAATTGTGACAAGCCCAACACATGTTATAATTTTGCGAACAAACGGGGGTAATAACGCTGGGTGGAAAACATGAAAAATATATGTTGGCATGGTTGGCACATGCCAACGACAATGACATATAAATGGTATGAATTGTTATAGCCAAGAATAAAGAACATGAAATTTACATATACAATTGAGAAGTAATAAAATATGTAAATTTAGAAACCACGATATGCTTAACCCAAGGTTGGATTGAGTTGTGATGTAAACCTCCCCGGAACCGCCCGGCTGTCCAGTTTTCACAACAATACCTATCCAATGTGGGTGGTTAAGCATTGAGCCCAATAAGGACCCAAGGTTAGACTGAGCCACGGTGTAAACCTGCCCGGAACCGACCGGCATATCCAGTAACCGTAGCAATACCTGTCTAATGTGAGTGGTCAGGTGCTCTAAGAGACTAAGGACAGATGTAGGGTTAAGTCAACTATAACACTTAACCAAATTCAACATGTTAAGAAGAATTGATGGGTGGGGTTAGTTTAATACAAACACTTAACCACTTAACGTGTTTGACTAGAAAAACCTAGCAACGAGGGACTTGTTTCAGCAGTAACCCAAGTTAGGTATCATGGTACCCTAAAAGTAGGCACGGTGGGGCACGATTACTAGGATGATTGTAAGCGGTCAAAGCGACGACGGTGGGTGCAACAGTGTAGGTTCTAACGGGGTGCGGGCGTGCACACACTCCGAAGCAGACAAACAGGGCATTGGGGGCACCAATAGTATAACCTATGCCTTCTAGAATTTGTGTCGGGGCCGCCACCATGGGTCTTGATACACCCCATGGTGGGACCAACATAGGTATCTACAATTCTTGGGGGCCGTATGACATATGTTAACACGAATAGGAGCCGATCTTTAGAAAATGGGGATCACTTCACCCTCAGCATGGGCTTCCAGTTAAAATAAGCTCAAGTAGGTGCAGAGATATAGTATGGGTGCGATAGTGCATTCGACACTTCCTTAGCTTGTGACACTTTCCTATTTTTAGTTTATATCTATCATGCCCTTTTCTTATTCCCATACTGAAGAGTTATTAGATTTACTCAGGCTTTATGTCTGACTCTATTTTCTTTTCATCTTCTTTTCTTTTGTCCCCCCTAGGTCCACAGGGAGGAAACAACTCAGCTCAGTCAGACTCTTTACAAGCTCCAAGACCCTAGATGTATGATTTGGATCTCGTTTGCTCGGATTTTGGCTTTGGATATCACTATGGGGATTTTTGTCACTTTATTTATGTTTTATGCTTCTTTAATAATCAAGACAGTAATGAGGTTGTAATGTTGGAAGCATTTTGAGACAATTATGCAAATATTTTGTTTGAACACGTATTGATGAAATAAAAGTTTGTTTGGTTTCTGCTATTTTAAAATATGTGTATTTATATCTGTCTTGAGTTTATCTATGGCTTTTACTTATAAACCTCCACCAAAGTTAAGGCATTCCCTTTGTGAGTGACCTTAACGGAGGTGGGGTGTTTCAATTGGTATCAGAGCATAGGTTTACCAGATAGGATAAAAGTTTTGGAATTGTTTTCAAAAGAAAGATTAAAGAAGCATTTTTTTCAAGAAAAAGTGTTATGTTCATAAAAAGACAAAATCCCCCAAAGCAATGTGCCCTATCTATCCCTTCTATCCTTTGTTTTGAATTTTTCCTTCCTGTTTCAGCATATCTGGGGACCTTAATCCCTAGCTACAAATGCTTTTACTCCTCCTCCTCCTCTACGTGAACCAACAAACGGGAGAATCGCCGAACAAGAAGACGGATTATATTCAAGGAGGAAAGGAACACAACAATAATAACAAGACACGTAAGAAAAGGAAATTTTATTTCTGTGGCATTGTTGGACATGTGGTGAACGACTAAAGAAAGAAGAAGAGGAAGACGAGTGCTACTTGCTTCTATTGCGGTGAGGCTGGACACATGGCTAAGGACTGCCCTAAGAAGCAAGGGCAAGGCCCCCAAGCAGAACCTTCTGGGGGTACCTCTTTAACTTCTTCTCCTAGATCCTTTGTTTTATCCTGCTTATCTTCTTTATCCTATCTTGAGAACTTTAGGTAGTAATATTTCTGTAGAAAGTGTAGTCTATCTTTATGATCATCCAGTTCGCACACTTTTTGACTCTGGCGCATCACACTCTTTTATTTCATCTGCCTTAGTAGAATCTCTGCATCTAGACACTAGTATGGTAGAAGATCCCTTGGTAGTTTTAAATCCAATTGGGGGCTCCGCTTACTTGTCATTGGTTTGTTTGGGTTTGAAAATCTCTATTCTCAGCGTTGAGTTTAGTTGTAATGCCTTTGTCTTGGGCTTCTCGGGATATGGTTTGATCTTAGGCATGGACTGGTTATCCAGTAATAGTGGCATTCTTGATTGTGAGAAACGAGTAGTTAGACTCTTGACTCGGCTTGGTAACACTCTAGAAATTTCTTGTAACCCCTTGAATGCTGTTATGCTTAGTTATCTAGAGTCGCTAGATGCTTCTGATGAAAATTTGCAATCAGTTAGAGTAGTCCGAGAATATCCGGATGTCTTTGAGGAGGTGAAAGGCTTGCCTCCGAGGCCGGAAATAGACTTCCGCATATTTCAGACGGCGTTCAGAACCCCGGACGGTTTCTTCGAGTGGTTTGTCATGCCATTTGGCTTGACAAATGCTCCCGCTTATTTTGTAGACCTAATGAACAGAGTGTTCAGAGAATTCCTCAACAAATTTGTGGTTGTCTTCGTAGATGATATCTTAATTTTTCAAAGAATGAGGAAGAGCATGCTCCGCATCTGAAAGAAATCATGGATACTCTTTGCGCACATCAGCTAAAAGCCAAATTCTCAAAGTGTCACTTCTGGAGAAAAGAAGTAAGATTTCTGCGGCATATAGTATCCAAAGAGGGGTTGGCTGTGGACCCCGCGAAAGTGATGGCAGTGCAAGATTGGAAGACACCAAGAAATGCAACCGAAGTTCGAAGCTTTCTTGGGTTAGCTGGTTTTTACCGAAAGTTTATTAGGGATTTCGCGAAAATCTCAGCCCCACTCATAAGGCTAACAAAGAAGAATCTGGCGTTCACTTGGGATTTGGACTGCGAGTTTGCTTTCCAACGATTAAAAAGGGCTCTCACAATAGCCCCAGTTCTAACTCTGCCTGACGGAAGCAAAATGTTCACAACTTACACAGGTGCATGTGGAACGGGACTAGGCGTTGTTCTCATGCAAGAAGGAAGGGTAGTAGCTTATGGTGGAAGACAATTGAAAGTTCATGAAAAGAACTACCCAACCCACGATCTTGAGTTAGCCGCCATAGTCTTTGCGCTTAAGTCTTGGCACCATTATCTCCTAGGTGAGAAGTTTGAATTATACACTTATCATAAATCGTTGAAATATCTCTTCTCCCAGAAGGATCTTAACTTGAGGCAGCAAAGATGGATGGAGTTTCTTGCCTCGTATGACTTTGAAAATTCCTATACTCTTGGCAAAGGCAACATAGTAGCAGACGCGTTGAGCCAAAAGAAACTGACCCTAAGCCCTCTCTTTGTGGAAAGGCAAAGCCTGGAGTATATAGCCAGTTTTAACTTTAGGCCCTCCTCGGATTTTGTACCAGGTTTGCTAGCATCTCTCGAAGTACGCCCTACTCTCTTGGACTCAATAGGGGCTGCACAACGTGAAGACCCTCAGCTTGTTGATGTGATTGATAAACTTATTAGGGGTGAGACTTCTAGTCACCTCAGTAGATACGCCATCGATCATAAGGGTTGGCTGAGGTGAGATGGAAGATTATGCGTTCCACAAGCAAGGGAGTTGACAAAGAAGGTTCTCGAGGAAGCGCATCATTCCAAGATGACTATACACCCTGGCGGTTATAAGATGTACAAGGATATAAAAAGAACTTTCTTTTGGAACGGCATGAAGCAGGACGTGGAAAATTTCGTTTCTAAGTGCATGACATGCCAACAGGTCAAGGCGGAATAAAAGAAGCTTGGAGGACTACTTCATCCTTTAGAGGTCCCACAGTGGAAGTGGGATAGCATTTCAATGGACTTCATTGATGGACTGCCTAGGTCGAGAAGAGGCAACACTAGCATTTGGGTAATAGTGGATAGGCTTACTAAAAGCGCCCACTTTATACCTATCAAGAGTAGAAGGACTGTCGCATCTCTAGCATCTCTTTATCTCAAGGAAATAGTTCGATTCCATGGGATACCCTCCAGCATTGTTAGTAAGCGAGACCCTATCTTAACAAGTGAGTTTTGGCGGAGTCTGCAAGAAGCTGTAGGCACACAGTTATGTTTGAGCACGGCCTATCACCCCCAAACTGATGGCCAGACGGAAAGGGTGAATAGAGTTTTAGAGGATCTTTTGAGACTTTGCTTTCTTGACTTTGGAGGGACTTGGGAGGATCACCTTCCTTTAGTGGAATTTGCCTACAACAACAGCTACCAAGCTACCATCGGTATGGCACCCTTCGATGCCTTGTATGGAAGACCATGCAAATCACCAACTTGTTGGTGGGAGTCTACAGATAAGCTTATACTTGGGCCGGACATGATTCGAGAGACTTCGGAAAAAGTGGACCTAATACGAAGGAGAATGATGACTGCCCAGGACAGACAAAAATCCTATGCTGACAAAAGAAGCACCGAACTTGAGTTTGAGGTTGGGGATAGGGTTTTCCTTAGGGTATCTCCTTTAAGGAACGTTGTTCGCTTTGGATCCGCAGGAAAGCTAGCACCAAGATTTGTAGGACCGTTTCCTATCATCGAGATGGTTGGTAAGATGGCCTATAGATTAGAGCTACCCGAGAGACTGGCCGGAGTTCACAACGTCTTTCATGTTTCTCACCTCCGAAAGTGTTTGCATGAGTCTGCGGAAGTGGTGAAACCTAGCACTCTAGAAGAAGCCGAAGTGGAACGTGAAGCAACTGTGAGGAGAGTTCCAACCCGCATCTTAGGAACTGAAGTGAAAATGCTACGCAACCGCGAAGTCAAACTCGTTAAAGTTCAGTGGAGCGACGCCGAGGAAGACGCGATTTGGGAAACTGAGGACAGAATACGCGCTGCCTACCCTCTTCTTTTTGAGGGTCCATCTTTGATTTGTCTTTTTCCTTAAGTTATGCTTTATCTATCTTTTAGGTATATCTCCTCGATCCTTTTCCTATCTCCTTAGGTAGAAAACAAATGGATGCAAACATGTATTTGAAAACATGTTATGGATGATAGCTGCAAATGGTTGCTAGTGATTGCTAGTGGTTGCTCGTGGATGCATATACACACACACCCTAGGATATAGATCGGCTCAGTCACTTCATATTGCATATGCATATGTGAATTCTCATTTGTATATGGTTGAAACTTGATATGCTATCATATGGTCGTCGCATTTGTATGAATAGTTGTGCACTCATGTTGAATTATGAGTAGGAAAATTTTGCATACATAATGGATTCATGACACTTACATGATTCGCATTAAGGAGGTCAACTGAATCAGTAGACCGTCTGATTTCTGCATTCGATAAGGACATATACACACACTATGCATATGATCACGAAGCATTAGAAGTCTTTTAAGGACAATGGATGCATGTGTTTGTTGGTTGAGTAGATAGACTGTTGGATGGTAGGGTATACATTCTTCCTAACTTGAAGATTTCGGGGACGAAATCCTTAAGGGGGGAGAATGTAACACCCCGTGAATTCTATAACGTTAAGCTTCACAAGTTAAAGTGTAATTAATTCTAAATGAAAGAATTAAGGGAAATGGGTTACGCCATTTCATTCGTCTCGGAATTTTGCTTGAGATAAAGCCCGAGTTTGCGAGAATCGGACTCCGTATGAAGGAGTTATGACCTTCGGAAGTTTCAGAATAAAATTTAAATTCAAACAGCTCAGTTTAAAATACAAAATTTGAATTTCAGGTTCAAACTGGGCTGGGCGGGAAAATTCCCGCCCAGAGACCAGGTCGACCATAGGGTCGACCATGGTGTCGACCTGGCCTCCCCAGGTCGACAACAGTGTCGACCTGGCCACCCCAGGTCGACCATAGTGTCGACCTGGGTGTCGACCTGCCAGTCGACCTGCCTGGTCGACCTGGCTGGCTAGGTCTGGCTCTGGCTCGAATTTATGTGGCTCTGTGTGTCACTAGGGCTGACGTGTCACCTCTTGATTGGCTCTTTGAACTTTGTATGGTCTAGATTCCTCCTGTCTTCATCTGATGGCTCAAAACAATTTAAAATTCTATAAATACACCCTAAGTCTCAACTGAAAATTCACACAAAAAAATAAGAAAGGAGTCGTCATGCTGCCAGGGAGGGATTGAACATAGCCGTCAAGAGAGAAAAGCCTAGAGATGAATCAAATTAAGAAGAAGATTAAAGTTTAATCAAATTAATCAACGCAACGTTAGTCCACCCAAAGGAGCACACCTCAATTTCAGAATTCAGAATCCAGAATTCAAAATTCTGCATTCGTTGTAAGTATAGTGACATTTCAAAATATGAATAAAAACTATGATGTGATTCGATGTAAATGAAAATAGAATTGTGTTATTGTATTGTATAAATTATGTGTATTGTAATGGTTCTATCATGACTTGTGTATTGATGTTTACGGCATAAATTTGATTGATGCAAGCCTATTAAACAATTGTATATGAAAACAATGGCACTTGCAAGTTTGTGGTAAAAACTAGAATTTGGTCCCTTTATGTTTATGCCTATGGCATGGACTATATACATTCACTAAGTCTAAATTAAGGCTTATGTAAACATGTTCTAGATTTGAAACCTTTTATGCTGACATGACCCAAAACCTATGATGTCATTCTCATGTTTATTTGCAAGTATAATTGGATTTATGTTAAGTATCATTTGGGTTTCATAAACTATGCAAGTTCATGTTATTTGCAAGTATAATTGGATCGATGTTAAGTATCGTTTGGGGTTTCATAAACTATGCAAGCTCATGTTGAATAGGCTATGTGATTAGATGTTATAATTGGACATTTTGGTGAATTTACAACATGCTAATTTTGTGGTTGACATTATGCCAAGTTAAACATGTTTAAACACAAGTTTGTATTAGCCTAAACTATGCCATTTCATATATCACCTACTTAGTTATACTTTGAGTTGAATGCAAGTTCACATGACCCATATTATATGTTAGTTGAATCGCTAAATTGCAAGTTCATGCGCCACACACCTTTATGTATTACTTGTTCTAGATTTCCCCTTTTTCTCACGTTTATAAAGTTGGGCTGAAGTGTGACAAGCCCAACACATGTTATAATGTTGCGAACAAACGGGGGTAATAACGTTGGGTGTAAAACATTGAAAATATATGTTGGCATGTTTGGCACATGCCAACAACAATGGCATTTAAAGCGGTATGAATTGTTATACCCAAGAATAAAAGACATGACATTTACATATATAATTGAGAAGTAATAAAATATGTAAATTTAGAAAACACGATATGCTTAACCCGAGGTTGGATTGAGTTGTGATGTAAACCTGCCCGGAACCGCTCGGCTGTCCAGTAGTCACAAGAATACCTATCCAATGTGGGTGGTTAAGCATTGAGCCCAATGAGGACCCGAGGTTAGACTGAGCTACAGTGTAAAACTGCCCGGAACCGACCAGCATATCCAGTAACCGTAGCAATACCTGTCTAATGTGAGTGGTCAGGTGCTCCTAAGAGGCTAAGGACATATGGTAGGGTTAAGTCAACTATAACACTTAAACAAATTCATCATGTTAACAAGAATTGATGGGTGGGGTTAGGTAAATACAGACACTTAACCACTTAACATGTTTGACTAGAAAATCCTGGTAACGAGGGACCCGTTTCAGCAGTAACCAAAGTTAGGTATCAACGGTACCCTGAAACTAGGCAGGGTGGGGCACGATTACTGGGCTGATTATAAGCGGTCAAAACGACGGCGGTGGTGCACAGTATAGGTCTAACGGGGTGCGGGCGTGCACACTCTCCGGAGCAGACAACCAGGGCACTGGGGACACCAGTAGTATAACCTATGCCTTCTAAAATTTGTGTCGGGGCCGCCACCATGGGTCATGATACACCCCATGGTGGGACCAACATAGGTATCTAAAATTCTTGGGGGCCGTATGACACATGTTAACACGAGTAAGAGCCGATCTTTATAAAAATGGGGATCACTTCACCCTCAGAATGGGGTGCCAGTTAGAATAAACTCAAGTAGACGCAGAGACATAGTGTGGGTGCGATAGTACATTCGATTCTAAAACGTCACCTCCTTAGCTTGTGACACTTTCCTAAATATCTATCATGCCCTTTTCTTGTTCACATACTGAAGAGTTACTAGATTTACTTAGGCTTTATGTCTGACTCTATTTTCTTTTCGTCTTCTTTTCTTTCGTTCCCTCCCCCCCCCCCCCCCCAGGTTTTAAGGGGGGAAACAGCTCAGCTTAGTCAGGCTCTTTACAAGCTCCAAGACTGTAGATGTATGATTTGGATCTCTTTTGCTCGGATTATGGCTTTGGATATCACTATGGGGATTTTTGTCACTTTATTTATGTTTTTTGCTTCTTTAATAATCAAGACAGTTATGAGGTTGTAATGATGGAAGTATTTTGAGACAATTATGGAAATGTTTTGTTTGAACACGTGTTGATGAAATAAAAGTCTGTTTGGTTTCCGCTGTTTAAAATATGTGTATTTATATCTGTCTTGAGTTTATCTGTGGCTTTTACTTATAAACCTCCACCAAAGTTAAGGCATCCCCTTTGTGAGTGACCTTAACGAAGGTGGGGTGTTTCAAAACAAGAAGTGTTGGAATCATGACGGTGAGACTACACATTCGAGCTGGTTCAGCATAATTTGGAGCTAGCTGGGGTTTTATTTGATTTTAAACTCTAGTTTGAAATCAGATAAATCAACCTGAACCATCGAATCGAAATCAAATTGTAAGTTAAATCTCACACCTTTTGGAATTATATAACGTGATTAATTTCATATAACTATAATTTATTGTTAATAGCATAAATTGGATGATTAGATGCTTTGGATGTTTATTTTTTGATTGTTGATTCTCGGTATTTACATTTCTGTTATAAAAATAATTTATAGTAAAATATTTATTGCATATGCATCTATTAAATGATATTATGAAATGTGATGCAGGAAAAAACAGGTTGGAGGGATCCAACCAAGTTCTTCAAATATTTTTGTTGTTATTTGATATCATATTATTTATATATGAACTATTTGACTCTAGTAATGTTAAAACCTGTTTGGATGTTGATTGTTTAATTTAAATTCAACAATTGTAATGTTTTATTTAGTAGACAATATTGATTAAGTGATTGACAACAAATGGCCTAAAAACCATATTTTTAAGAAGTTAATTTTCCATTAGGCGAATCAATGTATTTAAAGTTATAAAAATTATTTTTATAACTGAAACAAAGTTTTAAATTATATTTCGTATAAGAAAAGAAGTTTATAGATAAATCCAAATTTATAAATTAGTTTTTATAAAGGTACTACAAAATGATTTATTTATCAATTTCTTATGGTTTAATAAGTTTTATAAGCGAACAAGTCAAATTTAACCTAAGGCTTATTATTTTGGAATAATTGTTTTTAAGAAAATAATTGAGCGGTATTATTTTAAATTAATTAATTTAATCTATGGAATTAGGGAAAATCAGTTAAAAAGTTAACTGATGTTCTTGAGTTGAGTAAGTCAATCGTTTAAACTAAAATTACTTATTAGATTAAATTGCTCACAATTAATGTAATAGAAATAATTTTGACAAATAACTGTCAGAACTTAATAAGTTTTCATACAAAATTATGATCTTTTAATAAACGATGTTGAAGCTAATCATCGAGTTATTAATCATTAATAAGGTTGGTTATTTATTAATATGTTTTAAAAATAGAAATTTACAATTTTATTTTAGTTAATAATGAAGTAAACTTCTTTTACTTCAGTAAATATTGAAATTAATTATTATTTAATTAATAATGATTAAAGGAATCACCTTTTAATCGAAATTAATTAAGAAGGTAGTCATGTTTTTAATAAGACTTTTGTTAAATCTGAAAAAATGTTTATAAAGGGATTTTATAGTAAACCCAAGTTATATAAACAAGGTTTATAAAAGAAATAAAAGCTAATACAATAATTTAAACAAGTGTGAATTAAGTAAGGACAATTGAAAATGATAAGGGATGTTCAACATGCAAGGGTAAGTGCTTAAATTAATTTTGTAAAGGATTTAGTAAATGGATTCATTATTACAAATCCAAGTTACGTTATACTTAATAGATTTTGGAAATAGATTCGGTAATTAGTTTTTTCATTAAAACCTTAGTTAGAAATCGACTATATTATGGTGGTTTAAAGCGAGAAGTTTGTATTTTATAAGAATTTACTGGATCAACGAATTAAGTTACAATACTTATATTTGGAAAGAGATTTCTGAAATAAGAAAGGTTTTATAAAACAAAATTTTAAATAGAATAGTGAATGTAGTTTGATGTGATATTATAATTAGTATCAGTTTTAAGTTAAGAACTCATATCTATGTGAAGATAAGAACATGGTCGATCAAGGTCGGAGAGGAAAATAAAATTCCCCAGCTTGAGTGACTTCACCATTACCAAGGGATGGTATTAGTTTGTAATGGTAAAAGGTGTTGAAAATGATTTATTTTTTCCAAAAGAGAAATATTGCAACTTATTTGCATGAATTTGAGATGTACTTTTAACTATTAGGTATTAAAAAGTAAACAATGTCTAATTTAACATTTTTTGGCATAAGTATAAGTGTGAATACACTTAAACAATTCGGTTAAGCATATAGCACTATTTTCTAAATAAGGAAAATAGTACGGTTTCTCGGAATATACTTATTCCAAGAAATAAGATATTGGCTATGGGTTTCGAGGAAAAATGAAACAAGAGGTTTGAAAAGGGTAATTAATGATGGAAAATTTAACTATTATTTCCAAAAGCATATTATATAGCAAAATTTTGAAGTTAAAGACAACCGTTTAGGTTAATATAATTAGAAATATGTTGAATAAGATCGTTTGGCCAATATATAATATTGGTAACTAGATTCGTACCATTTGGCTAAGAATATATAGCGATATTTTCTAAAGTAAAGGAAGTAAACAGGATTTTATTAATATATAATGACATTTCCAAGGTAAAGGAAATAAAAAGAGGAGATTTTGTTGAATATGCTTATTATAAAGAGATAAGGACATGTTTATTATTTTCAAAGTAACGAAAACAAAAAAGGTTTCTGAATATATTTATTCAATTGATACAAGAATATAAAATCGATCCTGGAGAATCATTGAAATGGTTTAATAAATGTTTTAATTTAAAGGGCCTGAGCTACTGAAGTATTGATCTGTGCTATTTTTAGTTGATAGTTAAAAACCCGAACATTAATGAATTCCCTTGTTGTAACACCCCACCTCCGATAAGGTCACTAACAAAGGGAATGCCTTAACTTTAGTGGAGCATTTTAGTAAAGAGAACAGAAACTTACAAGACAGATAGAATAGTACTTGAAAAATTTATAACTTTATTTCAACAGAAACCGAAATAAACTTGGTTACATCCTTTCAAATTACATTATCAGAATTCAAGTACAAAATATCAGTCTTGTACAAAAGACTTCAGAATGCATAGTTTAAAATCATAATCCCCATAGAATGGAAGCTATATAGAGCCAAGCCATACTTTAAGCACTTCAAGCAGAGAGAAATCCGGATCAAGCTAAAGTATTCCCTCCTTGGATAACCTGGGGGGAACGGAAGAAAGGAGGCGAAACAACAAGGGTCAGACAAAAAGTCTGGCAAGTCCAGTGATTTTCAGTTATGAACAGATAATAATAACATGACATGAACATAAAACTGGATGAGAGATAGCTGTAACAGGTGTAGCAGATATAACAGAAGAACAGAATGACATAAGCTATTTCTTTACACTTCTCTGCAGTAATACTAGTTTAACAGGATTAGGTGCCACCCTAATGTCTAAACTGAAACAGAAGCGGGTACAGAATAATTTAACAGAAACAGAACGCTAATAATGGGCCTTTACTACCCGATCAGAAACAGACAGAAGCAGAAACAGATTTATCCCTACGGAAACAGAATGTAGAATTAGGTGTACACTAGTAATCGGCCTTTACCACCCGAACAGACGGTACCACGCAGAAACAGATAGGTGTTACCACCCAACAGAACAGACAGGACTAAGTGTACCCTAAGACCCTACACCAAGCGATCGGCTCCCAAATACATAAATATCCTATGTCGGCCCCACAGTAGGGTGTATCACTCCCTAAAGTGACAACCAATTGGCACCGACCTATTTAAAGATGTCACGGCGTCTTATATCCTCAGAGACAGACTGGGATCCATGCACGCACATGACCCGGTTAGAACGCACCATCAACACCCCTCGCCATTATCAGAATGAACCGCTTATAATTAGTTCAGTAAGCGTGCCCGGACCCTACTTACTGTTGGGTCAAAGTTTTGATACCAGAAAGGGTTACTGACTAATATGGGTCCCAAACAACAGATGGCACAAGTAATTCCCCTTCTAACCCTGTGTCCCCAGGCTAACTGATTTCAGCTTAACTTGTCTACAAGTTTCAGACATACAAAGTTTAGATTAACTAGTTCACAGATCAGACAATCAAGTTAACAGGTTTTCAGACTAACGGATCAGATGTTTGGATTAACAGGCTTACAGATTAACTGGTTACAGATTATCTAACTTTGTATTAGGCCTACGGATTCACGAAACGGGTTTATCAGATTCATTGGTCCAATTTGTTTAGCCTTACCCAACACGTTTTAGACATCATAATTATCTCAGATTTTCATTAATTAAATATTAATGCCCAAACCTCTCACATTAGACTGACAGTTTGCGGCTACTGGTTAGGCCGGTTGGTTCCGGGCAGGTTTCTGTCGTAAACTGAGTCTTACCTCGGGTTTCAAGCACGTTATGACTAACTTCTCACATTAGAACCTATTGTTTGCGACCACTGGAATATGCCAGGCGGTTCCGGGCAGAATTACGCCGCAAACTCATTCTAACCTCGAGTTAGCCATGTTTATCTTTGCGGCCAATTAATTAATGATTTACCATTTATACCCACGCCTAATATACATGCCAATTATTCATAACTATAGCCAATTCAGATTATGTCAATAACGGACTAATTATACCAACTCAACAGATATAGCAGATAACAGATGTTTCAGATTAGGCGACTTAACGAATTTAGCAGATTAAGCAAACTAGCAGATTTAGCACTTTCAACAGACTTAGCAGATGACAGATTTGGCAGATGAACAAATCTAGCAGACTAGGCAGTAAAGCAGAATTAGCAGATTAAGCAATATAACAGAACTAGCAGATTAGGCAATGTAACAAAACTAGCAAATTAGGCAAATATAATAGATTTCATCATTTCTTAAAGTTTCATAAACATATATTTCCTAATTATAAACCTTGCCTAAGTTCACATGCATAAATATTTGTCATGATTCACAATACGATTATATACCAAATATAGCCATCTATTACTATGCATGTCATATATCCCAAAGATCCCTTACTTAGGTGTTTATTTACATCAATAGATGCCCTACTGTCATGTAAATATTTATACCTAAGCCATGTTCTTTTTATCACAAATCATATGTTCAATACCCATTTATGTTATAAATATAACATGTCCAGTCATATGTCTCAGATTTTGTTCTAGCTACAGTCCATGTTCTTTCCTCAAATCAGTCACCTATTGGTCATACCCAATTTATGCATCATTCATTTTGCTGTCCCAAATATTTTAGCATAGGTTAATCTCTTATGAGATTTGCTCAGGCTCGCGGTAGCCTAGCTATAGAACAGAAAGAGGAAAAAGATACAAAATAAGACAGATCCAAACAGAATGGAACAGATATAACCTTAGATTCAGATTTATAATTCATGTCATAATCAGAATTAACGTTTATATCGGAAAATAACTACACTTTCCTTGATTGGATTAAAGAAAGAACTTTAGTTGTTGCAGAATTGTTGCAGAAGCTTTAATCTCTAATTTGAATTGAATTGCTTAGGTTGATGTTGATTAGCTTCTAGTTTTGATTCCAGCAGAGTAGCGACGCCATTTTTATTTTTATTTAGAACAAAGGCAGAGAAGAAGAAGAATAGAATTGTGTGTAGAGGAGGCTAGGTCTTAGGGTGTATTTATAGGTGTAGGAACTCATTTCAGCCATTAGATTAACCCTAAAACCAATTCGGACCATCAAAAATCATCCCAGGGCTTCAAAAATGGGTTCTGGGCCACCCCAGGCCGACCAGGTCGACCTATATGGGGGGGGGGGGGTCGACACTATAGTCGACCCCCATAGGGGGGGGTCGACTCTTAGGTCAACCCCCGGGTCGACCTGCCCAGTTCTGTGCTGACCGAAACCTTCTGAATCTTGTTTTGGCCATATCTTGGTCATACAGACTCCGATTTTTGAAAACTTGGACTCTATTTCGCGTATTTTTCCAAGAGGAACGCAATGGTGATGTCCATTTTACCTAATTCCTGATTCTTGAATTAGTTATCCTTATTTTACTATCTTTTCCGTAACATACTCCATTATCGAACTAATTTTTCTTTTCTTCCATGTATTAATTAATTCTCCTTATGCGTCACCATTATTTACCTATCATAAGCATATTTTCATATATTTTATTTTATTTTTAATTATATTAAAAATACGGGGTGTTACATTCTCCCCTCCTTAAAGGATTTCGTCCCCGAAATCTTCAAGTTAAGAAGAATGTGTCCTACCATCCAATCATCCATCTACTCAATCACCAATCACAGGAATTCATTATCCTTAAGAGATTTCTAATGCTGTATGAACATATGCAAGAAGTGTGTGTATATGTTCCTTGTCAAATGCAAAGATCAGGCGGTCCACTGATTCAGTTGACCTCCTTAATGTGAATTATGCCAGTGCCATGAGTCCAACATGTATGCAATTTTCCTACTCGATACATATCATTTCTATATGAGTGCACAACCATTCAGTCATATGCAACATCCATGTGCCGAGTCAATCATTTTGCATCCACAAAAATTGAAAATGCTCACACATCCATATGCAGTATGAGAGTGTTTTCGAGCCGATCTAGTGACTAGTGTGTGTATATGCATCCACGGGCAACCACTAGCAACCACTTGCATCCATTGCAACCATCAAACATAACATGTCCCAAACACATGTTTACACCCATTAGTTTCTACCTAAAGTTCGAAGATTCGATCGATAGGATCCAGTCGAATGATGGAAGCGAGTACAGATAAAACAAAGACTTGGTTCCCATTAGACATTGGTTGAGAAAACAATTCCCCTAAGTATCAACCCCAAAGACCGAAATCAATATCAGATTGACACTCAGAGGATTACCCTCTTTAGACAATGTCAAAACTGGAAATCAGAATTATTCAAATATTTACAGACTACTAATACAGATCAGGTTCCCTAATGATTCTTAGGAATCTAAGCATGATAAAATCATACCCCATGAAAACTCAGAATGTATGCGTCATACTTGACGCCTAACACAGATATCCCTCAAACCCCAATCTCAAACAGATGAGCCATAACCCTTATAGGTCTGAGTCTACAACGGAATTCAGAAATAATACTAGTATTAAAGTGCAGAGTATCGATTACAAAATCAAAAATACCAGAATCAGAAAAAGTCTTAACTCCATAATCAGATAAAGAAATTAAACCTACTATAGGAATTTTCCTACTTCTATCCTAGCCACTAGCCTCAAGAGTGTTCGCCTTCCCTCCTTGTCCTCGTCTCTTCGTGCAGTCCCTAGTGAAGTGTCCCATCTCCCCACAGTTGAAGCAAGCGCCCTTCCTTTTTCTGCAATCCTTGTTTAGATGAGTCGAGCTCCCACAAGTAAAGCACTTTTTCCCCTTCTTATCTTCAGTCTTCTCATCCTTCTTTTGTGTTTCCTTTTTGGGCCCCGCTTTCTTATTTTGTGGTTCTTCCTTCTTTGTCTCTTTCGGGCCCTTGTCTTCCTCGTGCATTCCACGTGCAGTAGTGCCATGTCCACCAAATTCTCGTAAGTCGCTCCCATGGGTACGTGGGTCATGGCTAGGCTGTGCAGTGGCTCGTTCAATCCTTTAACAAAGCGGAGAGCCATTTTATGCTGAGTGATGACTAAATCCAATCCGAACCTAGCTAGTTGGTTGAACTGGTTGACGTATTCCTTGACCATCATACTTCCTTGCTTAAGAGATAAGAACTTTTCCAGTTGTAAACTCCGTTCAGCTTGCGAGAGAAATTTTGTCTCAAACCTTTTTCTGAAATCCATCCATGTCTCAACCGGCCTCTCGGCATTAGTGACTTCCCACCAGTAAGAAGCTTCGTCTTTGAGCAGCCATACCGCCAACTGTACCTTCTGCCTATCGTCCACCTCGAAGATAACGAATAGATCCTCAGTTTCTTTGAGCCAGTTCCTCGCTTCAACGAATGGTTCAGTTCCCTTGAAATCCTTTCCACCCATGGCCCTAAAATCTCTACAGGTCTTTGAGAAAGCAATTGCACGAGGAGGGGGCGGAGGAAGAGGGGGATCATTTGCTGGACCTGCGGCGGCGGTCCTAGCCTCAAGATATTGACGAAACCAACCGAGTACATGAACACCTTCTGGTATTTCATATGCTTCAGACATGCTGAAACGAAAAAAAGGAAAGATTCAATACAAAAAGGACAGAAGGAAAGATATATGGCTCTTGGGGATCATGTTTTTCAAAATAAGCTTTATTTTTGAAAATACTTCCTTTCAAAACCTTTTTTGAAAATAGTTTTCCAAAAACTTTACCCAATCTGGTAACCTTCAGCTCTGATACCAAGTGTAACACCCCACCTCCGTTAAGGTCACTCACAAAGGGAATGCCTTAACTTTAGTGGAGCATTTTAGTAAATAGAAAAGAGACTTACAAGACAGATAGAATAGTACTTGAAAAATTTATAACTTTATTTCAACAGAAACCGAAATAAACTTGGTTACATCCTTTCAAATTACATTATCAGAATTCAAGTACAAAATATCAGTCTTGTACAAAAGCCTTTAGAATGCATAGTTTAAAATCATAATCCCCATAGAACGGAAGCTATACAGAGCCAAGCCATACTTTAAGCAATTCAAGTAGAGAGAAATTCGGATCAAGCTAAAGTATTCCCTCCTTGGATAACCTGGGGGGGAAACGGAAGAAAGGAGGCGAAACAACAAGGGTCAGACAAAAAGTCTGGCAAGTCCAGTGATTTTCAGTTATGAACAGATAATAATAACATGACATGAACATAAAACTGGACGAGAGATAGTTGTAACAGGTGTAGCAGATATAACAGAAGAACAGAATGACATAAGCTATTTCTTTACACTTCTCTGCACTAATACTAGTTTAACAGGATTAGGTGTCACCCTAATGTCTAAACTGAAACAGAAGCGGGTACAGAATAATTTAACAGAAACAGAACGCTAATAATGGGCCTTTACTACCCGATCAGAAACAGACAGAAGCAGAAACAGATTAATCCCTACGGAAACAGAATGTAGAATTAGATGTACACTAGCAATGGGCCTTTACCACCCGAACAGACGGCACCATGCAGAAACAGACAGGTGTTACCACCCAACAGAAACAGACATGACTAAGTGTACCCTAAAACCCTACCCCAAGCGATCGGCTCCCAAATACATAAATATCCTATGTCGGCCCCACAGTAGGGTGCATCACTCCCTAAAGTGACAACCAATTGGCACAGACCTATTTACAGATGTCATGGTGTCTTATATCCTCAGAGGCAGACCGAGATCCATGCACGCACATGACTCGGTTGGAATGCACCATCAACACCCCTAGCCATTATCAGAATGAACCGCTTATAATTAGTTCAGTAAGCGTGCCCGGAACCTACTTACTGTTGGGTCAAAGTTTTGATACCAGTAAGGGTTACTGACTAATATGGGTCCCAAACAACAGATGACACAAGTAATTCCCCTCCTAACCTTGTGTCACCTGACTAACAAATTTCAGCTTAACTTGTCTACAAGTTTCAGACATACAAAGTTTAGATTAACTAGTTCACAGATCAGACAATCAAGTTAACAGGTTTTCAGACTAACGGATCAAATGTTTGGATTAACAGGCTTACAGATTAACTGGTTACAGATTATCTAACTTTGTATTGGGTCTACGGATTCACGAAACGGGTTTATCAGATTCATTGGTCCAATTTGTTTAGCCTTACCCAACACGTTTTAGACATCATAATTATCTCAGATTTTCATTAATTAAATATTAATGCCCAAACCTCTCACATTAGACTGACAGTTTGCGGCTACTGGTTAGGCCGGTTGGTTCCGTGCAGGTTTCTGTCGCAAACTGAGTCTAACCTCGGGTTTCAAGCACGTTATGACTAACTTCTCACATTAGAACCTATTGTTTGCGACCACTGGAATATGCCGGGCGGTTCCGGGCAGAATTACGCCGCAAACTCATTCTAACCTCGAGTTAGCCATGTTTATCTTTGCGGCCAATTAATTAATTATTTACCATTTATACCCACGCCTAATATACATGCCAATTATTCATAACTATAGCCAATTCAGATTATTTCAATAGCGGACTAATTATACCAACTCAACAGATATAGCAGATAACAGATGTTTCAGATTAGGCAACTTAACGAATTTAGCAGATTCAGCAAACTAGCAGATTTAGCACTTTCAACAGACTTAGCAGATGACAGAGTTGGCAGATGAACAAATCTAGCAGACTAGGCAGTAGAGCAGAACTAGCAGATTAAGCAATATAACAGAACTAGCAGATTAGGCAATGTAACAAAACTAGCAAACTAGGCAAATATAATAGATTTAATCATTTCTTAAAGTTTCACAAACATATCTTGCCTAATTATAAACCTTGCCTAAGTTCACATGCATAAATATTTGTCATGATTCACAATATGATTATATACCAAATATAGCCATCTATTACTATGCATGTCATATATCCCAAAGATCCCTTACTTAGGTGTTTATTTACATTAATAGATGCCCTACTCTCATGTAAATCTTTATACCTAAGCCATGTTCTTTTTATCACAAATCATATGTTCAATACCCATTTATGTTATAAATATAACTTGTCCAGTCATATGTCTCAGATTTTGTACTAGCTACAGTCCATGTTCTTTCCTCAAATCAGTCACCTATTGGTCATGCCCAATTTATGCATCATTCATTTTGCTATCCCAAATATTTTAGCGTAGGTTAATCTCTTATGAGATTTGCTCAGGCTCGCGGTAGCCTGGCTATAGAACAGAAAGAGGAAAAAGATACAAAATAAGATAGATCCAAACAGAATGGAACAGATATAACCTCAGATTCAGATTTATAATTCATGTCATAATCAGAATTAACGTTTATATCGGAAAATAACTGCACTTTCCTTGATTGGATTAAAGAAAGAACTTTAGTTGTTGCAGAATTGTGGCAGAAGCTTTAATCTCTAATTTGAATTGAATTGCTTAGGTTGATGTTGATTAGCTTCTAGTTTTGATTCCAGCAGAGTAGCGACGCCATTTTTATTTTTATTTAGAACAAAGGAAGAGAAGAAGAAGGATAGAATTGTGTGTAGAGGATGCTAGGTCTTAGGGTGTATTTATAGGTGTAGGAACTCATTTTAGCCATTAAATTAACCCTAAAACCAATCCGGACCATCAAAAATCATCCTAGGGCTTCAAAAATGGGTTCTGGGCCACCCCAGGCCGACCAGGTCGACCTGTACAAGGGGGTTGACACTATAGTCGACCCCCATAGGGGGGGGTCGACTCCCAGGCCGACCCCCTAGTCGACCTGGGCCCCAGGTCGACCCCCAGGTCGACCTGCCCAGTTCTGTGCTGACCGAAACCTTCTGAATCTTGTTTTGGCCATATCTTCGTCATACGGACTCCGATTTTCGAAAACTCGGACTCTATTTCACGTATTTTTCTGAGAGGAACGCAACGGTGATGTCCTTTTTACCTAATTTCTGATTCCTGAATTAGTTATCCTTATTTTACTATCTTTTCCGTAACAAATGCCATTATCGAACTAATTTTTCTTCTCTTCCGTGTATTAATTAATTCTCCTTATGCATCACCATTATTTACCTATCATAAGCATATTTTCATATATTTTATTTTATTTTTAATTATATTAAAAATACGGGGTGTTACACTTGTTGAATTTTGATGTGTTAGTTCGAGGAGACCGGGATGGGAACTGGACCCAAAACCACTTAGAACCAAATTTATGTTCAAAACTAACTTGTAGACATGCTTATAAAGATGGAGCATTGATGATTTTGGATCTTCATGAGTGGAAGATCTACTTGTTGAATTTCTCTAACTTGCAACCAGAGATATTTCGATGGTGATTCTGTCGTGAATGAAATCTTCGAGTTGCAAGGACTAACTATTACTGATCCATAGGTTAATTCATATATTGGTTGCAGTTGGAAAATGCCTTCGGTTCATCCTATTCCTGGATGACTTATATGGATGAATGTCTGGCAGAGTGTTTCCTAAGAATCACGTACATTGATTTCTACAAATATACCAAGTTTGGTGGAGAAGAAGGAAACTTCCTTTAGCTTAACACCTAGTGTTTTTTTGTGGACGTCAATTATTGATTTGATATATTTGACAATGTGGCATTAAAAATTAATACGATGTTCCAAAAAATGTAATCATGACCACAAGCCTCATCAACTAAGAAATGACAAAAAATGGGCAGGCCGCATTGCTATGTAGGTCATTCCCATTAGGGTGTATTATCAGCATCTAGAGAAAATTCATTTGTTCCTTCGTCTATCACTTTTTTATGCTTATAGGAAATGATTGCTGGTCCCAACCACGAGTGACAATGTATTCGGTATACTCAAGTTGAATGAGTGGTTGGTCATGTGCGGCCAGGTTGGAAGATGTTCTTATTGAACCCCAGTGTTTCCTCTCTAGAGAACACTGATCGGGAGATGTTTCTATACTACAAGGACCCGAACTTCCCTATGAAGGAAAGCCCGGACTGCTTTGAGAACAAGCCACATCGGAACACAAACAGAAGAACATTTCATTGCTTATTACAACAATTCCATCAGAACACAAGAATATGCAGAGTATAAACAAATAATATACATTTGATAAATATCAGAGATTACAATACATTACATAGCAGCGGAAAAAATAATACAAAAAACAACTGAAAGTAATACACGGATACAGAGTTTTCCGAGTATTGTTCCAGCTGTAAACCAGGATCCCATGAATATAAATTTGCAAAACCAAAACTACTAGCTGCCCGTGTGGAAAATAGGGGCACTCAGAGTTTAGGTTAAAACAATAAGCTGCAGGTCAGTCGTGTGACTAGTGTGAGAACTAAAACAGTTATTTAAAACTTTACTTTAAATCAGATATATCAAGGGACCACGCCATATAACATGGAACGGGTTTCCTCCCAAGAATAATACTAGTGCATATATTAAAATGGCGCAATGATTTTTGAAAAAATGAAGCTATTATAAGACCCAGGTCCTATCACACAATGCAACGCAAGCCGGAGAATAGGGTTTTCCCTCATAATAGCCAAACATGTTTGGTACGTTAAAACAAATCAATTGATACTATTATAAGTGCATAGTGTATGAAACAACTTTAAATATAAATATATCAATCCTAGGCGGCATGGGTACCATATATCATGTCACCAATACTAGGCTCCACAATCAAAACTGCAAATGTCACGTATTTGGAAGTTGGATTTCTGTCTGTGAACCAAGGCAAGGGATCATCCTTACCGCTTCACGACGATCTAGCCCGCCCCTCAGGAACAACCGCAACTGCCCCTTGGATTGTCAGGGCTGGTCCACTCGATGTGGATTATAATGCCTGAACACTGTGTTTCCCCGCCCTATAGGGCGTCAATGAGCCAAATGACTCCATCGGTCCCGGATCGACCGATATAACCGAGGCGCCTCGCTATCCAACATCCACATAAGTGAAATGTTCGAGCGTGTAAAACCCAAAACACCACTCCTAGCTAGAAGGAAATGCATGCCCTCCCTGAGGTCCTCTCTCGTTTCTGGTTCACACCGGGGTGTGAGGCTCGCGAATTAACACTACACAAAGCTATGCCACGAAGGTCGTGCTTTTATCATCAACCACAAGACTCTGATTTAAAACAGAAGCCTTAATCATTTGCATCTCATCATGCCACACAGGCAATTCATGCTATGCAACCGATGTATATCAATCTCACAGAATGAAATCCAATGTCAGACACACTTCCATTTGCAAGTCCGTTCTGGGTCTGAACGAAACTGGAGGAACCTTATTCCTCGCATATCCATCGATCTCCAAGTACGTCTGGACGATCACCAACTAATTCCCTCCTCTTGGGTGTACAACCCAATCAATACCATCAGTAATTATCCAAACGATGTGAAGACCTCCGGTGTTCAACCACCGTCTTCACCTTCGACTTATGTTCGAATCAGTTATTCAGAATGGGTATAAACCCGGTCTTTCCGAATAACTCGTATATATAATAAACAAGTGTTATAAAACACAACATACGCCTCATTCCAATCCAGAATATTCCTTTATTCAAATATTCACATCTTTAGGGAAAGGTTCCCATTAATGTTATCAAAGATAAATTCTTTTAAATTTATTCTCTAATCTTCCTTTGGATATCGTTCCAGACCAAATTAAGGTTTTCCAAACTAGTCGGGACTAGCACACTTTACCGAAGTAATGATTTATTAAATTTCCCAATCCTAACCTATTCATCCCATAAAGTAATATTGGTAATATTTCATATCTAACACCATAGTGTTATCGGTAAATTCAATTACTAATTCACGTTCAAATCTAATTAAAGATTTAACTATCGCCTGGAGCAAAACTGGTGATACTCCACTCTCGATCATTTCAATCTAATTAAAGATTCAGTAAAACTCCACTTGGTTTTAATCCTCCCAAAAATCAATATTACTGATTGTTTAACTTAGGAAATCATATCCCATCTTTAACTGGGTTAAAGAACCAATGTCATTTGAAACACGGTTCACGATAAACCCAAAATCACATTCTATTCCATCAGCCTTTAACCGTAAATTAGCAAGTGAACAATTCTGTAATAACCCGTAACTTCCCCGTGAAGGAAAGAGCGGATACTTTGAGAACAACACACAAATGAACGCAGACGGAAGAACATTTCATTGTTATTACAACAATTCCATCAGATACAAGAATATACAGAGTATAAATGAATAAATTACATTCAACAAATATCAGAGATTACAATAAATTACATAGCAGCGGAAAAATATACAAAATACAACTGAAAGTGATACGCGGATACAGAGCTTTCCGAGCTTCGTTCCAGCTGTAAATCAGGACCCTGTAAATATAAATCTGCAAAACCAAAACTACTAGCTGCCCGTGTGGAAAATAGGGGCACCCAGAGTTTAGGTTAAAACAATAAACTCCAGGTCAGTCATGTGACTGGTGTGAGAACAAAAACAGTTATTAATCTTTATTTTAAAGTTCGGTAAATCAAGGGACCACGCCGTATAACACTTAACGGGTTTCCTCCCAAGAATACCAGTGCATAGAACAAACAACGCAATGCTAAATAAAGAAAGATGAAGCTGTTATAAGACCCAGGTCCCATCACACAATGCAACGCAAACTGGAGGATAGGGTTTTTACCTTATAACAGCCAAAGCATGCTTGATACGTTTAAAACACATTATTTGATACTATTATAGGTGTATAGTGTCAAAACAATTTCAATCATAAATATCAATCATAGGTGGCATTAATGACCCATACCACTATGTCGCCATACTAGGTTCCACAGATAAAACCGAATTATCACGTATTGGAAATTGGATTTCCGTCATGAGTCGAGGCAAGGGGCAAGCTCCTCTCTGCGTTCGAGACACTCTAGCAAATGCCCCAGGACCCCACTTTGATCCTTGGAATCGGCTGGGCCAGTCCTCTCTTACTTTTGAGGATTGGCAATACCTGAGCACACGTTTCCCGGTCCTTACAGACCTATATCTGAGGCGCCTCGCATTCCAACAACCACACAGGTGAAAAGCATATAAATGTCAGGGCTGGTAGGTCACTGACACCACCCTAGCTAGAAAGAAACGTCGTGCTCTCCCAGCGGTTCATCTCCCGTTTTTGACTCATACCGAGGTGTGAGGCTCGCAAATTCACGTTATACACAAAGCTACGCCACACAGGCCGTGCTTTGATCATCAACCACAAGACTTTGCTTTTCAACAGAAGCCTTGATCAATTTCCACTTACGCGTGCCACACTGGCAATTCACTCCATGCGACTGATGTCCATCGATATACAACCTCTGAGCTCGTACGTCTCAGAGAAGGGCGTTAAGCAAGAGAATAAATTCTTTGCCGCCAAACAGATGTATATTTAATAGAGATCAATCAACACAGAATAAAATCCAATGTCAGACACACAATCCATTTACAAGTTCGTTCTGGGTCTGAACGAAACCGGAGGCACTTTCCTCGCATATCCATCCATCTCCAAGTACATCTGGACGATCACCAACTGTTTCCCTCATCTTGGGTGTACAGCCCAATCAAGATCATCAGTAATCACCCAAACGATGTGAAGACTTACGGTCTTCAACCACCATCTTCATCTTCGACATCTCGTCGAATCGGTTATTCAGAATGGGTATAAACCCGGCCTTTCTGAATAACCCACGTATATGATAAACAAATGTTACACAAACACAACAAACGCCTCATTCCAATTCAGAATATCCTTTTATTCATGAAATCACATTCTTAGGGAAAGGTTCCCATCAATTTTATCCAAGATAAATTCTTCTAAATTTATTCTTTAATCTTCCTTTGGATATCATTTCAAACTAGTCGGGATTAGCGAACCACACCGAAGTAATTATTTATTTTATTTCCCAATCCCAACCTATTCATCCCCTGGAGCAAAACTGGTGATACTCCATTCCTAACACCACGGTGTTATCGGTAAAATTAATTACCATTTCACGTTCAAATCTAATTAAAGATTTAACTATCGCTTTGGAGCAAAACTGGTGGTACTCCATTCTCGATCACCTTTCAGATTTGATAATTTAAATTATCAATTCACATTTCAATCTAATTAAAGATTCATTAAAACTCCACTTATTTTTAATCTTTTCAAAAATCACTATCCTGCCTTTAACTGGGTTAAAGAACCAATGTCATCTAAAACACGATTCACGACAAACCCAAATCACATTGGATATTAAATACAAGGCTTTGAATAGAAAATATATCGGCTTATATTCAATATCAAATTCTGAAACCAACAAATATCGTATTGGAAATAATGATATAAAATATATCTTTCAAATTCCCATAACAATATCTGTATAGTCACGAAATCCAACATCGAAATATTCCGAAGATAATTTTGATTCCACTCCAGTCCAATCCACGTATTGGGAATATTGATTATTTTTAAAATCACTTTCAAATTCAATTTATTTATTTCAAAAATAAATTGATTTTAATTCTAGTTCAAAACTAGTTCATTTCGATAAAAATCTATTTTTATCTTTTCAAATATGGAATTTTTCAGCCCAATTTTTCCCAAATCATTTCTTATGATTTTACACAAATTATAGATATTTTTAATAATTTTATCAAGGCCCGTACAGTCGATTTCCATCAACGGCCATCGAACTGCACTTACAGCGACCTTTTCCATATTTGATTTGGACATAATTCCAAATCCAACTGTTAGATTTCAAATTTCTAATATTCATTGGAAAGCTCTTTTCGATACGAACCCAACGGTTCCGGTTTTAGGAGAATCCGACGGTCGGATCTCCCGCAACGTCTATTCGAAGTCAATGGTCGAAATTCGCGAACTGCCACGGCGCGTCGCGTTCTATTCAGGCCATTATATATAATATATATATATTATATATATTTCATCGATTTCCTTTTAAAATGTATTTTATAAATCGTTTTAAATTCGTTTCAAAAACAATTTCAACTTCATCTTCAATTTCAAATCGATTTGATTTCAATTCAATTCAAATTCATTTCAATTTTATTTAATTCGAATTCAAATTCGTTTCAATTCAATTCAAATTCTAATTCGTTTCAATTCAATTCAAATTCTAATTCGTTTCAATTCAATTCAATTTGAATTTACCTTCAATTTAATTCAATTCGAATTCATTTCAAATTGATTTCAATTCAATTTCATTTCGTTTTAAATTTCATTCAAAATGATTTCAATTCGTTTTTAATTCAATTTCAATTTAATTAAATTTGAATTCATTTCTATTCAATTCGAATTCAAATTCACTTTCTATTCAATTCGAATTGAATTCATTTTCTATTCGATTCGAATTCATTTCAAATTGATTCAATAAAATTTCAATTTGAATTTTAATCTAATTTAATTTGAATTTCATTTCAAAATATTAAATTTTGAAATCACTTTTCAATATTCATTATAAAACGAATAAAATCGATATAAATATCGTTCACGTCCAAAATAGCGCAACTCTAATCAACACGGCTATATATATTTCAATAAATTCGTTATTTTATTCAACAAATGAATATATATATTCCATTCAACACATGAATCTATACTTCTTTCAACACACGACTAATCTCAACACATGAGTACTGTCAACACATCACTATTTTTGTTATGTAAAATATATTATAAAACTATGGTATCTATCGTTCGGTTTTAATTAGACTCCACCGTGAAGTAGTTCTAATTTTAAATATGATAAAGATGTAAATTTTATTGTATAAAATATTTCACTCAACACATCAATAGTTTCAACTCATGAACATCGTCAACACATGACTATTTTTATATTCAACACATGAATTTTCTTTTATAACATTCGTTATTTTCCCGATTGGAATGAGGCCCAATCAATCACCATATAACGTTAATTATATGAATTCCATACAACACATGTATATAAAAGCAATGATAAAAAATCAACCATCATCCAAGGTGCACCACACAACTGCACAAGCATCAAATATAAATAATTAATGCTTACACAGCCTGTCGACCAATCGATTGACATATAATTAAATAATCGGGATTAGTGTACGCTAAATTTCATCCCAACACCCGTGTGGGGTTTCAAATCAACAAACACAGATTTTTATTTGTGCAGTTGGGCGATGTGTAAAATTTATCATCCCAATCAATATCAGTCAATCAGTGCATATAAACAAATCGGCCGATTTGTTTATAAATATTCATTTACTCACTTTCACGTTAAAAATTATATTTTTAATGATAATTAATTTATTTCAACACATGAATATATTTCATTATCTATTTCACATCATGTTCACAAACAATTTTCACAACACATCAATATCTAACAAACAAGCCATCCATGGTCTGTGGATGACGGGTGTCGGGTGCTGCTAAGCACCGTCTACATCCTAGTACATATACATATATATATATATATATATATATATATATATATATAACTAGAAAAAGAGATTGAAGAGTGAGAAGTTCTCACCAATAGCTATCCCAACTCTATGACACTTCATTTATAGAAATCTTCGTCGTTCTCGCCTTTTGTCACTTTTGTTGCCCGTAGCCACTACATATATAAAAATCACATTTTTATATTGTTGCTATGTACATAAAAATCATATTTTTATAATCACTCCATATGGATACAAATTCTATTTTTACAACGCTACTATATAGATAAAAATTCTATTTTTACATCGCTACTATATAGATAAAAATTCTATTTTACATCGCTACTATATAGATAAAAATTCTATTTTTTTCAACGGTGTTCATATAATAAAGATTATATTTTTATCACGCTATTCTCTATATAAAGATTTCGCCTTTTCAAATATAAAGATTTCGCCTTTTTAAATAAAAGATTTCGCCTTTTTGTACTTTAAAAATGTCGTCTTTCACTACATAAAAATATCGTCTTTTTATATCCTACCGTATAAAGATCACATTTTTATTATCTATATAATATGAAAATTATATTTTCAACCTTTACATGCGATAAAAATTATATTTTTAACTTCTACAATATAAAAGATTATATTTTTATAACTATTCATATGACAAAAACCATATTTTTCTACTTGTTCTTCTTATTAAAAATACAAACTTTAACATGCCATTCATTTTCTAAACTTAAATTATAATCAAATAATAAAAACGAAAAGGGAAAAGAAGAACTTACAGCGCACCGGGGGGGGGGTTCGCTGTCGCCTGAAGTCGGAAGGGGTCGGGGGTGCGGATTTCAGAGGAGAGGGGGTCGGGGAGGGCGCTGCCACGGCGCAGCAGGCGGAGGAGGTGGCGGAGGGATCAGTGGCTCGTGGGTTTGGGGATTTCGAGAGAGAGGGGTGCGGTTTTTAGGAGGGGAAGGAGGAGAAGAAGGAGGCGCAGCGGAGGGGAGGGAGAGATGGTGGCGTGCGGTGGCGCGCGCCCCTGGGCGGCGGTGGAGGGTGGATCGACATCGGGATTTTTTTTCTTTTCTTTTGACAGAATGAACGAAAGGGGGGGCTGAGGAAATAAAGGAGAGGAGGAGAGAGATTTTAATTTTATATTATTTAATTTGAAGAAAAGTTGACTTTTTATTTCGACCTTGAAACGAGGCCCACCGCCTGTCGTCCATAGCTAATTACCCCCATTCCGAACACAATGGGATATATGTCATAGACTGATTCGATCGTTTCGATCCGTTTTCGTCAAAATCAACATATAACTCTATATATTGAATTTGAACGCGCGTTTCAATTTACTGGGGTCACATACTAACCCTAAAAATTCCCGAAAAATATTTTCTAGCTTCGTATTGACGATACGGTCCTAAAAAAACCAGTTTCGTCGAATTCTGAGACCGTTGGAAAAATGGTCATTTTCCAGTCGATTAAAATCAACCGAAACTGGTCAAACACGTTTTCCTTTGCCACGCTCACATATTGATTCGAAAAATTATGAAATTTGAAACCTAGCAATAATTTGACATCACGGATCCAAAAAAAGTGGTTTCGTCGAAATCCGAGGTCGTTTGCAAAATGTCTATTTTTAAGGGCCTGAATTCCATAGCGACTATTTAGAATTTTCAACTGGACATATCTTTTGATTCCCACTATGAAATTTCAGTTTTTCTGATTTGTTGGAAAGATATTCTCAATTAGATCCCACTATTTTTGGTTTCACTAAAATCCGGTTTATTTTGCACCCGGTACATTCAATTGAAGTTTGAAATCGAATTATCGCACTACTGCGCCATTTTCAATTCTATTTATAATTTAAAATAAATATTTATATTCTAACGACGACGTATATAATATATACGTCGAATTCATTGAAAATAAATTTCTCGTCGATATTATTTAAAATAATTCATTTTAAATGTTCAAAATTCGCTAAAATTGCCAAAATAAAAATTTTAAACTGGCCCAGATTTTAGGGTTGTTACAAATTCCCTAAGTAATAACCCCGAAGGCCGAGACCAACATCAGATCAATACCCAGGAAACCATTCAACTTAACTAATCTCCTGTTAGTTTCTGATTTTCTTAACTCCGTTGGGTCTAAGAACAGTATTATTAAAGATGCCATCCGCGACAACCTAAAATCACGTTCTATTAACGACGGAATCTTCATGGATAACAAATCGATATATATAATCGATATAAATTTTCATATCCGACCAATAATATAAATGGAATAAAAGCAAAGTCTTTTAAATTCCATATATATTAGCAGTCCTCACCCACAGAAATTCACTTCGATTATTATCAAATCGAATTCCATTCCATTCCAATTTATTTTATTAAATTGGAAAACTTTACTTTGGAAAATCTCCATTAAATCTTAACAAAAGATTTATAAATTTCAAATCACATTTTACTGTAAATCGGGTTAAAGAATAAATGTCCTTAAAACACAGTTCACAACAAACCCCATTCACATTCCATTAATTATCGGGTTAAAGAACAAGTGTTATTTAAAACACCGTTCACGATAAACCCAAAAATTAATTTCAATTCCAATTAAATATCATTTAATTTGTATACTTTATTAAATCTATATAAAAAGATTTAATCTTTTCTCAATTGGATTTAAGAACAGTGTTAATGAAGACACCGTTCATAACAAACCCAAATCCGATTTGATATTAAATACAAGGCTCTGAATAGAAAATATATAGACTTATATTCAATATCAAATTCTACGACCAACAAATATCATATTGGAAATAATGATATAAATATATCTTTCAAATTTCCATAACAATATCTATATAATCACGAAATCCAACAGCGAAATACTCCGAAGACAATTTCGATTCAAATCCATTCCAATTTATATATTGGAAATTCTGTTTATTTTTAAAACCATTTGAAATCCAATTTATTTATTTTAAAATTAAATGGATTATAATTCTAGTTCAAAACTAGTTCATTTCGATTAAAAATCTATTTTTATCTTTTCAAATATGGAGTTTTCATCCTAATTCTTTCCAAATCATTTCTTATGATTTTACACTAATTATTAATATTTTTAATAATTTTATCAAGGCCTGTACAGTCGATTTCCATAAACGGCCGTCGAACTGCACTTAAAGTGAGTTTTCCAAATTTGATTTGGACATAATTCCAAATTCGACCGTAAGATTTCAAATCTCTAATATTCGTTAGAAAGCTCTTTTCGATACGAACCCAATGGTTCTGGTTTTAGGAGGATCCGACGGACGGATCTCCCGTAATGTCTTCTCGAAATCAATGGTCGAAATTCGCGAACTGCCGCAGCGCGGCGCATTCTATTCAGGCCATTATATATGTATAATATATATTATATATGTTTCATCGATTTCCTTTCAAAACGTATTTTATAAATCATTTTAAATTCGTTTTCAAAACGATTTCGACTTCATATTCAATTTCTAATCAAAATTGAATATTCCATATCATTGATATATAAATGATAATATTTTCAAAACATTAGATTTCGAAATCAATTGCTTTTCGATATTCATTATAAAAATGAATATAATCGATACAAATATCGTTCACGTCAAAATGGCGTTAATCGAATCCACACGGCTAAATATATTTAAATATATCCATGTCCATCCCAAATCAGACATCAAAATCAGATTTTAAATCTTTTCTGTATATTGTTTGAAAATAATCGTTATTTTAAAATAATCGTCATTTTAAAATATTCTTTCTATTTGAACTGGAATCAAACACAGTCCATTACCACATAATTTAATTGTATGGATTTCACACATAAATGTGTATAACAACAATGAAAACAACAATCCATCATCCAGAGTGCATTCTGTCCTGTACAAGCATTAAATATAAATATTTAACGCTTATAACAGCCGGTCAATCAATCGATCGACATACAACTAATTATTGGGATTAGCGTATGTCCAATTTCATCCCAACACCTGTGTGGGATTTTCAAACAACCAACACAGATTTATTTGTGCAGTTAGGCGATGTGTAAAATTTATCGTCCCAATCAATATCAGTCAAATCAGTGTACATAAACAAATCGTCTGATTTGTAAATGAATATTTATTTTATTCACATACATTAAAAATTATATTTTTAACGATCAATTATTTATTCGGTTCATTTACACAATGAAATTGATATTTTTATTTTTCTAATATTTTAGCGGCATAACGGCGCGATACTAGAAACAGGATAAGGCCTAGCCTTATCCCCAGTCTAATAATGGACTGCGCCATACACATCCCAATCAAATCAATTTCACATTCACACCAAAAACCAATATTCAACCAAACACATCAATCAACACAAACAATCAAACAAGTCGTCCATGGTCTGTGGACGATGGGGAACAGTTCATATATGCAGTTACATAATAAATAACTGTATAAAGAAAATTAAAGTGAGGAGTTCTCACATTGGGGTTCCACTACGTCAGTTTTACTTCTGAACTTCTGAACCATTTGGATTTGTTTGAAATTCCAATGCAGTCCTTACCACACTGTTCATAATAAAAATTATATTTTTATTGCTTCATTCCAATAAATAGAAATCACATTTTTATTTCTAATTCATATATTTTTACGACGCTTCTTTCTATATAAAAATTATATTTTTATCTTCCTACTTCTTATATAAAGATCGAATTTTTATTTCAACGCTATAAAAATCACATTTTTATCTCAACATATATATAATAAAAATCATATTTTTATTTCGTTACATATATAAAAATTATAATTTTATATTCTCTATTATACAAAAATTCTATTTTCAATCTGCTACTCATATATAAATTAATTTTTATTTCGCTACAACATATATAAAAATCGTATTTTTATATTCTCTATCTTATAAAAATCATATTTTTATAATCTCTGCTATATAAAAATCATATTTTTACTATCTCTATAATATAAAAATCATCTCTATAATATAAAAAACATATTTTTTAAATTAACTTCATAATAAATATTATATTTTTGGATCACCATTTTCTATATAAAAATCATATCTTTATTACATAAAAATTTCTTCTTTATCATATAATAATCAATGCCATTATATATATATATATATGAAAACAAAATTTTATCTAATTAAAAATTATATTTTTCCCTAACTAAAAACTAAAATTGTATACACTAAAAATCAGATTTTTCTCTAATTAAAAATCGGAAGAAAGAAAAAACAATAATTTAATAAACAAAACAAAGATAGAATAAAATAAAAAAGTAATCTCTGTGTTTCCAGCGAGGGGGGGATGTTCTGAGCATCGGCGACAGTGATGAGGTTGGAGGTGGGGTGCTGGTAGCGGCTCAGGCCCTACGGCGTCCGTGGGGGGTCAGGGGCACGGATTCGGAAGGAGGTGGGGGGAAGGTCTCGAACGCGTCTGAAGGGGGGGGGGGGAATCGAGAGGAAGGAGGAGGAGGTCGTGGAGGAGGAGAGAGGGAGGGGAGGCAGCGGCGCGGGGGCGACGCGGTGGAGGGGACGGCGACATGGGCCGACCAGGGAGCGATGGAAATCGTCGATTTCTTTTTTTTCTTTCTAATGTTGGTTGACTGAGTAAGAGGAAGGGGAGAGAAAAGAATATATATAAATATATAATCATATTATTTTAATGTCCCAAAAGGTTACTTTCTCGTTCGATCTCCAAACGAGACCCAACGACTGTCGTCCCTAGCTAACTACCCCATTCCGAACACAAAGGGATAAGAATCGTAAGCTAATTCGATCGTTTCGATCAGTTTCTATCAAAATCAAAATATAAATCTATATATTGAATTTGAACGCACATTTCAAATTACCGGGGCCACATACGGACTCAAAAAATTCCCAAAAATATTTTCTAGCTTCGTATTTACGATACGGTCCTAACAAAACTAATTTCGTAAAATTATGAGACCGTTTGAAAAATGGCAATTTTCTGGTCGATCGAAATTGACTGAAACTGTTTAAAACACGTTTCACTTCGCCATGCGCATATATTGATTTAAAAAACTACGAATTTTGGAATTTAGCAATAACTTAACATCCCGGATCCAACAAAAGTGGTTTCGTCAAAAACAGAGGTCGTTTGCAAAATTTCCATTTTTAAGACCCAAAATTCCATAGCGACTATTCCGAATTTTCAACTGGGCATAACTTTTTATCCCCGCTATGAAATTTGGATTTTTCGGATTCGTTGGAAATATATTTTCAAATAGTTTCTAATATTTTTGGTTTCGCTAAAATCCGGTTTATTTTGAATCCTGTACATTCATTTGAAATTTGAAATCGAATTTCCAAACTACCGCGCCATTTTTAATTCCTTTTATAATTAAAAATAAATATTTATTTTCTAACGACGATCTATATAAATATATACATTTTAATTCTATCCAAATTAAATTTCTTGTCGTTATTATTTAAAATAATTCATTTTAAATATTCAAAATTCATTAAAATTGCCAAAATAAAAATTTTAAATTGGTTCGGATTTTCGGGGTTGTTACAATCTCCCCCACTTAAAACTTTTCGTCCCAAAAAGGAACGAAGCTGAATGTTGTTTTACAAATCAACTCGACTTTCATTATTTTCATTATGGCTTATGTTCTTCAACTTTTCAATTTCTAAGAACTTTTCAAATATTTCAAAATTTTGGCTAACACCCTAAATTTTTAAAAAATTTCGCCATAACTTCCCCTGCACGGGAGCACTGGGAAAATTCCGAAATTTCCATACAGGCCTCTCCAAACCAAAAAGAAAAAGAAACAACCAAGAGGCTAGCCAATTGGCTCATAGAATCATCCAAAACCCAAGAAATTCAATAAACATGTACCTATTTGTCGAGAAAACAATTTTATTCTTCTGCTCTAGCCTCCTTACTATGACCTGTTCATACATATATATAAACATGCATGCATTTTCAAACAATTTTCAGTACAGTTCAATATTTGATTCAATTTGGCCTAAATGGTTAAAAATATCAAACCAATAATCAACAACCCAATCATCAACCAATTAGTTGATTAGCTTTTCAAATTCATAACTTTGATACATATGCAGAAAATCATGTTTTTGATGCCAATTCACAACAATAGACCCTATTTAGTTTTGGTTCTCACACTAGTCTATTGGAAATATATAGAAATCCCACTTTCGAAACTCGAACATAAACACTGATGATGATATGTCAATCATCAGTATCATCTCTGGACGACTAGAGTGTGATTCTACATCTATCCAGTATATTAAAACTTCAAATACACGCGGATCAGACGTATACGCAAAATCTTTATATACTTGATTGTCCAAATCAATATAAAAATAATATTCAAATACATATAATAGATTTTAATTTTTAAAAACAAATAATTTCATCTTTATTTTAAAAATATAATACTCTTCACACTAGTTCTAAGATACTGCTGATCCCATCTCTAACGAGTCATTCTCATTGGATATTACTAATCCAATCTCTGATGAATTCTTTCATTTGGTTCTAACGTGCCTTGTTCTCCGAGCTCTATAAACAAAAGCTCTGATACCAAATATAAGGACCCGAACTTCCCCGTGAAGGAAAGCCCGGATTGCTTTGAGAACAAGCCACATCGGGACATGAACAGAAGAACATTTCGTTGCTTATTACAACAATTCCATCAGAATACAAGAATATGCAGAGTATAAAAAAATAATATACATTTGATAAATATCAGAGATTACAATACATTACATAGCAGCGGAAAAAGTAATACAACACACAACTGAAAGTAATATACGGATACAGAGCTTTCCGAGTATCGTTCCAGCTATAAACCAGGATCCTGTGAATATAAATCTCCAAAACCAAAACTACTAGCTGCCCGTGTGGAAAATAAGGGCACCCAGAGTTTAGGTTAAAACGATAAACTCCAGGTCAATCATGTGACTGGTGTGAGAACTAAAACAGTTATTAAAACTTTACTTTAAATCAGTTATATCAAGGGACCACGCCGTATAACACGGAACGGGTTTCCTCCCAAGAATACCAGTGCATATATCAAAACAGCGCAATGATTTTTGGAAAAATGAAGCTATTATAAGACCCAGGTCTTATCACATAATGCAACGCAAGCTGGGGGATAGGGTTTTCCCTTATAATAGCCAAACATGCTTGGTACGTTAAAACAAATCATTTGATACTATTATAAGTGCATAGTGTATAAAACAACTTTAAATATAAATGTATCAATCCTAGGCAGCATGGGATCATCCTTACCACTTCGAGACGCTCTAGCCCGCCCCTCAGGAATAGCCGCAACTACCCCTTGGATCGTCAGGGCCGATCCACTCGATGTGGATTATAATGCCTGAACACTGCGTTTCCCCACCCTACGCGGCGTCAATGAGCCAAATGACTCCATCGGTCCCGGATCGACCGATATAACCGAAGCGCCTCGCTAACCATCATCCACATAAGTAAAATGTTTGGGTGTGTAAAACCCAAAACACCACTCCTAGCTAGAAGGAAACGCATGCCCTCCCTGAGGTCCTCTCCCATTTCTGGTTCACACTGGTGTGTGAGGCTCGCGAATTAACACTACACAAAGCTACGCCAAAAGGCCGTGCTTTGATCATCAACCACAAGACTCTGCTTTTCAACAGAAGCCTTGATCATTTGAATCTCAGCATGATACACAGGCAATTCACGCTATGCAATCGATATATATCAATCACACAGAATGAAATCCAATGTCAGAAACACATCCATTTACAAGTCCGTTCAGGTCTGAACAAAACCGGAGGAACCTTATTCCATGCATATCCATCGATCTCCAAGTACGTCTGGACGATCACCAACTGATTCTCTCCTCTTGGGTGTACAACCCAATCAAGATCATCAGGAATTATCCAAATGATGTGAAGACCTGCAATCTTCAACCATCGTCTTCACCTTCGACTTATCGTCGAATCAGTTATTCAGAACGGGTATAAACCTGGTCTTTTCGAATAACTCGCATATATAATAAAAAAGTGTTATAAAACACAACATACGCCTTATTCCAATCAAAAATATTCCTTTATTCAAATATTCACATCTTTAGGGAAAGGTTCCCATTAATTTTATCAAAGATAAATTATTTTAAATTTATTCTTTAATCTTCCTTTGGATATCGTTCCAAACCAAATTAAGGTTTTCCAAACTAGTCGGGATTAGCGCACTTTACCGAAGTAATCATTTATTAAATTTCCCAATCCCAACCTATTCATCCCATGAAGCAAAACTGGTTATACTTCATATCTTACACCACAGTTTATCGGTAAATTCAGTTACCAATTCACATTCAAATCTAATTAAAGATTTAACTATCGCCCGGAGCAAAACTGGTGCTACTCCATTCTCGATCATTTCAATCTAATTAAAGATTCACTAAAACTCCACTTGGTTTTAATCCTCCCAAAAATCAATATTAATGATTGTTTAACTTAGGAAGTCATAACCCGTTTTTAACTTGGTTAAAGAACCAATGTCATTTAAATTACGGTTCACGATAAACCCAAAATCACATTCTATTCCGTTAGCCTTTAACCGTAAATTAGCAAGTGAAAATTCCCTAAGTAATAACCCCGAAGGCCGTGACCAACATCAGATCAATACCCAGGAAACCATTCAACTTAACTAATCTCCAGTTAGTTTCTGATTTTCTTAACTCCATTGGGTCTAAGAATAGTATTATTAAAGATACCATTCACGACAAGCCAAAATCACATTCCATTAACGATGGAATCTTCATGGAAAACAAATCGATATATATAATCGGTATAAACTTCCATATCCGACTAATAATATAAATGGAATAATGGCAAAGCCTTTTAGATTCCATATATATTAGCAGTCCTCACCTACAGCAGGCCGAGACCAACATCGGATCAAAACCCAGGAAACCATTCAATTTAACTAATCTCCAGTTAGTTTCTGATTTTCTTAACTCCGTTGGGTCTAAGAACATTATTATTAAAGATACCATTCACGACAACCCAAAATCACATTCCATGAACAATGGAATCTTCATGTAAAACAAATCGATATATATAATCGATACAAACTTCCATATCCGACTAATAATATAAATGGAATAATGGCAAAGTCTTTTAAATTCCATATATATTAGCAGTCCTCACCCACAGAAATTCACTTCTATTATTATCAAATCGAATTCCATTCCATTCCAATTTATTTTATTAAATTGGGAAACTTTACTTTGGAAAATATCCTTTAAATCTTAACGAAAGATTTATAAATTCCAAATCACATTTTACTGTAAATCGGTTTAAATAACGAATGTCTTTAAAACACAGTTCACAACAAACCCCATTCACATTCCATTAATTATCGGGTTAAAGAACAAGTGTTATTTAAAACACCGTTCACGATAAACCCAAAAATCGATTCCAATTCAATTCCAATTAAATATCATTTAATTGATATAATTTATTAAATCTAAATAAAAAGATTTAGTCTTTTCTCAATTGGGTTTAAGAACAGTGTTAATGAAGACACCGTTCACAACAAACCCAAATCCCATTTGATATTAAATACAAGGCTCTGAATAGAAAATATATCGGCTTATATTCAATATCAAATTCTATGACCAACAAATATCGTATTAGAAATAATGATATAAATATATCTTTCAAATTTCCATAACAATATCTATATAATCATGAAATCCAACATCGAAATACTCCGAAGACAATTTCGATTCAAATCCATTCCAATTTATATATTGGAAATTCTGGTTATTTTTAAAACCATTTCAAATCCAATTAATTTATTTTAAAAATAAATGGATTATAATTCTAGTTCTAAACTAGTTCATTTCAATAAAAAAAATCTATTTTTATCTTTTCAAATATGGAGTTTTTCATCCCAATTCTTTCCAAATCATTTCTTATGATTTTACACTAATTATTGATATTTTTAATAATTTTATCAAGGCCTGTACAGTCGATTTCCATAACAGCGACCTTTTCCAAATTTGATTTGGACATAATTCCAAATCCAACCGTAAGATTTCAAATCTCTAATATTAGTTAGAAAGCTCTTTTCAATACGAACCCAACGGTTCGGGTTTTAGGAGGATCCGGCAGTCGGATCTCCCATAATGTCCGCTTGAAGTCAATGGTCGAAATTGGCGAACTGCCGCAGCGCGGCTCGTTCTATTCAGGCCATTATATATGTATAATATATATATATCATATATGTTTCATCGATTTCTTTTCAAAATGTATTTTATAAATCATTTTAAATTCGTTTTTAAAACGATTTCGACTTCATATTCAATTTCTAATCAAAATTGAATGTTCCATATCATCGATATATAAATGATAATATTTTCAAAACATTAGATTTCGAAGTCAGTTCCTTTTCGATATTCATTATAAAAATGAATAAAATCGATACAGATATCGTTCACGTCAAAATGGCGTTAATCTAATCAACACGGCTATATATATTTAAATATATTCCTGTCCATCCCAAATCGGACATCAAAATCATATTTTGATTCTTTTCTGAATATTGTTTGAAAATATTCGTTATTTTAAAATAATCGTTATTTTAAAATATTCTTTCTATCTGAACTGGAATCATACACAATCAATTACCATATAATTTGAATATATGGATTTCACACAATAAATGTGTATAACAACAATGAAAACAGAAATCCATCATCGAGAGTGCACTCTATACTGTATAAGCATTAAATATAAATATTTAACGCTTATAACAGCCTATCAATCAATCGATCGACATACAACTAATTATTGGGATTAGTGTATGTCCAATTTCATCCCAACACCTGTGTGGGATTTTCAAACAACCAATGCAGATTTATTTTGTAGTTGGGCGATGTGTAAAATTTATCGTTCCAATCAATATCAGTCAAATCAGTGTACATAAACAAATCGTCTGATTTGTAAATTAATATTTATTTTATTCACATAACTTAAAAATTATATTTTTAACGATAAAATATTTATTCGGTTCATTTACACAATAAAATTGATATTTTTATTTTTCTAATATTTCAGCGGCATAACAGCGCAATACTAGAAACGGGATAAGGCCTAGCCTTATCCCTGGTCTAATAATGGACTGCGCCATACACATCCCAATCAAATCAATTTCACATTCACACCACAAACCAATATTCAACCAAACACATCAATCAACACAAGCAACCAAGCAAGTCGTCCATGGTCTGTGGACGACGGGGAACAGTTCATATATGCAATTACATAATAAATAACTGTATAAAGAAAATTAAACTGAGGAGTTCTCACCTTGGGGTTCCACTCCATCAGCTTTACTTCTGAACTTCTGAACCGTTTGGATTTGTTTAAAATTCCAATGCAGTCCTTACCATACTGTTCATAATAAAAATTATATTTTTATTGCTTCATTCCAATAAATAAAAATAACATTTTTATTTCTACTTCATATATTTTTACGACGCTTCTTTCTATATAAAAATTATATTTTTATATTCCTACTTCTTATATAAAGATCGAATTTTTGTTTTTACACTATAAAAATCACATTTTTATCTCAACATATATATAATAAACATCAGATTTTTATTTCGTTACATATATAAAAATTATATTTTTATATTCTCTATTATATAAAAATTCTATTTTCAATCTGCTACTCATATAAAAATCGAATTTTTATTTTGCTACAACATATATAAAAATCGTATTTTTATATTCTCTATCTTATAAAAATCATATTTTTGTAATCTCGACTATATAAAAATCATATTTTTATTATCTCTATAATATAAAAATCATATTTTTATTATCTCTATAATATAAAAATCATATTTTTATTATCGCTATAATACAAAAAATCATATTTTTATTATCTCTATAAAATATAAATCATATTTTTGAAACTAACTTCATAATAAAAATTATATTTTTAGATCATCATTTTCTATATAAAAGTCATATCTTTATCATATAAAAATCTCCATATAAAAATCAGTGCCATTATATATATATATATATATATATATATAAAACAAATTTTTATCTAATTAAAAATTATATTTTCCCCTTACTAAAAACTATATTTTTATACATTAAAAATCAGATTTTTCTCTGATTAAAAATCGGAAGAAAGAAACTAAAACAATAATTTAATATACAAAACAAAGATAGAATAAAATAAAAAAGTGCTCACTGTGTTTCCAGCGAGGGGGGGTGTTCTGAGCATCAGCGGCGGAGATGAGCTCGGAGTTGGGGTGCTGGTGGTGGCTTAGGCCCTGTGGCTTCCATGGGGGGTCAGGGGCGCGGATTCGAAAGGAGGTGGGGGGATGGTCTCGAACGCGTCTGAAGGGGGAATCGAGAGGAAGGCGGAGGAGGTCGTGGAGGAGGAGAGGGGGGAGGCGGGGGCGTAGGGGGGGGACGCGGTGGTGGGCGCGGAGACGTGGGTGGCCTGAGGAGCGGTGGAAATCGTCGATTTCTTTCTTTCTTTCTAATGTTGGTTGACTGAGTAAGAGGAAGGGGAGAGAAAAGAATATATATAAATATATAATTATATTGTTTTAATGTCCCAAAAGGTTACTTTCTCATTCGATCTCCAAACGAGACCCAACGACTGTCGTCCCTAGCTAACTACCCACATTCCGAACACAATGGGATATGTATTGTAAGCTGATTCTATCACTTCAATCAGTTTCTATCAAAATCAAAATATAAATCTATATATTGAATTTGAATGTACATTTCAATTTACCGAGGCCACATACGGACTCTAAAAATTCCCGAAAAATATTTTCTAGCTTCGTATTGATGATACGTTCCTAACAAAACTAATTTTGTCAAGTTTTGAGACCGTTTGAAAAATGGCCATTTTCTGGTCTATCGAAATTGACTAAAACTGTTTAAAACACGTTTCACTTCGCCACGCTCACATATTGATTTAGAAAATTACGAATTTTGGAATCTAGAAATAACATGACATCCTGGATCCAAAAAAATTGGTTTCGTCGAAAACAGACGTCGTTTGCAAAATTTCCATTTTTAAGGGCCAAAATTCCATAGCGACTATTCTGAATTTTCTACTGGGCATAACTTTTTATCCCCGCTATGAAATTTTGATTTTTCGGATTTTTTGGAAAGATATTTTCAAATAGGTTCTAATATTTTTGGCTTTGCTAAAATCTGGTTTATTTTGAATCCTTTACATTCATTTGAAATTTGAAATCGAATTTTCAAACTACCGCGCCATTTTCAATTCCTTTTAAAATTAAAAATAAATATTTATATTCTAACGACGATCTATATAAATATATACTTTCTAATTCTGTTCAAATTAAATTTCTTGTCGTTATTATTTAAAATAATTCATTTTAAATATTCAAAATTCATTAAAATTGCTAAAATAAAAAGTTTTAAATTGGTTCTGATTTTCGGGGTTGTTACATATACCTTGTCATGTTGGAAATTCAAACTCCAATATGAGCCGCACGTTTTTAGTTATATACCAACTATTTTGGAAAGTGAGGTGCAAGCTTTTCAGATATATTCCTATTTATTTGTGGTTTAATTGACTTTTATAATATCATTGATTTTGATATAAAAAGTGTTTTGCTTACCGTAAGGTAAAACCACGTGCCATGTTTGTGTGTGGTCATGTCGTACGAGAGCTCCACTCCTTCATAGGATTTTCTAAAGTTAAGCATATTGTTTGTAATGTGAATTTATCACTAAAATTATTTCAGACTGATCCGAATTGATTTTTTCATTCCTTCAAAATGTGATCGGGTAGACCGAGTATATTTCCAGGTATGGTTTCGCTTAGAGCTTCCGAATAGGAGTTACAGTCGAAATTTAATCTAATATTAATTTATTTCCGCTGTGTGTGTTATATTATCATATTTTATAATCTGGTCTAGTGTGTACTCCGATATTGTATAATCATATATATATATATATATATATATATATATATATATATAGTTTTCTCTTTGTGTAAAGAATTTATATATATTTTATATTTTACTCATTGCGCCGTGAGATTATTAATTTGTAGTGTTAGTCTTCTTCTTTTCTAATATTTTTTCTTTCTTTTCTCACCCTCTAATTTCCTTCTATTAACTATCTGGTGTTTTCGATACTTTGGTTTTGGCAAGTAATACATGATTTTGTATTATTGTCGAAATTTGAGTGTCGAATTTGGCAGGTCGTTACACACTTTCTCATCAATATAATCCCTATCAAGGTGACTAAAGGCCTCTCCTCTACTGAGTCGGTCCACGATGTCTGTTAACTGACGATCCTCGCACTGACTGGATCCAATGCGCTCTAAGAGAGTAAGTCGTACCTCCAGTGATGCCAATAATCCTACTACGTAACCCGTAGATGATCTAAAATCAAACAATGAGATAAAATCCAAACTCTGTCACTCTGTAGACAATGGGCTCAAAAGTCATTCTCTGCCTACTCAATGCATTCACTACTGCATTCTCCTTCCCAGGGTATATGTTGTCTCAAAGCAAAAGATGCAAGAAACTCCATCTAACGTTGTTGTCGCAAATTAAGATCCTTTTGCAAAAAGGAGTACTTGAGAGACTTATGGTTGGTGTATAGCACAAACCTCTCACCAAATAAATAATGCCTATAAGAGTTAAGCGCTAACACTATTGCTGCAAGCTCCAATCATGGGTAGGGCAATTCCTCCCGTGAACCCTCAGTTGTCTACTCCCATAGAAGATAGCCTAACCATTCTACATAAGCACCACACCTAAACTCGGGTCGCAATCATCTGTATACACAGTGAACATATTTGTACCATCAGGAAAACTCAGTACTGGAGATAATGTAAGAGCCTTCCTCAACCTCAAGTATTCATCCTCGCAATCCACATCCCAAAAAAATACTAGGTATTTCTTTGTCAGGTGGGTAAGCGGAGCTGAGATCCACGCAAAATCCTTAATGAACTTTCGATAATAACCGACCAAACCTAGAAAGCTCCTTACCTTTGTCGCATTCTTGGGGACATGTACTATGCAACCTTAGAAAGATCCACCTCTATACCATCCCTAAAGCCAACATGATCCAAGAAACTCACCTCCTTCCGCCAAAAGTGATACTTAGTGAACATCGCCTTCAACTGATGTTCACGGAGAATACGAAGGACCTCTCCTAAGTGCAAGGCATGCTCGTCCTTGCTCCCTGAGAACACCAATATATCACCAACAAACGGTACCATGAATTTGTTTAAGAACTCCCTAAATACCCGGCTCATCAAATCAACAAAATATGTTGGTGCATTGGTTAGCATAAAAGGCATAACTAGTCATTCAAAGAACCCACCTGGAGTCCTAAAGGTAGTCTTATCTATGCTATCATCCGTCATCCTAAGCTAATGAAAATCTATATCAAAATCAATTGCCAGAATACTGAAGTGCCCAACAACTAATTAAACAAGTCATCTATCCGAGGGAATGGGCGCCTATTCTTCTTCGTGAGCTTGTTATGTTCTATATAATCCACACATAGACAAGAAATCCATCCTCATTAGTCGCGGAGACGACTGGTTCTCAGCACTTAGAAATACTCCATCCAATAAACCATTTCTCGAACAACTCATCCACTTACTTACTAAGCTCCTTCCTCTCCCTCGGAGTCATGTGGCGCACTGGGAATGCAACGGGCTTAGCATTCTCTAATCTCCACCAAGTATATTTGGAAATCAATCTCACGCCTCGTAAGTAGTCCTTTTACCTCCTCGAATACGTTGGGAAAGTCTATAACTACGAGCACCAAACCGCGATCGTCTACCCGAGCATCTAGGGAATCCAAGAAATTGACTGACTCCTACGGGTTGCAAGAAATCTGGAGAGTCCGACCATGGCACATCGAAAGCTTCACAACTCTCCTCTCGCAGTCAAGAATGGAACCACGCATAGTAAGTCAATCCATCCCTAAAATAAGATCGTAACCCATGAAACCCAATACATATGCATCACATCAAACTCGACGCCAAGAATATAAATCCTTAAACCCCTAAACATCATAGCTAAGTGAGCCATTCCTCCTACAGGGTTTGAGAAAACTATTGGATCAGAAAATATAAAAAGATATAAGTGTAGACTATCAACAACAGAACTAGAAATGAAAGAATGAGAATCACCGGAACCGAACAAGGTCCTTATAGGGAAGTCAAAAAGAGAAATCAAACCTACTACAGTGACCTTGCTACCTCTCCCCTGACTGCTAAAAATGATTTAAACTGCCTCAAGCGCATGAACATATTCTCCAGATAAACCTACTCCATGTCCCTACCTCAGAGGGCACTGCCTACTATAATGTCCCATCTGTTCGCACTGAAAGCAAGCACCATTCTTAGTTGTCTTCTTGCAATCTGTGACGAAGTGCCCTATCATACCACATCCATGACACTTCACTTCCTTCTTGATATGTGCTTTATCCGGTTCCTCTCCCTTTTTCTTTCTACATTTCTTGGGTCACCACATTTTCTTTCCAAAACCTGTCTTGTCCACCTCTGCCTTAACCTCATGTGTACTCTCCTTCCCATCACTATGCATAAGAGCCATCTCCACTAAAGCCTTAAAAGTCGCACCCATAGGAATATCTATCAATGTTAACTCTTGGAGGGGTTGGTTCAGCCCCTCGTAGACCTCAATTCCTTCTTATGTGTAGTATTTACTAGTTCCAAGCCAAATCTCGCCAACTCATTAAAGCTATTAACATACTCCTTAACCGATATGTCACCCTGCCTCAGACTCAAGAACATCTCCAACTGCATTCCTTCATCTTGCGAAAGAAAACTTTTTCTCAAAATTATCTTTTGAACTCATTCCATGTCCATATGGCTTGCTATGCCTCAGCCACTTCCCACTAGTACGACGCTTTTCATGTCAGCTGCTAGGCGGCCAACTGAATCCTCCTCCTGTCTCCAAGCTTTAATATTCCAAATATATGATCGTTTTCTCTAAGACAATTGTGATCATCAACAAAATTCTCCGATCCAAGGAATGGCTTGCCACCCATAACAGAAAAATCCTTACAGATCTTAGAAAAATTAGCCGCTGGATTTGGTGGAACATTCGCGGCTACAGCTGCAGGTGGGTCATTTTTTTGCTCTTCGCAAGCGTCGTAGCTTCAACATATCTCCGGAACCGTGCTGGGATGGGAACACCCTTTGGAAAATTGGAAGCCCGGATATGCTAAAAAAGAAAAGAGACAAGGATTCAAGAAGGGATCAAGGGAATATTGTAGTTAACATGAGGGAATATTTTTAAAAAATAAGTTTTACTTTGAAATACTTTACTTTTGAAAACAATTTTCTGAAACTTTTCTCTGATGTTGTATTCTAAGGGTCCGGTACCAAATGAAACACCCCACACCCCTTAACGTTACCCATATAAGGATGCGTTAAGGTTTATGAATCACTTAGGTATAAAGTAACACCACAGAGAGTAAAATTCATAAGACGAAAATATAAAACACAATAGAAATTTTAAAACATCATTTAATAAAGCAAGTCAAATCACAGTGCTTATTATATTTCATAAATACCAAATAGTCATCAACATAACACCAAGTACACTATCTCATGGAAAACCATTATATCAGAGTACATAAGTAAAATCATCCCTCTCAGATGTCAATAAAATAACCAGAAAATGAGAAATGAACCAATACATGAGCCTGAAATGAGTCCGAATCCATGATGAACAAAAAAGTCAAGAATCAATTCTAAGATCCTCCACCTGCGAACCTGGGGGAAAAAGAGAGGGAGAAGGAGAAACGAACTAGGTCAGGCATACGTCTGGTGAGTTCTAGTAATTTCTAGCATGAGCATAAGTTAAGGAAGCATTGGACAAGTAAACAATTTTTAGGTCATACGACATAAAGGTATAAAGTAGTAAACAAAGTTAAGCATGAATAAAGATTGGCTTCCCATTCATATCCAAGATTGTTGCACCAACTAACCAAAGATATCATAATTAGGCTTTACCTAATTTATACCCGTCAGTCGGCTCCTATAACAAAAATGTGATAACCTATGCTAGCTATGGAACACGTGTTATCAATCTTGAACCAATCAATTAAAAGATATAGCCATTAATCGTAGGCATTACAATGGCTTATTTTCCCCAGTCGGCATGATGCACGCTCGTTGTCCCACCGGAAAATGCTCGTACTACCTCGTTTGGACCTTTTACTATCCAATGCAGTAAAGCTTTCCCTCGCCTCTACCTAGTGTGAGACCTCCATAGATGATAATAGGGATACTGCCTAATATGGGTCCCCAACCAAGTATGCAAATTGACACAAGTCACCCCTAGACTTGGTCCGCATTTATTTATTAGGTCACTTAGTTTCCCCAATCAGCCTCGGGCTACTGGAACAGACCTAAATAATATTCTTATCATTTCATTAGGCCTCTTATTTTCCTCAATTAGCCTCATGCTACCGGAGTAAACCTACCATCCACTTATTTAACCCAATCATCCCCACGCCTTAAGAACAGATTCCCACTACAATTTCGTTATTGTACTAGACCTCTTCTATTCCCCAATCAGCCCTACGCTGCCGGAACGGACCTACAAGCCACTTATCTTCCCCAGTCAACCTCACGCTACCTAAATGGACTCCACTATCTTAGCTTATTAATTTTATCCTAAATTTAACTTAACACAATTTAAGTTTATTAATAAGACCCAATGTAACCTCATGTTATAGTCCTAGGTTGTATTAAATATTCATCATAATGTAAATCTTTTACACAACCAGCCCTGCGTTACTTAGCGTCCAACTAAGTTAATCGTATTCTAGCTTACATGTTTGCATATTCTCCAATTACATGTTAAGCTTTGTCGCCAAACTACAGCTCAATACTAATTATAATATTTAATCAATTTAACACGCCCAATTATCCATATTTATTCATTTCAACATTATTCAAAATTTAAAGCAAAATTAAGGATAAAGGCCAAGGCTCTCTTTAGACCTAAATGCAACACTATAAGAAAAAGGGAAATGGTCTAAACTATTCGCAAGGCCTAGACTCAAAATAAACAAAACAAATAATATACGACATATGTATAGCTGTAAATAAACCACAACAAAGAAGGGGATAAGAAGAAGGAGAATTACTTATAAACAATAAATAACTGGAAAGAAATCGGCATAGACAGTAAATAAATTACATTAACTTTACAGAAAGCTAAACATATAAATACTGTAAGTAACTGTAAACATTAAACTTGCAAAATTATAACTATTTAACTGTCTAACTTTTCCTACATAAATTACTAATCTAGAAACCACATAAGAACACACAAATCTGACGAAGAGAGCTTCTCATCGTGGCCTTTTCTTATTCTAGCAGAACCTCCACCTCCAAAAGTGTTATACAAAAGTAAAAATTTAAAAATATAGAACTTCTTTATCCCCGTAAAAAGTTTAATTATTTGGCCTTTCCTAATTTTGAGGATAGTCCTGGGAAAGACGAAGAGAGAAAGAATGGATGTGAAGAAATGAGAGAGGCTCTGCTTGTCTATATATAGGGTTTACTGAATATCCTTAGACATCCAGTTTCAAGATTAAATCTGGACCAACCATGTCACTAGACCAATCAAAAGTGCTATGTCAGCCTTTGGTTCAAAATTAAACCAATAAATCAAAGCCACATCAGTTAAATAAATCATTTTATTGTTAACGTTCATTCGGTAATGCATGGGCTCCAAGACATGCTATTTCGGCATCCTGGATCGACCCAATCGTGCCTTGGGTCGACCCAGGGTCGACCCAAGTTGGCTTGGATCGACATAGTGTTGACCCATGTGGGCCTGGGCCACCTATCTAACTGTTTGCTCAATATATAAATTTATATTTATATTTTATGAATTTAGCTTATCTTTGTTAATTCATAACTTACTCATTTTAATTTCAATTTCAATTTCAGCAAACCAAGTATTTAAATTATTTATCAGAAAATTACAACGGACCCAATGGCGCTACTCCCGTTGTCCAATTCTGAAGTTCATTCTTATTAATATTTAGTTTATTACCTTTTTCTTATTTAATTATTATTTATTAAAATTCAGGGTGTTACGAAATTTGCAGTAAATCATAGCAAGGGATGTAATTTAAAGAGTGATAGAAAATGAACATATTATTATGATAAATAAGAACTAGATTAACATGTTAGAAAATCAAAGAAAATAAATGTAATCAATTATGAAAAAAGTAAAATATCATAGCTCAGGCTAGAAGCCGAGTCGAAAGGTTGGGCTCGGATCTAGGATTGGGCTAAGAAGGCTGATAAATTATTCAAATCTGGATATTTGCAAGAAAAATTACAACACGAGGGTTGTAACTGAAAAGAAAAAGGAGGAAATAAAAGAGGCTTATTTATTATAACTTAGATCTTGGGTTAAGTTAATAAGCAAATAAATAAGGCCAAAATTTCATGGAATTAGGCAAGAAGTGCAAATCGGCATTATAAAAAAAGAAAAGAAAGTTGAATGCATATTGAAAGATTAGCAGTAAGATCTAACAAAATAGTGAGGTGCGTTTGGAGCAATCTGAAGGGAGACTGGATGAACAACCTAACGAAGAGAATCATTTCAGATGCTTTGGCATAGTGGGAGCACATCCAACATGATTTTTCAGTGAGGCTGGAAAGAAATGGGATATTTCACTGAGACATGAGGTGTAATGTCCTGAATTTTTGAATTTTGAATGTCGACAGAAATATATCCACTGTATTCAAGTGTCGAGCACCCAAAGTGCCAAAAAGGCAAAAAGTTAGGGTGAAATAAAAATAAATAGAAGAAATAGAACAAGGAAAAAGAGAGCATGATATCAGAAAACTGAATGATAACATATAATATAAAGAATGATATTTACAAAATTAAACTGTATAAATACTACTATCAACGAAAACTAACTTATCATCAACTTAGATTGTTATAACATCATGTCCTTAAAAAATGTTGATGTACAATATAGAATGCATCAGATATAATACTACGATAAGCATGACTCATAATCTTCTCCAGAAGCTCCAAAGAGGCAATGACTATATCTGGAAAACATACTCGGTTTGACCTAAGCATTATAATAAAATAACACTGGGATCATGCTAGTTAACAAGCATGAGATAACTCAATATACATGTGACATATTACAGTATAATCTGAGGCCATACATATTTCCATAATGATTTCCACCTCAATAGCATCCAACCATTCATTAGGTGAAATATAGCTATATAATAGATCATGTTTACGTTGAAGAATATAAATTAATCAAATAGATGGAATGGTAACATTTATTACATTCGACAACTATTAAGGTACCAAAAAAACCGCAGAGGTACGTTTGTATATTGGATTTTATGTGGAGATATCCCCGTTCAAGGCAGATCTGAACTCCATGAAAAGATTTAGAAGCTTCCTATCAAGTGTCATATATCTTTAGATAAAATATACCTAAGGAAAACATGATTAGTCCATGCACGAAAACAACGACGTGCACCACGTGGAACCAAGTACCATCAAACCCCATATGCAACATCTATAAGCATACTCCAGATATGGAGTTGATATGCCCTGTCTTGGGTTAGCTAAACCCTAAATCATGCATCCTACTCTGTTTTTAGCTATTTCCGATGTCGACGATTCTTTGATATCTTTCACACGAATCTTCATCACTCGAATATAACAAGAATCCCTAGTTGGAATCCTATAGCTCAATAGATCACGAAATCACACATAGATTCCTCAACAGATCTCAGAATCATACATGGATTCCAGTACATCAACAAATCTCGGAATCACACACAAATTCCTCTATATATCTCAAAATCACTACATGTGTTTGAGTGTCACAAACAAATCTCGAATGGCGACATAGACTTCACTTCATAATCGCTTCCAAAACGTAGAACCCATATACTAGTTTTGAAGTGGTTTTCGATAGGTAGAACACTTATCAATACCGTTTCCTCAAAACTAATTGTTAGATTTAAGGTTAAGTTCTCTAGTCGATTAATCGAATATTAAGTCACACAATAGAAGATTATATATGGAAAACAACCTTGTTTAATTTCCATAATAAACAAATAGACATCCAAAACACTATCAAGTCATATAGCATGATAAATAGTTAAAGCATTATTAAGTCATGTAAATGGGTTATAAAGCCTTTTCCATTTAATTAATCTTTTATTATTTAAACTCCTTTTATTTGTAAAACCTTTTTAATCTAATAAAACATTGTTTGTTAATATGACTTCATTTATCAATTAGACTTCATATATTAATCTACAACTCCTACTTGTGTAACATCCCATAAATTTCCACCATTTAAATATTAACTTATATTAAATTATGAGAAAAAAATATTTTTTATTGTTTAATGTAATTGATATACAACTATTTTAATAAGTTAAAATTTTACTGAATGTACCAGTCGATTAAAATCGAGTAAGTTAAAAGCAGCTTGTGCTCTACATTAAATCGAATTAAACGATTTAATAAAATTAAAATAATATTTTGATAAAAATAAATTTTATATATTCACTTTTAAAGTTAAGGATAAGTTTATAAAGAGAATAAATCTTAATATTGAAACAATATTTTATAGTCATTTAATAATAGCTATAAATGATATAGAAACAAATTTGATATTAAACGTAAAAACCTTAATTTTGAATTTGAATTTGGATTGCATGTATTTAGTTTAATATAAATAAATTAGATCGATCGTTAAATTACAAATTCCATAATAAAAATTCCATAATGTTGCAATGAATAAAAGACTAATTGGATATGGTATGTAACAACGTTTAAATTAGTGTAAGTGCAATCCTAATGATTAGCATTCTATACTATTTATACAAGCATTAATGAGCATATATATCAAAATTATTGTGTATTATGCAATTATATAAAACATATATAAGTACGATATTGCTACTTTACATAACTTGTGTAGGCGCTTATTAAATGCACATACTAAATATACAGATAGTAGACTAAAACAAATTTAAAATACTACCTTAGTCAGATGCTTAATGGCAAGGATGTTATTTTTTAATTTCTACGGTCTATTAACTACATGCCTAAAAAAAGCCTTAATTATTCTAACCGATTATTAATGAAATTTATCAATTTCTGTTGAAATATTGATTGAAAATAATGTGTAGATTATAGATAAATAAATTCTGACAACGTACATGTATATATCTTCGGTTATCCTTTCTAGCGCTTTCCCTATCTATGCAAAATTTAACATTTAAGAATTCGTAATGTAGATCACATGTTCAGACATTTATTTATTTATTTATTTATTTATTTTGAAATGTGAGTAGCTGCATCCATTTTCAATGCCCTTCCCTCGTCGTAATTTCCTTAAAACCGTACCATTCCTCTCCCCATAAAATTGATGCATTCATTTTATTTATACATTCCTAAATATTTCACGATATTTCCTTCATTATATTAATTTGTTTCCACTGATTCTATTGATTTCTTTCCCTTTATTATATTTTCATGCACCCTATTTCATTTACTTATTTTTGTACCTTAAATTTCCATATCTTTATTTCTCCATTCCACTTTCGTCTCCCGTCATTATTTTTTATCTCTTTGTGATTTACTTTTGAACTTCCAATAAGAAATAAATGTTGATATGACCAACATCTCATGCCTAAATAGCCAATTTATTTCCTTCGTAACCTACTATATAGGAAGAGACCCTGGCTAAACCAAAAATCCAAATCTACTTTAATCTTATCTATTCTCATTTCTCATCCTTCTTCTCAGAATTGGCTACAACCTCTATTTTTCTTCCTCTCAAAATTCAAAAATCCCAAACCTAAATTCCTTTCTGCCTTCTTCTCCTCTTCCCACTTTTAGCAGCTACCACTAGACCTACCTCACATCCTAGTCTCGTTAAAAACCTCCTCAATGCCAAACCTAGCCTTAAAACCCTAACCAAAACACCCTAAAAATCCATGTGATTTTTGCCTTTGATTCCCATGACCATAACTTCCTATAAAATGCTCCAATTTAAATTTTTCATTTTTTTCCAAATTCAATGTAACCTAGTTGGCTAAATTTTTTATTTTGATCACTTTTTCAAATTTTGAGTTTTTCCTTATCAAAAATGCAAATCATTCAGACCCATTTTCGGGTCCAGATTTTTAGGTCATAATATGTCCTTCAGTGTTTCGTCTATATCTCCCTTAAAAATAATCAAAACCACTTTTTTTTCAAATTGTAGAGAAAAGAATTTGCAATGACTTTTGTTCTGATTACTTTATCAAACTCAGTGAATAACATATCCAAAAATTAGTTTCAGAATGCTTAATTTTTGGTACTGTTTTGGTAAATTCTATGAAAATCAAAACTTATCTTCCTTAGCTGAAATCCTATTGCCCTTCTCTTCTCTCATCTTCGCTAAGAAACATATATAGAAAACTTGTTTATTCTTGAAGTTATGCCGCTGCCTATGTGTTTGCATTCATTCACTTGTCGTGTTGGTCTTCCCTTTACCATGAAAGGTGAGAATCTCACTCACGACTAATATTTATTGTAATTTATTTGATTATCACATGAAATGTTGCAATGATAATATTATGGTCAAAAATTAGGTTGTTGTTTTTTCATTATATTACATTAAATAAACTACTACATGTACGGTTAGTTGTCATTTACATGATTTGTTAGTAGTAAATTACGTGAAACATAAGTTGTTGTAACGATGCGGATTTCGCTCGGAATCAATCGATCGCTAAACTGACCAAGACCGTTCGAATCCCGCATACGCTAACTCTAGGCATACAACACATTATAACAAATAACAAAAGACTTTTATAAACGTCATAATAATGTTACATCAGATTACAGAATATATCAGAGTATATCGAAATATAATAATACACCAAAAGATTAATTTACAATAAATGTAATACAATGCAGTGGAAACAAGTAAACTACACAATGGAAGACTATCAATGCTCTGGACACAGCTTTAAGCTTCAATCCAGAATCCTGCTCAATGAATAAATATCTGCAAAACAAACCACTCGACTACCCGAGTGGAAAATAGGGGCACCCGAGTTAGCAAGAGAAAAGCAAACTACGAGTCAGTCATGGGACCGGTGTGAGAAACTCTACATTTAAAATTAACTTATATAAATGATAAGGAAACTCACAGGACCACGCCGCTAACGTGGAACAGGTTTACCCCCATGAATGTCAGTGTATAAACAACAATCAGTAATAGAGATACTGATCTACTATGCATCAAGCAACATGCAATATCCCAATCTACCCATTTAGATTAATCACCACACTTAGATTTTCCAAATCCAATTCAATTTACATAAATTATTCCTTTGGACTTTATTTCCCGATTTCTATTTCAAATCATTTGAAATACATATCTAACTTTTATATCAAAGTAGATTTTACTTCGGGATCTCAAACCAAATCTTTGGAAACATGAATTCCAAATCATCACGATGCATACAAATAAATATGCAACCAAATATCGGGAATCTTCCCTCAAACAAGGCAGTAAGCGCCCCTCCAACTCGATATATATATATATATATATATATGTGTGTGTGTGTGTGTGTGTGTGCATCTCCCACGCATGTAGCAGGCTACACTACTGACCACTCACCCTAAGGCACTGGATCCAGCCCATAATTTTAGTCGCTCTCGGGTCACCTGAATCTTTAGCCACACACTAATCCATTTTATATCCCGAAGTAGGAAAAATCATTTCACAACACAATAATCACAAGTACTTTAAACTATAGTACTTCACATCAGCAATTCACACATACGATCAGTCACTATTAATCACATAACCTTTGAGATCGTACGTCTCAAAGAAGGGTGTTAAGCAAGAGAATAAATTCTCCGCCACCAAACAGATATGTTATCAATAGCAACTAATCGGATACGCGATGAACCATAATGTAAAACCATAATACACTTCCAAATCATTTCGAAATCATCGGGTTTAATCCTCGAAATCCTTTCTATTTTATAAAACATTCCCTGTCCAAAATCGGGAACACATTTCTTTTCATTTAAGAAAATATCATTTCAAAATCATTCATTAAATTTGAAATGAAAAATCATAAAATGTTTCACAAGGCACTAGCACATAGATATTTCTACCCAACCCAAATGCTAAATGTAAAAGCATGTCTGGCTCATAAACTGGTCGAGCACAATCCAAACAATCAATCAATATCAACAACCAAGTAAATTTGGTTTTATCACATCTCATGTTTTGGTAAATTCAATTACCATTTATTCATTCACAATCCAATTAAAGATTTATTCAAACTCCAATTGGTTTCAATCCCAAAAATCATTTCTTATTGATTGTTCAACTTTCTGGAAATTAATCCTGCTTTTACTCGGGTTAAAGAACTGATGTCATTTAATCACAGTTCACGAAAAACCCAAAATTCAATTTCAAATCAATTCCAATTAAATATTAATTAATTGGTAAACTTCGTTAAATCTTAATTAAAAAATTTAATCTTTTCTCAGTTGGGTTTAAGAACAGTGTTTATGAAGTCACCATTCACGACAAACCCAAAATCCAATTTGATATTAAATACAAGGCTCTGAATAGAAATTATATCGGCTTATATTCAATATCAAATTCTGGAACCAACAAATATCGTATTGGAAATAATGATATATATATATATATATATCTTCCAAATTTCCATAGCAATATCCGTATAATCACGAAATCCAGTATCGAAATACTCAAAAGATTATTTCCATTCCATATTCATTTGTTACACCCCACATCCGCTAAGGTCACTCACAAAGGGAATGCCTTAACTTCAATGGAGCATTATAGGTACTGGAACAGAAATATTACAAGACAGACATATATAAAACAGCGGAAAGCAAAGTAGAAGTATTTCAAATCATTTATTAAATATAATTGTTTATAATAAAAGCTCATCAACTTCCAATACCCAATTACATAGCTAAAATATTTGTCTTGCTCAAAAACAAAGAAGCATGAAATTAAATTGTAGTATTCCCCAATAAAGCAAAGCAAGCCATAGCTAAGAGAGATCCAAGACGCACATGAAAGAGCCTTAGAGCTTGGTAAGATCCGAACTAAGCTGTATTCCCACCCTGCGAACCTGGGGGGAAATGGAAGAAAAAGAGGCGAAACAAAATGGGTCAGTCCTAAAGACTGAGTAAGTCCTAGTGACTTTCAGCATAAAAACAGGAAAAGATAACATGGCATGAATAAACTGAAAGTAAACATAAGCATGATGACAAGATAAGCTACAGGCACGATGAATCAAATATAACATCCCATACTTCCTATCAAGAGTAGCATCACAAGGTTCCTACCAAGTATCATATCGAGGTTTTTATAATGTCGCAAGATTTTTAAGTTTCATCATTACCCTATTTTCCTTGATTTCCTATATCCTCTGCACCACCTAACTAGCGTTCAAATTAGTTTACTTAGTTGTAATTACAAGATAAGTGATCCCCAATACCCCACATGATAGTTTTATAGGTACATATCCCACGATGAGGGTCCCCCCTCATATTGACGATTTCATGTCCCCACCGTACCTACCTTAATTGATCGGCTCTTACTTACCATGTTTCACATGTGTTCTATACTAAGGTTATTCCAACCCTGTAGTTGTGGTAACCTTCAGGACTACATATAATATGAGGATTTTTCCTCAACCAGCCTAATTACCATGAATGTGTTAGATGTATTGTAACGACCCGCATTCTACGCATCGCAGGATCGTAGAATATTTATTTCTTTCACACACGAAGTCGTATGGTCATGTAACTTTGGGAGACGACTATTGGGGTCATTTCCCATGTTCATGATTTTTCCCGATTTTTAAATGACCGTTTTACCCCTAACCGATATTGTTTTGGCCATAACTTTTGAATGGAAAGGAGTTTTGACTTGAAACCACTTCCATTGGCTCCAGATGATGGTTTACAATTCTGTAGAATGGTCACATTAGCCAAACGGACTCACCGTTTGGGAGATATGGCTGAAACAAGTTTCAGATGGTGAAAAACAGCTTAATTGGGCTTAACCGGGTGATCAACAGCTAGGCCTAATGGGAATTTCGGGATTAGGGTTATGAGGAGGCTGAAATCAGTTAGAGAACGATCTTATTTTCATTTTTCAGCCGCCACTTTCATTCTTGAAACCCTAACAATGGGCTCCATCATCTAAAAACACCCCTAATCACTTCTTAATCAAGTTTTGGCTTAAACTACATCAAATCAAGGAAGATCTTCACCAAATCAGTATTAGAGCTGCTGTGTTACATTGGTATTCGCGCCCAAACAGTAGAGTTTCAGTTCTAAAGGTTTTATTTGTGGCCAAGATGAGTGATTTGCATAGTTTTGCACGAATTACGGTTAATTAAATTAGTGAAGATTAGCGAATTTATACATTAATAAATTCTGGAAAAAAAATACTTGTAAATTTTTAAATAATGTTTTAGACCTATGCTAGAAATTTGGTTTGATTTGTTTAAGTTTTGCTAGTCATATCATTAGTTTTGCTTAATCATGCTTAAGGGAAAATATGAGATTTTGGGTAGGTTTGATCCAATTTACATGCTGTGGTTGTTGTATTGATGTTTATGGTTGATTCTCTATGTTGCTATGAATGTATGCTATGTTTTTTGATTGATTAGGACTATTAAATTGGTCGAAAACGCCGTCGTATGACGTAAAACAGTTGTTGGAAAGCCACAGGAAATATGCAGGGTTTCGAACCGGATCGGATCGGATAATTGGGCACGGATCGGATAGGAGGACTGGGCAAGTGGACTCGATTCAGATTGGAACTTAGCATAAGGGGCTTGGCGAGAAGGAAGGCCATTTGCTTAGAATTGGAGTTGGACAGGGGATTGGATCGAAGAGAAACCAAAGGGGATCGGATCGGGGAGACTAACAGGGATCGGATCGGAGGCAAGGGCATAGGGATCGGATCAGAGGACCTAGCTTGGAGCTGGAGTTGGAGCGAAGCACCGGACCGGATCGGGACATCTAGGAGGGAGCAACCACCGAACCAGACACAGGGCATCTGAACCGAACCGATGGAGCAAGAGTACACTAAACCAAACCAGGAAGGGAACACCGAACCGAACCATACATATGCTATTACTACTACGCGACGACTCTTTTGAAGACCAACTCCAATTCGACCAAAAACCCAAGATGCAAAGGAGGTCCAAATGAGGAGCTCTGACTCAGGATCCAGTTGGGAACCAATGGGTGAGCTTCATGATTGGGTTGTGCTACGGGACGTGTGCTAAGGGATTGTCGATGTTTGTAACTTTGAATCACTATGTGTAGGGAGTACGTGAATGGATTCAAGGCCACAGTGGCCTAGGTACGACTAAAGAGCTATAGACCAATGAAGTGGGGTCATTTGTAAAGATTTGGTCATGAATCCATGTGGTAAGCTTGGTAGTAGCAGTAGCTGTACAAGTCGAACTCCGTCACTACTTCGATGGGTCTAGTGATTGACAGTGGTGGACATTGCATGCTTTACGCACTGAGTGAGAGATGTGAGGATGGTTATTATGGTTGATTTGTTTGCCATCATTATGACATGCACACCCCTACCCCCGTTATCTTTACACCATTTGTTCAGTGGAACCTTAGAGTACTGTACGGTATGTAGTGCTAAATCTTTGGTTGCAGGTCCAGGTTCAGGTATGGTTTAGTATACCTATTATTGTTCTGTTTAGTTGCTTATCCCTCATACCAGACTTTTTTTCTGACCCAGAGTTTTATGTCTCTTCTTATTACTCTAGGTGCTCTTACGAGCAGACTAGAGACAGGTTAGCTGGGTATGCATGGGTAGCTGATCTGGAGACGACCAGGAGGCTTCCACGTATGATATACATAGTATTCTCCCTGTGTTGTTGAAGATCACTGCTTGGGCATTAGTAGCACATCTTCTACTTTATCTTTCTTTTGTTTTAGAGATAGTAATTTGGGGAGTTGTAAAAAGCTGTATTTGAATTTCCGCTGCTATGTTTGTTTAGTTTCAGCTTATGCACTGTCTCGCCTGTTTTATGTCAAAGTTATGTTATTATTATATTTTATTCCATGCGCTGTGAGGCATTCTACAGGCTCTTTGTTGATTCTTCATCTTCCTTTCCTTCTGATGACCGTCCCGTGCTAACTGGACATGTGTACAACGCACTTTTGGAATAAATGTCGGGTGGTATGGGGCGGGCCATCACATTTGGTATCAGAGCTCTAGGTTGCGTAGTTAACCTAGGGAAAGACACTAGGGAGAGATAGTACGTATATGAGAGCGCGTATTTGTAATTATTTTGGTTTTCAAAGCTATATATATATATTATTAGTATATCTAAGGATGAAGTCGCATTGCACTAGCACCACCATGGAGATGGTTAATCGTTTTCTCTTTACAGATTGAACGATGAGCCGATACGCAAGAGGTGCTGGTAGAGGAGCCAATAATGGGAATGTTGCTGACATGAGGACAATGTTTACTGACCTCATGAGAGAAATGCTTAGGGATTTGCAGAGTGCAGCTCCCAATGGTGGTGGTCCAATAGTGCAGGCGCCTAGGGCCGATTTCGCCAAGCTGAATAAGGATTATACTAGTCTTGGTGGGAAGCCGTTCCACGGAACAGAGTCGGCTACAGATGTTCAGGATTGGTTGGATAGCTGCGAACGTGTCTTTGAAGATTTGGGTATCGAGGATGCGATGAAGAGAAGGCTAGCATCCCGTCAGCTACAAGGATGGAAGATGAATTGGTGGAATGGTATAAAGGCAGCTACTCCCGAGGATTAGATTACCTGGGAGCAGTTTAAGGCTCGCTTTAGTGAGAAGTTCATTCCAGCTGCTCAGAAATCAGTGTTGTTTAAGAAATTTTTATAGCTCAAGCAGAATGGCAGGGCTGTCTCGAAGTATATTGCTGAATTCGACACTTTGTCGAAGTATGGGTTATCTCTTACTGATACCGCCGAGAAGAAGAACGAGAAGTTCATAACTGACTTGGATCAGTACTTGGGGGAAAGGCTCATTAACCACATCGATGAGAAGTTTGAATCGATTGTGGGGAAAGCATTGACGTCAGAAAGTCATTACCCTAAGTCAAAGACTGAGGTTGCATCTGCAGAGGAGCCAAAACCACAAGCAAGTGGTGGAGGCAAGAGTGGTTCTCAAAATAAGAGGAAGCAGAACCAGAATAAGGATGGCCAGAAAAATAATAAGAAAGTGGTTGAGTGCTTCAGCTGTGGTAAGAAGGGCCATTATGCTAGTAATTGCCGGGCCAAGCCAGCGAATAGGAAGTGCTTCAACTGTGGCCAAGTGGGACATCACAAGGACAAGTGTCCGCAACCCAGTAAAAAAAAGCAGATGGTGAAAGCATATGCCCTTAATGTTATTCCTTCTTCGTCGAATACCCCAACCGCGGCGGAGAAGGGAAAGAATGTCGTCATTCAAGGTATGCTTTCTGTTTATGATGTTCCTGTTAGAGTTTTGTTTGATACCGGGGCTTCCAGTTCTTTCATATCTAGTGACCTGGTAGATAGGTTAGGATTGGAGCCCGAGATTGTCGATAGACCTTTAGTAATGACGAACCCGATTGGTGGTCCAACTAACCTTAGCATGATTTGTCATAATGTGGTCTTATCGAGTCATGGATGCATGTTTGTTTGTGATTGCTTTGTTTTGGGCTTTACTGGGTTTGGCATTATTTTGGGAGTCGATTGGCTCCAAAGATACGGGGTGGTGGTAGACTGTGAGGGATTTTTGGTGATAGCTAGAGCGGATGATGGGAAAAGGGTAGTGTTTGGTGGTCTGCCCGGTGATGGGGTAATGGCTAGTTTTCTGAATTCCCTCGACATTCCGCACAGTGAGTTGTCAGGTTTGTCTGTGGTTGGCCAGTATCCGGACGTTTTCGAGGAAGTGACCGGGCTTCCACCACACCAAGAGATTGAGTTCCGTATTGATTTAATGAAAGATGCCAGAACTATAGTGATGCCACTTCGTCGTATGGCACCAGGGGAGCAGCGAGAGCTCGGGGTGCAAGCCAGCGATCTTTTGAAAAAGGGATTTATCAGAAGGAGTGTTTCTGAATGGGGAGCACCAGTTGTGTTTGCTACCAAGGCGGATGGTTCCCTTCGTTTGTGTATAGACTACCGCGAGTTGAATAAAGTGACGAGGAAGAACAAGTATCCTCTACCGCGGATAGATGATTTGTTTGATCAGTTGAGTGGCACAAGAGTATTTTCTCAGTTGGATCTCACGACAGGCTTTCATCAGCTTAGAGTGGAAGCTGAGAGTATAGCTAAAACGACATTCAGGACGCTGTCTGGGTTTTATGAATTGGTTGGTCATGCCATTCGGGCTGACCAATGCCCCAGCATATTTTGTGGATCTTATGAATAGAGTATTCAAAGATTAGTTGAATAAGTTTGTCCTTGTGTTCGTGGATGATATTTTGGTCTATTCGAGGACAGAGGAAGAACACAAGGAACATTTAAGAATAGTGATGGAGGTGTTGAGAAAACACCAATTGAAGGAAAAGTTTTCTAAGTGTCACTTCTGGAGGAGGGAAGTGAGATTCTTGGGCCATGTTGTTTCCGAGAATGGTATTGCCGTGGATCCTGCGAAGGTGGCTACGGTACAAGATTGGCCTACGCCCAAGAATGCAACGGACATAAGAAGTTTCTTGGGATTAGCTGGATATTATAGTAAGTTTATCCAAGACTTCTCCAAGATAGCAGCACCGTTGACTCAGTTGACTAAGAAGAATCAAGCTTTCGTCTGGGACGAAAAGTGCGATAATGCATTTAAGAGTCTAAAGGAAAAGTTGACGTGTGCACCAGCGTTAGTCATTCCTAAGGGAAATGAAGAGATGACGGTATATACGGACGCATGTGGCACAGGGCTAGGTGTTGTATTGATGCAAGGAGGTAGGGTTGTAACTTATGCAAGTCGGCAATTGAAACCGCATGAGAAAAGATACCCTACCCATGATTTGGAAATTGGCAACAGAAATATTACAAGACAGAACATATATATATATATATATATATATATATATATATATATATAAAATAGCGTAAGTAAAACAAATTTCATTACCTTATAAAATAAGGTCTAAAGCCTTTTACATCAGAATACATCAAAACCTGTCTTGCAATAGTAAAGAAGCATAAAACCTTTTCATAAATTATTCCCCAAAATAAGGCCGTGAAGCAACCATAGCCAAGAGAAGACCAAGCTATACATGATGACCTTCAAGCATAAGAGGTCTGAACTAAACAACATCATTTCCTCCCTGAAAACCTGTGGGGGGGAGGGGGGGAACGGAAGACAAAGAGGCGAAAACAAAACGGGGTCAGTCATAAAGACTGGTAAGTCCTATGTACTTCCAGCATAAAAACAGGTAAAGGTAACATGACATGCATAAACTGAAAGTAAACATAAGGATGACGACAAGATAGATAAGCTAAACTAAGATAACTGGATGAACTACTGTAACAAGATAAACTAAGGTGTCATGATAAACTACGGTGTCAAGATAAATCAAGGTATCACATCGTTAGGTTTCTATCAAGTATACTACCCCAAGGTATCTGTCATGTCTAACATCCCACGGTATTTATCATGTATATTTGCTCTGCACCTCTCGTACTAGTATCCCAACCCGCGACATGTGTTAACTATGAATGTCCCTTGCCCAATGTCATGTAATGGTCCATGTCAACCTAATATATAGCATATGTAGGTTTTCCCACTCATGTTTCTTTCCATGTATAAGTTCAGTCCTTTGCCGTAGGCCGTACGGACTTTCCCATGTAAATCTATGCCACCTCATCGTAGTACCATTTTATCCTTGAAGTTATTTTGGACTGCTACCCTTGATCTAGTTATGTTTTCTTACCATGAACTATCGCGCGTTCACTTAGGATTTATGCCACCTAGGACCACTAGGGATTATGCTACCTAATGAACGTTTCCGTGTCTCGGTTTGGGTTCAGGCCACCTAGGGCCACTAGGGATTACGCCACCCGTCAACCGCGCCCTTTATCCCACATATGTATCGTGAATCGTTTTCCATGTCTAGATGCACATGTATCTCAATGTGACACCCGAGTTCCATGCCAGGGCAAATCGAGAAATACAGAACTCGGTAGGGAGCTTTAAGTCGTCTGCTGATGCAGATATCAAGGTCTGTTTTTGTATCCGTGGCTATGGTCCCACGTGACCCCTCCCTCAACTACTGAAAGGCAATCCAAGAAAAATCATGTATGAGAACCACATCCCGACCCCACTATAGCCCCACTTTCCTATGGGCCAACCTCACCCATGACTCGATAGCAAGAACATGGTCTGTTGGGGGTTCCCTGCCTTTCCGTTTGTACACGATTGACTAAAGATGGTAGGTAGTCGGCGACGTGCTATCCAGGGAAAAAACAAGTATCGTCGACTCCACGCTAATCCATCCCAGTCTTTAGGTCGCTCGCATAGCAACCAAGGCATACCCTTGGCTCTTCTACCGCAGACCTTAACCTCTGTGAGGCCGGGTTTCATGGACCATCTGCAACCTCACAGAGGGATACCAAGAGTACCCTCACATCCCCTGAAGCTACCGCTTCGTCACCCAATTCGTTGGAGCCTTCATCTAAGTCAAATAATTTTCTCCTCCTCGTGTTTTAAGCGATGACCTACCGTTATCGGGTTACTCATCTATCTATGAACTAGTCCAAATCCCTTGACTAAGAATTATTACTTAGCTTCCTAAACTAAGGTTTACCACTTAGTCTCCTTTCCCGTTATCCTTGTTAATCCCGGCTTTCCACCTAGTCCCCTGAACTAGGGTTTCGTCTAATGGGTTAAGTATTGTCGTTTAAGTTCATGACTTAACCTGCCTACGAATCATGTCAAGATTTGGCTAAGTATACAAGTCCAAGACCTAGCCCTACAAGTCAGTTAAGTATACCAAGAAGCTCATGACTCAACCCTATTCAATCATCAAGTCAAATTGGTTAAGTACTTGTTTATCTTAACCCTATCAGATTATCGTCTTAGATTGATTAAGCATAGATTATCTTAATCCCATCAGATTATCGGGTCGGATTGGTTAAGTATGGGTTAGCTTAACCCCATCCACTAATCGTATTACAATGGTTAAGTTTATTTAAAAGGCCTTGTGACTTAACCCTATCAGGTCCGCATATTAGATTGGTTAAGTATAGGTTACTTAACCTCATCAAATCATCATGTTAAGTTGGTTAAGTATTGATCACTTAACCTCATTGAATTACCAAGTTTAGATTGGTTAAGTTTTTAACTTAACCCCATCAAATTACCGTGTTTAGATTAGTTAAGTGTAGGTTACTTAACCCCATCTATTTACCGTGTTTAGATTAGTTAAGTGTAGGTTACTTAACCGCATCTAATTACCGTGTTTAGATTAGTTAAGTCTAAGTTACTTAACCCCATCTAATTACCATGTTTAGATTAGTTAAGTCAAAGTTACCTAACCCCATCTAATTACCAAGTCGGATTAGTTAAGTGTAAATTACTTAACCCCATCCCTTAATTGTCTTATATGGTTAAGTGTCATTAAGAGATCAAGTCCGGTTTAACTTAACCTACCCATTCATGTCATATCGGTTAAGTGTCATTAATCAGATTTACTTAACCTTATCATGTGGCATTAATTAAATTAATGCACTTTTAACCTCTCACGTTAGACCTTGTTGTGGTTACAAGTTAAGCTGGGCGGGTCCGGGTAGGTTTACACCACAGCCTAGTCTAACCTCGGGTTTTAAGTGCTATGTGACCAACTACTCACATTGAGTCCTATTGTTTGTAGCCACTAGTTAAGCCGGGCGGGTCCGGGTTGTGACGTCCTGGAATTTCGCTCGATCTGAATCAGTCGTTAAACCGATCTAGACCGTTCGAAACCCCTGACTGTTTGAGAACAGGACAAATCAGAACACAAACAGAAGAACATTTCATTGTATATTACAACAATGCATCAGATTACAAGAATATACAGAGTATAAATGAATAAATATTACACAGAAATATCAGAGATTACAATAAATTACATAGCAGCGGAAAAATAATATAAAGCACAACTGAAGGTGATATACGGATACAGAGCTTTCCGGATATCATTCCAGCTGTAAACCAGGATCCTGTGAATATAAATCTGCAAAACCAAAACTACTAGCTGCCCGTGCGGAAAATAGGGGCACCCAGAGTTTAGGTTAAAACAATAAACTCCAGGTCAGTCATGTGACTGGTATGAGAACTAAAACAGTTATTTAAAACTTTACTTTAAAAGAAAGTAATTCAAGGGACCACGCCGTAAAACACGGAACGGGTTTCCTCCCAAGAATACCAGTGCATAGAATAAACAACGCAATGCTTTTTCGAAAAATGAAGCTATTATAAGACCCAGGTCCTATCATACAATGCAACGCAAGCCGGGGGATAGGGTTTTCCCTTATAATAGCCAAACATGCTTGGTACGCTTAAAACAAATCATTTGATACTATAGTAAGTGTATAGTGTCAAAACATTTTCAATCATAAATATAAATCATAGACGGCATGGGTACCATATATCATGTCGCCATACTAGTTCTACAATTAAAACCGCGATACACGTATTGGAAATTGGATTTCCGTCATGAGTCGAGGCAAGGGGCAAGCTCCTCTCCGCGTTCGAGACACTCTAGCAAATGCTCAGGACTACGCACACTGGGTAACCCTTGGATCGGTTGGGCCGGTCCTCACTTACGTTAGAGGATTGGCAATTCCTGAACACTCGTTTCCCGGTCCTTACAGACCTATAATCGAGGCGCCTCGCATCCAACAACCACAAAGGTGAAAAGTATATAAATGTCAGGGCTGGTAAGTCACTGACACCACCAAAGCTAGAAAGAAACGTCGTGTTCTCCCAACGGCCCGTATCCCGTTTTTAACTCATACCGAGGTGTGAGGCTCGCGAATACACGTTATACACAAAGCTGCCACGTAGGCGTGCTTTGATCATCAACCACAAGGCTTTGCTTTTCAACAGAAGCTTTGATCCTTGCATCTTAGCGTGCCACACAGGCAATTCATGCCATGCGACTGATGTCCATCGATATACAACCTCTGAGCTCGTATGTCTCAGAGAAGGGCGTTAAGCAAAAGAATAAATTCTTCGCCGCCAAACAGATGTATATTTAATAGAAATCAATCAACACAGAATAAAATCCAGTGTCAGACACACAATCCATTTACAAGTCCGTTCTGGGTCTGAACGAAACCGGAGGCACTTTCCTCGCATATCCATCCATCTCCAGGTACGTCTGGACGACCACCAACTATTTCCATCCTCTTGGGTGTACAGCCCAATCAGGATCGTCAGTAATAATCCAAACGATGTGAAGACTTCCGGTCTTCGACCACCGTCTTCATCTTCGACTTATCGTCGAATCGGTTATTCAGAATGGGTATAAACCCGGACTTTCCGAACAACCCGCGTATATTGAAAACAAATGTTACACAAACACAACATACGCCTCATTCCAATTCATTAGTCACTAACCGCAAATTAGCAAGAGAACAATTTCCCGAACATTAACCCCGAAGGCCGAAACCAACATCAGATCAATACCCAGGAAACCATTCTTCTTAGCCAACCTACAGCTAGTTTCTAAATTTCACATTCTTAGGGAAATGTTCCCATTAATTTTATCCAAGATAAATTCTTTAAAATTTATCCTGGATCTTCCTTTGGATGTCATTTAAAACCAAATTATGGTTTTTCCAACTAGTCGAGATTAGCGAACCGTAACGAAGTAATTATTTATTTTATTTCCCAATCCCAACCTATTCATCCCATGAAGCAAAACTGGTAATACTCCATATCTAACACCGTGGTGTTATCGGTAAAATTAATTACCATTTCACGTTCAAATCTAATTAAAGATTTAACTATCGCTTTGGAGCAAAACTGGTGATACTCCATTCTCGCTCATCTTCTAAATTTGGTAATTTAGATTATCAATTCGAATTTAAATCTAATTGCAGATTCAATAAAACTCCTTTTACTGGGTTAAAGAACTAGGTGTTATTTAAAACACAGTTCACGACAAACCCAAATCACATTCTATTTGTTATCGGATTAAAGAACTAGTGTTATTTAAACACTGTTCACGATAAACCCATTTCAAATTAAATCAAATATATTAGAAATTCGATTATTTAAAGCCCCTTTTTAAATCTAATTCATTTATTTAAAAATGATTGGGTTTTAAATTTAGTTCAAAACTAGTTCATTTCGATAAAAATCTATTTTTATCTTTTCAAATATGGAGTTTTTCACCCCAATTTTTCTCAAATCATTTCTTATGATTTTTCACAAATTATTGATATTTTTAATAATTTTATCAAGGCCCGTACAGTCGATTTCCAACAATGACCATCGAACTGCACTTACAGCGACCTTTTTCGAATTTGATTTGGACGTATCTCCAAATCCAACCGTTAGATTTTGAATTTCTAATATTCTTTAGAAAGCTCTTTTCGATACGAACCCAACGGTTACGGTTTTAGGAGAATCCGACGGTCGGATCTCCCGTAATGTCCGTTTGAAATAAATGGTCGAAATTTACGAACTGCCGCGGCGCGGCGCGTTCTATTCAGGCCATTATATTATATATATAAATATATATAATATATATTTCGTCGATTTCTATTTAAAACGAATTATATATTTAGTTTTGAATTCGTTTCAAAAGCAAAGTCAACTTCTATTTCAATTCAAATCAAAATTGAATTCTTCTTTATAAATTCGTTTTAAAATCCATTTCTATTCAATTCAAATTTCAATTTAATTTGAATTCATTTCACTTCATTTTAAATTCAATTCGAATTCGTTTCTCAATTCAATTAAATTCAATTCAAATTGGTTTTCTATTCGATTCAAATTCATTTTCTATTCAAATTAAATTCGTTTCGTTTTCTATTTGAATCAAGTTCATTATATATTCAATTTGAAATCAAATTGGTTTTCTATTCGATTCAAATTCATTTTCTATTCAAATTAAATTCGTTTCGTTTTCTATTTGAATCAAGTTCATTATATATTAAATTTGAAATCAAATTGGTTTTCTATTCGATTTAATTCGAAATCGTTTTATATTCAACTCAAATCGAAATCGTTATATATTTAATTCATTTCGAAATCGTTATATATTCAATTCATTTCAAAATCGTTATATATTCAATTCATTTCGAAATCGTTATATATTCAATTCATTTCGAAATCGTTATATATTCAATTCATTTCGAAATCGTTATATATTCAATTCATTTCGAAATCGTTATATATTCAATTCATTTCGAAATCGTTATATATTCAATTCATTTCGAAATATTTGATTTCGAAATCACTTTTCAATATTCATTTTAAAATGAATAAAATCGATATACATATCGTTCACGTCAAAATGGCGCATCACTAATCAACACGGCTTTATATATTCTATTTCAAATATTTCTTTTTGTCAACACACGACTAATCTCAACGAATGAGTACCGTCCATGTGTGACTATTTTTGTTAAATTATTTCGTTCAACACATGACTAATCTCAACGGATGAGTACAGTCAACACATGAACCTTTATTTTATATTGATAAAGATGTAAATTTTATTATAAAAATATTTCGTTCAACACATGACTAATATCAACGGATGAATATAGTCAACACATGAACCTTTATTATATATTGATAAAGATGTAAATTTTATTATAAAAATATTTCGTTCAACACATGGCTATTCCCAACGGATGAGTATAGTCAACACATGAACCTTTATTTTATAATATTTTTTTTTATATTTCAAATTGGAATGAGGCCCAATCAATTACCATATAAAGTTAATTACATGGATTTTCATACAACACATGTATATAATAGCATTGAAAAATAATCAACCATCAACCAAGGTGCACTACACTGTATAAGCATCAAATATAGATATCTAACGCTTATAACAGCCTGTCAATCCATCGATCGACATATTTAATCTATTAGGATGAGTGAACTTCATATTTCATCCCAACACCCGTGTAGGGTTTCAAACAATCAAACACAGATTTTATTCGTGCAGTTGGGCGATGTGTAAAATTTATCGTCCCAATCAATGTCAGTCAAATAGGTGTACATAAACAAACCGTCCGGTTTGTAAATGAATATTTTATTTATTCACATTCACGTTAAAAATTATATTTTTAACGATAAAACATCTTATTTTAACATATGAATATCTATTCAGTTCATTCTTTAAATAAAATGATATTTTTATTTTCTAACCTATTTTAGAAAATTTCGGCGGCATAACGGCACGATACCAGAAACGGGACAAGGCCTAGCCTTATCCCCGGTCTAGTGAAGGCCCACGCCATTCACACATCAATCAAATCACTTTCGTTATGCAAACCACAAAATTTGGAGTAAGAGTCTAACCTAGTCTTACTCCTTCGCCTTATAACGGCGCATGTCTAATCCTAACCAATTTATCGATTCGATTTTTCACACCACAAACCACATCCAAACCAATATCTCAATCAATCACCAAACATCCAAACAAACAAGTCCATGGTATGTGGACGGGTGTCGGGTGCTTCTAATAAGCACCGTCTACATCCTAGTATATATATAACTAGAAAAGAAATTGAAAGGTGAGAAGTTCTCACATATAGCTATCCTAGCTCCACGGCTCTTCATTTGCAGAAGTCTTCGTCGTTTCGCCTTTTTGTCACCTTCGTTGCTGCTTTCACTACATACGTAAAAATCACATTTTTACTTCGCTATTCAATATATAAAAATCGAATTTTTAGTTCGCTATTCAATATATAAAAATCGAATTTTTAGTTCAAAGTTCAATATATAAAAATCGAATTTTTAATTCAAAGTTCTAAATATAAAAATCGAATTTTTAGTTCGCTATTCAATATATAAAAATCGAATTTTTAGTTCAAAAATCAATATATAAAAATCGAATTTTTAGTTCAAAGTTCAATATATAAAAAATCGAATTTTTAATTCAAAGTTCTAAATATAAAAATCGAATTTTTAGTTCGCTATTCAATATATAAAAATCGAATTTTTAGTTCAAAGTTCAATATATAAAAATCGAATTTTTAGTTCAAAGTTCAATATATAAAAATCGAATTTTTAATTCAAAGTTCTAAATATAAAAATCGAATTTTTAATTCAAAGTTCAAAATATAAAAATCGAATTTATAATTCAACATATAAAAATATGATTTTTACTTTTGCTTTCAAATCTTTTCTACTAAAAGATTAAACCTTTTTCCTATTTTAAAGTTCAAATAAAATCAGTTTTTTTCTTTTATAAAAACGCAGTTTTTATCTTTAAAATAAATGCAGTTTTTCTTTTATTAAAAATGCAGTTTTTCTTTTATTAAAAATGCAGTTTTTTTTTCTCTTTTTTTTTTAAAAAAATGCAGTTTTTCCTTTTTAGAAAAAAAAACAGTTTTAACTCTTTAAAAATTCTGTTTTTATTTTCCTTTTAAAACAAACAGTTTTCAATTTTAAATTTCTGTTTTTAAAACCTAAAACAAAAATCAGTTTTGAAATTCCTAAAAAATCAGTTTTGAAATTCCTAAAAAATCAGTTTTGAAATTCCTAAAAAATCAGTTTTGAAATTCCCTATTTAAATAAAACAAAAATAAAACAAATAAAAAAAAAACTTACAGGGGTCTGCGAAAAAAAGGGGGTTCCAGGGGCGGTTTCTTTTGGGGTGCGGAGGGGACTCGATGGGGTTCGCCGCTGGGTGGTCGGTCAGGGAGGCAAAGGGGAGCGGCAGGCGGTGGTGGCGGGGTTAGGGTTAGGGTTAGGCCGATTTGGGCGTAGCGGGTTCAGTTAGAGAAGGGGGGGGGGGATAGCGGATAGAGGAGGAGAGGGAGGAGGAAGGGAGGCGGGTTCGCCAGCGGCGAAGGCAGGGGGAAGGTGGCGACGGCGGTGGCGCGTCGTGGAGGAGAAGACGAGGCTGAAGTCGGGTTTTTTTTCTTTTTTTCTTTTTTTTTTATTTTGGTTTTGAAATAAACGAACGGGGGGGCCTAGGTAGTTAAGGAGAGAGGAGGGTGGAGGGTTTATATTTTTTTTATTTTAATTTAATTAATTAATTCAATTTAAAGTTGACTTTCTGTTTTAACTCGAAATCAAGCCCACCGACTGTCGCCCCTAGCTAATTACCCCTATTCCGAACACAATGGGATATGCATCGCAAGCTGATTCGACTGTTTGAATCAGTTTTCGTTGAATTTACATTTAAATCACTAAATTGAATTTTAAACGTACATTTCAAATTACCGGGGTCACATACTAACTAGAAAAATTCCAGAAAAATATTTTCTAGCTTCGTATTGACGATACGGTCCAAACAAAACTAGTTTCGCCGAATTCTGAGACCGTTAGAAAAATGGCCAATTTCCAGTCGATTAAAATCAACTGAAATGGTCAAAACACGTTTTCCTTTGCCACGCTCACATATTGATTCGAAAAATTATGAAATTTGGAATCTAGCAATAATTTGACACTACGGACCCAACAAAACTGGTTTCGTCGAAATCCGAGGTCGTTTGCAAAATGTCCATTTTTAAGGGCCTGAATTCCATAGCGACTATTCAGAATTTTCAACTGGACATATCTTTTGATTCCCGAAATGAAATCTTGATTTTTCGGATTCGTTGGAAAGATACTATCAATTAGATCCCATTATTTTTGGTTTCACTAAAATCCGGATTGTTTTGCACCCGGTACATTCAATTGAAGTTTGAAATCGAATTATCGAACTACCGCGCCATTTTCAATTCTATTTATAATTATATATAATTATTTATATTCTAACGACGACGTATATAATATATACGTCGATTCTATATTCAAAATAAATTTTACGTCGATATTATTTAAAATAATTCATTTTAAATATAGAAAATTCGCTGTAATTGCCAAAATAAAAATTTTAAACTGGCCCAGATTTTCGGGTTATTACACGGGTAGATTTATGCTACAAACTCAACCCAACCTCGAGTAGGCCACTTTCATGTTTGGTCTAGTGTCATGTTACACTTACAACCCATACGTGTCTAGTTTCAAGTCCCATGTTTACCCCACATGTCACGTCCACATTTAGGTGTATCATGAGTGTCATATTTTCATGAAATCCCATGTCAAATTATCATGTCATAATCACGCTCGTCTAACCCACCCCAAATTGTGTTTCCAACCCAAGTAAAAGCAAGTCAACATAGTGAGGATACTATGCTACATATTGGCCCAAAACATGCACGATGTCAAAAAGGGATTGGCCACAAACATGCATAGTATCATAAGGGGTTTGGCCTCAAAATATGCATAGTATCATAAGGAGTTTTTGGCCTCAAACATGCATAATGTCACAACGGGATTAGCCACAAACTTGCATAGTATCATAAGGGAATTTGACCACAAACATGCATAGTATCATAAGGGAATTTGGCCACAAACATGCATGATAACATAAGGGGTTTGGGTTCATTTACTTGCATAAGCCCCAAAGTCAATTCTTTGCCAATGTTTCACAAGTCAAATGGTTCCCAAAGGTTCATGTCAACATTCCATAGATAAAGATTCAAACTTGCAAGATAAACTAGGTGAAACATAACATGAGTGGCATGATTAAGTCGCTAAAACCTAGCTCAAGGTCATAGATCATAGAAAATGGGCAAAATTAGGTTCACACAGGCTAGCATACTTATGTTTCATCGCATTTTATTCCATGTCACATTAGAACCACCGTTAGAATCTACAAGTAGCTAGAACTTACATAGCGAGGCTTAGGGAAGGATCATGCATCGTCTTGTCGAAGAAAGGTGGCTCCTTTGTTGAAGAAGCATTATGAAACTCACATAGCAACGTTGATCCCTCCTCGATTTGGTGTAGCAAGCTTGCACCTTTTGATTTGGTGAAGAAAGGAGCCTCTTTTAGCATAGAACAAGCTTAGAAGACTTAAGCTTTCATGAGGAAGAAGAAGAGGGTCATGTCATGAAGGTGGAGGCCGTGACCAAGAAGAATTTTGGCATAGTTTAGTTGTAGGATCAAATAATGAGGGTTTAAAGGTTAGGTTAGGGGTCTTTTTATAGAGATTAGGATTAGTTTTAGCCATAGGATTAACCCCAATTCAGATCCTAGCCATCAAAATCCGTCACAAGCCAACAAATCAGACCCAAAACATGTCTTGGGGAAGAAGTCAGGTGCACCAGGCCAAAGCTGGTCTGGCCACCTGTGTCGACTCCCAAGTCGACTCTAGAGTCGACTTGGGGGGGGGTGTCGACTCTAGAGTCGACACCCCTTTGACCAGGGTTGACTTTTTGAATTTGAATCTGTTTTAAACTCTGAAAATTCTGAAATCTTCGACGGACCATATCTTGGTCATACAGACTCCGATTCTCGAAAACTCGGACTCTATTTCGCGTATTTTTCCGAGAGGAACGCAATGGAACAGCCCGTTTCCCTTTATTCAGATTTTAAAATTAAATTCTGCCTTGATTCTTGTCTTAACACGTTATTAAAATTCGGTTTGTTACATTCTCCCCTCCTTTAAGGATTTCGTTCCCGAAATCTCCAAGTTAGGAAGAACATATCCTACCATCCATCAACCATCTACTTAAAACATCATCCACAGGAAACCATTGTCCTTAGACGATTTCTAATGCTATATGAACATATGCAAAACGTGTGTGTATATGCTCCTTAGCTAATGCTAATGATCAGGCCTGAATGGTCTTTCTAATGCAAAATATGTTTAGTGCCATGAGTCCAACATGTATGCAAATAGTCCTAGTCATATAAGTACTATATGCGTGCACAAACATTCATCCACATGCAACAGCCACATGATAACATATTCAATTTCATCCATAAACAAGTACAAATACTCGTGCATATGCAACATGAAACGTGACAGCGTCAATCTAGTATCTAATGTGTATTCGCGCATCCACGAGCAACCACTTGCAACCATATCAATCATAACATGTTTCAAATACATGTTTACATCCATAGAGTTCTATCTAAGGTTCCCAAGATAGGATCGAGGAGATAAACAAGACAAACTCCTTACGGGGTTTGTAACAGAAACAGGACCGAGAGGATATCCACCAAGCGATAGCATGCAAGTAAGCTCTACAGGTGAACCAAGGATCAACAATATACTCTTAAAAAAAGACATGATGCACGCGTCTAAGCCGCACTTCCTTGAGCTTAATTCCATTGTGCCTTAACCGCCTTTGACTTCATGATTTCGTGGCTCCTTAATTCCTATTTCCAAGATATGAGTCGGAACTCATTTCACGGTCGCTTCTTGTTTCACTTCCACTTATTCTTTCCCTAGTATGCTCGGCCCAAACATATCTGCGTACTCATGCAAGCTCTCCAAAATTCACTAGTGAATTCTGGATCTCGTTTACCAATGCCAATCCATGTTATCACGTGCACTTACTAGGGTGATTCCTATAACTCATGCTTAAGCGGAATGAACCACCCGCCCTATTGGCGAACGCTACTCGGTCGGATCAGAGATTTCTGATAAATGCATTAAGAGATTCTAGGTAACCAATCGTGATGGAACCCAGAAAGGTTACGCGAGACTTCGAGGGTATTACCAAAGCAAGTTAAGAGTTTAACTACCCTCCTTCCAAAACCGAGAACGGCATCCCTTACTGGACAACCACTTCGTCCCTAGAATCCATCCATAGCTCAACAATAGAAGCTTTGCTTCTAATCTCAACACTTGGCGTTTACACTCTCCATTCCAAACAAGTCATGAATACATGAACCGACTCTCCAACCAGATTTTGGGACAAAAGTGGGACCTTCTATCATGCTAGTACTAAGGTGCAGAGACTCAACTATCAAAGCAGACTTAAATGATGCGACGATCAAAACAAAGTCTGGACGGGATGACAGAAAAGAAAGGCTAAACTTTCAACAGAAACGGTACCATCCCTCTTAGGTACGCTTGAAATGAGAGCATACTATTGCCCTCTCGCTGATCTGATCCTTGTCTTCCTTGGTGGATCATGCCATACCAACAAGTTGCTTATCCTTAAGATCACATCCTTTATCCTTGCTCTTATTATCCCTTCTTATAACTTCAGTAACAGGTCTCTCTAGAACCTCCTCCATCGCATGGGAAAACACTTACGTAGCTAGACAAGGATTAGTCGCATTTAAAACTATTGTGACTACAGATGGAGGAAAGAAAGGAAAAGAGATTCGATCAAGGAAACAAAGGATAGTGCTAATGGCTTTTGGGGAATAGCCTTTTAAAAAATTTTCTTGAAAAATGCTTCTTTGTAAACGGTTTCTCAAATAGTTTTCAGAAGGTTTTACAAACTTTTGCCCAGTCTGGTAACCTTCTGCTTTGATACCAAATGTAACACCCCACCTCCGCTAGGGTCACTCACAAAGGGAATGCACTACGTTTGGTGAAGCATTATCGAGGTAAACATGCATAGAAATATTACAAGACAGAACATATATATATATATAACAGCGGAAGTAAAACAAATTTCATTACCTTATAAAATAAGGTCTAAAGCCTTTTACATAAGAATACATCAAAACCTGTCTTGCAATAGTGAAGAAGCATAAAACCTTTTCATAAATTATTCCCCAAAATAAGGCGGTGAAGCAGCCATAGCCAAGAGAAGACCAAGCTATACATGATGACCTTCAAGCATAAGAGGTCTGAACTAAACAACATCATTTCCTCCCTGAAAACCTTGGGGGGGGAACGGAAGACAAAGAGGTGAAAATAAAACGGGGTCAGTCATAAAGACTGGTAAGTCCTATGTACTTCCAGCATAAAAATAGGTAAAGGTAACATGACATGCATAAACTGAAAGTAAACATAAGGATGACGACAAGATAGATAAGCTAAACCAAGATAATTGGATGAACTACTGTAACAAGATAAACTAAGGTGTCATGATAAACTACGGTGTCAAGATAAATCAAGGTATCACATCGTCAGGTTTCTATCAAGTATACTACCCCAAGGTATCTGTCATGTCTAACAACCCACGGTATTTATCATGTATATTTGCTCTGCACCTCTCGTACTAGTATCCTAACCCGCGACATGTGTTAACAATGAATGTCCCTTGCCTAATGTGTGATGACCCCAAACTTCCACGGGAATGAAAGTAAGAGATTATCATTTGGAATACAACATAAATATAATATAACAAGTCACAGAAACAACATAGCACTGGAAATCCATATAGTAACAACATCATAGCAGCGGAGATATAATGTCGTCAGCAATAGAAAATCCACAGTCACATAATTCTAAGTTATTACATCAAGTTGGCAGAAAAATGACATAAAATGGAAATAAGTCTAGTGTTTGAAATGAAAAAGAAAATGCGATAAGAGCAAATGATAGAAATCTTCGTAGCTCCAAGTCATCACCTCTACGTCAAAAGCTGGCCCAAGGAAAATGATAAGTAGCTCCCGAGAAAAGACTCCAGGCAAAAGAATACCTGTTACTTGGCTGCCCGTGTAGAAAGGAGGGCACCCAAGTTTGCAAAAAGGTGAAACAAACCATGGGTCAGTCGTGGGACTGGTGTGAGAATTCTTAACTACTTTAACAACTAATAAGATGGCAAACCCGAAGACCACGCCGCTAACGCGGAACGGGTTTTATCCAATGGGTTGCCGTGCATAATTTAAGGTGTCATGAAAAAAAAAAGAACAATGTGAAATATCGTAATGCTTTTGGAAAAATGGAATCACCATAAGACCCAAGTCCCATCACACAATGCAACGCACACTAGAGGATAGGGTTTTACCTTATGATGATTAAACATGCTAAATATGGTGAATACGAATCTAATATTATCATTAGTGTATATGAAAACATTTCAACATAAATGTATTAATCCTAGGAAACATAGCTACCATATACTATGCTTCCGTACTAGTAATACATTCAAATTCGTCGGTTCGTATTTGGATTTTGGTTTCCATCATAAGTCAAGGCTAGGGCGGAGCTCCTTACCGATTCGAGACACTCTAGCTAATGCCTCAGGATTCCCCGCAGAGAACCCTTGGATAGCTGCAGTGCCGGTCTGCAAATACAGCTTAGCGGATTGGCAATTCCTGAACACACGTTTCCCGGTCCTATAGGACCTAATACCGAGGCCTCGAAAATTCCATCATCCACTTGAGTAAAATGTCAGCGCTGGTAGGTCACTGACATCACTATATGTAGACAGAAACGTGCTGCTCTCCCTGCATTCCCTTCGCCCGTTTTTGACTCAACCGGTGGGTGAGGCTCGCGAAGTTATGTTACACAAAGCTACGCCTAAAATAGGCCATGCTCTGATCATCACCACAAGGTTCTGCTTTTCAACAAGAAACCTTGATCATTGCATCTTTGTATGCCACACTGACACTCCATATCACACTATCGGTTCTCCGTCAATTGTACAAAAGGGTGTTAAGTAGAGAATAAATTCTCTACCACCAATCATTCGTACGCCCGATAGAAAATCAACAAATGAAATATAAAGGAGTCCAATGTCGGACACACGTTCCATTTAAAACTTATGCTCTGGGTCTGAGCGAAAGTCTAAACTGTGAAATCGACACATACGTTTGGGCAATTACCTTAACCCTTGAATTGGGATCAAATCAATTCAGGACCTTGGTCACCGTCCATTCGAGGGAAGATTTACGGCCTTCACGTCATCTCATACTTCGATCCTTCAACGTCGTTTGGTTTAATTTGGGATGAGAGTATCTCGGACTTCCGAAATAACCTCGCATACTTATAGTTTTGGAAAAACTATTTCATGTCGTTATATTATTTTATAACGGCTAATTCTTGTCATAATTATTTAAAATAATTTAACTTCTTACTTAACGGCGCATAATCTTACCTTTATTTACATTAAATAAAATGTAATCTTTCAATACATATCACACTCTTATTTTATTTACATTGGATAAAATGTAAACCTGTACCTGCAGTTAAATTCATTAATATCAACATTAAAAAAAAAATGTTAACGCTATCCTACAGTTAAATTCTCTTTTTATTATTTACATTAAGAATAATGTAAATCAATCCTGCTGTTAATCCTCCTTTTTTTTTATTTGCATTATATAAAACAATGTAATTTTCCTACGAAGTAATTCACTTAACATTAACATGAAAAAAATAAATGTTAATGCCTGCGGTCAATTCTCTTTTATGTTGACATTATAAACTAATGTTAATACCTACGGTCAATTCTCTTTTATGTTGACATTATAAACTAATGTTAATACCTACGGTCAATTCTCTTTTATGTTGACATTATAAACTAATGTTAATACCTACGGTCAATTCTCTTTTATGTTGACATTATAAACTAATGTTAATACCTACGGTCAATTCTCTTTTATGTTCACATTATAAAATAATGTTAACTTACCATTATGAAAATTTCTATTATGCCTACATTAATAATAATGTAAAACTCTTCTTACTTTGAAAATTCCAATTATATTTACATTAATGATAATGTAAACTTTTCCTACTTTATATTTACAAATAAAAATGTAAATTCTGTCATACAGTGAATTCCTATTTTATTCACATATAAAAAATATAAATTTTGTCATACAGTGAATTCCTATTTTGTTTACATATAAAAAATGTAAATTTTGTCATACGGTGAATTCCAATTTTATTTACATATAAAAAATGTAAATTTTGTCATATAGTGAATTCCTATTTTGTTTACATATAAAAAATGTAAATTTTGCAATGTAAACATTACTTCTAAATCTCATTGTGAAAATATAATTTTTAATCACAATGTTCCTACGGTGTATTTTCTCTTTAATTCAATTATGAAATAATGTAAAATGTACATACAGTGAAATTCCCTTTATATTAGCATTAAAATAATGTCCATTCCCTACGGTTAAATTCATACATGCGGTGAAATTACTCATTATTAACATTAAATAAAATGTTAATTTTTCATACAATGTAAATTCTTATTTTTAACATTAACAAAAATGTTAACTTACCCTATGGTGTTATTCTTTTTAATATTAACACTAAAAATGTTAATGTCATCCATGCGGTTAAATTACTTTTTATATTAACCTTAGAAATGTTAATAACATACTATGGTTGAATTACTTTTTTAATATTAACATTAGAAATGTTAATAACATACTATGGTTGAATTTCATAATATTAACATCAAAAATGTCAATTTACATGCGGTGAGTTTACTTCTTATTAACATCAAAATAAATGTTAATTTTTCTCTATTCCCATTTTACATAAAAAGAGAATGTAAATTTCATCACAAGTCACATAACAACATCCAGACACAACAACAGGATCAGATACAATAACTCACATCGAAGTAATTTGCAGGATTGGATTTCACACAGCGTATGCAAAATCAACATAGCATGGTTAAATAAATAACACATAATTAATTAATTAATCCTTAATTCAAATTTAAACCTTAAAATTTCAGAACTTATCTCATGTCATTCTAAGCAATTCAGATTCGACAACATAAGGGGTGAATGGTTCAGATCCATGTACTAAATATCATGTCTTTTTAGATCTACGATCAACAACCATGCAAATAATAATTAAATAATTAAATTAAATTTAAAAATAAAATTCTCACAGTGTTTGGTCAGAGGAGATGATTCAGGTTCAATCAGGTTTGGTGTTCGAGTTCAAAGTTATTTCAGATCTGGAATGGTTCGAATACAAATTCATGTGAAAAATCAAATTCAGGCTTTTAACAACTGTCGTAGCGACGCTATAAAGCGTGACAAAATCTGAAATAAAATCTACCTTAGAACCCATAATTTTTCAAAACTTTGATCGCGAATTTCTGGAGTTGTAGTTGATGGTTTGCCGAATCGTTTGCGGGACGCCGGCGAGCTACGAGAGTGGTTTCTGCGCCGGGAACTGGGGGTGGTGCGCACTGACGTGATGGGGCCCAGGGGGCTGCGTTCGGCGTCCGTTCTCGGGCTTGGTGGCGGCGCTACGGGGCACGGGGAAGGACGGGACTTGTCGGAGATCGAAGAGCTCAGGTTTCTCTTCGAAACGAGTATAAGTTTGTTGAATTTCGTTGAGATTTGAAGGAGTAATCGATGTTTGAATTTCTGATGGATAATGGGTTCTTGCGGCTAAAAGAAACGAAGAGGAAGAAGAAGCAACCGTATACGGCCCGTATTTATACCAGTATTTTAGGTTTTTCTAATGATTATTTTATTTAATAATTCCAGAAAATAGGCCTTTTTCCGTCCGATCCCCGATTCGTGCTCAACGACTGTCGAACTTAATGTTTTGACGTCTTCTGAACGCGATGGCGCTATTGCTAAGGTCCAATTATGAAGTTATACGCATGTTTCTTTTATTTTCTAAAATAAATCCTTTATTTTTAATTCAAACGTACATCTAATTTTACCGGGGTCACATACGAAGTCAGAAAAATCCCGAAAAATTATTTTTGGCTCTCTTATGACAATACGATCACAACAAAATTTATTTCGTTCGATTCTGAGCCTATTTGTAAAATGGCTATTTTTCAGTCGATCTAAATTGACTGCAATTTGCAGAACACATATCTCTCTGCCACGGTCACGGATTAATATGAAAAATTCTGGAAAATTCAACTTAACCATTATTCGACGTTCCGGTTCCAACGAAAGTGGTTTTGTTGGATTCCGAGGTCGTTTGAAAAATGACCATTTTTAACTGTTTATAAATTATTTAAATTTTGAAATTTTAAATCCGGACTGATTTTTCAGCTAAATTCCCTAAAATAAAATTTTCAAACTGGTTCAGATTTTCGGGTTGTTACAATCTCCCCTCCTTAAGAACCTTTCGTCCTCGAAAAGGAAAAAAAGAGAAATAGAAGAGTAGGAAACAACACAGAGAATAATGAAATGATTAAGCGTACCTCAAAACAAAGTGTAATCGGAGATATCCACTCTACATTTGGGATAGGCCTGTTTGATACTCTCCTCCGTTTCCCAAGTGCAGTCTCTAGGATCACTGCTCCACTGTACTTTGACTAGAATGATTCTTTTATTCCTCAGAACTCAGGTTTCCTTGCCAATAATCTTTATCGGCTCTCTCCTCACTGTTAGACTTGGAGTAATATCCATGACTTGTTGATTTAGTTCATCTTCGATCAAATCTGGGTCATGCACATGCTGGCGGAGTTGGGACACATGAAATACATCATGCACCCCTGGCAACCAGTCGGGCAACTGCACTCGATAAGCAAGAGTACCAATCCTTTCAAGAATAGGGAATGGACCAATGAATCTCGGTGCCAATTTCCCAAACTTTCCAAATCGAATCACACCCCTTAGTGGAGAAACCTTCAAGTACACATGATCACCAACAGAGAATTGTAAATCTCTTCTACGCTTATCTGCATAGCTTTTCTGTCGGCTTTGCGCAGCCAGTAATCGATTCTTAATTTTGTCAACTTTGTCCGAAGCTTCTCAGACCATGTCTGGACCCAAAACAAGGCAGTCCCCTTTTTCAATCCAACAGGCTGGCGATCTACATGGCTTATCATATAGGGCTTCAAATGGAGACATCTTCAAACTTGCTTGATAGCTGTTGTTATATGAGAATTCAACTAAATGTAAGTGATCCTCCCAAGAACCTCCAAAATCAAGTATGCAAGCTCGCAACAAATCTTCTAGAATGTGATTCACCCTCTCAGTTTGGCCATCTGTCTGAGGGTGGTATGCGGTACTAAGGCTTAACTTCGTTCCCAACTCATTTTAAGAATGCTTCCCAAAACTTGCTAGTCAAGATAGGATCACGGTCACTAACAATACAACTAGGAACTCTGTTTAACACGAAAGATTTTCTTTGATTAGACATGAAAAATTTTCATTTCAAAAAGGATGAAAAGGAAAGCTTTAGTTTTATTACCCATGCAGCCTGACGATTTCTTTGCAATAAATTTGTGCCAGACTCTGAGCAGTTCTAGTGGACTTGACAGGTATGAAATGAGCGGTCTTGGTGAAGCGATCCACGATCACCCAAATGCTGTCATTCCCTTTCCTAGTACGGGGCAAACCATCTATAAAACCCATGGAGATTTGGTCCCACTTCCCTTCTGGAACCGGCAATGGTTGCAACAATCCTGCAGGCTTTTGTTGATCGCTCTTTACACGCTGGCAAGTAGGACATCTACTCACATAAATAGATATATCCCTCTTCATAGACCTCCACCAAAACGTGCGCTTAAGATCTCGATACATCTTGTTCACGCCTGGATGGATGCTAAGCTTTGATTTGTGCCCTTCGTCTAAAACTTCGCTTATGAGCCCTCGGATGTTTGGAACACAGATCCGCCCGTGCAACCTAGGAACTCCCTTTTGATCTATTTGGAAGCTCGTGCTTTCACCTTCTTGAATTCTTTTAATAATTCTTTGAACAAACTCATCATCTTTTTGAAGGGCAGAAATTTTATCAATCAAAGAAGGGGTAATGATGAGGCTTGCGACCATGTCGGCCTTTCTACTGAGTGCGTCTGCCACAACATTGGCCTTCCCTGACGTATATAAGATGTCGAGATCATATGCCGCAAGAAATTCTAGCCACCGTTGCTGCCTTAAATTCAAATCTTTTTGATCGAAGAGATATTTCAAGGATTGGTGATTTGTGAATAATTCAAATTTTTCGCCCAAAAGATAATGTCTCCGGATTTTCAAAGCAAAGACTACCGCCAACAACTCTAAGTCATGCACACGATAATTCTTCTCATGTAGCTTTAATTGACGGCTCGCATATGCAACAACCTTGCCCCTTTGCATCAGTACTGCTCCAAGGCCACCAGCTTGAGAAGCATCGGTGTAGACTTTTAAATCTTGGTTGCCATCTATGATGGTTAATACGGGAGCAGTGGTCAAACTCACTTTTAGCTTTTGAAAAGCCTCCTCGCAATCCAATGTCCAATTGAACTTGGTGTGCTTTTTGGTGAGTTTTGTTAATGGGCCAGACAGCTTGGAAAAGTTTTTGACAAATTTTCTGTAATATCCAGCCAAACCTAGGATGCTTCTTACTTCGGTGGGTGTACGGGGCTGCTTCCAATCTCGAATGGCAGCAATTTTACTTGGGTCAACTGCAATTCCTTCTTTTGACACAACATGGCCCTAGAATTTTACCTCCTCTTGCCAAAATGTGCATTTTGAAAATTTTTCCTTTAAAATATTTCTTCGTAGAATCTCCAATACTTCTCTTAAATGCCTTTCATGCTCCTCCTTAGTTTTAGAATAGATAAGAATATCATCAATGAAGACTAGGACGAATTTGTTTAGGACCTCGCGGAAGACCCTATTCATCAAGTCAACAAAGTAGGCTGGAGCATTGCACAGTCCGAACGGCATCACCAACCATTCGTAGAATGTGTCAGGGCCTCTGAAAGCGGTCAAAGGAATGCATTCTTCAGCTATGCGGAGTTGGTGAAAACCTGTGGCTAAGTCCATCTTCGAAAACACCTTGGCCCCATTTAATTGGTCCATCAAATCATCTATGCGAGGCAAGGGGTATTTGTTCTTCAATGTTTGTTTATTAAGGTCGCCGTAATCCACGCAGAGCCTTAGAGTACCGTCAGACTTGGGGACAAACACCACAGCTGCGCCCCATTCGGAAAAACTAGGCTGGATTAGTCCCTTCCATAAAAGCTGTTTAGTTTGGTTTTGCAACTCCTCTTTTTCTTTAGGGGTCATTCTTCGGACAACATGAACTACAGGCCTTGCGTTTGGAACCAGATCAATTCTGAAATCGATTTCCCTTCGCGGCGGTAAGCTGTCTACTTCTTCAAATACATCCGCGTAATTTTTGACCACGGGAATATTCTCTAGAGAAATAGGAGTGATCTCGAGGGAAGACCAAAATCCCTTTCTATCAGATTTCGAGCCATGGCAAGGTATAGTAACAGTATTTCCAAGCCCTGTTTTCACCTTTACTATTCTTTCTGAGCATAGCACTTCAACATCATATTTTTTAGCCAATCAAGACCAAGGATGATATCAAACTCGAAAAAAATCCATAACGATCAAGTCAAAAGGAAACCGAAAATAAGAGTAGGAAACAGGCACCCTGCAGTACAAATCAAGGACGATAGAACCCCCTACAGGATTGTGAACATCTATAGGCTCCTTAAGGTTTCTTTGTTCCAATTTTAGTTTACTGGCTATATTCCTAGATATAAAGCTTCTTGATGCGCCAGTGTCAAACAAAGCAGTGACAGGGATATTTTTAATAGAAACAGTACCATCTAGAACATCAGGCTTACCTCCATCAGTAGGTGCGGAGGAAGATGGTGTACCTGCTCCCTCATAGACATGTGCAACCTGAGCTCCTCCCAAAAGTGGGCAGTTGGACTTGATGTGACCCTTCTTGTGGCAGTTGTAGCAGTCTTTGGTGCTATCTCTCCTAGCCTTCTTTGGATTCTTGCACTCCGAGCTATAATGTCCAAATTGCTGGCAGTTAAAACATTGCACCTTTGACTTATCCCCCTTCTTAGCGGCTCCCGAACTAATCCCTTCAGTCTTTTTCTCCGGCTGCTTCCTTTTGTTGTTGTTGGCTAAGCTCCTCTCTCTGTCCTGCTGAGAACCCTTCTTGTCATTCTCTTCATAACGGCAAGCGAACTCCACCATCTTATTGAAGGAAAGGTCGATGTGGGCAGTGACTCTATCAATATATTTCCTCGCAAGCCCATTTATGAATCTCTTGTTCTTCTGAAAGTCATCTCGAATCAGTTCAGGGGCATAACGGGAAAGGTCCTCGAATCTACGAACATACTATGAGATGGACTTGTCACCTTGCTTCAGATTGGCGAACTCGTCGTGCAGCCTTTCTACCTCCTGCCTCGGAATGTATTTGTCGTTGAAAAGCTCCTTAAATCTGTCCCAAGACATATTATCTTCGTCGCCTCCAATGTTGACCACCTCCCACCAGTTTTGCGCTTCACCTTGAAGATGCCATGCTGCAGTGAATCTCTTTCTCTGATCATCAAGCCCCAGTCCTCCAAATATCTTTTCACAATTTTTCAGCCACGCCTGAGCTTGTACCACGGTCTCTAAACCGGTGAATGGAACTCCACCTAAGTTCTTGAACTTCTTTGCCACCTTATCCAAGTCAAAGGGTGGCGGCGGTGGTGGTTGTTGTTGGACAGTGGGCTCCTCAGTCATAGTGGTATTCTGCCTTCTCTTAGCTCTAGCAGCTCTAGCAGCAGCGGTACTCATTTTAAGTTAGTTCTGTACAACCAAGGAAAGAGTCAGAACAACTTTAACGATGATGATTTTTAAGAAGTGATAAGATAAAAGGATAGATAAAAGATGTTGATAAAGTGACTGACTATTACGTATTCTTATGAAATGTTCGCCGTAGAATTTAGTGATTCTACGTAAATGAATTATTATAAATATGTTATATTCCGCTTTGTAAACCAAAGCTCTGATACCAACTGTGATGACCCCAAACTTCCACGGGAATGAAAGTAAGATATTATCATTTGGAATACAACATAAATATAATATAACAAGTCACAGAAACAACATAGCACAGGAAATCCATATAGTAACAACATCATAGCAGCGGAGATATAATGTCATCAGCAACAGAAAATCCACAGTCATAGAATTCTAAGTTATTACATCAAGTTTGCAGAAAAATGACATAAAATGGAAATAAGTCTAATATTTGTAATGAAAAAGAAAATGCGATAAGAGCAAATGATAGAAAGTCTTCGTATCTCCAAGTCATCACCTCTACGTCAAAAGCTGGCCCAAGGAAAATGATAAGTAGCTCCCGAGAAAAGACTCCAGGCAAAAGAATACCTGTTACTTGGCTGCCCGTGTAGAAAGGAGGGCACCCAAGTTTGCAAAAAGGTGAAACAAACCATGGGTCAGTCGTGGGACTGGTGTGAGAATTCTTAACTACTTTAACAACTATTAAGATGGCAAACCCAAAGACCACGCCGCTAACGCGGAACGGGTTTTATCCAATGGGTTGCCGTGCATAATTTAAGGTGTCATGGTAAAAAAAAAGAACAACGTGAAATATCGCAATGCTTTTGGAAAAACGGAATCACCATAAGACCCAAGTCCCATCACACAATGCAACGCACACCAAAGGATAGGGTTTTACCTTATGATGATTAAACATGCGAAATACGGCAAATACGAATCTAATATTATCATTAGTGTATATGAAAACATTTCAACATAAATGTATTAATCCTAGGAAACATAGCTACCATATACTATGCTTCCGTACTAGTAATACATTCAAATTCGTCGGTTCGTATTTGGATTTTGGTTTCCATCATAAGTCAAGGCTAGGGCGGAGCTCCTTACCGATTTGAGACACTCTAGCTAATGCCTCAGGATTCCCCGCAGAGAACCCTTGGATAGCTGCAGGGCCGGTCCGCAAATACAGCTTAGCGGATTGGCAATTCCTGAACACACGTTTCTCGGTCCTATAGGACCTAATACCGAGGCCTCGAAAATTCCATCATCGTCAGCGCTGGTAGGTCCCTGACATCACTATTTCTAGAAAGAAACGTGCTGCTCTCCCTGCGTTCCCTTCGCCCGTTTTTGACTCAACCGGTGGGTGAGGCTCGCGAAGTTACGTTCCACATAGCTACGCCTAAAATAGGCCATGCTCTGATCATCACCACAAGGTTCTGCTTTTCAACAAGAAACCTTGATCATTGCATCTTAGTATGCCACACTGACACTCCATATCACACTATCGGTTCTCCCTCAATTGTACAAAAGGGTGTTAAGTAGAGAATAATATAAATCAATCCTGCTGTTAATCCTCATTTTTTATTTATTTGCATTATATAAAACAATGTAATTTTCCTACGAAGTAATTCACTTAACATTAACATGAAAAAAATAAATGTTAATGCCTGCGGTCAATTCTCTTTTATGTTGACATTATAAACTAATGTTAATACCTACGGTCAATTCTCTTTTATGTTGACATTATAATCTAATGTTAATACCTACGGTCAATTATCTTTTATGTAGACATTATAAACTAATGTTAATACCTATGGTCAATTCTCTTTTATGTTGACATTATAAACTAATGTTATTACCTACGGTCAATTCTCTTTTATGTTGACATTATAAACTAATGTTAATACCTTCGGTCAATTCTCTTTTATGTTGACATTATAAAATAATGTTAACTTACCATTATGAAAATTTCTATTATGCCTACATTAATAATAATGTAAAACTCTTCCTACTTTGAAAATTCCAATTATATTTACATTAATCATAATGTAAACTTTTCCTACTTTATATTTACAAATAAAAATGTAAATTCTGTCATACAGTGAATTCCTATTTTATTCACATATAAAAAATATAAATTTTGTCATACAGTGAATTCCTATTTTGTTTACATATAAAAAATGTAAATTTTGTCATACGGTGAATTCCTATTTTATTTACATATAAAAAATGTAAATTTTGTCATATAGTGAATTCCTATTTTGTTTACATATAAAAAATGTAAATTTTGCAATGTAAACATTACTTCTAATTCTCATTGTGAAAATATAATTTTTAATCACAATGTTCCTACGGTGTATATTCTCTTTAATTACATTACGAAATAATGTAAAATGTACATACAGTGAAATTCCCTTTATATTAGCATTAAAATAATGTCCATTCCCTACGGTTAAATTCACTATTTAATTTACATTGTCAATAATGTAAATTCATACATGCAGTGAAATTACTCATTATTAACATTAAATAAAATGTTAATTTTTCATATAATGTAAATTCTTATTTTTAACATTAACAAAAATGTTAACTTACCCTATGGTGTTATTCATTTTAATATTAACACTAAAAATGTTAATGTCATCCATGCGGTTAAATTACTTTTTATATTAACATCAGAAATGTTAATAACATACTATGGTTGAATTACTTTTTTAATATTAACATTAGAAATGTTAATAACATACTATGGTTGAATTTCATAATATTAACATCAAAAATGTCAATTTACATGCGGTGAGTTTACTTCCTATTAACATCAAAATAAATGTTAATTTTTCTCTATTCCCATTTTACATAAAAAGAGAATGTAAATTTCATCACAAGTCACATAACAACATCCAGACACAACAACAGGATCAGATACAATAACTCACATCGAAGTAATTTGCAGGATGGGATTTCACACAGCATATGCAAAATCATCATAGCATGGTTAAATAAATAACACATAATTAATTAATCTATCCTTAATTCAAATTCAAACCTTAAAATTTCAGAAATTATCTCATGTCATTCTAAGCAATTCAGATTCAACAACATACGGGGTGAATGGTTCAGATCCATGTACTAAATATCATGTCTTTTTAGATCTACGATCAACAACCATGAAAATAATAGTTAAATAATTAAATTAAATTTAAAAATAAAATTCTCACAGTGTTTGGTCAGAGGAGATGATTCAGGTTCGATCAGGTTTGGTGTTCGAGTTCAAAGTGATTTCAGATCTGGAATGGTTCGAATACAAATTCATATGAAAAATCAAATTCAAGCTTTTAACAACTGTCGCAGCGACGCTATAAAGCGTGAAAAAATCTGAAATAAAATCTACCTTAGAACCCATAATTGTTCAAAACTTTGATCGCGAATTTCTGGAGTTGTAGTTGACGGTTTGCCGAACTGTTTGCGGGACGCCGGAGAGCTACGAGAGGGGTTTCTGCGCCGGGAACTGGGGGTGGTGCGCACTGACGTGGTGGGGCCCAGCGGGCTGCGTTCGGCGTCCGTTCTCGGGCTTGGTGGCGGCGCTACGGGGCACGGGGAGGGACGAGACTTGTCGGAGATCGAAGAGCTCAGGTTTCTCTTCGAAACGAGTATAAGTTTGTTGAATTTCGTTGAGATTTGAAGGAGTAATCGATGTTTGAATTTCTGATGGATAATGGGTTCTTGCGGCTAAAAGAAACGAAGAGGAAGAAGAAGCAACCGTATACGGCCCGTATTTATACCAGTATTTTAGGTTTTTCTAATGATTATTTTATTTAATAATTCCAGAAAATAGGCCTTTTTCCGTCCGATCCCCGATTCGCGCTCAACGACTATCGAACTTAATGTTTTGACGTCTTCTGAACGCGATGGCGCTATTGCGAAGGTCCAATTCTGAAGTTATACGCATGTTTCTTTTATTTTCTAAAATAAATCGTTTGTTTTTAATTCAAACGTACATCTAATTTTACCGGGGTCACATACGAAGTCAGAAAAATCCCGAAAAATTATTTTTGGCTCTCTTATGACAATACGATCACAACAAAATTTATTTCGTTCGATTCTGAGCCTGTTTGTAAAATGGCTATTTTCCAGTCGATCTAAATTGACTGCAATTTGCAGAACACATATCTCTCTGCCACGGTCACGGATTAATATGAAAAATTCTGGAAAATTCAACTTAACCATTATTCGACGTTACGGTTCCAACGAAAGTGGTTTTGTCGGATTCTGAGGTCGTTTGAAAAATGACCATTTTTAACTGTTTATATATTATTTAAATTTTGAAATTTTAAATCCGGACTGATTTTTCAGCTAAATTCCTTAAAATAAAATTTTCAAACTGGTTCAGATTTTCGGGTTGTTACACAATGTCATGTAATGGTCCATGTCAACCTAATATATAGCATATGTAGGTTTTCCCACTCATGTTTCTTTCCATGTATAAGTTCAGTCCTCTTCCGTAGGCTGTATGGGCTTTCCCATGTAAATCTATGCCACCTCAACGTAGTACCATTTTATCCTTGAAGTTATTTTGGACTGCTACCCTTGATCTAGTTATGTTTTCTTACCATGAACTATCGCGCGTTCACTTAGGATTTATGCCACCTAGGACCACTAGGGATTATGCTACCTAATGAACGTTTCCGTGTCTCGGTTTGGGTTCAGGCCACCTAGGGCCACTAAGGATTACGCCACCCATCAACCGCGCCCTATCCCACGTATGTATCATGAATCGTTTTCCATGTCTAGATGCACATGTATCTCAATGTGCCACCCGAGTTCCATGCCAGGGCAAATCGAGAAATACAGAACTCAGTCAGGAGCTTTAAGTCGTCTGCTAATGCAGATATCAAGGTCTGTTTTTGTATCCATGGCTATGGTCCCACGTGACCCCTCCCTCAACTACTGAAAGGCAATCCAAAAAAATCATGTATGAGAACCACATCCCGGCCCCACTATAGCCCCACTTTCCTATAGGCCAACCTCACCCATGACTCGATAGCAAGAACATGGTCTGTTGGGGGTTCCCTGCCTTTCCGTTCGTACACGATTGACTAAAGATGGTAGGTAGCCGGCGACGTGCTATCCAGGGCAAAAACAAGTATCGTCGACTCCACGCTAATCCATCCCAGTCTTTAGGTCGCTTGCATAGCAACCAAGGCATACCCTTGGCTCTTCTACCGCAGACCTTAACCTCTGTGAGGCCGGGTTTCATGGACCATCTGCCACCTCACAGAGGGATACCAAGAGTACCCTCACGTCCCCTGAAGCTACCGCTTCGTCACCTAGTTCGTTGGAGCCTTTATCTAAGTCAGATAATTTGCTCCTCCTCGTGTTTTAAGCGATGACCTACCGTTATCGGGTTACTCATCTATCTGTGAACTGGTCCAAATCCCTTGACTAAGAATTATTACTTAGCTTCCTAAACTAAGGTTTACCACTTAGTCTCCTTTCCCGTTATCCTTGTTAATCCCGGCTTTCCACCTAGTCCCCTGAACTAGGGTTTCGTCTAATGGGTTAAGTATTGTCGTTTAAGTTCATGACTTAACCTGCCTACGAATCATGTCAAGATTTGGCTAAGTATACAAGTCCAAGACCTAGCCCTACAAGTCGGTTAAGTATACCAAGAAGCTCATGACTCAACCCTATTCAATCATCAAGTCAAATTGGTTAAGTACTTGTTTATCTTAACCCTATCAGATTATCGTGTTAGATTGATTAAGCATAGATTATCTTAATCCCATCAGATTATCGAGTCGGATTGGTTAAGTATAGGTTAGCTTAACCCCATCCACTAATCGTATTACAATGGTTAAGTTTATTTAAAAGGCCTTGTGACTTAACCCTATCAGGTCCGCATATTAGATTGGTTAAGTATAGGTTACTTAACCTCATCAAATCATCATGTTAAGTTGGTTAAGTATTGATCACTTAACCTCATTGAATTACCAAGTTTAGATTGGTTAAGTTTTTAACTTAACCCCATCAAATTACCGTGTTTAGATTAGTTAAGTGTAGGTTACTTAACCCCATCTATTTACCGTGTTTAGATTAGTTAAGTGTAGGTTACTTAACCGCATCTAATTACCGTGTTTAGATTAGTTAAGTCTAAGTTACTTAACCCCATCTAATTACCATGTTTAGATTAGTTAAGTCTAAGTTACCTAACCCCATCTAATTACCAAGTCGGATTAGTTAAGTGTAAATTACTTAACACCATCCCTTAATTGTCTTATATGGTTAAGTGTCATTAAGAGATCAAGTCCGGTTTAACTTAACCTACCCATTTATGTCATATCGGTTAAGTGTCATTAATCAGATTTACTTAACCTTATCATGTGGCATTAATTAAATTAATGAACTTTTAACCTCTCACATTAGACCTTGTTATGGTTACTAGTTAAGCCGGGCGGGTCCGGGTAGATTTACACCACAACCTAGTCTAACCTCGGGTTTTAAGTGCTATGTGACCAACTACTCACATTGAGTCCTATTGTTTGTAGCCACTAGTTAAGCCGGGCGGGTCCGGGTAGATTTATGCTACAAACTCAACCCAACCTCGAGTTGGCCACTTTCATGTTTGGTCTAGTGTCATGTTACACTTACAACCCATACGTGTCTAGTTTCAAGTCCCATGTTTACCCCACATGTCACGTCCACATTTAGGTGTATCATGAGTGTCATATTTTCATGAAATCCCATGTCAAATTATCATGTCATAATCACGCTCGTCTAACCCACCCCAAATTGTGTTTCCAACCCAAGTAAAAGCAAGTCAACATAGTGAGGATACTATGCTACATATTGGCCCAAAACATGCACGATGTCAAAAAGGGATTGGCCACAAACATGCATAGTATCATAAGGGGGTTGGCCTCAAAATATGCATAGTATCATAAGGAGTTTTTGGCCTCAAACATGCATAATGTCACAACGGGATTAGCTACAAACATGCATAGTATCATAAGGGAATTTGGCCACAAACATGCATGGTATCATAAGGGAATTTGGCCACAAACATGCATGATAACATAAGGGGTTTGGGTTCATTTACATGCATAAGCCCCAAAGTCAAGTCTTAGCCAATGTTTCACAAGTCAAATGGTTCCCAAAGGTTCATGTCAACATTCCATAGATAAAGATTCAAACTTGCAAGATAAACTAGGTGAAACATAACATGAGTGGCACGATTAAGTCGCTAAAACCTAGCCCAAGGTCATAGATCATAGAAAAGGGGCAAAATTAGGTTCACATAGGCTAGCATACTTATGTTTCATCGCATTTTATTCCATGTCACATTAGAACCACCGTTAGAATCTACAAGTAGCTAGAACTTACATAGCGAGGCTTAGGGAAGGATCATGCATCTTCTTGTCGAAGAAAGGTGGCTCCTTTGTTGAAGAGGCATCATGAAACTCGCATAGCAACGTTGGTCCCTCCTCGATTTGGTGTAGAAAGCTTGCACCTTTTGATTTGGTGAAGAAAGGAGCCTCTTTTAGCATAGAACAAGCTTAGAAGACTTAAGCTTTCATGAGGAAGAAGAAGAGGGTCATGTCATGAAGGTGGAGGCCGTGACCAAGAAGCATTTTGGCATAGTTTAGTTGTAGGATCAAATAATGAGGGTTTAAAGGTTAGGTTAGGGTTCTTTTTATAGAGATTAGGATTAGTTTTAGCCATATGATTAACCCCAATTCAGATCCTAGCCATCAAAATCTGTCACAAGCCAACAAATCAGACCCAAAACATGTCTTGGGGAAGAAGTTAGGTGCACCAGGCCAAAGCTGGTCTGGCCACCTGTGTCGACTCCCAAGTCGACTTGGGGGGGGGGGGTGTCGACTCTAGAGTCGACACCCCTTTGACCAGGGTTGACTTTTTGAATTTGAATCTGTTTTAAACTCTGAAAATTCTGAAAACTTCGACGGACCATATCTTGGTCATACGGACTCCGATTCTCGAAAACTCGGACTCTATTTCGCGTATTTTTCCGAGACGAACGCATTGGCACAGCCCATTTCCCTTTATTCAGACTTTAAAATTAAATTCTGCCTTGATTCTTGTCTTAACCCGTTATTAAAATTCGGTTTGTTACATTCTCCCCTCCTTTAAGGATTTCGTCCCCGAAATCTCCAAGTTAGGAAGAACATATCCTACCATCCATCATCCATCTAATCAAAACATCATCCACAGGAAACCATTGTCCTTAGACGATTTCTAATGCCATATGAACATATGCAAAATGTGTGTGTATATGCTCCTTAGCTAATGCTAATGATCAGGCCTGAATGATCTTTCTAATGCAAAATATGTTTAGTGCCATGAGTCCAACATGTATGCAAATAGTCCTAGTCATATAAGTACTATATGCGTGCACAAACATTCATCCACATGCAACATCCACATGATAACATATTCAATTTCATCCATAAACAAGTACAAATACTCGTGCATATGCAACATGAAACGTGACAGCGTCAATCTAGTATCTAATGTGTATTCGCGCATCCACGAGCAACCACTTGCAACCATTTGCAACCATATCAATCATAACATGTTTCAAATACATGTTTACATCCATAGAGTTCTATCTAAGGTTCCCAAGATAGGATCGAGGAGATAAAGAAGACAAACTCCTTACGGGGTTTGTAACAGAAACAGGACCGAGAGGATATCCACCAAGCGATAGCATGCAAATAAGCTCTACAGGTGAACCAAGGATCAACGATATACTCTTAAAAAGAGACATGATGCGCGCGTCTAAGCCGCATTTCCTTGAGCTTAATTCCATTTTGCCTTGACCGCCTTTGACTTCATGATTTCGTGGCTCCTTGATTCCTATTTCCAAGATATGAGTCGGAACTCATTTCACGGTCGTTTCTTGTTTCACTTCCACTTATTCTTTCCCTAGTATGCTCGGCCCAAACATATCTGCGTACTCATGCAAGCTCTCCAAAATTCACTAGTGAATTCTGGATCTCGTTTACCAATGCCAATCCATGTTATCATGTGGACTTACTAGGGTGATTCCTATAACTCATGCTTAAGCGGAATGAACCACCCGCCCTATTGGCGAACGCTACTCGATCGGATCAGAGATTTCTGATAAATGCATCAAGAGATTCTAGGTAACCAATCGTGACGGAACCCAGAAAGGTTACGCGAGACTTCGAGGGTATTACTAAGGCAAGTTAAGAGTTTAACTACCCTCCTTCCAAAACCGAGAATGGCATCCCTTACTGGACAACCACTTCATCCCTAGAATCCATCCATAGCTCAGCAATAGAAGCTTTGCTTCTAATCTCAACACTTGGCGTTTACACTCTCCACTCCAAACAAGTCATGAATACATGAACCGACTCTCCAACCAGATTTTGGGTCAAAAGTGGGACCTTCTATCATACTAGTACTAAGGTGCAAAGACTCAACTATCAAAGCAGACTTAAATGATGCGACGATCAAAACAAAGTCTGGACGGGATGACAGAAAAGAAAGGCTAAACTTTCAACAGAAACGGTACCATCCCTCTTAGGTACGCTTGAAATGAGAGCATACTATTGCCCTCTCGCTGATCTGATCCTTGTCTTCCTTGGTGGATCATGCCATACCAACAAGTTGCTTATCCTTAAGGTCGCATCCTTTATCCTTGCTCTTATTATCCCTTCTTATAACTTCGGTAACAGGTCTCTCGAGAACCTCCTCCATCGCACGGGAAAACACTTACACTGCTAGACAAGGATTAGTCGCAGTTAAAACTACTGTGACTACAGAAGCAGGAAAGAAAGGAAAAGAGATTCGATCAAGGAAACAAAGGATAGTGCTAATGGCTTTTGGGGAGTAGCCTTTTAAAAACTTTTCTTGAAAAATGCTTCTTTGTAAACGGTTTCTCAAATAGTGTTCAGAAGGTTTTACAAACTTTTGCCCAGTCTGGTAACCTTCTGCTCTGATACCAAATGTAACACCCCACCTCCGCTAGGGTCACTCACAAAGGGAATGCACTAGGTTTGGTGAAACATTATCGAGGTAAACATGCACAGAAATATTACAAGACAGAACATATATATATATATATATATATATAAAACAGCGGAAGTAAAACAAATTTCATTACCTTATAAAATAAGGTCTAAAGCCTTTTACATAAGAATACATCAAAACCTGTCTTGCAATAGTGAAGAAGCATAAAACCTTTTCATAAATTATTCCCCAAAATAAGGCGGTGAAGCAGCCATAGCCAAGAGAAGACCAAGCTATACATGATGACCTTCAAGCATAAGAGGTCTGAACTAAACAACATCATTTCCTCCCTGAAAACCTGGGGGGGGGAACGGAAGACAAAGAGGTGAAAATAAAACGGGGTCAGTCATAAAGACTGGTAAGTCCTATGTACTTCCAGCATAAAAATAGGTAAAGGTAACATGACATGCATAAACTGAAAGTAAACATAAGGATGACGACAAGATAGATAAGCTAAACCAAGATAACTGGATGAACTACTGTAACAAGATAAACTAAGGTGTCATGATAAACTACGGTGTCAAGATAAATCAAGGTATCACATCGTCAGGTTTCTATCAAGTATACTACCCCAAGGTATCTGTCATGTCTAACATCCCACGGTATATATCATGTATATTTGCTCTGCACCTCTCGTACTAGTATCCCAACCCGCGACATGTGTTAACAATGAATGTCCCTTGCCCAATGTGTGATGACCCCAAACTTCCACGGGAATGAAAGTAAGAGATTATCATTTGGAATACAACATAAATATAATATAACAAGTCACAGAAACAACATAGCACAGGAAATCCGTATAGTAACAACATCATAGCAGCGGAGATATAATGTCATCAGCAATAGAAAATCCACAGTCATAGAATTCTAAGTTATTACATCAAGTTTGCAGAAAAATGACATAAAATGGAAATAAGTCTAATGTTTGAAATGAAAAAGAAAATGCGATAAGAGCAAATGATAGAAAGTCTTCGTAGCTCCAAGTCATCACCTCTACGTCAAATGCTGGCCCAAGGAAAATGATAAGTAGCTCCCGAGAAAAGACTCCAGGCAAAAGAATACCTGTTACTTGGCTGCCCATGTAGAAAAGAGGGCACCCAAGTTTGCAAAAAGGTGAAACAAACCATGGGTCAGTCGTGGGACTGGTGTGAGAATTCTTAACTACTTTAACAACTAATAAGATGGCAAACCCAAAGACCACGCCGCTAACGCGGAACGGGTTTTATCCAATGGGTTGCCGTGCATAATTTAAGGTGTCATGAAAAAAAAAAGAACAACGTGAAATATCGCAATGCTTTTGGAAAAATGGAATCACCATAAGACCCAAGTCCCATCATACAATGCAACGCACACCAGAGGACAGGGTTTTACCTTATGATGATTAAACATGCTAAATATGGCAAATACGAATCTAATATTATCATTAGGGTACATGAAAACATTTCAACATAAATGTATTAATCCTAGGAAACATAGCTACCATATACTATGCTTCCGTACTAGTAATACATTCAAATTCGTCGGTTTGTATTTGGATTTTTGTTTCCATCATAAGTCAAGGCTAGGGCGGAGCTCCTTACCGATTCGAGACACTCTAGCTAATGCCTCAGGATTCCCCGCAGAGAACCCTTGGATAGCTGCAGGGCCGGTTTGCAAATCCAGCTTAGCAGATTGGCAATTCCTGAACACACGTTTCCCGGTCCTATAGGACCTAATACCGAGGCCTCGAAAATTCCATCATCGTCAGCGCTGGTAGGTCCCTGACATCACTATATCTAGAAAGAAACGTGCTGCTCTCCCTGCGTTCCCTTCGCCCGTTTTTGACTCAACCGGTGGGTGAGGCTCGCGAAGTTACGTTACACAAAGCTACGCCTAAAATAGGCCATGCTCTGATCATCACCACAAGGTTCTGCTTTTCAACAAGAAACCTTGATCATTGCATCTTTGTATGCCACACTGACACTCCATATCACACTATCGGTTCTCCTTCAATTGTACAAAAGGGTGTTAAGTAGAGAATAAATTCTCTACCACCAATCATTCGTACTCCCGACAGAAAATCAACAAATGAAATATAAAGGTGTCCAATGTCGGACACACGTTCCATTTAAAACTTATGCTCTGGGTCTGAGCGAAAGTCTAAACCATGAAATCGACACATACGTTTGGGCAATTACCTTAACCCTTGAATTGGGAGCAAATCAATTCAGGACCTTGGTCACCGTCCATTCAAGGGAAGATTTACGGCCTTCACGTCATCTCATACTTCGATCCTTCAACGTCGTTTGGTTTAATTTGGGATGAGAGTATCTCGGACTTCCCAAATAACCTCGCATACTTATAATTTTGGAAAAACTATTTCGTGTCGTTATATTATTTTGTAACGGCTAATTCTTGTCATAATTATTTAAAATAATTTAACTTCTTACTTAACGGCGCATAATCTTACCTTTATTTACATTAAATAAAATGTAATCTTTCAATACATATCACGCTCTTATTTTATTTACATTGGATAAAATGTAAACCTGTACCTACGGTTAAATTCATTTATATCAACATTATAAAAAAATGTTAACGCTATCCTACAGTTAAATTCTCTTTTTATTATTTACATTAAGAATAATGTAAATCAATCCTGCTGTTAATCCTCCTTTTTTTTTATTTGCATTATATAAAACAATGTAATTTTCCTACGAAGTAATTCACTTAACATTAACATGAAAAAAAAAATGTTAATGCCTGCGGTCAATTCTCTTTTATGTTGACATTATAAACTAATGTTAATACCTACGGTCAATTCTCTTTTATGTTGACATTATAAACTAATGTTAATACCTACAGTCAATTCTCTTTTATGTTGACATTATAAACTAATGTTAATACCTACGGTCAATTCTCTTTTATGTTGACATTATAAAATAATGTTAACTTACCATTATGAAAATTTCTATTATGCCTACATTAATAATAATGTAAAACTCTTCCTACATTGAAAATTCCAATTATATTTACATTAATGATAATGTAAACTTTTCCTACTTTATATTTACAAATAAAAATGTAAATTCTGTCATACAGTGAATTCCTATTTTATTCACATATAAAAAATATAAATTTTGTCATACAGTGAATTCCTATTTTGTTTACATATAAAAAATGTAAATTTTGTCATACGGTGAATTCCTATTTTATTTACATATAAAAAATGTAAATTTTGTCATATAGTGAATTCCTATTTTGTTTACATATAAAAAATGTAAATTTTGCAATGTAAACATTACTTCTAAATCTCATTGTGAAAATATAATTTTCAATCACAATGTTCCTACGGTGTATTTTCTCTTTAATTAAATTATGAAATAATGTAAAATGTACATACAGTGAAATTCCCTTTATATTAGCATTAAAATAATGTCCATTCCCTACGGTTAAATTCACTATTTAATTTACATTGTCAATAATGTAAATTCATACATGCGGTGAAATTACTCATTATTAACATTAAATAAAATGTTAATTTTTCATACAATGTAAATTCTTATTTTTAACATTAACAAAAATGTTAACTTACCCTACGATGTTATTCTTTTTAATATTAACACTAAAAATGTTAATGTCATCCATGCGGTTAAATTACTTTTTATATTAACATTAGAAATGTTAATAACATACTGTGGTTGAATTACTTTTTTAATATTAACATTAGAAATGTTAATAACATACTATGGTTGAATTTCATACTATTAACATCAAAAATGTCAATTTACATGCGGTGAGTTTACTTCCTATTAACATCAAAATAAATGTTAATTTTTCTCTATTCCCATTTTACATAAAAAGAGAATGTAAATTTCATCACAAGTCACATAACAACAACCAGACACAACAACAGGATCAGATACAATAACTCACATCGAAGTAATTTGCAGGATGGGATTTCACACAGCATATGCAAAATCAACATAGCATGGTTAAATAAATAACCCATAATTAATTAATTAATCCTTAATTCAAATTTAAACCTTAAAATTTCAGAACTTATCTCATGTCATTCTAAGCAATTAAGATTCAACAACATACGGGGTGAATGGTTCAGATCCATGTACTAAATATCATGTCTTTTTAGATCTACGATCAACAACCATGCAAATAATAATTAAATAATTAAATTAAATTTAAAAAAAAATTTCTCGCAGTGTTTGGTCAGAGGAGATGATTCAGGTTCGATCAGGTTTGGTGTTCGAGTTCAAAGTGATTTCAGATCTGGAATGGTTCGAATACAAATTCATGTGAAAAATCAAATTCAGGCTTTTAACAACTGTCGCAACGACGCTATAAAGCGTGACAAAATCTGAAATAAAATCTACCTTAGAACCCATAATTGTTCAAAACTTTGATCGCGAATTTTTGGAGTTGTAGTTGACGGTTTGGCGAACCGTTTGCGGGACGCCAGAGAGCTACGAGAGGGGTTTCTACGTCGGGAACTGGGGGTGGTGCGCACTGACGTGGTGGGGCCCAGGGGGCTGTGTTCGGCGTCCGTTCTCGGGCTTGGTAGCGGCGCTACGGGGCACGGGGAGGGACGGGACTTGTTGAAGATCGAAGAGCTCAGGTTTCTCTTCGAAACAAGTATAAGTTTGTTGAATTTCGTTGAGATTTCAAGGAGTAACCGATGTTTGAATTTCTGATGGATAATGGGTTCTTGCGGCTAAAAGAAACGAAGAGGAAGAAGAAGCAACCGTATACGGCCCGTATTTATACCAGTATTTTAGGGTTTTCTAATGATTATTTTATTTAATAATTCCAGAAAATAGGCCTTTTTCCGTCCGATCCCCGATTCGCGCTCAACGACTGTCGAACTTAATGTTTTGACGTCTTCTGAACGCGATGGCGCTATTGCCAAGGTCCAATTCTGAAGTTATACGCATGTTTCTTTTATTTTCTAAAATAAATCCTTTATTTTTAATTCAAACGTACATCTAATTTTACCGGGGTCACATACGAAGTCAGAAAAATCCCGAAAAATTATTTTTGGCTCTCTTATGACAATACGATCACAACAAAATTTATTTCATTCAATTCTGAGTCTGTTTGTAAAATGGCTATTTTTCAGTCGATCTAAATTGACTGCAATTTGCATAACACATATCTCTCTGCCACGGTCACGGATTAATATGAAAAATTCTGGAAAATTCAACTTAACCATTACTCGACGTTCCGGTTCCAACGAAAGTGGTTTCGTCGGATTCCGAGGTCGTTTGAAAAATGACCATTTTTAACTGTTTATAAATTATTTAAATTTTGAAATTTTAAGTCCGGACTGATTTTTCAGCTAAATTCCTTAAAATAAAAATTTCAAACTGGTTCAGATTTTCGGGTTGTTACAATCTCCCCTCCTTAAGAACTTTTCGTCCTCGAAAAGGAAAAAAAGAGAAATAGAAGAGTAGGAAACAACACAGAGAATAATGAAATGATTAAGCGTACCTCAAAACAAAGTCTAATCGGAGATATCCACTCTACATTTGGGATAGGCCTGTTTGATACTCTCCTCCGTTTCCTAAGTGCAGTCTCTAGGATCACTGCTCCACTGTACTTTGACTAGATTGATTCTTTTATTCCTCAGAACTCGGGTTTCCTTGCCAATAATCTTTATCGGCTCTCTCCTCACTGTTAGACTTGGAGTAATATCCATGACTTGTTGATTTAGTTCATCTTCGATCAAATCTGGGTCATGCACATGCTGGCGGAGTTGGGACACATGAAATACATCATGCAACCCTGGCAACCAGTCGGGCAACTGCACTCGATAAGCAAGAGTACCAATCCTTTCAAGAATAGGGAATGGACCAATGAATCTCGGTGCCAATTTCCCAAACTTTTCAAATCGAATCACACCCCTTAGTGGAGAAACCTTCAAGTACACATGATCACCAACAGAGAATTGTAAATCTCTTCTACGCTTATCTGCATAGCTTTTCTGTCGGCTTTGCGCAGCCAGTAATCGCTTCTTAATTTTGTCAACTTTTCTGAAGCTTCTCGGACCATGTCTGGACCCAAAACAAGGCGATCCCCTTTTTCAATCCAACAGGCTGGCGATCTACATGGCTTATCATATAGGGCTTCAAATGGAGACATCTTCAAACTTGCTTGATAGCCGTTGTTATATGAGAATTCAACTAAATGCAAGTGATCCTCCCAAGAACCTCCAAAATCAAGTATGCAAGCTCGCAAAAAATCTTCTAGAATGTGATTCACCCTCTCAGTTTGGCCATCTGTCTGAGGGTGGTATGCGGTACTAAGGCTTAACTTCGTTCCCAACTCATTTTGGAATGCTTCCCAAAACTTGCTAGTCAAGATAGGATCACGGTCGCTAACAATACAGCTAGGAACTCTGTTTAACACGAAAGATTTTCTTTGATTAGACATGAAAAATTTTCATTTCAAAAAGGATGAAAAGGAAAGCTTTAGTTTTATTACCCATGCAGCCTGACGATTTCTTTGTAATAAATTTGTGCCAGACTCTGAGCAGTTCTAGTGGACTTGACAGGTATGAAATGAGCGGTCTTGGTGAAGCGATCCACGATCACCCAAATGCTGTCATTCCCTTTCCTAGTACGGGGCAAACCATCTATAAAATCCATGGAGATTTGGTCCCACTTCCCTTCTGGAACCGGCAATGGTTGCAACAATCCTGCAGGCTTTTGTTGATCGCTCTTTACACGCTGGCAAGTAGGACATCTACTCACATAAATAGATATATCCCTCTTCATAGACCTCCACCAAAACGTGCGCTTAAGATCTCGATACATCTTGTTCACGCCTGGATGGATGGTAAAATTTAATTTGTGCCCTTCGTCTAAAACTTCCCTTATGAGCCCTCAGATGTTTGGAACACAGATCCGCCCGTGCAACCTAAGAACTCCCTTTTGATCTATTTGGAAGCTCGTGCTTTCACCTTCTTGAATTCTTTTAATAATTCTTTGAACAAACTCATCATCTTTTTGAAGGGTAGAAATTTTATCAATCAAAGAAGGGGTAATGATGAGGCTTGCGACCATGTCGGCCTTTCTACTGAGTGCGTCTGCCACAACATTGGCCTTCCCTGGCGTATATAAGATGTCGAGATCATATGCCGCAAGAAATTATAGCCACCGTTGCTGCCTTAAATTCAATTCTTTTTGATCGAAGAGATATTTCAAGGATTGGTGATCTGTGAATAATTCAAATTTTTCGCCCAAAAGATAATGTCTCTAGATTTTCAAAGCAAAGACTACCGCCAACAACTCTAAGTCATGCACACGATAATTCTTCTCATGTGGCTTTAATTGACGGCTCGCATATGCAACAACCTTGCCCCTTTGCATCAGTACTGCTCCAAGGCCACCAGCTTGAGAAGCGTCAGTGTAGACTTTTAAATCTTGGTTGCCATCGATGATGGTTAATACGGGAGCAGTGGTCAAACTCACTTTTAGCTTTTGAAAAGCCTCCTCGCAATCCGATGTCCAATTGAACTTGGTGTGCTTTTTGGTGAGTTTTGTTAATGGGCCAGACAGCTTGGAAAAGTTTTTGACAAATTTTCTGTAATATCCAGCCAAACCTAGGAAGCTTCTTGCTTCGGTGGGTGTACGGGGCTGCTTCCAATCTCGAATGGCGGCAATTTTACTTGGGTCTACTGCAATTCCTTCTTTTGACACAACATGGCCCAAGAATTTTACCTCCTTTTGCCAAAATGTGCATTTTGAAAATTTTGCCTTTAAAATATTTCTTCGCAGAATCTCCAATACTTCTCTTAAATGCCTTTCATGCTCCTCCTTAGTTTTAGAATAGATAAGAATATCATCAATGAAGACTAGGACGAATTTGTTTAGGACCTCGCGGAAGACCCTATTCATCAAGTCAACAAAGTAGGCTGGAGCATTGCACAGCCCGAACGGCATCACCAACCATTCGTAGAATGTGTCAGGGCCTCTGAAAGCGGTCAAAGGAATGCATTCTTCAGCTATGCGGAGTTGGTGAAAACCTGTGGCTAAGTCCATCTTCGAAAACACCTTGGCCCCATTTAATTGGTCCATCAAATCATCTATGCGAGGCAAGGGGTATTTTTTCTTCAATGTTTGTTTATTAAGGTCGCGGTAATCCACGCAGAGCCTTAGAGTACCGTCAGACTTAGGGACAAACACCACAGTTGCGCCCCATTCGGAAAAACTAGGCTGGATTAGTCCCTTCCATAAAAGCTGTTTAGTTTGGATTTGCAACTCCTCTTTTTCTTTAGGGGTCATTCTTCGGACAGCATGAACTACAGGCCTTGCGGTTGGAACCAGATCAATTCTGAAATCGATTTCCCTTCGCGGCGGTAAGCTGTCTACTTCTTCAAATACATCCGCGTAATTTTTGACCACGGGAATATTCTCTAGAGAAATAGGAGTGATCTCGAGGGAAGGCCAAAATCCCTTTCTATCAGATTTCGAGCCATGGCAAGGTATAGTAACAGTATTTCCAAGCCCTGTTTTCACCTTTACTATTCTTTCTGAGCATAGCACTTCAACGTCATATTTTGTTAGCCAATCAAGACCAAGGGTGATATCAAACTCGGAAAAATCCATAACGATCAAGTCAAAAGGAAACCGAAAATAAGAGTAGGAAACAGGCACCCTGCAGTACAAATCAAGGACGATACAACCCCCTACAGGATTGTGAACATCTATATGCTCCTTAAGGTTTCTTTGTTACAATTTTAGTTTACTGACTATATTCCTAGATATAAAGCTTCTTGATGCGCCAGTGTCAAACAAAGCAGTGACAGGGATATTTTTAATAGAAACAGTACCATCTAGAACATCAGGCTTACCTCCATCAGTAGGTGCGGAGGAAGATGGTGTACTTGCTCCCTCATAGACATGTGCAACCTGAGCTCCTCTCAAAAGTGGGCAGTTGGACTTGATGTGACCCTTCTTGTGGCAGTTGTAGCAGTCTTTGGGGCTATCGCTCCTAGCCTTCTTTGGATTCTTGCACTCCGAGCTATAATGTCCAAATTGCTGGCAGTTAAAACATTGCACCTTTGACTTATCCCCCTTCTTAGCGGCTCCCGAACTACTCCCTTCAGTCTTTTTCTCCGGCTGATTCCTTTTGTTGTTGTTGGCTAAGCTCCTCTCTCTGTCCTGCTGAGAACCCTTCTTGTCATTCTCTTCATAACGGCAAGCGAACTCCACCATCTTATTGAAGGAAAGGTCGATGTGGGCAGTGACTCTATCAATATATTTCCTCGCAAGCCCATTTATGAATCTCTTGTTCTTCTGAAAGTCATCTCGAATCAGTTCAAGGGCATAACGGGAAAGGTCCTCGAATCTACAAACATACTCTGAGATGGACTTGTCGCCTTGCTTCAGATTGGCGAACTCGTCGTGCAGCCTTTCTACCTCCTGCCTCGGAATGTATTTGTCGTTGAAAAGCTCCTTAAATCTGTCCCAAGGCATATTATCTTCGTCGCCTCCAATGTTGACCACCTCCCACCAATTTTGCGCTTTACCTTGAAGATGCCATGCTGCAGTGAATCTCTTTCTCTGGTCATCTAGCCCCAGTCCTCCAAATATCTTTTCACAATTTTTCAGCCACGCCTGAGCTTGTACCACGGTCTCTGAATCGGTGAATGGAACTCCACCGAAGTTCTTGGACTTCTTTGCCACCTTATCCAAGTCAAAGAGTGGCGGCGGTGGTGGTTGTTGTTGGACAGTGGGCTCCTCAGTCATAGTGGTATTCTGCCTTCTCCTAGCTCTAGCAGCTCTAGCAGTAGCGGTACTCATTTTAAGTTAGTTCTGTACAATCAAGGAAAGAGTCAAAACAACTTTAACGATGATGATTTTTAAGAAGTGATAAGATAAAAGGATAGATAAAAGATGGTGATAAAGTGACTGACTATTACGTATTCTTATGAAATGTTCACCGTTGAATATAGTGATTCTACGTAAACGAATTATTATAAATATGTTATATTCCGCTTTGTAAACCAAAGCTCTGATATCAACTGTGATGACCCCAAACTTCCACGGGAATGAAAGTAAGAGATTATCATTTGGAATACAACATAAATATAATATAACAAGTCACAGAAACAACATAGCACAAGAAATCCATATAGTAACAACATCATAGTAGCGGAGATATAATGTCATCAGCAATAGAAAATCCATAGTCACAGAATTCTAAGTTATTACATCAAGTTTGCAGAAAAATGACATAAAATGGAAATAAGTCTAATGTTTGAAATGAAAAAGAAAATGCGATAAGAGCAAATGATAGAAAGTCTTCGTAGCTCCAAGTCATCACCTCTACGTCAAAAGCTGGCCCAAGGAAAATGATAAGTAGCACCCGAGAAAAGACTCCAGGCAAAAGAATACCTGTTACTTGGCTGCCCGTGTAGAAAGGAGGGCACCCAAGTTTGCAAAAAGGTGAAACAAACCATGGGTCAGTCGTGGGAGAGGTGTGAGAATTCTTAACTACTTTAACAACTAATAAGATGGCAAACCAAAAGACCACGCCGCTAACGCGGAACTGGTTTTATCCAATGGGTTGCCGTGCATAATTTAAGGTGTCATGGAAAAAAAAACAAGAACAATGTGAAATATCGCAATGCTTTTGGAAAAATGGAATCACCATAAGACCCAAGTCCCATCACACAATGCAACGCACACCAGAGGATAGGGTTTTACCTTATGATGATTAAACATGCTAAATACGGCAAACACGAATCAAATATTATCATTAGTGTATATGAAAACATTTCAACATAAATGTATTAATCCTAGGAAACATAGCTACCATATACTATGCTTCCGTACTAGTAATACATTCAAATTCGTCGGTTCGTATTTGGATTTTGGTTTCCATCACAAGTCAAGGCTAGGGAGGAGCTCCTTACCGATTCGAGACACTCTAGCTAATGCCTCAGGATTCCCCGCAGAGAACCCTTGGATAGCTGCAGGGCCGGTCCGCAAATTCAGCTTAGCGGATTGGCAATTCCTGAACACACGTTTCCCGGTCCTATTGGACCTAATACCGAGGCCTCGAAAATTCCATCGTCCACTTGAGTAAAATGTCAGCGCTGGTAGGTCCCTGACATCACTATTTTTAGAAAGAAACGTGCTGCTCTCCCTGCGTTCCCTTCGCTCGTTTTTGACTCAACCGGTGGGTGAGGCTCGCGAAGTTACGTTACACAAAGCTACGCCTAAAATAGGCCATGCTCTGATCATCACCACAAGGTTCTGCTTTTCAACAAGAAACCTTGATCATTGCATCTTAGTATGCTACACTGACACTCCATATCACACTATCGGTTCTCCGTCAATTGTACAAAAGGGTGTTAAGTAGAGAATAAATTCTCTACCACCAATCATTCGTACTCCCGATAGAAAATCAACAAATGAAATATAAAGGAGTCCAATGTCGGACACACGTTCCATTTAAAACTTATGCTCTGGGTCTGAGCGAAAGTCTAAACCGTGAAATCGACACATACGTTTGGGCAATTACCTTAACCCTTGAATTGGGAGCAAATCAATTCAGGACCTTGGTCACCGTCCATTCGAGGGAAGATTTACGGCCTTCACGTCATCTCATACTTCGATCCTTCAACGTCGTTTGGTTTAATTTGGGATGAGAGTATCTCGGACTTCCCGAATAACCTCGCATACTTATAGTTTTGGAAAAACTATTTCATGTCGTTATATTATTTTATAATGGCTAATTCTTGTCATAATTATTTTAAATAATTTAACTTCTTACTTAACGGCGCATAATCTTACCTTTATTTACATTAAATAAAATGTAATCTTTCAATACATATCACGCTCTTATTTTATTTACATTGGATAAAATGTAAACCTGTACCTACGGTTAAATTCATTTATATCAACATTAAAAAAAATTGTTAACGCTATCCTACATTTAAATTCTCTTTTTATTATTTACATTAAGAATAATGTAAATCAATCCTGTTGTTAATCCTCCTTTTTTTTATTTGCATTATATAAAACAATGTAATTTTCCTACGAAGTAATTCTCTTAACATTAACATGGAAAAAATAAATGTTAATGCCTCCGGTCAATTCTCTTTTATGTTGACATTATAAACTAATGTTACTACCTACGGTCAATTCTCTTTTATGTTGACATTATAAACTAATGTTAATACCTACGGTCAATTCTCTTTTATGTTGACATTATAAAATAATGTTAACTTACCATTATGAAAATTTCTATTATGCCTACATTAATAATAATGTAAAACTCTTCCTACTTTGAAAATTCCAATTATATTTACATTAATGATAATGTAAACTTTTCCTACTTTATATTTACAAATAAAAATGTAAATTCTGTCATACAGTGAATTCCTATTTTATTCACATATAAAAAATATAAATTTTGTCATACAGTGAATTCTATTTTGTTTACATATAACAAATGTAAATTTTGTCATACGGTGAATTCCTATTTTATTTACATACAAAAAATGTAAATTTTGCCATATAGTGAATTCCTATTTTGTTTACATATAAAAAATGTAAATTTTGCAATGTAATCATTACTTCTAATTCTCATTGTGAAAATATAATTTTTAATCACAATGTTCCTACGGTGTATTTTCTCTTTAATTACATTATGAAATAATGTAAAATGTACATGCAGTGAAATTCCCTTTATATTAGCATTAAAATAATGTCCATTCCCTACGGTTAAATTCACTATTTAATTTACATTGTCAATAATGTAAATTCATACATGCGGTGAAATTACTCATTATTAACATTAAATAAAATGTTAATTTTTCATACAATGTAAATTCTTATTTTTAACATTAACAAAAATGTTAACTTACCCTACTGTGTTATTCTTTTCAATATTAACACTAAAAATGTTAATGTCATCCATGCGGTTAAATTACTTTTTATATTAACATTAGAAATGTTAATAACATACTATGGTTGAATTACTTTTTTAATATTAACATTAGAAATGTTAATAACATACTATGGTTGAATTTCATACTATTAACATCAAAAATGTCAATTTACATGCGGTGAGTTTACTTCCTATTAACATCAAAATAAATGTTAATTTTTCTCTATTCCCATTTTACATAAAAAGAGAATGTAAATTTCATCACAAGTCACATAACAACAACCAGACACAACAACAGGATCAGATACAATAACTCACATCGAAGTAATTTGCAGGATGGGATTTCACACAGCATATGCAAAATCAACATAGCATGGTTAAATAAATAACCCATAATTAATTAATTAATCCTTAATTCAAATTTAAACCTTAAAATTTCAGAAATTATCTCATGTCATTCTAAGCAATTCAGATTCAACAACATACGGGGTGAATGGTTTAGATCCATGTACTAAATATCATGTCTTTTTAGATCTACTATCAACAACCATGCAAATAATAATTAAATAATTAAATTAAATTTAAAAATAAAATTCTCACAGTGTTTGGTCAGAAGAGATGATTCAGGTTCGATCAGGTTTGGTGTTCGAGTTCAAAGTGATTTCAGATCTGGAATGGTTCGAATACAAATTCATGTGAAAAATCAAATTCAGGCTTTTAACAACTGTCGCAGCGACGCTATAAAGCGTGACAAAATCTAAAATAAAATCTACCTTAGAACCCATAATTGTTCAAAACTTTGATCGTGAATTTCTGGAGTTGTAGTTGACGGTTTGCCGAACTGTTTGCGGGACGCCGGAGAGCTACGAGAGGGGTTTCTACGCCGGGAACTGGGGGTAGTACGCACTGACGTGGTGGGGCCCAGGGGGCTGTGTTCGGCGTCCGTTCTCGGGCTTGGTGGCGGCGCTACGGGGCACGGGGAGGGACGGGAATTGTCGGAGATCGAAGAGCTCAGGTTTCTCTTCGAAACGAGTATAAGTTTGTTGAATTTCGTTGAGATTTGAAGGAGTAATCGATGTTTGAATTTCTGATGGATAATGGGTTCTTGCGGCTAAAAGAAACGAAGAGGAAGAAGAAGCAACCATATACGGCCCGTATTTATACCAGTATTTTAGGTTTTTCTAATGATTATTTTATTTAATAATTCCAGAAAATAGGCCTTTTTCCGTCCGATCCCCGATTCGCGCTCAACGACTGTCGAACTTAATGTTTTGATGTCTTCTGAACGCGATGGCGCTATTGCCAAGATCCAATTCTGAAGTTATACGCATGTTTCTTTTATTTTTTTAAAATAAATCCTTTATTTTTAATTCAAACGTACATCTAATTTTACCGGGGTCACATACGAAGTCAGAAAAATCCCGAAAAAATATTTTTGGCTCACTTATGACAATACGATCACAACAAAATTTATTTCGTTCGATTCTGAGCCTGTTTGTAAAATGGCTATTTTTCAGTCGATCTAAATTGACTGCAATTTGCAGAACACATATCTCTCTGCCACGGTCACGGATTAATATGAAAAATTCTGGAAAATTCAACTTAACCATTATTCGACGTTCCGGTTCCAACGAAAGTGGTTTTGTCGGATTCCGAGGTCGTTTGAAAAATGACCATTTTTAACTGTTTATAAATTATTTAAATTTTGAAATTTTAAATCCGGACTGACTTTTCAGCTAAATTCCTTAAAATAAAATTTTCAAACTGGTTCAGATTTTCGGGTTGTTACACAATGTCATGTAATGGTCCATGTCAACCTAATATATAGCATATGTAGGTTTTCCCACTCATGTTTCTTTCCATGTATAAGTTCAGTCCTTTGCCGTAGGCTGTATGGGCTTTCCCATGTAAATCTATGCCATCTCAACGTAGTACCATTTTATCCTTGAAGTTATTTTGGACTGCTACCCTTGATCTAGTTATGTTTTCTTCCCATGAACTATCATGCGTTCACTTAGGATTTATGCCACCTAGGACCACTAGGGATTGTGCTACCTAATGAACGTTTCCGTGACTCGGTTTGGGTTCAGGCCACCTAGGGCCACTAGGGATTACGCCACCCGTCAACCGCGCCCTATCCCACGTATGTATCATGAATCTTTTTCCATGTCTAGATGCATATGTGTCTCAATGTGCCACCCGAGTTCCATGCCAGGGCAAATCGAGAAATACAGAACTCGGTCGGGAGCTTTAAGTCGTCTGCTGATGCAGATATCAAGGTCTGTTTTTGTATCCGTGGATATGGTCCCACGTGACCCCTCCCTCAACTACTGAAAGGCAATCCAAGAAAAATCATGTATGAGAACCACATCCCGGCCCCACTATAGCCCCACTTTCCTATAGGCCAACCTCACCCATGACTCGATAGCAAGAACATGGTCTGTTGGGGGTTCCCTGCCTTTCCGTTCGTACACGATTGACTAAAGATGGTAGGTAGTCGGCGACGTGCTATCCAGGGCAAAAACAAGTATTGTCGACTCCACGCTAATCCATCCCAGTCTTTAGGTCGCTCGCATAGCAACCATGGCATACCCTTGGCTTTCTACCGCAGACCTTAACCTCTGTGAGGCCGGGTTTCATGGACCATCTGCCGCCTCACAGAGGGATACCAAGAGTACCCTCACGTCCCCTGAAGCTACCGCTTCGTCACCCAGTTCGTTGGAGCCTTTATCTAAGTTAGATAATTTGCTCCTCCTCGTGTTTTAAGCGATGACCTACCGTTTTCGGGTTACTCATCTATCTGTGAACTGGTCCAAATCCCTTGACTAAGAATTATTACTTAGCTTCCTAAACTAAGGTTTACCACTTAGTCTCCTTTCCCGTTATCCTTGTTAATCCCGGCTTTCCACCTAGTCCCCTGAACTAGGGTTTCGTCTAATGGGTTAAGTATTGTCGTTTAAGTTCATGACTTAACCTGCCTACGAATCATGTCAAGATTTGGCTAAGTATACAAGTCCAAGACCTAGCCCTACAAGTCGGTTAAGTATACCAAGAAGCTCATGACTCAACCCTATTCAATCATCAAGTCAAATTGGTTAAGTACTTGTTTATCTTAACCCTATCAGATTATCGTGTTAGATTGATTAACCATAGATTATCTTAATCCCATCAGATTAACGAGTCGGATTGGTTAAGTATGGGTTAGCTTAACGCCATCCACTAATCGTATTACAATGGTTAAGTTTATTTAAAAGGCCTTGTGACTTAACCCTATCAGGTTCGCATATTAGATTGGTTAAGTATAGGTTACTTAACCTCATCAAATCATCATGTTAAGTTGGTTAAGTATTGATCACTTAACCTCATTGAATTACCAAGTTTAGATTGGTTAAGTTTTTAACTTAACCCCATCGAATTACCGTGTTTAGATTAGTTAAGTGTAGGTTACTTAACCCCATCTATTTACCGTGTTTAGATTAGTTAAGTGTAGGTTACTTAACCCCATCTAATTACCGTGTTTAGATTAGTTAAGTCTAAGTTACTTAACCCCATCTAATTACCATGTTTAGATTAGTTAAGTCTAAGTTACCTAACCCCATCTAATTACCAAGTCGGATTAGTTAAGTGTAAATTACTTAACCCCATCCCTTAATTGTCTTATATGGTTAAGTGTGATTAAGAGATCAAGTCCGGTTTAACTTAACCTACCCATTCATGTCATATCGGTTAAGTGTCATTAATCAGATTTACTTAACCTTATCATGTGGCATTAATTAAATTAATGCACTTTTAACCTCTCACATTAGACCTTGTGGTGGTTACTAGTTAAGACGGGCGGGTCCGGGTAGATTTACACCCCAACCTAGTCTAACCTCGGGTTTTAAGTGCTATGTGACCAACTACTCACATTGAGTCCTATTGTTTGTAGCCACTAGTTAAGCCGGGCGGGTCCGGGTAGATTTATGCTACAAACTCAACCCAACCTCGAGTTGGCCACTTTCATGTTTGGTCTAGTGTCATGTTACACTTACAACCCATACGTGTCTAGTTTCAAGTCCCATGTTTACCCCACATGTCACGTCCACATTTAGGTGTATCATTAGTGTCATATTTTCATGAAATCCCATGTCAAATTATCATGTCATAATCACGCTCGTCTAACCCACCCCAAATTGTGTTTCCAACCCAAGTAAAAGCAAGTCAACATAGTGAGGATACTATGCTACATATTTGCCCAAAACATGCACGATGTCAAAAAGAGATTGGCCACAAACATGCATAGTATCATAAGGGGTTTGGCCTCAAAATATGCATAGTATCATAAGGAGTTTTTGGCCTCAAACATGCATAATGTCACAACGGGATTAGCCACAAACATGCATAGTATCATAAGGGAATTTGGCCACAAACATGCATGGTATCATAAGGGAATTTGGCCACAAACATGCATGATAACATAAGGGGTTTGGATTCATTTACATGCATAAGCCTCAAAGTCAAGTCTTTGCCAATGTGTCACAAGTCAAATGGTTCCCAAAGGTTCATGTCAACATTCCATAGATAAAGATTCAAACTTGCAAGATAAACTAAGTGAAACATAACATGAGTGGCATGATTAAGTCGCTAAAACCTAGCCCAAGGCCATAGATCATAGAAAAGGGGAAAAATTAGGTTCACATAGGCTAGCATACTTATGTTTCATCGCATTTTATTCCATGTCACATTAGAACCACCGTTAGAATCTACAAGTAGCTAGAACTTACATAGCGAGGCTTAAGGAAGGATCATGCATCGTTTTGTCGAAGAAAGGTGGCTCCTTTATTGAAGAAGCGTCATGAAACTCGCATAGCAACGTTGATCCCTCCTCGATTTGGTGTAGCAAGCTTGCACCTTTTGATTTGGTGAAGAAAGGAGCCTCTTTTAGCATAGAACAAGCTTAGAAGACTTAAGCTTTCATGAGGAAGAAGAAGAGGATCATGTCATGAAGGTGGAGGCCACAACCAAGAAGCATTTTGGCATAGTTTAGTTGTAGGATCAAATAATGATGGTTTAAAGGTTAGGTTAGGTGTCTTTTTATAGACATTAGGATTAGTTTTAGCCATAGGATTAACCCCAATTCAGATCCTAGCCATCAAAATCCGTCACAAGCCAACAAATCAGACCCAAAACATGTCTTGGGGAAGAATCAGGTGCACCAGGCCAAAGCTGGTCTGGCCACCTGTGTCGACTCCCAAGTCGACTTTAGAGTCGACTTGGGGGGGTGTCGACTCTAGAGTAGACACCCCTTTGACCAGGGTTGACTTTTTGAATTTGAATCTGTTTTAAACTCTGAAAATTCCAAAAACTTCGACGGACCATATCTTGGTCATACGGACTCCGATTCTCGAAAACTCGGACTCTATTTCGCGTATTTTTCCGAGACGAACGCAATGGAACAACCCATTTCCCTTGATTCAGATTTTAAAATTAAATTCTGCCTTGATTCTTGTCTTAACACGTTATTAAAATTCGGGTTGTTACATGTTTACCGATCATAAATCGTTAATGTATCTCTTCTCTCAAAAGGATCTAAACCTCCGACAACAAAGATGGTTAGAATTCTTAGCTTCCTATGATTTCAACATCGCATATACACCAGGAAAGGGCAATGCAGTGGCTGATGCACTGAGTAGAAGACATGCCAGTTTAGGGGCTATGTTTCTAGAATGGAAGCAACTGGAGTACATCGCTGGGTATGATTTCACACCAAAGTGCGAGTTGGATCCAAAAATGTTAGCAAGTTTGACGATCAGACCCACCTTGATTGAGCAGATTGGTCCCAGTCAGAGGAGCGATCCTAACCTATTGAAAATATCTCAAAGTTAGAGATGAGAATCGACGAAGAGGTGAACAAGTATGGGCTTGTTCGAGATGGTTGGCTTAGAAAGAATGGAAGACTAGTCGTACCCAATGTCAATGGATTGAGGGATGAAGTGCTTAGAGAATGTCATCACTCAAAATTGACTATACATCCGGGTGGTAACAAAATGTATCGAGACATGAAGCAGACCTACTACTGGGAAGGGATGAAAAGAGACATTGGGAAGTTTATATCCAAATGCGTGAATTGCCAGCTAGTTAAAGCTGAGCAAAAGAAGCCTAGTGGTTTGTTACAACCATTAGAAATTCCAGAATGGAAATTGGAACAAGTATCAATGGATTTCATTGATGGGTTACCAAGGACTAGATCGGGTCATGATAGCATTTGGGTGATTGTAGACCGATTGACCAAAAGTGCAAGATTTATACCCGTCAAGTCAAACAGGATGGCAGCTAAGCTAGCTGAACTATATATAAAGTGGGTAGTGAGATTTCATGGAATACCCAAAGGCATTGTGAGTGACCTAGATCCATTGTTCACTAGTGGGTTTTGGAAGAGCTTGCAAGAGGCGTTAGGATCAGAACTACATCTCAATACCGCATATCATCCTCAAACCGACGGACAGACAGAGAGGGTGAATCGGGTGTTAAGGATATCTTGAGAGCTTGTGTATTGGATTTTGGTGGATCATGGGATGACCATTTGCATCTAGTAGAGTTTGCATATAATAATAGTTATCAATCCAGTATCGGTATGGCTCCATTTGAAGCTTTGTATGGAAGACCATGCAACTCACCGTCATGTTGGTTAGAAACTGGTGAGAAGTTTGTGCTTGGACCAGATGTGATAAGAGAAACATCAGACAAGATTAAGGTCATTCAATAGAGGATGAAGGATGCCCAATATAGGCAGAAAAGTTATGCAGATAAAAGGAGAAGAGAGTTAAAGTTCTCCATTGGCGACTTGGTGTTTATCAAGATCTCTCCGTTGAAGAGCGTGATACGATTTGGCAGGAGAGGTAAGTTAGCACCAAGATTTGTTGGTCCATTCCCAGTTCTTGAGCAAATTTGGAATTTGTCATACAAAGTTGAATTACCAAAGAAGATGGCAGGAGTTCACAATGTATTCCATGTTTCCCAGTTAAGGAAGTTCATACACAACCCAGATGTGACTATTTCACCTGATCAGTTGGATGATATCGAAGTTGAACCCGAGGCGGTTGGGAACCGCAGGCCTATGCGTATTGTTGGGAACGATACGAAGCAGCTTCGAAGGAAGGCGGTGAAATTAGTCAAAGTTCAGTGGGGCGAGAATGAGAATGAATGTACTTGGGAGACAGAGGAGAGCATTAGGAGGACGTGTCCAGAACTCTTCGCCTGGTAAGATTTCAGATTTGATTTAGTCTTTCCTCATGCTAGGATAGGTTGTTTTGTTTATTTTGCATGTTTGATTGTTATATATATGATTGGTAGGCATGCAGAATCCTTTGTATGTTTTGGGTTAAGGAATTTCAGGGACGAAATTTCTTAAGGGGGGGGGGGGGGGGGGGAGATGTAACAACCCGCATTCTACGCATCGCAGGATCGTAGAATATTTATTTCTTTCACACACGAAGTCGTATGGTCATGTAACTTTGGGAGACGACTATTGGGGTCATCTTCCATGTTCATGATTTTTCCCGATTTTAAATGACTGTTTTACCCCTAACCGATACTGTTTTGGCCATAACTTTTTACTGGAAAGGAGTTTTGACCTAAAACCACTTCCATTGACTCTGGATGATGGTTTACAATTCCGTAGAGTGGTCACATTAGCCAAACAGACTCACCGTTTGGGAGATATGGCTGAAACAAGTTTCAGATGGTGAAAAACAGCTTAATTGAGCTTAACCGGGTGATCAACAGCTAGGCCCAATGGGAATTTCGGGATTAGGGTTATGAGGAGGCTGAAATCAGTTAGGGAACGATCTTATTTTCATTTTTCAGCCGCAGCTTTCATTCTTGAAACTTTAACAAGGGCCTCCATCATCTAAAAACACCCCTAATCACTTCTTAATCAAGTTTTGGCTTAAACTACATCAAATCAAGGAAGATCTTCACCAAACCAGTATTAGAGCTGCTGTGTTACATTGGTATTCGCGCCCAAACTATAGAGTTTTAGTTCTAAAGGTTTTATTTGTGGCCAAGGTGAGTGATTTGCATAGTTTTGCACTAATTACGGTTAATTAAGGGTAATTAGTGAAGATTAGCGAATTTATACATTAATAAATTCTGAAAAAATAAATACTTGTAAATTATTAAATAATGTTTTAGACCTCTGTTAGAAATTTGGTTTGATTTGGTTAAGTTTTTCTAATCATATCATTAGTTTTGCCTAATCATGCTTAAGGGAAAATATGGGATTTGGGTAGGTTTGATCCAATTTACATGCTATGGTTGTTGTTTTGATGTTTATGGTTGATTCTATATGTTGCTATGACTGTATGGTATGTTTTGTGATTGATTAGAACTGTTAGATTGGTCAAAAATGCAGTCATATGGCGTAAAACAGTTGTTGGAAAGCCACAGGAAATATGCAGGGTTTCGAACCGGATCGGATCGGATAATTGGGCTCGGATCGGATAGGAGGACTGGGCAAGTGGACTCGATTCGGATTGGAACTTAGCATAAGGGGCTTGGTGAGAAGGAAAGCCATTTGCTTAGAATTGGAGTTGGGCAGGGGATCAGATCGGAGAGAAATCAAAGGGGATCAGATCGGGGTGACTAACAGGGATCGGATCGGAGGCAAGGGCATAGGGATCAGATCGGAGGACCTAGCTTGGAGCTGGTGTTGGAGCGAAGCACCAGACCGGATCGGGACATCTAGGAGGGAGCAACCATCGAACCAGATACAGGGCATCCGAACCGAACCGATGGAGCAAGAGTACACCGAACCGAACCAGGCCAGAAGGGGAACACCGAACCATACATATGCTATTACTACTACGTGACGACTCTTTTGAAGACCAACTCCAATTCGACCAAAAACCCGAGATGCAAAGGAAGTCCAAATGAGGAGCTCTGACTCAGGATCCAGTTGGGAACCAATGAGTGAGCTTCATGATTGGGCTATGCTGTGGGACGTGCGCTAAGGGGTTGTCGATGTCTGTAACTTTGAATCACTATGTGTAGGGAGTACGTGAACGGATTCAGGGCCACAGTGGCCTAGGTACAACTAAAGAGCTATAGACCAATGAAGTGGGGTCATTTGTAAAGATTTGGTCATGACTCCATGTGGTAAGCTTGGTAGTAGCAGTAGTTGTACAAGTCGAACTCCGTCACTACTTCGATGGGTCTAGTGATTGACAGTGGTGGACATCGTATGCTTTACGCACTGAGTGAGAGATGTGAGGATGGTTGTTATGGTTGATTTGTTTGCCATCATTATGACATGCACACCCCCACCCTCATTATCTTTACACCATTTGTTTAGTGGCACCTTAGAGTATTGTACGGTATGTAGTGCTAACTCTTTGGTTGTAGGTCCAGGTTCAGGTATGGTTTAGTATACCTGTTATTGTTCTGTTTAGTTGCTTATCGCTCATACCAGACTTTTTGTCTGACCCAGAGTTTTATGTCTCTTCATATTACTCTGGGTGCTCTCACGAGCAGACTAGAGATAGGTTAGCTGGGAATGCACGGGTAGCTGATCCGGAGACGAGTAGGAGGCTTTCACGTATGATATATATAGTATTCTCCCTGTGTTGTTGAAGATCACTGCTTGGGCATTAGTAGTGCATCTTCTACTTTAGCTTTATTTTGTTTTAGAGACAGTAATTTGGGAAGTTGTAAAAAGCTGTATTTGAATTTCAACTTCTATGTTGGTTTAGTTTCAGCTGATGCACTGTCTCGCCTGTTTTATGTCAAGATTATGTTATTATTATATTTTGTTCCATGCGTTGTGAGACATTCTATAGGTTCTTTGTTGATTCTTCATCTTCTTCCTTTCCTTCTGACGACCGTCCCGTGCTAACTGGACATGTGTACAACACACTTTTGGAATAAATGTCGGGTGGTACGGGGCGGGCCGTCACATGTGCCCTTACTACCCTAATCGATCGGCTCCTACTCGACCTAGTTCTTGCGACCCCCTACTTGTAGATACCTGTGCTGGTCCCACCATAGGGTGTTTCAATCCCTAGGATGGCAACCCCAACACCCTTTTTGATGCACAGCTTTATATCTACTGATGCCCAGTGGCTAAATTTTCCACTCCGGAATATGTGCATGCCCGTTATCCGTCGGAACCTGCACTGCTGCATCCCCTACCGCCGTTTTGACCGCTTACAATCAGCCCAGTAATCGTGCCCTACCCTGCCTAGCTCAGGGTGCCGTTGATACCTAATGTGGGTTACTGCTGAAACGAGTCCCACTACTAGGGTATTCCTAGGGTCTATTCGTAAACCCCACAGGTTGGTTAAGTGTTATCTATTTAACTTAACCCCACCCCCCGTCATGATACCGTGGCTAAGTGTCCTCTCTTGTGTTACTTAACCCTTACCGCATGTCTTGTTATATCAGTTAAGCGTTCTCCCCTGTGTTAACTTAACCCTTACCACACCTCACGTTTGATTGGTTAAGTGTGTGTTAACTCAACCTCATCCACTAGCCATTTTATAATGGTTAAGTGTTACCCTTGTGTATTTTATTAACCCTACCACACATCAGGTTATATCTGTTGAGTGTTATCAACCCATTCAAGTTAAATCAACCCATTTAACTTAACCGTCCCATTCGTCAGATTGCATTGGTTAAGTATTTCCAGTAATTCATGGCTTAACCCGCCCACGTATCATGCTAATTTGGTTAAGTATTATCTATATGTTCAAGCTGACTTAACCCTGCCATGTGCCATGTTATATTGGTTAAGTGTCATTAGTCTAGTCATATTACTTAACCCAACCATTGGTCTGATTAACAGTTATGTTAGTTAAGCCCACATTTATAAGTCTTACATGTTTTTAACTCATACCAGTTAGGTTCACATTTACATGTCAAATTTCCATGTCATCCCACCTAACCCTCTAACCATACCCACGTCTTATTATGGTTAGTATTCCTTAATTCATTCATTAAGACGAACGAATCATGACCTCTCACATTAGACAGTGCATTTTGTGGCCACTGGATTTGCCGGGCGGTTCCGGGCAGATTTACACCAAAAACTGAGTTTAACCTCGTGTCATAAACAGTTACGCCTATAATTTGGCCTTCGATCCCTCGCATTAGTCTGACACTTTATGGCTAATGGATTTGTCGGGCTGTTCCGGGCAGATTTACACCACAAACTGAGTCTAACCTCGTGTCAAAGGTTCATTAATGGTCATATTCCACCCAAAACCCCCAATACCAGTTCATGTGTTTAACATATAGAAGTGTTCATGTTCGTGTTCAAGTCAATAATCCAATACACGGTCATTTTCATGTTTCAAATTCCCAACATTACATATAAATAAACATATTCCCAAGTTCCAAAATTACATGCTAATTTATATATATACCCAATTCTAGTCAGTTTACATATGTCCAATTCTTGCCTATTTACATGTATGCCAAGTTTATGCCATTTTACCCATATCAAGTTCTAGCCAAGATTACATGTATCAAGTTTCATGCCCAAATAAACCCAAATCATGATTCATGACGTAGTTATCCCAAACTATAATCTTTTTATTACAACACACACCAACTACCCAGGTTCATA